>JAQMCX010000001.1:11480932-11514157 GCA_029814765.1 Acanthurus leucopareius | reverse complement strand
ACACACACACACACAGACAGACACACACACACACACACACACACACACACACACACACACACACACACACACACACACACAACATACGCACGTGGGTGCAGTGTAGCTGGGGACCAAACAGAATGTTAATGCTGTCCTGGTGCAGAGGGGTGGAGGGAGGCAGGATCCCAGATGAATTATAAATCACTGGGCAGGGCCGGATGGAGGGATAGAAGGATGGAGGGATGAAAGGCCTGCTACTGCAGAGCACAGCGAGCTTAGGGCTGGGGCGGTGCCTGCTTTAAGAGGGGGCAGGGAACTGATGCCAGACTGAGTCTGTGGTGAGGGCATGTACATATCTTATTAAGAATATTCACATCTGTATACTCCTCATAAGAATGTATGCATATATTTGGGGTTTATTTTTGCATTTGCATGTATGTACAAGAACTGAAGAGTTCAGGTGCCATTTAAAATTCTTGGACAAAATCAAATCATTTGTCTTTCTCTTACTGAGAAGGCAAAATATCACACTGATGCAGAGAAAAAAAACTGTTGAATTAAAAGAGCTTCTGAATTTTTCTGGTTCGCTGCAGTGTCATCACCAAGCTCTAAGAAGCTCTAAAGTCTGCCTAGACTTGAATTCACTGCTGCAATCACTCAGAAGTGGCAAGAGTTCTTGCATATCTGTGAATGTTCTCATTCATCCAGGTCATAGTTAATCTGGTTAAATAAATCGAAGGCAACTGGACTCAGTAATATGTCTGTGAAGACGTTTCGCCTTTTATCCAAGGGGCTTCCATCAGTTCATGCTCATCAGACTAGGCTAGGCCTAGAGTTCTTGCAATACATCCTTGTTATTTAACATCCTATTGCCTGCAATTGCACATGTACTTAAATAAGATGATGGTTCTAAGTAAACTTAATCAATTACTGTATTTTTTAATAGATAGATAAGAATGTATGCGAAATTGCACATTCAGTGTATTAAAAAAATATGTATTTTTAATTTATATTAAGCCATTTCCTCACAGCAACACAAGAGACAGCACTTGGTCAACATTCCAAAAAGTTAAAGTAATTCCTCCATGGCAAGCTTCAAAAGAAAAAAATTTTATAACAGCCAAATCAAAGATATGAATACAATAAATGCTTGTGAGCCATTAATTAGTTAAGCTTGTTGGGCTAATTGTTAGGCCAGTAATCACACAATATTACCAACTTCAGCTATGTGAAGAGTTGACAACTGCTCAAGGCTTTTTCGTGCCATACTTTTGATTAAAGTGATTCTGTTTCTGAAGATTTGTGTGAGTCACAGGTGTTAGGCAATTCAGACATCTATTCACACAAGGTTCAGCATTTATTATACAAAAGCAAGAGTTGATTTTGTACGCTGTTAATAGCTGTGTTGAGAAAAGTCAGAAGTCAGTCACAAATGATGTACAAGGTACACACACAAGAATTTTCTTGAATTTCATTTTTTTTCCCACCTGTTTCTTTGAAAATGGCAAGTGCTTGGGCCATTTTACACTTATTGTAATTATTTTTATGTGAGGAGTGCAAAATATTTTGTGGATACTTTGTATCACATTGTCCAGAGATTAGCTAGACATTGGGTAACCAGAGTGGACTGTAGCATCAAGGTCCAGAGCTAAAAGAAATGAGCAGGAAAAAATCTCTACAAAATCAGCTTCATTTCAAAAGATCTGCACCTGTTCAGAGTTTTGGTTAATAATGTATTTACCATGACTCTGTAGAAGAGAGGCTGCTCTCAATTAGTGGAGATAAACATTAGATTTTCAAAACAGAGCACTCAATGATCTATTCTGACTTCAAATCAAATGAATCGTCCTAATCCTAAAGATTCCCAGCCTTATCTGACCGTATTAGTGTATTTGCCCTCGAGGTATTATTCCAATTGTAGGCAAAGTTACATTCCAAAGTAGTTGTGGGTGTGTGTAACAAACTGATACACACACATCCATTGCTGCCATGCGAATGCATTCAATGCATATCTGAATACGCTGTTGTCATGATTCCCTAATGAGCATCTTAGCTCGCCAAAGCAAAACAAACTTTAACCTTAACCACAGTACAGTGAATACAGACGCAACACCAATAAACATAACAGGTAGCCAGACAAACTAACGTAAAACCACACAGTTTGTGGCAGGCCACAGTAACTCATACTAGGACCATCAATAAATCCATCAGACTGGACAGAAAGGCTGCAGTTAGTGGTTGGATTACGTGCTGTTCCAGACACCTATGGGCACACAGACAAAAGATCCTAAGGGACACATGAAATCTTCAACAACTGTTTGTCAGTATAATTTATAAGACATCAATTAAAATCATAATTCTACCATGTTCAAAAATGATCATAATCAGCTATGTTTTTCTGGTAACACACAGAAACACACAGAAACATGAGGATAGCAGCAGCTCATCCATAATGACACCAAATTGTGGTAGAGACTGTCAGCATGGTTTCTTATTAAATTACTATTTTGGTACATTTATTCGCCAGTATGGCTGACAGCCTTCTGAGATTTACTTGCCAAACAGAAAATCTACTTGAATTTTAATTCCAAAGATGTTAATTTCAGACCTTGTTAGACATTCAAATGAAAAAGCATATATGAAAAAGTACTTGTAGGTTTTTTTTAATTAATCTACATTGGATAATTCAAATGAAGGTCAATTTGAACTGGAAAATCGATTTGCACTATACCCAATCCAAATATAACATATAATTAAAGTTGAGAACCAATACCTGTATTTAAAAGGGCATGGACACAATTTTGTCTGCAGTATTAGTAGTATAGTGATTCATCATTTATCAATCAGTGCTAAATCTTGGTGACGGAGATCACATCGTAATAAACAAAAAGGAAGAGAGACAAGACTACATCGCCCCTTGAGCTTTGCTCAAGAGTGGTTACACTTTTTAAAACTAAGGGCAGAAAACACCCGTTGCAAGGTTTGTGATGCAAAGGATGACCAGGACAACTAGTAAAAACAATGCAGCAAAAGGACCTTAAGCTAGTCACTGTATGTACAAATTTGCACATTTGGCTCTAAATTTTTATCTGAAAAGGAAACTATATGTTGAAAGAGGCACCACTGAGGGAATTGTTCTTCCGATGTTCACAAGGTATAAGTCCTTACATCTGAGCCTACACACAGATGTGAACAAACACACACACATTCAGAGAACAGCTATCGACATATGCATGCAATTAAGTCCATTTAAGCTTGAACTCATAACCCAGTGCAGCCCTACCGCAGAGGTAATACAAAGTGTTTACATGTGAGAGGAAAGTAGACATGGAAAAGAAACAAAGGATACATAGTTATTTCAGTCAGCCAAGCGCTCACTATGGAATATTAGAATATTCTCTGGTCTAGCTCAGCTCTGCTAAAAACACAAACACACTAGCTCTGTAACTATGTTAACATGTTGTTACCGAGCCTGTTTGTACCTGAAACCAACAACATTATCTTCACTTCTAGTCTCTTTGTGTAGATCCACTTTTTAAATCTGTCAAAAGAACGGACAGCCTTCAGATTTTTCTGCAGTTTTTAAAAACATTTAGTCAATGACAGACAGTTTGGTTACTGTGACCCCTCATTGAGACAGCTTCTGTTTTTAGGGTAGGAGGAAATAAGGCGACAGATTATTGGCACTGTGAGAGGCATTGTGATATACAGCAACATATTCCATATTCTTTACGTCTCGTTTCCAGCAGTGCTTGAACATCATTCAGATGACATTGACTTTCAAAGAGAGATTGATAACAGGAACTTGTTCTTGGCAACCACCATTTTCATCGATACAAGAATGTGTTAGGTTTTAAGTGCTATGTTTGCCCTGCATTGTTAATCAAAGCCTGTACAAACCTCAGAATTATTAGCTATGTTTGATCTTTTAACATTGCGGAGTCATTTGTTGAGGGTATACATGGGCCGTTTACGACAACAGCACTTTTTGTTTTATTTTGTTCATATATCAAGCTATTTACTAAAACCATTACTGACACAACAAATTTATCCGGAAATGATGTAAATTTCACAAGGGTTTCATTGGATTTTGTATTAAGTAATTATTACTGATCAAGGATCATTGATCATTACAGTGGTCTACTATAGATTCAGGGAACTCATGAAAAAATCTGCATTCCTAGGGCTAAAAACCGTCAGTATATCATGTCAGTGGACATGATACTGGAGTTTCTAGATATTCAGAAATCTACGAGCAGTGGTTAAAGAAGTTCAGTCATCCCTAAAACAATGATGATGCTGAAAACTTTTTAGCACTTATTTTAGCACAAACAACACAAACATATTCTGTGAAAAATTGACGGAGGCAAATAAGTTGCACATGATTTAAAAAAAGAAAAAACATAACATCATGCAAACCAAAGTCAAGAAGAGTGCTGAGATGAAAAAAAAGTAAGTTTAGCAGAAAGCTGATGCAAAACTTATTATTTTGAAGTTGTTGTTTCTTTTGTTGTCCATTCAACTGTCCTAAGGAAGCCATCATGCAGTCCAAATGAGTTAGAGACATTTGGGTGCTCTCGAAAAGCTGCCAAACAAACTCCTGATCTTCCTCACTTCTCTTCCAGCCATCCCCTGCCCCCACACTCCAAGGCTGGAATTTCCTGTTGATGGCCCAGTGCAAACGCCCACTCTCTTACGGAAAACTTACTTTGAAGATGAGCACGAGAGACAGAGGAAGAAAACTACAGACTAGAAATGCAGGCCATGTTTGTGCTTTCTTGCAGAATCTGGAAAGTTTACATTGCCAGGACGCTTTTCTATTTACTAATGCCAGAGAGACAGATTACTACTAAAACTACACATAAACACCAGAGTTAAATACACAAATGTAACTGAAGTAAAGAGGAGTTTTGAACAGAGTATTAGGAAGTTGATAGTTAAGTTAGAATATTACACCAGGGATACAAAGCTGGGCTGCACTTCACTGCACTAGACAGGATTACACAGAACTCCGGATCATTTCTCAATAATGGCTTGGAATTTTTCATAGACCAGGGGTTTGTTGAAGACGAGTTACTTGTCAAGGTCCAGTTTCTTGTTTTACTAGTAGAAGAGTAGCTGCAAGAGGGTCTGATGTGTTGAGGCAGTTTACAGGACAAGGGATGCATTGAAGCTGGGGAAAAGGGAAAGATGATACACGCGTGTGAATGTACAGCCCCAAAACCAAGCCTACTCAGGTTTCCACCACAAAGCTTCCTTTTTACCATGGCACACCCAGCCCCCTCCTCATCTTGAACACAGATGCACATCCCCCCTCAGCTTCTCCCCCTATTTCACTTGCTTGGCAATTTAAATGTCCTCTCAGAACATCCTTTTACATTATGGCATAATGTTGCGTGTAATGGCTGACCACCATTAGGACTACTAGACAGACTCCTTACTGTCAGCCCTCTGTGTATGTGATGTAATATCAGAGTGTTTTCAGGAAGCACTGAAGAGGGGACAGGGTTGCAGGCCATTGTATTGTCTCCTTCACCCCTCCTTCTGTTTTTTTTCGCTTGAGTGACTCATCAAAAAAGTCCCTATGCACTCTTTTCTCCCCATCCAAGGTCTGGCCAATATGAAAGAAGCCCCAGAGAGAGGAGGACAAAAGGACACACATGACACACTAAGGCCTTTGGGATCTGGGTCAGGATAGTGAACTGGTCCTCAAAGTCTGGCTTTCCAATAGTAAACACCTTCAATCAACCACACTTACAAACACTTATGAGAAGGGGGTGTTGATGCAGGCAACTTAAAATAAGAGAAAAAAGACATGTTCTAAACTTAAAGAAAATTTCCTCTTTTTGACAATGCAGACACACACAATCATACACATACACAGGGCTTCAGTGTCAGAGCTGAGAAGCAGAAGGTAGCATTCATATGCAGATATGCTGCCATGTGTGGAAGGGGAAAAGAAGAAAGGCCCTCTCTCCACACTAGGAACTTTGATGAACAATCCCTCACAGGCATAAGACACATAAGCACACACAAATACTGAGCTAACCAGTCAACAGGTAGCAAACCGAACCACTAGTAAGACCAAGCACAGCCAACAGATGTTCTATGTGCACTGGCCTGAATTTTACCCTATTAGATTATTAACACGGTCACGCAATGGGTCTAGGGCTTTAAAAACAGTGAACATATATGAAAGTTATATAAAATTGTATTTGAAAAGTATATAGATCGACAAAGACTCCAAATAAACTCTGAAAACCTGACAATAACAGAAAACGGAAAAAATGGTTAAGACAATTTTAAATTGTAACTCTGATGGCAAATTTAAACCTTAGCAAAAATCTGGAAATAGGCCTAAGCATTTTATTTCTGACGCACTACTAAATCTGCTTGCCGCAGCTGATGGATTCAGCATCTAGGTCAGAGTGAATGCGGTGTAAAGAGAAGAAGAGAAGCAGGCAGGACTGGTTGTTATTATACGCCTTTGCACAGTTTTTCCCTGTAATAACAGTACACTTCAGTTGAAGTATATGTCCGCTACAAAGGAACAAACAAAAGATAAGAATTAACACTCATGACTATCTGAATTATATAAACTAAGCAGAAAACAAATATCAAACATAAAATGGTCATCTTTAGCTCCCTTGCCTCCACACTCAAATAGTCAAACACACTTTTCTTACACAACGCTGAACGTGAGAGGGCTCAAGATAGAGCAACTGAGCAGGGATCTGGCTTTTGAAGCATAAAGGAGTGAGTCATGATGACCTACATAGGCTGTGGGGAGAGAGAGTGAGAGAGAAAGAGATGGGGGTGGGGGGTGGGAGAGATTCCTTCCGCATATCAAAGTGTTTACTTGGCTCTGCATGAGCCTTCTCGATGGGAGGGAGGAAAGGAAAAAAAAGGAAAGAAAAAAGGGGGTAGATAACACAGGGATGGAACAGAAAACGAGAGGACAGGAAAGAGGGAGTTAAATAATACAATGGCTGTCACAGTTGTTGCCTCCCTTGATCTCTGCACTTCATGGCATACAGAAAGCCAGGCCAAAGAGAGAATGGCCCCAAAATCTACCCTTAAAGCAAAAACAGAAATCAGGACTAGCACAGACATTTAGGGTTCTAGCTAGTCCAGTCCAACATTCATATGGTATGAACAAGCAAAATAATCAACCAGCAAACAAG
Source organism: Acanthurus leucopareius (assembly GCA_029814765.1). Taxonomy (NCBI): domain Eukaryota; kingdom Metazoa; phylum Chordata; class Actinopteri; order Acanthuriformes; family Acanthuridae; genus Acanthurus; species Acanthurus leucopareius. Next base: position 11,506,991 of record JAQMCX010000001.1, on the reverse strand, counting down.
CATCCTCTGCATGTTTTCGGCATTTTCTCACAAGACAAATGATAAACATTATGATTTAAATGTATATGGAGGTGGAGCAGCATCTCCATTATATTTCAGCTAGAATTGACTCCAATAAAAAGGAGACCAGCAATATTCCTGGGTGATCAATAAGCACTGCAGAGTGATCCAGTTCCTTTTGAGGCTGAGCCGTGGATCTGGTTTCCTAATCAACTCCACCACTGCACCCTTTTCCTCCTCCTCCTCCTCTTTTGTCCTGCCCACAGATTTCCAATACAATGGCGCAGTTTTCACACTACATGTGGGCCTTGCTGGGTCGGCCTGTTTGGGAGAAGAGGGGGGAGTAGTGGCTCCAGTAAGAGGCACTGATGGAAAGCAAAGGAGAACAAGGAAAAGTGGTACACAGGGGGGATAAGCTATCATTCTGGAAATGGAACTACACAGGAGCCTTGTATTTAAAGTTTGTGCAACATAATTAGCAGTTTAAATATCGTTTTACATCAGAAAGTATGGGGTCTTACTAGTTTGTTGTGTTTAGCCCCCTTATTTAAAAGTGGTTGGATTATATATAAAAAATACTGAGATTTTTAAAGTGTGTCTGGCTATGCAGCAATCTTGTAAAAAAATATATTCAAGTTGATCAATTAAACTGAATACAATGCTCAAATAAAATATAACAAAAAAATTGCTGTAAAACATAATTCCACAATGCAGAGAGAGGCAGAACTCCTTTTGCCCCATGTCTCCTTTCTCTTTCTGTTCTGTGCTGCATCACCAGTAAATTCAGCCATGGGAGCTCTGCCAAAGAGCTGTAAACTGCCATCCACTAGAGAATGGCTGCAACCAAAACAACCAACTACGTCACCCCTCTGAATACATTTCTGTCCACTAACTCTCTCTCAGAAACACAAGCGGGGATTATCTTGGGATACGACCCTATTATGACTCCTGGACCACAAAACCTGATAATACAAACTAAAAACTTTGTAAGCATTTGTCTGCATTTCTAGGCATTGGAGTCACAAAGACTTTTTACAGATTAGTCATAAAAATAATAGGCATAATAATCAATAGTGGAACACAAACAATAGTTGTAGCCTTGCTAGACATATATTAAAAGCATCTTTGCCACCAATTGTCTGTAAGTGAAAGGGGAGAGGGGTGGTTAAGATGGACAAAGGCCTGTACTGGCTGGGGACTACATCGTACATCGAGGAGAATGGAGCAACAATAGTATGGTGAGTAATGAGGGGTTTTTGTTTGTGTGTGTGTGTGTGTGTACAACTGTTCATGTGCGTACGATTTTGGGTGGTGCATGGGTGATGGGCAAAGGGGAGATGAGGTTAGGGGAAAGAGGGAGGACAGAAAAGGCAGCTTGGGGGAGGGGAAGTGAGAAGGAGGGGAGACGCACTAAAAGGACTGGTGAATTATTGATGAGAGCCAGCAGGCTGGCCCTCAGTACTAATGCGTGGACACACATACACACTAAAGGTGCACACAGGAATTTAGACAGAGCATGGATATTGTTACACATTACATCACCCCCTTCCCTCTCTTCATCTCTCTCAGCCACCACCCACAACCTCAGCCTCAATTTAGTCTGCCTGTTCTCTCATCTCTTTAGCTCAGCCTGTCTCCTGTCCTCTGTCACACCATACCCATTACATCTTTTACCTTCCCGCTCGAGCCTCCCCACCACACAGTCTGCTACTGAACCCTACTACCTGATAAAATAAACCTAAATAAGCTCTATCATGGATACTCCAAACCATACACCAAGCAAAATGCTTCAAATAACTTAACAGAAAATTAATACTCTTATTGTGAGCAAAGGTAAACAGTTTGGGTCAAGCCAGCCACAAGATCAGAGTTCATGTAGAGGCTAGGGAGCCTGTACAAGAACAGCGTTGCAACAACACTGTGTGCAGGCCAAGCACAGCACATGGTGGTGGACAAATCCATTCCACAAAAACACAAAGGGGGGACTAAACCAAAGCGACTGCTACTCCTCCTTGGAGCTCTGTGTGTGTCTTTGTGAGTGTATGTGTGAGAAAGCAGGGAGAGAGAAGGAGGGAGTGTGTGTGCGTCACAGGGCCTGCAGGAAATGTTGTGTCTGAGACTGGACAGCAAGGGAAAGCACAAGGCTGAAGCCGGTTGAAGAGGCAGAGTGGAATTGGTAAAACAGAAAAAGAGGAGATCATTAGAATAAAGTGTTAAGTCTGGTCTATTTGAAAATATTCATCACAAAAATAAAGCAGCAGCTTTTTCAGATAGCAAAATATAGTAAGAATGCAAAACTAGATCCCATTAGAGCCTTAGCAATCAGCCATTAGAGTCCCTTTACTCATGCCAGAGACAAATAAGACAACACATTTATCCATTTTATGCATGCAATTTCCTGTCATACTACCTTTTCCCAGACAAGAATTATTGTTTTACACACCATGTCTTTGCTGAGTTATAACATGAATAGTGGAGGAAGGAGAAAAGGAATACAAGGGCATGCTATGTTTTTTTCTTTTAAAAAATCTGCAAGTGCAATATTGCAGAATATCAGAAATCACTGGGATTTCTAAAGGTCAAAACAAAATAGGCAGTTTGTGCATAGTGAGAAATTTTAAGTAATTTCTTCATGAAAACAGTCATTTTTATCATTCATAATTGCATGTTGATGTATTTCAACGGTAGAATGACTGAATGTCATGAAATGTCTCATTTATGTGAAGTTTTAGCAAAAAACAGATAGTTTTTACTATCTGTAAACATATCCAGATGACACAGGGGCATAGGTATATATTTTGAGTTTCTGTTTGTGCATATGCAAGCTGAGCACTGCATCCTGAACTGAGCAGAGCAAAGCTGACCTGCATACAGAGCTGCCTAGCTCTGCCTCAACATTGTTGTTGCCTGTAAAGCTCTGGTCTGCCCTTCCCCCATTCCTCTCTCTCTCTTTCCTCTTGCTTTCCCCTCCCCCTGACTGCGGCAGGCAGGCAGGCAGGGCAGATGGTATCCTAGCAAGCAGAATGACCCTGGTGTTCCTGCCCCTTGTTTTGATCCTGCAGTCCTGATTGTCCAAGCCTAATCCTACACTAGCCAGAGCTGCTGGACCGCTGCCAGCACTCTTATTAAGCACACAAAGGCTTTTCATTGGAGCTAGGGTGCTAGCTAACTCATCAGCCTACACACACTACCTCTGTGCCGTCACTCGGCTGCTTTCCTCCATCCTTTTACACTCAAGCTTGCTTCTGCTATTGCTCACATATTTGCTCTATACTACAGAAATACTTTGTTTCAATAATGTGCCTGTCTCCACCTTTTATATCCCTCTATTTCTTTCAGGTCTGCTTCAAAACAGGCAATCCATATTTTCTCCCTGATTCTGTACTTGATTATCTACCAATTTTTGATAAGCCTGTGTAAACATCATCCAGTTGTAGACAATAGAGATTGTGAAACTGTCGATATATCAGTATTACAAAGTAACTATGACAGATAACAGATTTTAAGCCATGAGAAATGGATTTCAATAGCATTAGGTATCGAATGTGATCAGACCATCCTGCTTTCGGTATATGGAGTGTCAAGGTACAAATGAAACCAGTGTAAACAAGGCCAAATAATAACATGATAAGACCTGGGTGTATTCTAAGGCAATCAAAATGTGAAACTGGGACAAACTTGATATGTGATGGATGAAGAGATTGTAACTATTCTGCATGAGTGCGTTCATTCTTTGCAGGGATTACTACAGGATAAGTCAAATTACTACACTCACCATGCACTATCTACTGAGCTATAAAATTCTTCTTTCACTAAGAATAGCCACCTTTATTTGTAGCCCCCTCTGACTAAAGGCACATATATTAGAAAATACAATTAAATGCACATGTGAGGTATGGTATAAATATGTTCCATTCTTCCTTTTCCGCGCTATATCTGTAGCAATTTCACACAGAGAAGTGAAAGTCACAACAACTGAGCCAAAGGCACTCTTCTTACTTCTAAAAAAAAGACAAAACATACTCATGGTCCCACAAAAAGAAGTGATCGATTTTCCTGTTATCAGACATGCAGCTGCTTCATTGCCAAATTTAACACCATTTGACTCCTCTCTATATTTCACATATAACCATTAGAAACATTAAGCATGACTCCGAGAAGATGATGAGCTAAAAACTATTTTTAGCAGCAAAGAAATAAACAAAATGATAAAAATCATACAAGCACCCATAATTCACTGCAATCACAGTCAGAGTACTGTGGCTCATTTAGGCGCTGAATTTGTTTTTTTCTGTGAGCTTCGCTAGGACTGTGAAACACTTGCTCATTCTTGCTTCCTCCTCCACTCGCTCCTCTCCGTCTCTCTGAGCTAAAAATCAAAGATTATGACTGAGAATTCTACAGCATGTTGCCTAGCAACCAGCACAAGAAAGCCACACTACATCAGATCACATGAGGGACATGTGCATGACCGTGCACACCCACACACACACAATAGTTTGGGGTTATGCTTCCCCGAAGCCAAATCCAGAATAGCAGAAAAATAACAACACTTTATATAGCTTTATGTCTTCTATTTTCATAACAGAAGAAAGTGGTGAATTCATTGTTCCTATGTCGAGGGCAAGAACATACTGAAACTGAAGAAGTCACAACTCTTTATTTCCAAAATGTAAAAAATTCATACTATTTTGAGCAACAGGCAGAGCTGTCAAGGCCGAGTTGTTGCAAGTCCTTAGAAAACTTAAAATGTTATTTGGTTTAGACAACTAATGTTCTGAAGCATGTTGCTAGGTAAAGAGAAACAAATCATATAATGTATTAAAAACAGGAACAATGACAAAGAGAGAGGGAGAGAACAGCAGAGAGGAAAGTATTCAGGGGCAGACACTCCTCAGTTTGAAGATGGGTCATAAAGGGGGCCGGTTAACACTTTTACAGCTGTCATGTTTACCAACACAAAAGGTTCAGTGCATAGTCCAGCCCAGCATTGCTCAGCTCAACCAGATGTCATTTGCTCTAAGATCCTTACAAATTCAAACGTACAGCTTGTTTAAATATTAACCTTTCTGTTGCTTTGGACTTGCTTGGACTTTTATGTCACATGCTTGTGGTAGACTTACTACAGGGGTTCTCTAAAGGCAGTTAGCTTATCAGTGTGAACAGGTCGGGTCAATGAGATGATGTAAGACAGTTTCAACCAGACAAGCCAACCTTCTGTACTTAAGAATCCATCAGGCTTAACGATCAATAGAAACAGGCCCTGGCTTTGTGCTGCAGCTGCCGCATTGCAATAAAAGCCTCACTGGCTGAGCCTGACCCGGCAAAACCTAACACTGATAAAAAAAAGACTGTGTTGGATTACCACCGAGCCCTGCCCTCTGCTCTTTCTGCCGTACCACACACCTTAACCGTAAATTTCAGTCACATGTTACTCAGTAGGTTGTACGCCTTTCTGCAGTGGCCGTCATCTGTACAGTGTTATACTACAGTCCTTGCAGAGGAAAAGACAGAGTAGAGGCTTGTATGTGTGTGCATGCACGTACGTAAATCTTACTGCAGTACACTGAGCTCCCCTCCATATTTCTCTTATTGCAACCCATTTCAAATGCTGTCACGTAATCACAGTTTTTTTCCTGCTAGAGGCCTGAGAGGATTACAAATTAGTGCTGTGCAACAAAGGTAGCCTTCCTGATATGAAGGGTGGGGTGGGTGTGTGTGAAATGCCATCTGTGCCAATATTACCTACTCCTCAACAAATAGATTACATGGGAAAGAAAAATCCCCAGGTAAAGTGAACTCCATGTTGTTGCCTGAATGATTGCTAATCAAAGTTACACAAAGTTGCTAAGCAAATTAATACATGCAGTTTGATTACCTCCTTTTCACGTGTAGCTCTGTTGTTACCTTATATGCTTATCAAGCAATATTCAAACAGCATTCACACACACAGACATAAAACACCTATGCAGAGTATAGCATACGGATAAAGGCTTTTGTCACTTTCACTTATACAGTAACTGCTGTTTTCTTCAGTCTAAAACACTTAAATCTGGTCATGATGTCCAGTGAAAATAATTCCCTCTGAGTATATAGTAAGCTGTGCTATATTAAACAAAAATAATTTTTTGGGTGATGACTGTCATTTTATGGAATAGCCTACATAGAGCAAGTAAGAACTATTGCTAGGTGATTTGCTTAGTGAGTTACAGACGCCAACAAAGGCTGAAAGAGGCAGGCTGAATATGAATGAATAAATAGCTTGTAGAGCAAAATCTATACTTAATTCCACATTTCCCCACAAAAGTTTACAAAATAAACTCAGAGCTCTCCTCGGCTTTATTTTGTACAGTGGTGATGTCAGTTTGATTTGATAAGATCAAAGCTTTGGAATAACTAATAATTCACATTTGCTAATAGCATCTTAACTTTCTTACAATTAAGTGCGCATTAACTACAGGTTTCAACTTTTTATAAAGAATATATAAAGAATATTAAAATGTGAAAATATAGCTTATCTTCTTGGTGTCTGCCACAAGAGGCAGATAATAATGCTCAAGTTCTGTTGACTTTTACTTTGTTTCCGTTGACTTGAAGAAATGTATTCATCAACGAGTAGCCAAGCCAATCAAATCTGTCTCGGTTTAAGGATAGAGATGTAAGAACAGAGGAGATGTGCTGAAATCTTCTAGCACACATGTACAAGCAATGACAACTCTGGCTTCTATATAATAAAAAAGCTACGCTAAACTAGTGGTGCATAATGAATTTCCAGAAAAAGACACATGAAAACACAGTTCCTGATATAAAACTTTGCACTTACATTTTTTAAGCTTGTTTCAAGTGAGACTTACAATATTCTCATGACTGTTCGTCAATTTTCTAACATGAGTCCAACATGGCCACTTAAGCCTTACAACATAATAACGTTCGATCCAACTGACTAAACCAACAGTTGAACAACATAAACATGACAAAAGTTACAGCTCTGAACTTAGATTGCAAACACTGCGGGATTCATCGTTCATTCATCAAAAGTCTGGTCTAAAACACACACACGCTAAGAATCAAAAATAAACTTAATACAGGTATCTATTATCATAAACTTGTCATACATCATGTACCTTATGCTTAAATTCCATAGGAAAATTTCAATTGCATTTTAAATTAAATATTTTCAACGTAACTATATAATGACTATAATTACATCAGCAAGCAGATTGCTACATTTTCTCTTGCTTCACTTATATCTAAAACACAGCTCTTTATGTATGCCTGAAGGTAAAGTAGTGAGAGAGCCAGACGATGACTAACTATGGACCTGTAAAAGTGACCGCTGCCTCTAAGCTGCAGTTCTTCTTTTTTCCCTGTTTGCCTCTCCTCTCTTCTCTGGCCTGTGACATCATCACCGCTCCAAAGAGGTGATCTATATTTAGCTGCTCACACCCCTGCTGGGTCTCACTACTCTGTCAATGCCTTGGACGAGCTCAATCTCCCTCCCTCTCAGCTTCAGATGGCTCATCTCTCCCTGTTAGCTGAGAAGGTTGGATGCTTTTTAAAAAAGGGAATAGTGGGAAAGGGGTAGAGCTGGAGAGAAAAGACTTGAAGGGGATTGAAAAGAGATAAAGAGGAAGATGCTCAATGAGAAAGACAGAGGGGAGGGTTTGGAGGAACAAGCAGGATGGTGTGAATAGCTGTGCTGTAAAACAGCCTCTCCATAAAGTCTCCCTGTGAGAACAGCTCACGTGTTACGCCACACTGACACAATGTGTGCCGGCATGCTCAAACACTTCAAAAAACACAAAAAAATAAGCCCTGCAGAGCTCTGCAATACTACACTGCACTCTTCCACTGCTGCTCAACGGTACATTATAAAAGGACTGTGTGTGTGGGAGAGAAGATGGGGGAGGGTGCAGTGTGTCTGTGACTGGCATTTCAAACATCCTCAGTGCACAAAATAACATCCTGGGAAGATAATCTGTGAGTGTGTGACAATTTATTCAGGCTCACGTTTCTGCAGAGTGTGAAAGCCACTGAGTGGTAGAGGGGAAGTGCAGGAGACCAATGAGTATATGCTGGTTTATTCTGCCTAGAGACACTTAGCTAACAGTTTCACCAACCACACACAATAAGAAAGTACACATTGCTTCATTTCATTTGCTCTACCTAACACACCACCTCACTCAATAGCGAGCCCTTTTTAGTTTTTCTACCCAATCCTTTTTTGAATCCACATCACTGCCAACTCCTCTATCTACCCATCCCCCCCTTGTTGCTGTTGAGGCTGCTCAGTAAAACTCAAGGGAGGCTGACACAGTGTGGAATGAGCATAAGTGTGATGCAGAGGAGGAGGGTTCATGATGTTTAGGAGGAGTGAGCAGGAATGTACCATTTGTTAGCCCTATTTCTACAGGTTTTCCCTGCTTCTGCTCTGTACAAGGGGGTCTGGAGAGTGCACACAAGTCATCAGGTCACCATCAAGTATGCTCACCTGACCTGACAAGCTGCTACGTTTAAAAGGTTGGTCTTAACCAGCGTCTAGGCCATTTTACACAGAGACAGTGCACAGTTTCGCTGCAGTGAAGACTCCTCTTAGCAACGCATTTTTTTTTTGCACTGAAACAAACAACTCTGCCATAATGTCACCACAGTGTGAAATTTTAGACTGCATGGCGGCAAGGCAGAGCATATAGAGTCACTGACAGGCAAGATGCATCACACAACAGTGTCTGCATCTAAGTTTGTGAATAACATACACAAAAGGCAGTGCTTTCTAAACGATAACAATGACTTAACTTGATGAAAACAACAATTTACAATGTTGTATGGTGGCTAATCCTGCCCTCTGCTTGGAGGGTAAGGAACTCCTGGACCTTACTAATGCACAGACATTTTAAGTCCCTATACTTTTTCATGGAGGTAGCTGCTAATTGTTGATAGTTGTTTTCTAAATCTCCTACTAGTAGGTCACACACTTAACACATTGACAAAATACTTCACCCTGTCTGGATGTGCTGACTCTGCTTATTCACAGACATCGACTTTGTGCTGCAACTACCTCCATTACCGGCAACGTAAAGTTTATAAAGTTATAAAGTGTTCAGTGGCAAACGCCGAGGCACATTAATGGTGCTATATTCCCAAACTGAACTTTCTCAATACAGCTTCCAAACAGCACAAATAACCTTGATTCAGAGCAGCTGACGATTCTAAAAGGTAAAGGTTGCTTCAACTGATCGGCCACTGATTGTTTCTAGCCAATATATGCTCTGAATAGTTTGATCAGTGGTCTTAACACGTAACAAAGTGAGATCAGAAGAGTAGATTAGACAACACAAAACACTGACAGATTTTTTCTATAGTTAAACACACAGCAGGGCTGAGAGTTTTTGCTTAGAGACACATGAAGCATTAAACAGTGAACTGTATCTGCATTGGATCATCCTCAGTTTAAAATACAACTCTTCTGCAGTATCCCAACACCCCCCCACCCCCACCCCCCACCCCCAAGTCCATCTAAAATGTGTGCAAATGTTCTCCCATACAGAAAAGAAACGGAGGAAAAGCAGCTGGTCAGCAACCATATGCTACACACAACAGCTGCTAGCCATTCTCTGCAGCTCACGATATTTAATTTATGTTACGCCGTTGCTGGCATTTTAAAAACATACCACAAGTAGTAAGACCAGGTTACTGGTGTCTGGATGACTAGTTGTCGTACCCAGCACCGCAGCATGGCCCTGGAGGGTTTTTTGTCTGAGGAACACTGGACCCTCTTGTTCATAACCCAAACACACATGCCTAAACCCCCTACTACCACCACCAGTAATGTGGTAGTGATTGAAGTGGGAACTAGGGGCTGTACTAACAGGTGGGCACACATGCTGCTGGGGAGATTCATCAGATTATCCCGCCGGCACTCAGGGCAGGCTTGCCTTGATGCACTGTGTGTGTGTGTATGTACGTGTGAGTTTGTCTGTATGTGTATTATCGCTCTCGACAGGACAGGTGAAGAGCAGATCTGCCTCATCTCATTCCTGATCACGTACGGATCCAGCTCCATTAGGACATGCCACTCCCAGCTCCCCAACTCACTGTTACACACACACACACACACACCTCCCGTTCTCAAACCACAAAAGTGGGCCGAAAACAAGGCAGTTGCTATTCACCTTACGTTTCCCAGCAACAAGGATTCACTCCACTACGATGTATTTTCGTTTCACTTCCTGTTAGTGCCATAGATGAGAACATTGCTTCATACACCTCTACATGCACATTTTAGCAGCATTTTGTCAATCATCTTATATTTTATACAATATGTTGTGACATACATTGTATGATTATATTGTTCTACATAATTATTATGTTGAATGTATGTATTTCACAGTGAAGCCCCGTTTGGTGCCCACATGCTCTGCCATACGAAGCAATAAAGAATTCAGAGTTGAGGTGCAGTGAACGCATCATGATCCCAAGTTTATCAAATGTGCATGAATCTATGACATAGACAGCAGAAGCCCTTAACGACAAAGTGTGGTAGAGACTCTGAGCTCTACTATTTAATTACATGACTAGTTTGGGACACACGTTTACCTGCCAGTGTGGCAGATAGACATCTGAGATTTACTCCCTAATCGGAGAATTTACTTGCATTCAACACTTGGCAGGTATTAATTTTGAGATTGTCAGATACTCACTGGAAAAGGCACACATTTAAGGATCAATCTCAGGATTTTATGAATTAATGACGGCTTATTAAAATAAATTCACAAATGTTCATCAGCTGTATTTAAATGTTATTCATGCGTTCGATGGGACTTTCTGATTGCCAAAATACAGAAATTTTGTTTTTTAATGTTTTGTATTTCCAAATGCTTACTCAAATCTGATGTGTTACCTTTGAAACAACTACATTTGAGCTTGTATTGGGTCACTTCTCTTGGCACTGAATCCAAATATGGAGGAAAAGGCTTGTTTTCTATAAACTACCTGGAGAGACAGTCATTCTAGATCACAAACAAACAAAAGTAAAGACACAAAATAATTCTCTTAACTCCACAGAGAGACAATTAAGCATTTAAAACCAGTATGCCATGATCACTTTGCATTTCAGAGAAGAACAATGCCTTGGCTATCCTCATCTCACTGTCACTGAAGATAGTCAATCTGTAACCTTGTAAACTATTTATCTAATGCTTTAGCTTTCTAAAAGCTATTATCTCCTTAAGGTCTTACTTACAGTGACATTAAATGATGGCACTTAAGTAGCAACAAAGTTTTCAAAAATTGTTTTTTATTATTTCTTTTAAATTGTATTTTTCATTCATGTCTCCCTTTTATTGATATAAAATTATGGATGAGTGTAAAAAAATACACAGTACGAATCCCTTTTTGGTTGCAGAGAAGTTTAACGTGTTGCAATTCAGAAAAGAACATAAGTAAGGCTCTATCAGAGCATGGTAAAAAAAGGGAGTAAGAGATTCTGTTTTGAAACATCTCATCTATTCAGATTATGCAGCTCTCATCACGTGTGGATTATAGAAATTCAATCAAAGTAATGATGAAAGCCTGATATATTGTGCAGTCCTATTTGTTAAGTTAAGAGGTTGAAATTATAGAAACAGAGAGAGAAACATACAGAGAGAGCACTGCTGGTACAGTGCTGTCGTCTCTGTCCCTCTCAGGCCTCTGTGACAGGTGCTGTGCTTTTTTTCCACTGCTAAGGACCTCATTTCATTGCAGCTCACCAGGCTACGTGAGGCACAGCACTGGAAAGTTAGAGAATATAATGCCAACTAGGGCACAGGTGAACAGAGCATGAGATCACCATCAACATTTCTACAGAAAATAAGCAGCTAAATTATGAAACTGGAGCTTAACTGGTCTAAAAGAAAAACAATGAGCTGGTGTAAATGTCTGATACATACACCTTGGCTGAACTCAGTGACCCGTTTGTGTGGGAGGAAAAACACAAACACTCATGCAGGATTCAATAAACTGGCTGGCAGCTATGCACTTAAATTCATGATGATAGGGTGACAACCATTTACTGATGCCAAAATTTAGCATTCCACTCTGGTCTGTGCTAAAAACAGGACTACGAAACTCAGGGGAGAGAGTCAGAGAAAAGATTAGACTTCCTATTGTTTCATTTCAGCGTACTCAGGGTCCAGTGCTACGCAACACAACAATAATAGAGGGGCAACCGAAATGAGCTCATGAACGTCACAACATCTAAACCAAGAAAAATCCCCTACCAGAGCGAGCAGGAACCAATGTGAAAAAATGTTTTCCATGTAAAAACAATGTGCAAATGTAATGTTTAGAAAATAAATTCTGCCTTTATCATACCATGGTAATGGAGCAAAGTGTTTATGCTCTCACATAAATAAACAAGTGAAGTGATGAATTCCTTCCCATTCTTTTACTGTGTGGAATGAGTAGGATAATTTATTGATTCAATTCTGGCACTGAAACACATCAGAGTGACAGTTTGAGCATTCACAGCAACATCTACAGGATTCTGTCCCAAAAGAATAACAGTAGATTTCAAGAAGTTCATATTCAAATTATAATTTACATATTAAACTGGAAAAGCACAGAGTCCGCATTTTGGAATTTTGAGTTGCATTACAATATAAATGATGGGAAAACGTGAGAAGAAACTTCTCTTGATAAACTTCAAAGTAAAGAGAACAGCCCTGTTATACTAATTTGACCGAATATACACATTGCAAATAACATTTGACTTTAACAGTGCACACTTTTTTAAACATCATGCACAAACCTTTTTTACATGTTTACTTAGACCTGAATTCCTATGCTGTGGACTGAAACAACCTGGGCTGTGACTGTGACTATTTATTGCTCTAATCTATTAAGGCTGTTAAATAGAGCTGATAATACAAAGTTAATCTACACTTAACAAGCACAAGATCTACACACTTAAATACAGTAGGTTGCAGTATGCATGTTGAAAGTTGGTTCGTGATTTGCAAATGAACACAGACAAGAAATGAGGTAGAAGATGAACAAGAACAAGAAGCAGAAGAAGAAGCAGAAGAAGAAGAAGACAAACAAGAAGACAACAAGAAGGCAAAGACAATTAATAAGACCAGAAACAACAACAACAGAGTATGGTCACCTGGTAGAATGAGGCAATTAAGACTACAGAGCCAAACATGCAGTTGCTAATGATATTAAATGATATAAAAAAAAGAGAAATACCAAAAATTCAGATTTTTAAGAACACAGATGTAGTGGATTTTTGCGTGACAAAAAAATAACATTAAATTCATAACAGATTGATCGATTCATCAAGGAATCATTTCAAAATTCTTACTTCAGGTTGTGCAAATGTCTAGAAATTAAAAAAACAAAATTGTACAACCAGAATTACTATCTCTAGGTTGTGTGCCTCTGAACAATTCAAGTTGCAGTCTGAATCCATGTTGACAGTAATTTCTAGTGAAAAACATGCTGTCTTCACTGTTTTGACAGAGGAGCACACAGGACTGACAGCTTTGTCACATGGTGCAATTACAATCACCTGAAGCTCAATACCAGCACAACTAGCAGCTACACGGCAGGTAAAAACTGTAAAATCGAGATGCTTCATCCCGTTTTTGATCTGGCAGTAAAGAACATTTATAAAATTACCACAGTTTCAAGATGGGCAATGAAGAGTGTAAATTTGACTAATTCAGTACTCCACCAAATGTAAGATACGATTTCACTCCTCTGATACTCAGTTATGGAGTTACAGAGTTGAATAATGGCCAGATAAGTGTTTTTACAGTAATATAAAAGTATAACAATGTGATGTCACAATGCAGTACTGACCTTTTGGATGTTAAATGTAGTCGTTTCATTATTTGTTTTGTCACGGTTGTAGTAATGATTTTGGTATTTTGGCCTAAAAAAATGCAGTCACAGTAACCTTGACCTCTGACTACTAAATTCTTCATCCTTGAGTCCAAGTGGCTGTTTGAGCCAAATTTGAAGAAACTCACGAGGCATTTCTGAGATATCAAATTCACAAGAGTGGGAGAGAAGTATGGATAGCTACTGCTACTGTCTAAGTGTATCAGGTCAAAACATCACGCTGGCTGATTTTACTAAATATCTGATTCAGTCTGGTCTGAAATAACAATACGAGAATTCAGAAGGTTATACCTAAAGAGCACTGTTTTCCAGTGATGGGGGGTAGTCCTATCAGGCACAAGGTATTCATCTCACTGAAGCATATGGCAGATGCTCGGGACAGTCAGGTGAAATGTTACGAGATTTGTCTAGACAGCCTAACAGCCACAAACGGCATAGTCAGCACCTATAAACTGCAAACATTACAGCAATGTAAATGACTGAAGCACTGTTGGACTGGCAAACTTCTGCTACCTGGAAAATTATGCATTAAATGAACTGGTCTAATCAAAATATATAGTCAATGCGTAAAAAGAACTAAAATCCCACATATATCCATATTCAAAAAGATGTTAATTCAATTAAAGACATCATGTACAAAGAGTCTGAAAGATCAAATTACAAAAAAATGCATTTTAGTCATCAAAATTAAATGTTTTTTGAATCACAAACCACATTTTAATATTATTTTTCTTGACTGATAACAATTCCAACAGATGAGGAGCACCACAACAAAGGCAAGATTTAAATTCGCCAAATATATGAATCAGTGATTTTGAGACATGGTCTAAACAGCAACTGTAGACCTTAGAAAAGCAACCTATGACCTTAGAGGCAAACTGCCATTTTTAACTGTTTATAACACCAACACACAGACACAAGCTCTTGTACTACAATATAATATGGACCTTGAAGTTAACATACATGCAAACACAAACATTTTCAAAATTGGAGTAACACTCAGATTTTCACAGCTCACTCACTCACTGGATGACTGAAACTGGTGCCTACAGAGGCTTAAAGCGTGCATAAACAGTTATTTTTTGGTCAAGTGTGTAAAAATGTATTGCCAACATCTGCACGCCTAACAATGCACACACATCAATTCTACCCTTTAAGAACAAAAGTATTCAAAAATAAGAATGTATGTCTTCCATGACATGTTCTGTAAAAATTATTTTAAGCAAGAAGCTGTATTGTTATTTTCTGCCTCTGTGTCTAAAAACATTTCAGGTGCTGTGAGTGAGACAGTTGCAAAGCTATTTCCATGTATGCAATGTAAAAACACTACAGCACTCAATGGCACTCAGCAAAATAAATAAAGAATCAAAAATAAAAAAATACTGCAGAAGAAAAAATGACAGGTGGGATGCTAGCTCGGTCTGTTTCCAGCTGGCTTAATTAAACCAAATTAACACCAGTTTCTGGAGAGAATGGTTACTGCTGACTGAAGAAAGGTAAAGATCCAATACAGTTGAAAGTGTTTAGTGGGTTAGTTTCTAGCTTTGTGATTTACCAGGTGCAGCAGATAAAGATGCAGGAGAGAAAATAGACAGTCACCACACCTCTGATGTCTTATCTAAACACATCACTGTCACACAAACAAGCCCCACACTCCTCACAAGCGCACACTCTCTGAATGTGAGGGCGGACGAGAGTGAGTCACTCTGCCTTCTGGCTGTGAAAAAAAAAGCAATCTGTGGCAGAGGGACTGAGCTTTAACCAATTTATTCTAAATAATTTGCAATGTTTTTTTAATTTTTTTACATTTGTGCACTCATTAAGTAATTGAACAATGAGAAATGATTCAATTTATTGAAATAAATCTTAAGTTACAAGAGTAAAACAAAGCAGATAAACCACAAACACATCAGATGCATACTATCATATTAGTTAAATAGTAGTAAGTAGTTGTGGTTGGCATCACCCCAGGAGAGTGCTGGAAATCAGGAAGTGCTGCTGGATATAACACCAATGTTTCATACAGCTCAGTCTAGTGAATCTAGAGTCCAAACCCTCCATTTTATCAACAACTAAGGGCACAGGGAAGAAAAAAAAACAGATGCGGAGAGAGAAAAAGACCAGCTCTAAATCTGGCTGATGCAATCTAATGGAACATCATACTATGAGGGGCTAATGTCTAGGACTGTCAGTCAGGGCTCTGTCCACATTAAGCCTGCTAAATATAAAAGGCGTCTTTTTCTCCTAGTTCAGGCCTTCCATCTGCAATAAGACAATGCTGTCATTACCATCACGGTGCTTTGGGAAACGAATTTGCAAAATAGATAGAACTCATATACTGTGGTGTGAATGGGAGAACAAAGCTCTTAAAAAAGAACATCAAAAAAAACATGGGGTGTAGTGTTAAATTACATAAAACAAAAAAAACAACCACAACAACAACAACAACAAAAAAAGTCTCTGTCGCATCCGAATCCCTGGGGTCTCTCCAATACATACGTTTTCATTGACCTACATTTATTTTTTAGAGTCAACTTTGCCATTAAATAGCAATTCAATCGAAGGTCCAAGTGAAGTAGCACAGGAAAGAAACTAAAAGCGGCACTGTTTTTAATCCAGCTAACAAGTGTGTGCACCCCTAGACAGATTCAGCCTATGCCTCTGTGCAGCAGAGCTCTTTAAAAACTAATCACAAAGCCATACTGTTGCACTGCTTGATATGTCCCTTCAATATAACAGGGTCTGACTGTTGTTTCATTCTGAAGCACCTCTGAGACATGTCAGAGACCTGTCAATGCACATACCCCAGGACACATCCTTCTGTTTACATTGATATGCTTTTATCACACATTGAGAGACAGTCTACACTTGCCGGGGAAAGAATCTGGAATCGCCATTTT
The DNA here is from genome assembly GCA_029814765.1 of Acanthurus leucopareius. Classification (NCBI taxonomy): domain Eukaryota; kingdom Metazoa; phylum Chordata; class Actinopteri; order Acanthuriformes; family Acanthuridae; genus Acanthurus; species Acanthurus leucopareius. Next base: position 11,490,204 of record JAQMCX010000001.1, on the reverse strand, counting down.
ATAATACATTCACGTCGTAACAGCAGCAGACTACATCACTCCAGCAAGGCAAAGACAGAAACATGATATTACACTGCAGGTTGCTGATGAGTGAGGATGTTATGCTTTTCAGCAGTACCATGGTTAGCATCAGGTGCACAGTATAACAGTATAAAAAGAAAAAAAAGAAGTGAAACATCTGCACATGTAATGCTTAAGCTTCACTGAACTCAGCACATCAAATAAGTGAATAATAATGGCATCTTATTTTATTAGGAAAATAAACAGGTTGTTTTAATCAATACTGAATGTGAAGAGGTGGCTGTCAGACTAAAGCCCTCTTTACAAAGCCTTTTCAAGGTTTGAGTATTGGGGCATTATTGCACCTCACTGTTCTGTACAAAAGATATGAGGGCAGAAAAAGGTGGCCATTGTTGATCTACCTCTAAGCCAGCAAGGGAGGTAGTACAGTGCTGAATCGACATTTGTGTAAAAAGCCAAGCCTCCACACCAGGACGAGTGTTACGTTTAGTCCACATGCAAAAGATTTAAAGCAGCAAACAGTAACAACAACAACAACAATCAAAAATTTCTGCAAACTGGGGAGACATTTAGGTCTAACAGCTCCTTATCCTCACAGGACAGGACACAATTAACTGATTATAATGTCATGCTCTGCCATTGCTATTGTTTATAAAGCTTTACTGTGTGTATATGTGACAATAGACTGTGAGGATGTTGTGTTTCGTATGATTCCCGTAATGCTGGCATCCTATCTTAAATCACATGCTAGTGAGGCATTACTTAGGCAAAAAATATCTGTGAAAAGGGGCTTAAGAGAAAAAGAAAGAGGAAAACAAAAATCAACAGAAAATTTAGACAATATATGAGAATTTATCTGATGGAAATAAACAGCATCAGGAGAGGAAAGACAAAGACCAAGGCTGATTGTCAATAATTTTTTAGATGAAATACAGTCAAAACAGAGAAACCAGCCACTGACTCAATTTGGTATACATTGAGTGTTGGTTTACCCAACAACACTTCTAAATATAACCATCCACAACTGGAGCAAATGTTGAATAATGAAGTGTGGGAGGTTTTGGAAAAGAAAGACCTTGCTTGCTAAATTTTGGCCAACAAATTTAAACAAAATAATCCACTTTTTTGCAAGGCTCACAGCCAATCAGATAATTAAGTATGTCATAATACATCCTTATAATTTTCATGTATACCCCTTGTTTATTCATCACATTTTTAAAAATCCTTTTATCAAATCTGAGCTAGTAGAAAGACGGGTTGTGAGACAAGTCTGTAATAACCTGGATCCAATAAAATAGGAAACAGTTCAAAAGCACAAAACTATAAATGACATCAAGTGCATGTCAGATAAAATGCTTGAGGTTTATGAACCATGCAAATATAACTGGGTCCGCTGGCGCTCTTGAAGAAGTGGTACATCCACAATCACCACTCTGTTACAAAGAACGAGGGCACAGAGGGTGTCTTCTCTAGAAAATGCAATTTTGCACTTCTGCCTACTCAGGGGCCAAGTCAAACAGGAGAGGTGGTGTCAGAGCTGGCACGTACAGTACTACACAGTCACTGTGGGAGTGTGGCAGGCATCAGTACAGCGGGAACAAATGCAATTCAACACAAAATCCTGCAACACTATCTCACAATAACATACCTTACTCATTTTTATAAGGCTACTGAGAGGCTGTCCTCTTGCTTCTAATGTGCCATGAGGGGAAACATTGAGTCATGATCATATGTTACAGTCAGAAAAGGGATAATTCACACCCATAGTTTCGCATGGATATTTTTTTAAAGTGAATAATGGCAATTATGATTGTAGTCTTACTTACTGTAGTCAATACTTTTTGGCTACTTAATTTAAATAACTTAGACTGCCATTTCCCTTTAAAAAACTTCCTGAATCTACAAACTGTCTTAAGCCAAAAAGTCATACAAGATTTGCTTAAATTCAGTATGAAACAATTTATAAGATAGCATTTGAAAGATCACAGAAATTCTAAAAAGAAACTGGCAAGAGGATGGAGTTGGCACAAGGCTTTCAAGGCAGTGTTAGTAAGTTTGTGCCAAAGGTCACAAAGAGGCCGACTCTGCCCTGAAAGTATAGAGGGGGCAAAAAAGGAACTGTGAGCATAACACAATTCAGATGATCATTATGTAAACACAGCAGAACTCAGTACTCCCTGGAGAGTAATTTGGCATCCATTTAAGAAAATAATAGAAGTAAAAACTAGAGGAGTGTGAACCTAACGTGCTGCCTTACAAAATCCAGGAAAATGTTTTCAAATCAAGAGCTTAGCTTCACAAAATCCTCGTCTTCCCTCCCCCCAACCCCCATCTCTATAAAACACATACACTCCCACAATCACACACCACAAACCTGACTCTTTTTTTTTCCCAAACAAAAGCCGCCCCTCGATGCTCCTCCCATTTGCCCCTTTCTCTACTTGACTGTGGCTTCAGTGCTCTCCTTCTGTTATGGTTATCTACATCTCTGAGAACAATAAGGTTGAGGCAGCGGAGCCCAGAGAGGGCTGGAGAGGGCCACAGATGTCTGTCTCGTCACCCACCCCCATGTTACATTCAGCTCTCACTTCAGCTGGTTGACAGAAAAGGGGACACAGAGTGTAGTGGGCGGATATTTGTTATGGTGGTAGTAATGGAGAATTGGCAGGAAGGAGTTGAAAAGTGAACTTAAATTATTGTTACCATACAGCAATAGATGACATAACACAAAGTTTGTATTGATCTTCCCTGGGAATTTTTTATTTACAGTCTGCTGGTTAGTGGGGAATGCAGAAAGGGTGTCTTCCAGAAACTTAATTTATTTTGAAAAGTTATTTTGATATTGTGATGTGGGACTAAACACCGTCTTTGATAACAGATGCCATTTTATCATGAACTGGCAAAAGAGTCTTTTTACTGCATTTAAGTACAGTAATGTGATTTTCTGAACTTACCAGAGTGTTCTAGCTGTTCTAATAATTGACTTTACCTACTTAGTTAAATATATTTCTCAACATCCAGAAAGTTATATAACATATAACTAAGGGCAGACATCTGGTACTATATAAAGAAAAGACTCTCAGCTACATTAAGGTAATTAAATCTTCAAGTGATGTTCTTTCACGTTTAATTTAGAAAACAATGAGCATGTTTAACATTATTACACTGTCCTTAGAAAATATCACATATGTGCTGTAAATTCAATGGACACCAGATTTTTTTAACATGTTTTAATTATGTGGACACCAGGAAGAATGGCCTCTACCATGGTAGTGGCTAATAGGGATCCAAATAAATAAAATCACATGACAGATGCTAAATGTTGCACACTTGCCACTCCCACGCAAATGTTACACAGGAAACATTATTTGAAAACCCTCTATGGTGATGCTTGTAGAAAGATGTGACCAGGCCATGCCATTGACTGAACAGCATGGCCTCAATTGACCACCCTCAAGCACACAGACAAACTAACAAACTAACATGGGAATCAGGGCACATAATAAGCACCCGCCAAATTCTGCTAAAATATGCAAGTGGCTCTTGCAATTGCTTCACTTAACAGTGGAAAAAAAGGTAATTTATTGATGGGCTCATACAATTTAAACATTCACAAGCCATTTGGCTAGTGGCTTTTGAACAAAAAAGTGAGGTTGTTACCATTGTACTACTGCATACTCATATCAAAAATGGTCATAAAAGTGTACTGCACAAGGCAATGAAAGTCAGTCCGTGGAAAAAGGGTTTTAGCATGGAACTAATAGCATTTATAAGTTTGCAGATAAATTCTTCCCACTGAGAGACAGCCAGAGTAAAAAAGGTAGGAGGTTTAGTGGCTATAACAGTCAGCAGACAGCCAGTAGATTTCACAGGGTGTGGTGGCTCTATATCCCAGAAAAGGCAAGACATTTCCGGGACAAACAAGCAAAGTGCTGGTTTGGCTGAGAGAGCAGACAGCAGACTGTACCAGAGGGGGAAAACAGCTGAAGAGAGACACAGAGACACAGAGCAGACCAGGAGTTCCAACATGGAGGCAAGATCCATATGTCAGCACAGTTCAGGACACACAAGGTCTGTAAGGAAAGGACTGCAAAGGCAAAGCCTCTCTGGTTTCTGTCTGCCTCTCTGCTTTGTGCTAGTAGCTTTACAACTATCTCCCATCCCCCAAACACCACACACTCCCACTCAGCCCCCTTCCTTCTACTCTGACGAGAGACATGCAGGTTGGAAGAGGAGGGCCAGTGAGATGAAGTGGCGTGGGAAGGGTTAAGTCCAAACAGATCCATCTGCTTTCTCGTCTGTCCTCCTAACTGCCTGCTGGCCCCAACCCAGCTCTTACACAGCCTGCAGCATGATGCAAAGCATAAACACATACACACAACTGGACAGCACATAACAAAACCACAATCCTGACAGGTCTGAGCATTTGAGGAAAGCTTTCGTTTTTTAAATTTATAAAGAGAGAAAGGTTTTCCAGATGGTCTTCAACAAGAGATACTCATGCCCTGAGCTAAAGATCTGGGAAACAAATTTAACTGAATGCCTGACAATGCCTTTACAATTTCACTACATCCAAACAGTACAAACTGTATGCAAACACATCATTTCCCCCTTATATGCACTTTATGCACTATTTTCCAGAGAAAATGTATCACACTTCAATTAAGTTTACATGCACTATAATAATTAACAGATAAGGGCATATCTTGAAACATTCATCAGTTTAGCTTCAATTCCACTTGGCTGCTACTCACAGATTGTAAACCATAGCACCCATTGTTTTTCAAGCCAACATCTTTCTTTTCTTCAAGAATAAACATGAATCTTGTGTTTCACTTTGGCTCCCTAATTGCACTATCAAATAAATATCCCCTGGGGAAAATACATCTGTTAACATAATCTTTTAGGATTATACATCTATTTGGCTAGTCAGCAGTAGCATTTGGAAAAGTTTAAAAACTCATCTACAAATCAATTAAGATGGGATATGATGTCAGAGATCTTTGGATATCTGTCGACGGCTGGTAAACAACAGTTAAAAGGCCAGTTAGTTCACATTGTATCTCTGTGCAACTGCACACTCACCTGTCAAACTTGTACACTGGCTTGCCCACCTAGAAATCTAGAGGCTAAAAAAGCTTTTCAGATTCCATTTACCTATAAAAAAATTTTTCTCCTTTCAATGTTTCAAAAGTGTACAGTTAAGGCCTATACAGAGGTTGATGTTGACTGAATGGATAGACAATTTTTGAAACACGTACACATCATTGACGTCTCCCTTATGGTATAGGCATGTAAAATAGCATTGGTAAATTGAAAGATCCAAGCTCGATTATTTAAAGACATGTTTAATCTGACAATGACCTTACATAAAATACAACGACCTGTTTGCACTGTTTACATAACAGTCGGATGACTGAAGCATTCTTTTTTCTGATTATCACATTTAAAGCGCATACTGACATACAACAGTGATGTCTTGAAATTACTTGTTTTGTTCAAACAGCAGAACAAAACCCAAAGACTTGCTGCAGCTCCAAACATCATAAACTTCTAATTTGCCATCCCTACTACCTTCTGCAACTACAGCAAAGTGAAAACTGAAGTCATCTACTCCACAGTTGTGTCAATAGTTGTAGCCATTGATTGGACCTTAGTTACACAGTCAAAATAAAGTGTAAGGGCAACAAAAAAGAGAAATAACTTGACAAACAGAGCTAAAACAATCACTGACATATGAACACTTCTTCAGTTATGGGCCTTCAATGAAACAAAAATACATTTCTATCCCATCCCATGCACTGTACACTTCTGGACAGCTGCAGGGAAACAAAGGCAAGGGCATACATTAAGCAGACTAGAGTATACACTGCTACATGTGCCCTAATAAAAGAGTGTGTTGTCACTGATAGGAGAGGTTGTTTGGTGAAGGAACACCTGGTTAGGGAGAGGCCAAAACCGGCTGAACCCACAGTAATTCAACCTTTGTATTTAAACAACACAACAAAGGGACCTGCTTTTACACAGTATACTGTGCTAGACTTGCATTGGTGAAGTTAAAAAAGAACTTGTGAATAAAAGTGAGACAGAAAGAGAGACATAGAGGGGTGTGCAGACTTACAGTATGTCAGACAACAAGGTCAGCCCATCCCGGGAGAGGTGTTGGCTTTCTAACAGAGTACAGCTACTTGAAACCAAGGTCACTGCTCTGTGGCTGTGAGAGGGACAGGAGGCTGGGGCCAGACAGGGACAGCTTTGCAAGATGGCCTATGTATAGGTTTGATGTGTTGTTTGCGCTTAACGAGTGTGCAACAAAATGTTTCGTAGGTGTGCTCGAAAGTGTGTGTGTGGCTTAAAATTGATTGAATTCAGATTACTGTCAGAAAATAAATAAATAAATGAATGAATAACATTCAGGGCCAAATTTCCTGAAACCAGATGCCTTCCTGACATAAACAAATCAGTCCATTATCGCTGCCATTATGTCTAGAAACTGTAGAGTAGGGATGTTAGCTGCTCTCTGCACTCATTCACTCTTTAATAGCCCCTAGCATGGTTTTGACTGCCTTCCTAGAAAAAGAGGCCTCTTGACTAGCATTGCACCCTCCCACAGGGAAAGATTAGAGCAGAGTTTCCTGAAGAAACTAAACACAGCCAAACATATGGTTAAGTTTAGCATTTCAAACTAGCTGCTTATCAGGGCTGAGCTCTTACACACTGATGTGGTCACAAAACTATGGACCTTACAAATTAAAGGAAAAATGTATGGAAAAACAGGATGTCAATGCCATCCAAAGGGCATGAGGGCTAACTGAATGGTTTAATGAGTATAAAATTGATGTGAAGTATATGCAATGGCCTTCACAGTGACCAGATCTTAACCCAATCAAACACATATGGGAGGATTTGGACTGATGCTTTAGACGGTGCCCTAAACCACAATCATCAAAACACCAATTGCAGGATTTTTTTTTTTTTTTGAGGATTGGTGTTACATAACTCCAATAGAGTTCCAGATACTTGTACAATTTGTGCCAAAGCATATTGAAGATGTTATGGCAGCTCATGCTGGCTTTAGCTGTTAACTGTATAAACATACATGACTTAACATAAACATGCCACATTTCAGAATGTCGTGGCCAACTCAAGCAGATGTCTGAACTTTGGCTAACTGTATGTACATACACACAGTTACTTTACTTAGTTGCATGCTTAATGTGACATTACATTGCTAATAGTATAAATAAAAATGGTTTCTAATGAACTATATTGACAGATCTGCAAAAGTATGTGTCCTTGCATTTAGGATTTTTAGATCTGAGATCTGAGATCAACTGAAACTGGAAAATATGAATGATATTTACAGTATCATACCCAATATGTATATCAGAGCACATTTTGCACAGAGGCCTATTGGACAGGGCCAGATGAGGGTTAGTGAATGGACAAACAAAACCAAAACTGTGTAAGGACGGAGAGCTACTTCAATGTTATCTTATCCTCCCCCACCTTGGACAAGGGCCTAGCAGCTCTAAAATTAGCAGTCACATCTAAACAGCCTTTGGTGTAGCGACTACTCTTTGATAGGAACTTGGCTCACAGCTGCCAGTTTTTAAAAGAAACTGAAGCCCATCTAAAACTGTAGAGACAAAGCCGAGATAGTATACAAATGCAAACTTGAGATGCACAGTCTTGAACTATCTCTTTTACAGTTACAATGAAAGCATTTGGACAAGCCAAGCAAAATAACTGATTACATTTCAAGCAAAAAACAATTAAAAATGTCAAATCACGGCACACAGGTAGTCTTGTGGTGTAGAACACTACCAGATAACCATAAAAGTGATGTTTTGTGCATAAACATTTATTATAAATACAATCAATATCATATTATAATGGAGTTGCATGCTGTTGCCATATTGATAAAGCATATTGAAAAAAATGAAAATACTGACTTCAACAGCACACTCCGATTTTTTTTTTGATAATTAACTAACCTAATTAGTGACCAAAAAATAGTGTAGTGACAAGTTTTTAAGAAGATAAATTGATCATAAGGGCGATTCATGGAAAGACAGATAGTTGTGCATATATAGAAGTGATGCTGACAATCAATTAGAAATACAAGAAAAGAAGGTAGTGCACATGACTGAACAGGAAACAGACTTTTTTTTTTTTTAATATAGGGTTCTAGACGATGACGGGATCAGTAGATTATAGAATACATGGCAATTCATAGACCACCAACATTATAAAGCAGCATTGAGTTTAAATCAGTCTAACCATCAGGTAGAGATCCTGTTGGTGCATGTGTATACTTAAGCTTGTGGAAAACAGTGATTGGGAAGCAACTATTACCTCCCAGCAAGAACAGGAAAAAAAAAAAGCCAAATGGAAGCAAAACCAAGATCCTGTGCTCATGGCTGTGCAGAAGCACAAGACTCGATACTAAATACTGGACTATTTTTGTTTACACATTTGCTTAACCACATTATTTGTATTTCTTTTTAGACAGCAGGAGCAGATTTTGTGTTATAAAAGCAATGTTTACAACATCAAAAGTTGTCAGCTGTTCTTTTTCGCTGTGGACACTGCCAATAGTTGACATAATAGTTGGTTTTTATGGCCCATATATGTATTCTATGTTTTCTTAATACTTATACAAAAAACTTAAAGTCCTAGAGAACAAAAAGATAGCAATACCTATTACAGCACTATGCCTGTTTATGCCAGGCAGTCCATTGAGAAGACTTGCTACCTGCTTCTACCAGGACTACAGGCATGCTTTTAAAATATCTTAAAAATTTAGATAAACATCAGACAAAACAGATGTATGTTCTAAACACATTATTTACTTAAGGTAATAAAAAGGAACGTCACTACCACTCATACTCGTAACTAGGGATGAAATGATTGATCAGCAGCCCATCATTCTTGGCTGATATTCAGTAAAAATATGTGATCTAAGGTCACAAATAATGCTTTTTGGTAGCTAATTGCAGGTGGGGGTTGGGAATGTATTAGTAATAAGTACTGCTCAGCTTTTCCACGTGTGTGTTTTATTAAGTTTCTAGGTACACCGTAGGCGCTTTGCTAATACCTTATTACACCTGAACACCTACTGCTGCAGTGTGCAGCGTCCTTCAGCCTGCCTCACGCGTCCAGACACTGACAGCTTGAACACACTGCAAGACCAGGGAGAGAGAGAGAGAGAGAGAGAGAGAGAGAGAAAGAGAGAGAGAGAGGGAGAG
>JAQMCX010000001.1:11419528-11473566 GCA_029814765.1 Acanthurus leucopareius | reverse complement strand
CGGGAGTGCCAGCGAAGTTCTCGTGCCGAAAAAAGGACCGCATTCTTCCAGCGTGTGGAACTTTTTCGGTTTTGCTCGGTTTCTTGTTCCTCGTTTTAATTTTATTAATGTTCAAAAAATTTTCAATACAGTTTAAAGAAAATAAAACAAAATGTGGAAAAAAAATCGTGTGAGATCGTAGATCTCAATCTTTGTGGAGAAAAATCGAGATTCACATTTTAGCAAGAATCGCCCAGCACTACTTGCAAGCACATCACTGAGCAGAAAGACAAATAATAACAATCAGGTATTTCTGTTCAATGAAAATTTCTGGATTGACGACAACTGTTATAAAGTACAAGAAGTGGAGCCACTTTAAGTAAAAAAAAAAACTGATCATCTACTTTCTTATTTAGTGAAAAATTCACAGGTGCACTAGCCACTTAAGTGCTGCTAATGGCTGAAAATTACACATAAACTTTGATATTTTGTTATTACAGAGTATGAAGAAAGAATGTGCTTATCCTCTCAGAGTTTTCTCCTACAATATATCTAGACTGACACTCTATTTTACTTAAAAAAAAATAGTGCTCTATAAAGAACACTTCTGAAACTCCCCTCTCCATAGGAACAAGAACACAACATACAGCGCACTTTCCTCCGGCCGTAGGAACTGAGATACTATAGATAACATTACTGATAGCAATACACTTTAAGAGCCAGGTGCATAAGCTTTTAACAAGGTTAGACTAAGCCCAGTAAAAACACAAGTGTCCATTCAGTTATCATTGTTGGAATTGGTCTGTCTGTGTTGGATCAATTCTAAAACTGTACAAAACTGACAATCTCACATTTAATCCTGGTGAGGTGAGAGGAGTTTGTGCTCTTCTTCTTAACATTTTCTACTATTATTTTTTTTTAACAGGACAATTTCTGTCACTTCTCATGTGTACAGAGTATTAAGTGCAACACAATGAGTGCCTTGAAAATTAGGCAAAATTATGTACATACTTGAAATAAAATTGTGTGTCTCTCCTCTTCCTAAGACGACTGCCTTGACAGCCATTATAGACTACACTTCATGTCTAATTTCACAGAGTGTGGTTATTACAACTACACATTCTCTCCCTTCTGATGAAGTAGGACAACACATCTCTAAGAATGTGGTAGTTCCACTTATTTAAATGGCAAAGATCTCATAATTTAACGGTCTGGTAGTAAAACGAGATTTCCACAAAATGCTTTTGCATGAGCATATATTAATGAAACAATAGCTATGCCATTGTGTGCCTCTGGACATGCATCTTTCATTTGCTTCTATTAGCATTAATAGTAGTGTCGAACAGAACTGTGCTGAGGAAGAAATTTCCGACCAACCCAATATGTTTACAGGGTTGCTCACTGGGTGGCATTGACAGGCTCCCTAGTAACGGTTGCTTCCTAGCTAATTAGCGTTGACTAAGCTGCACCCTGAGAAAATGAGAGGACGACACATATGTGGCACGCTCACAGAAACTGCTGACGGAACAAATTCACACAAAACATCAATCACTTCCTCAATCAGATTAATCTCTAAAAAGATAAAAAATTTGCATGCACAAGTGTGTACACAATTGCACATATATTTTCAATATAGTCGGTAAATGCTATGTAATATTTATGTATAAGACTAATGCAGTGGAGGTGATGAAAAGGTCGTTTCCCAGACTGAAGATGGGTTCCATTTAAGTTAGCTGTATGTCAAAAGCACTGCCTCCACACTATGACGAGTGGAGGCCAAACATTCGGCATTATCATGCATAATTACAGCATATTTCTAGTTCTGCATCACCATGACAACACGTCTGCATATTTGATTTTTCTGCATATTTACTGGACATGTCCCTGTTATCTAACAATCAAAATACCAACAGCGTGTTTTTAGAACACTAAAGCACAGCTAAGCTCATAACAGCATTGGAGGTGATGCCATGTATCAGTGAGGAACACAACAGTTTTAACAGGCCAACTAGCACATTTGTGCAGTCAAGGGAGCTGACCTACAAGCTCTTCAAAACACTGCTGTGAACGAGAGAGATGGTAGGAACAACCCAGGTTTTAACAGAGACCTTCAACAAGAATCAGAGAGGCAATCATTGATGCTGATAAACACAACTGCAGATAGGGTTAAATCTCTTCACTAAAGCTAAGAGAATGGCATTGCATTACAGGGACTATAACATCTACTTGCAGCTAAGCAGGAAAAATTGCTAATTTGCTACCACTGCAAAAGCTGTATAAGCACAACAAATGTCCCACTGTTTGAACCTATTATAACAAGAGCTATTTTTATGCTTCATGGCCCAACATGCATAGTTATGTATCAAGCTTATGAGTCGTGGTGACACCAAGGACATAAGAAAAGGGGGGCGTTAAATAAAAGGGAACATGTAATCACTAAAATAAATAGACACACTAAAATCTGTAGACAGCTACCATGACTTCCAGGTGGGCAAAAACAATACTCAGGGAAATTCCGTCTCCATGTGCATGAGCAGTAGTGACACATGAAGTTTGTTTGCGTGCAATAGAGGAAAACCTTCTCAAGGTACTGGGATTAATGGAGACGGCATGGATTCTAATGTTGGCTTTAGTTGGCTATAGGTCAATAGGTAGAGGACTCAGAGTCTGTTATGCACCAAAATCAAAATTTAGCAGACACATCAGAGTTGTAAGTGTAGTTAGCATCTTTTATTTATGTTGTTTGTTAGCTTTTAAATGGCATTGGGCTCACGCAGCATTAGTGGTTATGCTAATGTAAACCCTAACTCTCTGCGGTGATTAGTCTTCTCTGTGTTGCAGGTTTGAGGTTTGTTTGCCAGTGATTGGCCTTTAAATATATGACGTACTAAATTTAGCTTGCACAGAGTATGTTTGAGTCTAAGATTTTAGAAAAATACACAAACATTTCCTCCTTCAGAGGAGGAATGTGAAAACACTCCTCTAGTGACAAATTCTGCTTAAACACAAGTTAGTTTAGCCAAAGTCTGACTTTTTCAAGGAAATATACACAAGAAAAACATATGTCTTAAATGGAGGGATCTTTAATTCTATCTACAAAGTTTAAACAATTTAATTTCAGTGTGACCAATCTCCCACAGTAAAATGTCATATTGAAAAATGTTGTGTTCAGAAAAGCAACAACAATGTGTTTGTTTAATGGAGGGAGCAGTGCAAATAATATCATGGGGGTTAGCAGTCACAGGAGAGTCCACTTACAGTAAGTGTAGTGATGTTGTTGGTCACCTGAACCACACAAAAAGTCTAAGCACTAAACCAAATAAACAATAGGAAGAAATAGCAGCTCAATAAAACAGCCTGGGTTCAGCCTGCAGTATGTCAAAGCATCAGGTATCAGAGCTTATTATAATATCTTCACTAATTAGATTCAGTCATCTGTCCTTCTATGCTCAAACACTGGAGGGGAAATTTGACACTGAAGGATGTTGGGGGAGACAGCAGGGGGTAGAGGGGAGATGGGCAAGGGGAGGAGAGAGAAAAAGAGATGCACACCACACCTCTCCTCTTCAAAAACATCTACATTATTGATAAAGCCTAGCTTCTGCAGGGAGGGACCACGGCACACTGATCCTCCATATCTCAAGCATGAGCAACCAACACAGACAGCACACTGGCAGCTCTATCTGAATCAGTCTTCCTAAAGACCAAACACACTAGTGTGAGATAAAGCAGCAGCACAGAAGATGGCAACGAGAGGCAATAAAAAGTAAATGCAGTAGAGAGGATGAGAGAGGATGAAAGAAGGAGCAGGGAGTTAGAGAAAAAAACTGTCTTGAAAACAAAGATAAAAAGGTGAGCCTGTCAGATGGCTGGGATGGGAGGAAACCAGCTGAACAACAACCCTGCTGAATAAAAACCTGATATTAAATGAAGGCAGAGATGTGAGGAGAGGAGGGGGAGGAGGGAGGGGATAAGGGCTGCAAAGAGAAGGCAGCAGCAGAAGCAGCACTCGTGACACAGTTAGCGACAGCGCTTGTTTGTTCGGCACTGCCATGCTCACTCGCTCAGCTCCACTTGCTACGAATCTTCTGCTGTTGTCAAGGTAACAAGCTCTCTGGACTGGGAAAAAAAAAATCTTCACATTCAAAGGTTGTCTTTTCAAATGCTGGCCTCAACCTGAGGCTTGCATGTGTTCTCAATATACAGACTACGAAATTGAAGGCACCTTCAGCTTGGCAGTGTTACTAAGACAAGCACTTTTCCAATTTCCATAGAATTTTAACATTACCTGTATGTATCACTGTCAATGTTTCCCTCATGTTGCCAAATTCAAATGAAAATTTGGGCAAAACAACCATAACACAGTTGTAAGAAACATAAAAAGTAACGATGTTTAGAGTTACTTTATTAAGATTAAGCAATTAAATGAATCCTACGCCTCATCAACAGCAAAAAATTTAAGTTCAATCTAATCTGATAACTTAAAACATCTATAAAAATATGCCAAGTTTATCATTACAGTGATTCATATTACACAAATTGAGGTTTAAACTTAAGCCTACAACATCCACTTGTGCTCATAATTTATGACCTAAAATAGCTTCGGCTAGAAGAGCAACAGATCAATTTAGCGAGAGTTGCTGTGCGCTAAGTCCCTCAGTCAGCTATGCTCTGTGGAAGTCCAAACTAAGATTACTATTCTACTCTTCACTGGTCTTTTCATAAAACTGGGTAGTCTCTGGAACAGGAAGATGTAAATGTTTTTTTTAAATCGGTGCAAACAGACTAGGCAAAACAAAGAAAAGGGACTGTGGTATTCCTTTGTGCTGAAAATTGAGAAAAACTTCCGCCGCCAGAATGCACTGCGCTTCACTGGACAATTAACCATTCCAAAATGTGGGTGACATACTGCAAGTTGGAGGGTGCAAGGTTTTTTTGCTCATCTGTTTTGAAAGTTGAAACAATATGCTGAACCGCTCATAATTATTTGGTATTACAACTAAACAGTATATTAAAAAATGTCTTTGAAAACATTTTAGTAAAGAAATAGGCTATGCAGTAATGCATTTTAGTTTGTATTTGATTAGCACTGTCTAATTCTAAAGTCCGAGCAAAATAAAGTGAGCAGTCTTTTTACAGCTTTCCATTCTGGACCAATGATACAGTGAACAGTTAGTAATTATTTAACCCTCGTTGCGTGGGACTTTCCTATGAAATGTTCAAGATCACAGTCTACTTGAATGTACAGGTACAGGTTTAAATCCTATTAGATTATATGACTTTATATTATATGATTATACAAATTGTGCATTAACTATTAGCGTGTGATATCATAGCAGCAAGGGCCAGATTTGCTGGATGGACTGAACACTCCAATGCAGAGGGAGCCAAACAAGGAGCTTTTGATGTATTAGCTTATTAATACTGACTAGTAAACAAACTCTAAAGCTAAAAAATATCAGGTGCACATCTGCCAAGCCACATAAGTAACTGATCTGTAAACTAACAGATGCACCTTTTACAACTAATAACATTTACTGAATTAAAAAAATGATGACAATAAAAAAATGACACCGCCAATCACAAGTCACTTGAGCTGGAGGCAATGTCTTCAAAGTGCTTTTTCTGCCAATTTGCCAAACATCCAAAGGTATCCATCAATTAAAGTGAATTAAATTAATATGGAAAGGAGATAAGCAAAGAAGTAATCCTTAGGTTAGTCGCTGCAATGCATCTGTATTTATTTTATAATAAATGAGTTTTTTGAAAGTTAAAATTTTAACATTTGTATATGATTAAATATTTACTTTTAAAAAATACAAGATACATTTTCTGTAAAATCAAACACACACTATTAATACTACCAAACATTTGCTCTAAGCTAGTGGTGTTAATGTCACATATGCCCATGTCACACACTAAACCAACAGCACTGTCAGCTTTAAGTAAATGTGTCAAATCCAAAACACACACGCCTGTAAAAGGCTCGTCAAAACAGCTTCTCCTATTATTTTCTATACAAGCCTCTACATCAGTGTCAACAAGGCGTGGGATGGCAGCGCGGGCGGACTTGCTGCCCTGCAACAGAATATGCTACTGTCCTATTTTAAAGCATAAACACTGGTTGATGCTCCAGAAAAACAGTGTTCTCTTCGGAGTCGCTCTCCCATTTGACACATCTCAGCCACTCTAAGATAATTTCTTCTTCTCTTGTCAGGTGATATGGAAAATAATACACTAGCCAGTATTGAAGAGCATTCTTATTTCCGGCAAAAGCAGCCTGTATGATGGATCCTAATACCCATGAGTTGCCAAAGCACCCATTTCCATAGCTTTGGTCCATGACTATCAAATATTTTCAGGTAAGCATGCACACTGAGGCCTTTTAACTCTCTCTCTCTCTCTTTCTCTCTCTCTCTCTCTCTATCCACATCTTTCAATAACAGTCTTGTTGTAACCAAGTAATACAACCTGGAAATAGGCCCTTCGTCACATGAAAATGAGCAAATACACAATTTGTTTATAGGTTGTTGTTTTTTCAGATGTGCTAGTATTTTTTATAATAAAAATAGCTTTTCATCACAGGTAGAGCTGTTGTGAGCTAATTTCACTTTACTACGCTATGAAGGTAGAGGGTAAACTATAAACAGACTGTATTTCTATAATGTTTTTTTTTTGGTTTTTCGATTACTCAAAGTGCATGCCATACAGGTCAACATTCATTCATTCACACAGTAATGGTAGAGGGCTTTAAAAAGGCCAGCATTCTGATCAGCAATGCATTAACTCACACATGCAATTTGGGTTCAGTATCTTGTCCAAACATTTTAATATACAGACTGGAGGAGCCGAGAATTTTACTACCAGCCTTTCTAGTGGATGACATGCTCTACCTCTTTTCCTATGCATGCATTGCAGTGTCTGGTGAACAAGTCCACCATGTATATTCCTGTCTTTTATCATGATATTGCAACTGAGCAAGGGACCGTGATGTAGCACTTCAGTACTAAAATCTACATTACCATATGTGGGCCAGAAAGACATAAAACAAAAAAAAAGCCTAGTATGGTAGATTATATTTGAGTAGCAAAGTTTCTTTCAAACTCACAATGTTTTAAACGATGACCTTATACAGAAAGTAAAGGCCAGCCCACCTATTCACTGACACTGATTTGATTTTCTATTGAGAAAGCTTGCTCTGTCATTCAGCCTCATACACAACCTGAACATTTGCACAGTTCTACCATTTGTCATTTTCTGTTGCCATGGTTGCAGGGAAAGACAGTGCTCTATGAACACTGGAAATGGAGGAGTAGCAGCACATGGTACATAATCGACATAAACACCCGCACATGCTCTAACACCATATAACACGTTGACTATGTTGGTTTGAGCGCTTGCGGCCATCCATTCACCCACACAATTCTCAGCCAATTAAAAAGTAGGCATTTAATAAAAATCTCCAGCTGAGACACATTGCCTCTGCAAATACAAAATCATGTATCTCACTTCAAGGCCAACTCACCATTTTCACAGAGGTGTGGTATTCAGAAATCTTTCAATGCATATTCTTTGGGGTTTTTTTCTTTAAAATACAACATGCTTCTTTACAATATGTAGCTTAAATGGCTAAAAAGATTAGATGAAGTCTAAATGCATTAGAGGTTAACAAGTTGTCCTGTTTATCTGGTGCTGATAAGGCATTGTACAACTTATTGTTGATGATATCTGGTCAATGACCATATAGCCTTAACCAGTCTAAATGGTACATACATCACTGTTTTGCATGCAAGCTCCATATACAAAGTCAAGTAATGTCTGTGTGTACCTTAGATACTTTCTGTTTAACCTTTAACTTAATTTTACACAAGACAGCTTTATTAGTAGTGTTGGTTACTCTTAGCATTAAATGTAAACTTGATGGAGGCAAATATATATATAAAGTGCTTAGAAAGATCAGAATGGGCACAAGTAACTAAAGTCTTAGCTTGCTGAGCCTGACAAGTCCACTTTGGGGTCAGAGTGTCCAGAGTAACATGTAAACAACCTTCCCATGCCACCAACTCCTGCTACAAGCTCAGAGGCAGAACTCCAATATGAGGCACCATGAAAATTCACAGTCAGTAGAAAAAGCTTTTGTCTTAGTTACTAACATATGTCCCCCATTGTTGTTGTTTTGATATTCAAGTGCCAGACAAACTGCATTTAGTTGAAAATTAATTCAGTCAAGTCAATAGCTCGTGGTGTTAGCTTGTAGCAGAAGTAGTCCAGAGTGGATGAGGATAGAGAAAAACGTGTTTAGCTTCAATTTCTCTGCAATAAAAATAAGCCAACAAAAATGCTGCCTGCAGTGTTGTTCTGGTTACTCATAGAATTAGGAGCAGAATTAGCAGCTGATCAAACGGTTTTCAGATTTTTCATTTTCCATACTGATGTTATTACTGTATATCAGCCTATCAAGATCTACTCTGGTCTAATATGGATTAATTCACTGTGCATGTGTTCTAAAGGATAATTCCCCATATTTAGCTAACACAGGCACATAGGCAAGACAATATCTTGGTAAAAGAAATTGCTTGGCTCAATTTGATCAGGTTATTGCATGTGCAAGTCTCTAAGGATCATGCATGATGCCATTTTGACCCTGACATGGATTGATTACAGGCCTTTTTTGTATTCTGCTGGACTTGACTTTAAGAGCCCTTCTTCTCACCCACAGACTTGAAACACAAACAAACACTGCTGACTTTCTGATATCTCTTATTTCATCAATTTTAGGGAAGCTGTCTATACACTTAAGTGAGTGGGCATGAATTTGAACAGAATAGAACCACTGAAAAGCATGCTGCTTATGCACATATGTGTTAAGACAATAAAACCTTTAAAGAGTTGTCACCAAAAATTAAACATGCTGCGTTACACCTAAGGCTATTAGAGTATACGATCAGACTATACAATAATCAAGACCATGAACAATGGTTGCCAACCAAGAACATAAATACACCCACGCAGTATGACTGTTGTGTATGTTATTTTTTCTCTCACTTTTAGGATGAGGGAAGAAAAATCGCATAAGGGTCTGCTGCAGAGGGCTTTGATCTCTCAAATGAAAGTCAACTTACAATGACTGCTGCCATATGCACAGTTGAGTAGAAAAATACAGGACTCTGGAAATTGTAATTAAATAGAATTACCCACTAGGGCTGGGACAACATGTTCATAAATTCAGAAATACTGAAAGAGTTATGACTCTAAGTGAATCAATTATTTTCTCAACCCCACTATGAATACATTTTTTTGTCTGAAAAAAATCAACTTTATTTAACATATCATGGTTTGAATGTCTCCTCCCACATTAAAGTTTCAGTTTACATCCATTTCAGACCTTTTGGATATAAAATGTCATCAATTTATCATCAATTTATGCTATTAGACATTTATTTGAAATTTTGTCACAATTAACACATGACTTTTTGAGTTTTGGCCAAAAATGTGTTTTAAGGTCACCTAGACCAATCTCTGATTTTAATTTTTGGAATCCAAAAGCAAAGAAAAACTACTACCTATCAAAACAACAACAAAAAAAAATCTGAATACAAATTTATATTCAGGACAACAGAGGAGGCATACCAAGTAAATTGTCCTTCTTTACTCTACACAAAAGTGCAGTAGACTAAAAGCAGAAAAACACCATGGCTGTAGGTGTGCGCACATAATTTACTATGATTGTGGCGGAGGAGGAAACAAGGCAAACAGTTAGGTCCAACGCCCTTGGCTTCCTGCAAGCAGTGCTTCCTGAGGAACCATGGCTACTGCATAGAGGAGATGGAGGCGAGACAGTCAGAGAGTGAAGGGAGATGAGTATGAGAGGATGCAGTGTGCAAGCGTAATGCTAGGCTTTGAGATGTAAAGATGGGAAAGCCATAGATGGCAGATAGTGCAAGCAGAAGAGGGAGAGCACAGAGGTGTTGGTGGGTGGAATGACAGAGGGCAAGGGCTGAGTGTGTGAGGGAGCAGCATAACAGTACACCAGAGAGCTGAGTTCAGCAGACAAGCTAATCTATCTAAGACTCACAGGGTGTGATGTGATAAAATGTAGCAGATAATTTGCACAAGTAGGGAACTAACAAGTACTAACAACTTGGTACTAACAAGTATCACTTCACGTAAAACTAATCTGTTCCAAATTTCTTTACCTATAAACACATTTTTTAGAGTTTTAAGAGAATGAGAGACAGAGGCTATGTGACAGCTCTTAGCTTGTTCAGGTCACCATAAAGTGAGACAGGTAAATTGAAAGCTGGAAGCAGTCGCAACATTCTTAAGAACTCACAGACGACACTTGCTGCAATGTAATGCAAAATGCAAAGCTGGAGAGGGCATGTATCTAACCTGAGGAAACACCTAGTAAAAAACAAAAAAATTTTAAAGCTAAAGCGTGCATCGTGTCGATAGCCTGAAAGCTAAGTCCTCTGCAGTAGTCACAGCTAAGACTTGACATGCTTGCAGTATTGGCAAAAAGTGGAATCTTCCATGGACTAAAAAAAGAATTGAAGTGCAGCGAGGAGCAGGAGTTTATACATTGACAGAGTTGATTTTACACTGGCGACATTTAGGGAATCGCACAAGGACAAAATATGACGTAACCCAAGGCACACTTGACCTTACTCCTTTAAGTTGATGGACCCAAAACCCCAGTGCCCCTTCAACTCACCACCCCAAATTTAGCCCTATAACACTAAATAATTAAATAGGAAAAACATTCATAATAGAACAGCTGTAGCTTTGAATAGATTTCAATTCTGAACCCTTGACAAGAGAAAAGTTCTATCTGAAGCATTCAATGATGGTGCCAGATGATGCATTTTTCCATTATTCAGACCATTTAATGTTGGAACTTTAATATATAAAATTTGAAAGCTAGCTACAAAAAGGCCCTTTCAATGTAGGAAGTCATCCATCTCAGAGTTTACTACCTGTCTTCCAGGAGTGATTTTCTGACACCATAGCCCATGAATGATATATATTTTTGTTAGATGACGCAGTTTTACCAAATCAAAGGTTTACCTCAGAGCAAGTCCACACCATTCACCATTGTAAAAGACAAAAAAAAAAGTAAACATAGTGCAAGAAACCTATAATTTAGCAATTTTGAAGATTTTTGGAGTTGATTTACATTTTATAGAGAAAAAAACCACTTAAAAAATTGTGGAAGAATGTATTCAAAATAAAAAAATGCAAATGAATAGGACCAGCAGTATTAAGTATACACAATATGTATTACTTGTACTAAAAACATGAGAAAAAACTGGTATGATCCTTTAACTGCAAATCTTTTCTAAGAAAACTGTACATTCAGTGAGGCTATGCAGTGATTGTGGGTGAGAACTGGCTTTGCATAAGTAATGAGGAGGAATAAAAGACTGTCCTACATCCACGCCAGAGATTACATTGCTGGCTGCTGTTTCTATAAAAAGATCACTGCAGGGAGTATGAGTGACACAAGCACACACGCAACCACACACACACACCCTCTCAAACACACAGATGGGCACAAAAACAAGGCAGTATATTTATAGGAAAGAAGGTTCTAGTATCAAAAGTACTTTAAAGATCAGCGTCTGGTTAACTCTAAACACCCAATCACAGGTCTGTGACTATTCCAAGCCTTGGCAGACAAACACAGTGAAATGCTGGAAAGATTATTGGTAGCTCCAGGGCCAACTTAAAATGTCTTCTTTATTTCCTGTTCTCCTATTTTCCACTTCTCATTCAGACTGCTTCCTTTCTGGGCAAAACAAATACCTGAGTGAAGTGTCTTCACAATGTGACACAGGGATACAATGTGGACGTACAAGCCTCGATAAGAGGGCCTAACACATACCAGACTTAAGCTTTAAGAACTGCTCTGTGCTGCCACATATTCAGAAGGGAAAGTCCCTGTGCTGGCTGACTGAAGATGATGTTATTTTCCACTGACTGCTGACTGTTCTGGTTGAGCACAATGGCTAATTCCTACCCCTGCACCAAAAAAGAGTTAAGACGTTTTCTCTTCACCTTGTCTGTACTTTTGAACAAAACCATACAAACTATTATTTCAAAGCTTGAGCAGGCATGCTGTAGTATATTCTGTTAACGAAGTTTTCCTCAACTAATGTTAAATTTAAAGTGTTAGAATTTGTAATCTGCCCAGTAAAGATTTGTACTTTCCTGAGTTGATACCCTCTTAATTGCTGGGGTTTTCCAACTAACAGTACCAAAATGATGACTCACAATAGAGAAAGAAAGAAACATTTACATTTGATGAGCTTGAAACTGATTTCTTTTGACATTTTTGCTTAAAAAAAAAAGTTAATTTGTTATCTCATTCTGAATCTAACCCTTAAACTTAAAGTTAAGTAACATCAATGCATTGCAGTGCACTTTAAAGCAATGCATAGTGCATTGCAATGCACTCTACAGCAATGTAGAAGATGAGAAAGTAGGTGGGATGAAATTGGTAACGTCATGTCTTCTGTAATTTCTTCCGACTTTCTTCAACATTTCTACGAGTTTTCACTCCATGCAGGTCAACACAGAATTTGCAGTGACTAAACATATAAATTTTAACTATTTACAAACTGAAATGGGTTTAACAGCAACAACCACGATGACTCAAGAAAAAATGTAATAGGCGGCAGTAGTACCAGTTGTAGTGATAGTGCCAATAGTTCAAAGGCGTTTCAGGAGCCACAATGCTGCACATCTCAGTATACTGCTATGAGAAAGTACTGCACTATTCTGCAAAGTCCTCGCAGCAACAATCATTTATCCCCCAACAACATGATCACAAGTCAACAGTTGATCCATGCTACTCATTTAAAGAGGTATTCTACCTGGCATGTGACCTTTAACATGTTTAGCCCAGACACAGCAAACAAAAAAGGACTTGCTGTGGCTAACATAGCCTGGGTCTGGGAAATAGAGTTGAACCTGAACACTCTGCAAAGACAACAGCCAACAGCCAACTCAAACATATGTCTTGCACCTGTGTGAGAGGAAATAATTCATCATACTAGCAGGTGGCATAAGTATGTATTTGTCATTCAAAAACAGAAACTAAAAAACCTGACATCTGGGATTGTGAATATACAAACTCTCATATGATATAGCCAGCTTGTACCTTTTTGGAACAGCCACAAGCCATTTGTGGGCCTGATGTGTGTCTTGGCCTTCTCGCTCGCCAATACACTGCTTTTTTGCTAGATGATGTTGAATTTTTTTTTGGCAAATGTTAATCCAGATATTAGTTTTCTGTCCATTTTATTCTCCAGTGTCTCATTGCAATTAATGTGCAGGCTGTGGTTTGTGATACAGTGCTGTTGCTATCCTGAACATGCGTAATTCATTCCCCAAAATACCTCTCAATCAATGTCAGATGCACACCTCTGAGGACATCCATGTTATCCTGGAAAGCTAGATGAACTCCAAAAAAAAAAAAGTGACACACTGGCCTCATTTGTCTGAACTACAGTTTGTGTCTGAAGCCCCTAATGAGTTACAGAAAAGTCTTTTACCAGCCAGTAGCACAATATGACCTCCATTACAGTGAGCCAGGAACAAGAAATTGAAAATCTACAACCCATAAAGGCTTCATAAATAAGCCTTGATAAAGAACTCAACTCACACAAGTAAATCATCTGTTTGAAGGCAATTACCCACAAAATATGCAGATAGCAAAGCACAAAAACCAGCATCAACAATAGGTGTAACAGTGAAGTGCTGTTAAAGCGGACACTGGAATGAATCACAACCTCTTTATAGCCACCGGCCTTGTTGTAAAGACAGAAAAGAGCTGAGTGGTGAAAATGCATGTACTGGTCAAAAAGGGTGCTTAGATCCTTTGTGTAAAGTATACTACCCCACAGCATGCTTGCGAGAGGGGGGCACAAAGTATGGCTAAACGTATTGGTTAGCAGGGGTATGGGCCCCGGCTGACGGAGCTCATCTCTTTGGTATTTAGGTATGCCTTTGCTTTTCATTCACATCCCACCCGCACAGGCGCAGAGGCCCATCTCCCCACAGTCCTCCCCTCCCCCCTTCCTGTTGTTGCATTTCAATGTAAATGGGTGAATGAATGGCTGCAGCTGGCCCATCAAAAGGACAGCCCCGCTGAAGGGCCTTGGTGATTGAGATTCAGCCAGGCCACACCACCTCTACCCTCCCCCACCCAACACTTTGTCCTAACACCCTTACCCCCTGTCTCAGCTTATAGCTTTTGCCCAGCATGAAGAGGTTGGTTAGGCAAAAGAGGGCTTAAAGAAAACTGATATAGCTGTTTGTCTGTAAGCACAATTGAAGTCAGCATTAGCGTATTTTCTTGCAGATGCAACAAATCCTAGATGTATTTTATTCATTTCAGAGGTGACAAAGGTTAGTTACAGACATGGCACAAAATCATATTTAATAAAAAGGACTTCTACTCTGCAGAATACCTTGAAGCTTTGTTTATAATGTTATCATTTATATTCTAAATCAACATTAGATGTAACTAAACAAACGACTTCATTCAGTAGCCTTCAGTGGTGATGACTATCACTTATAAACTATAACCAATCAGATAGGCCTCAGGGTGGTAAAATGAGCTTAACTATAGATTGGTGACTGTATCGGGGCCAATACTAAAGCCCTATTCCCTGCCTCAGTAAAACCAAGCTAAATTGCTGTCTGCAAGCAACAATGAACATGTTATAATAGCAAAACAGAACCAGAAAAGATATAATTCTCTAATATTCACTCTAGGACTTGTGGTGTGTTTGGTTTCATAACAGGGATTTCTAGGAGACTTAAAGAAACATATGGGTGAGTCACCTTAGCTTTACACAGGTATGGCAAACCCTTAAAAAGGGCCTGAAGACTGAGGAGGAGAAACAGAGAAAGCAAGTGAGTCCAGGCAAGCAACACTTTCTTGTCTCTTTCTCTGTGTGTCAGCAACAGGCTGAAAAGACCAGAACAGCCGAGCCTAGAGGGACACACCACACAGACTGTCTCTGCCATCAGCTCCCAGACCTGGCCGACTAACCTCATAACATTTCTAATGCCACGTATGGATAATAAATCCTCCTTTGTAGCCTCCTGCTCAGTTGCACATCCAATCAAAAATACCAACTGTTGTCTCCAGATCTGCACCACACCTAAATCATTGTTGCCCAGACTGAAGCACGCAACCATTTGAATTACAACGTTACCTACACAGATTCACTCAGTGAACACATGCACAGATGTGAGGGTGCTTTTTATTGCCAAGACTTTCACCTATTATCATCACTATCAAAGATAAACCCTTGAGTCCTATCTGTAATTGTAATTGAGGGGTTGTGTTGGTTCAAGGGAAACCATTTAAATAGGCAGTAAATATGCTCACTTGTGGAGTTCACTTGGAGGAAAAATTCTGACTGAAACTTATAGTGCCTGAATCTTATTTGTGTTACTCATAATGAAACTGAAAGTGTAATTAAACACAAGTCTTTGGGCCTACACAGATATGTTATGTTTTAAACTCAGTTAATATTCAACCAGATAATACTTAACAGGAATTTCCCAAATTTCTGCAAGACAAATGTACCCGTACAAGAGGAAACTCTGCACCAATCAAGTTTTTACTAAAACTGTACAGCAATTACAGCAACTGCTTTAAACCACCCTACACCAAACATATGTTTACATATGGTACTACGGTTAACATTACCTATATATTGGGATCCTTATTAATTTAAATCCATATGTTGAAAAAGCTCAGCTGCCAGTCAGATCACGTTATAATGAATCTATACCAGAATGGCAAGGCATATCAAACCCTGGAGGCACACTCCTGTAAGATGCCAAGTATAAAATGTTCCAAATACCTGAAATTATGATTAAGAATATCAGCAAAAACAAGACAGGAAAAAAAAAAATCCCCTTTCCAAATTTCGATCAGAGAGATCAAAAGCCAAGTCTGTAAAAAGCACATTTCTGGAGAAGTAGCAGCATGCCAGAATAGAGAACCTTTTTCCTTTGATGTGTAGAGACTCAGGAAAGAGAAAATATTATTGAGAGCAGCGCAGGGGAAGGCTAGGAAGTAGGCACAACCTAGCACGAGTTAAAGACGCCATCATCCATCAGGACCTCCTAAACCCTGAAATGAGGCTCTACAGTCCCTGAGGGAAACAGCAGGATCGGGGCCCGCCATTTTGTTCCATTTCACTTCGAGGATAGGGGAGGGGGCAAAGGACTAGGCTGAATTTCAGAGGGCTTCAGATGCCATTTGGTTATCCGCAAAGATTTAACTGGTAGAACAGCAACTATAAAAGATTTACACAATTCCTACAGGGAGAAAGAGTGGAGAGTAAAAGAGAAATTGAGACAAAGAAGAAAGGCAGAGACAGACAAAGACAGGCAAGAAACAAGAGTAGCCATGCTTGTTTACCTAAAAGGACCACACTCTCAAGAGGGGGAGGGGAGAGGCTGCACGGTCAGAAGGCAGGCCGAGTGGGTGCTGGAGTCGCAGTTCTTTTTACCTCTTGCAACAACCATGACTAGCTGTTTTATTCTTTGAACCTCAATAAGGTTTCTCAGTTATATTCAGACAGAAACTGCACAATGTACTGCCTGCTATGTAAGCCACCTACGCAAAGCATTATTATATAATATATCTTATATTGGACAAAAACTACTTTTTCTGTCAGTAAAGGTCTCATGTTTAGAAATTTTAACAAGATCAACAGTATATTTGTTCACTATTTAAAATATCACATCAGACAATGGATCCAAATCAAAGGTTCTTTTAAAGAAATTTTATAACAGTGTGCAACAATGTTTTTTTGGTGATATTACTTGGCTAGTCATTTACAGAATGAGTATTATGTAAACACATTCAGTGACTTAAATTGAAATTTTGCAGATTGATGTGCTAATAAATTAACAGACAGTTGATATGTTTACCTGAAATACAACTCCCATTCAGTGATTCTGAAAGGTTGTTACTAAATTCTGTCACATTTTGGTTTGTCTCTAACTCAGCCTTTCAGTCAGCCTAACAAATATCAGGCAGGCAACCAGAGAAAGAGATGGGCAAAAATAAAATACTGGGGATATAGGAGGAGAAACTAAGCAATTAGGCATGCTTACAAGGGATGGGTGACAATAAGCACATTTTTAAATAGTGGTTTGATTTTTATTTAAGTATTGGCTTTTGTCATATCTGTCCCATCATAACAAATATTCATCTTTGTTTTCACCAGAATCTGGTAATTACATAATACTACATAGCATCTTGTTATTACCAGGCACAGGTATAACTTATGCTGCATTTGCTTTTCCGAACAAGGGCAATTTTTATTTGTTACAGCGCTGTGAGTCCTAATGGATGCCAGATACAAGCAGGAGATTGAACAGACAGGTACACAAGCAATCCTAAGTAAGCATAAGAGACTTATGTGTGGTAACAAAGGAAATGGAGTCTGCACACTGTGACTAAATGGTTCATTGGCAAGCCTAGTGTTTGATGCCTACTATTGAACATTATTCTGGCTAGCTTAAGTTAGCTGAAGGAGCACAGTCATATCTCCATACGTAGCTTAAGTAAAAACTACACATAAAATTACCTAATAAAGCCAGTCTTGTGTATATTTACTGAAATCACAAATGGGATGAGGGATTAGTCTCTTGTCCAGTGATTTAAGCTGCACATTGCATGAAAAAAGTTCAAAACAATTTAACTCTGGCAGTGGCGGGCATGTGTGTGACAAGCATGATTGCCACAGTTTCGTGGGATTGCATCTGCTAGTTGCTCTACCGGTCAGATTGCCACCACCTCTTATTGAAAATGAAGTACTAGGTGTGTCAATTGCTCATCATTTGAAAAAACCTTGACTGTAGTGAGACGCACATGGACCGGCAAATATCCTGTATTAGGGTACTGTTGTCATTAGTCTGAGTTTGATGTGTAATAAGAGACAAGAGTCAAAACAGTAGAAGGGCATGAACATCTAAACATTGCTTGCCTCTATTAAACAAATTGTATAACTCTAAGCTACGGTCATATCTCATAAGCTGAACCCAGCAAAACTCCATTTCCTGTTGCAGGCAGAGGCCATGGCTTAGTTCTCTGATGATACTTAGCAACAGAGGCAAAATCTAGCCAACACTAATGAAAATAAGCCAAAAATTGACTTAAAACCTTGAGATAGAATTGATGTGGTGCATGAAATGTTAATCTAAATAACTAAAGGTTTGCAAATGCACACTACTGAGGGTGTGTGCAGGAACATATTCTTATCTAAAGCTGACTGGTACAGAACCTTTGGGTTAGTATATGAAATCCTCCATTAGGTACACCCTGTGATCAAAATAACAACTGTCAAACTTTTGTTTTTATTTCTACACACTGGCACATGGAGGGCAGCCATCCCAGAGTGCAAATTTTACCAGGAACAGTTTGGCAGTGCACCAGTTCTTGGGCATAAGCTGTGGCATGCATGTTGGCTTGCCACAGTTACTCAAACTCATGCAATGTGTGGTGCATGAGAGGATTATGGTTTGCCAGCTAGTCATGGCAAAAATGGACAACAATGAATGTACAACTGAAGTTGAATATGCTTGTGGACACACTTTAAAATGTTGTTTATGAGAGAATTACGCAAATCTATTTACTGGCAAAACAAGTCACGAACTGGAAGGTGAGTCCTGGCCAATGAAACCATACTCAGTCTCAGGAATACAGGATTTAAGCATTTGGTTAGATGCTTTGCTACAGCTCTGTTTCAATGTGCCTTTATATGTGCATGGCTCCATTGTGCTGCCATGTGTAAACAGGCACATGTTGTTCAAGAATTATTGAGCATTACTGACATATGTGATACTATTTTTTGGTTGACAGAATTTGAATACCTTAACTGTTACATTAAGAACTATGGACAAGGAGCCAATCTTGGATTTTTACATTACTTTTTATAAATGAAAAAAAAATATTTTCAATATTTTGCTGTTTTCCCTACTGTACTGAAAATGTAACTAACCATGAACCTTACATCAAGGTACGTAAAAAGCCACAAAATGTGTACCATCACACCCTAAAAACTACAGATCTATGAATTATGTGTCTATAATCTCAAAATTTAAAAAAAAAAAGACCCTCAATTGTCAAACTGATTGCCAAACCTTGTAACAATAACTACACCTTATGTGTTAAAGAGAAACTTTGCATCCAAAAAGACTGCCTTCTGTAAGTGGAGTCTCACATTCAAAATGCAAACAAATCAATCATATATGGCAAAATAAAAGAGATAAATTGTGATAAGAATTCTCCTAAAACACTTAGTTTACATCTAAACCCCATGCATCATGATTTGCATGTATAACAGAATATGCATTTTATACTGTCTGCACTGAATCAGAGAGAGAAATAAGACCTGTGCACGCACAAGGGAGACAGAGATATGCATCACTGCCTCTGCAGTGTAGTCAACATGAACGCCCCAACAAGCTAAAACACTCTCAGTATCTTGGTGGAAAACACCACCAGCGGCACTGCAGTGTTTTCTTCAGCCCTGGTACTGCACCAAAGTGAAGAGCTTCTCTTCCATATTCCATTTCCTCTGCAGCTCATCAAAAAACCTAGTATGATGTGCAACTCAATTACTTGTTATTTAATACAGAAAACACAGGGACACCACTGAACAAACTTAGTTAATTGTGACAGTTACCCAGCCCACTCTTAGTCTGCTTACTGTACAGACAGCCAACAATCGGGATAGCATGTGAGCATTACAAGGCACAGTTCCTTAAATAGTCTCACAAACAAACAAATGTCATTGTGAGTTTTAGTTATAACAATCCACTTTATTGCTTCTAATATATCCAGGCTTGGCACCATGCTATTTTGCAGCCCATCAGATGAATAAGTCATAGTGCTCAATGGCAGGAATTTATAAGGCTGTGCACTATAAATTGGAAAAGCAGGTATACCAGTATTGCTTAAGATCAACAAAAACAGGTCAACGTTATTATGGCACTCCCTTGAGAAATGTATTGACAATTGTTTTCTGGGTTTTGAGTGCTCATATGTGCTAATCTGCAGTATATTTGAGCACAGGGTTATTGAAAAACTTATTATGGATAGACAGAGTAAGTTAATTAATTTCTTTTTTCAAGACAAGCCTTCCAAAACACATTCATAACATAAGACCTGTTAATCTATTAATGCATGTACGTATAGCTCCATGATTGTTATCAATGTATGAAACATTAACTTTACATTTTAATGACATTGCATTTAATTATGCAACGTTAAAACACTATTAGTATCAATCTCATCATACATAAGCAAAAATTCTTTAAACTAAGTGATTTTTTTTAATCAAGTCAACGTTGCTGAAGTTCTCCTAATGTGCAAAACGCAAAATGTATGTCTTCACGGCCAATTCATCAACAATTCAAGAAACACAGCTACGTATAACCATTGAGATGCTGTGCTCAATAAGTACAGCAGCATGCTAAAAAATCCTTGTGTTTCCAATGAAACAACGTAACTCAAATATAAAAATAACCATAAGGCCTGTTTTATACGTTTTCGTGCGTAAACATCTTAAATAAAATGAGGATATTGCAAGTTGACCTTTGTCGCAACACACACCAAACCGAGTTAACCACAGGGGCAGGAATAGTCAGTTTGTTGTTGTTTAAGGGTCAGTTATGCAGGGTCAGTTAAATATGACTTACCTCTGTCTGAATTTCCACAAATTCAATTAGTTATCTGAATTATTAATGTTTAGTCTATGCCGCGATGTTTTCGGCCGATGCTGGATGATCCCATTTGTTGCCGTCGGTTTAGGACAGACTGGTCCGGAGACATCCGCATAAACTCGCGACGACCATCGCAGCTCAACAGCGGCTCGCTAGGATCGAGGCTAGTGCTAGCTTGTTAAAACCGTGCAGACCAAAAGACGTCCAAAGAAAAAACAATAAAATATCCACGATAAATCGTTTACAGCGTAGCTATTTCATCCTCATCACAAACTACGAACCTTTAACACTCCATCTGTAAAACGGCAGACTTGCTTGGTTGAACGTAAACCATCAAAAGATCATATTTTGTTTCGGTTTAATCCTCTCCGCCAACCCATTCGAGCGGTTTTCGAGCGGCCTTTGACTTCAATGTGTGGACGCTTGGGACGGAAACGCTTCGGGAATGAAACGAGCATCCTGATTGGCGCTGGAGCTGAAGGCGGATACCATTTCTGCACAGGATGAAAAAGACGCCATTTTGGATCTACATAGCATCCTGCTCTCGCTTCAGAATAAACACAAGCTGGGCTCCAACGTGGCTGACCGCAGTGAACAGTTTCAAACCACACTCCATTATATAGTTGGAGCTCAAGAAAAGGAAATGGAGTACATGCATCGGGTGCACTGGTTTTCTACATTTGTGGAAACCTTAAACAATCTTTATTTTCTTTTTTTTTAGTAACAATAAACTTTGTTTATTCTGACTCTGATTTCCATTAATAATCGAATTTGGTAGAGATATATATTGCACTTAGTTTCACTTAATAAGTGTAATATATATATACATGTATTTTAAACTGACAAGGAAATCTACCGAACATTTTCTTACATTACAGTACTCATTTACTAATTCCACAAAAAGCGAAATCACACATGTAGATGTATTCACAACAAATATTGATGTTATTTAAAATTGTGAGCTTGTTTTTGATGGAGGGGTCAAACGTAGAGCAAGACAAATGGGTCAGAGGAGACGGAGTTGTTAAGAAAACGGTGCGGGTTGGTGTACAAACATGACGCACCCATGGTCAAAATGTAACGCGTAAGGATGAAAGGAGGGCTCCAATTTGCTCAAAGAAAACGTCTCTATTCTCATTGGTGCCTCGATATGTCACTCAAACCGATCTGTACACGTAGCTTATCACGACATTAATGTCTCGACTATTTACAAGAGCGATAAGCATGGAACGGGCAGCAATCCTTAATGCATCCATGTGCGCATGCAAGAGAGGGAGAAGGAAGTCATTATCTCCCTAAATGATTACTTGGAAGGAAAACAAAGGGCCATTGTCCGCGCGTGGCATTTCCACGTTTCTGCGTTGTAGAATGTGTGATTTGCTATTTTCTTTATTGATCTGGATCTCATAAGTGACAAAAATGTGGTTCTATGTATTCGTTTTGCATAATAACCCACCAAGGTGTACTGAATCCCGAGTCCTTTTCAGTCAGCTAATGGCGCACTCTGCTGGAGTACCTCTGTGTCAACACACATCAAAATAATCTTTCTAGGTCCCACTTCATAAAGGTCGAGTCCAGATAGGCCAAATTTTCACAAATTAACAGAGAAATATTTAAGACGCTGAAATTTTATGCTTACTTTCAAAACATTATGCCCACTACTGTTGTCTCGGCGGACAAATATTTTTTTCTCTTCTATTTGTTTCCCATATTGTTTGATAGTAATCCTTTCTACCCAGTGTAATTATTGTTTTTCAGTATTGTCTGATAAAATTTAATACTGAGCTTATATCGCGTTTTTTAGTAGGTTATTGTTTTATTATACTGTGCAGATTAACTGTGGAGCATCTGCAGATGGCTGTACATGAGATGAAATCTGTAATGGCTTTGTCTTTACCACACAAGCACAGAAGTGTCACTAAGCACAAGCCAAACTATAAGCCTACACTGACTTTAAATTAAGAGCAATTGTTTAAACTAAACCAGCAATGGTACAGTTTTTTTTACAATGTAGCATTATACACATTGAATTTTATCTCCTAAATAAGCTATCGAAACAAAAAATACATATACCTGGTAAAACTAAGCGTAATTTCGTTGCATAACATACTGAAAAATAAGACCGAAAATTGTGTTTGATAACGTTGTGGTTGTATTGCGTAAGCTTTGCGCAAACATGCGCGCACTTAGGAGCTTATTGAAGAACAGGAAGAAAGGTTAAAGTTCATAGTTCAAAACAAAGATGTTTGCAAAGGCTACGAAATATGTTTCACGTAGTCCTCGGCACAAATTAAGCACAGTCTTGACAGCATTGATAATTAGACAACATTGAAAAAGTAAAATTTTGTGGAAATAATTAATGTTGTTTTATTATTTTTTCCGTGGGCAGGAAGTCCGACAGTGAAATGTTGCCGTGTTGATTTCCAGGTGACATCTTTGCTAGGTGCACAGTTGGATAACATAGCAAGCTAGCTCTTTACGGAGGTGGGAGTAAACAAACGTGCTAAAAACTCACTTCTTTAGTTTAATTTAAAGTGATAGCAATGCTGTTGTATAGTTAATATACTGCACTCGGTGGCATTATGTCAGCTTCGTTATTGCAGCACCGTGTTGCCTTATGTAGAAAATACAACAGAGTTTTATTGTTGTCGCTGTCAAGGCGAAACTCTCATTTGTTAACAAACAAGCAGATTTTTAGCGACAGTGTCAAAAATGTCCTCTACAGAAGAGATAATGTCCGACAGACGCTTCTTTTTAAATCAGAGCGGTCACTTACAAGTCAGCCCCATAAGATCATTCAGGTAAGACCAAATACATAATCAGAGATTCACCAAATATGATTATTTTTACATGTGTTGTGTTCGTTGTTGATCTTGGTAACTGTTGTGATGTGAGTGGTTGGGAAATCTAAAAAAAAAAAAAAAAACTATAGGAAATCGGCGAAGTTTGATCTGTTTCCCGAGCATGACACAGATTTTTAATCTAACATGCCAGTGTCAACAAATGCGTGTTTAAAAAAGTGGTCTACAATCAGTTGCAGCTTCGATAAGAAAAGTTAAGGTCACTGTATTGCATTTATAGTAAATCGTGAACATCTTTGAATGTTTCTCAGACTGAAGGCAGGATGATGTTATAGAATGTGATCAAAGTGTGACTTAACTGTAAAAGTTCTGTATTTTGAAATGAGAAATTTTCTTTTGCCTCTTGTACTTCTGTAAATTAAATATGTGTTGTGTTTTGATGTACAAACTGCAGCAATTTTTTTTTAAATTTTGTCTTTGTCACATTTTTCTGATATTTTGTCATCACAAGATATTTTGTCCCAATGTTCCCACTTCAGAGTCTTCTCCACAGGCCATTGGGCTCTGGCATGGTGGGAATTAGTAAAGAGTTAATCAAGAGCAACCTGTTAAGGAACCCTGTTGGTTTGGTAAATCTTTTAGGTAAACACTCCTTCTTATTAACCTTAGTGTGGTTATGTTCTTACTTACAGTACATCAAAGTCAGAAATTTATTTAGCACATGGAAAAAAAAACTTTATCTGCATAAATACTTAAATTGCACAATTTTTTTTCTTTCCTCTGTTATTTGTTGCATAATTTATGTGAAATTATCATCAGTAAATAATCACGCATTATTGAAGCTATGAAATTATGCTTATTGTATTACACTTTATTTATAGCTACTTTCGACAAAAGAAATACCTTTGATTTCAGGTGCTACAAACTTCTTCAGTACATCTCAATCCAAACAAGAGAAAAATAAAAGTAATGGACCAAAGGGAAAAACTCCTGAGGAAGATGAAGGTATAAATAATGTACTGGCTTCTCTGCATGAAACATGGCTGTCTAGTAACTTGAACATCTTCTGCTGTGATTTCAATGTCCTCTGTCTCTTTATATTCTCTTTTTCAATAATCCGCCTCCCCTTCAGAGGAGAAGAAACGTCGTGAGCAGGAGGACCAGATGTACCGGGAGCGCCTGCGGACCCTCTTTATTATAGCGCTCATCATGAGCCTGCTGAACTCCATTAATACCAGTGGTGGTAACATCTCTTGGAATGATTTTGTCAATGAGATGCTGGCCAAGGGAGAGGTGTCACGTGTGCAAGTCGTTCCTGAGAGTGACATTGTAGAAATCTACCTTCATCCTGGAGCGGTTATCTTTGGAAGACCTGTATGTTGTGCTGCCTTTAAACCAAACACATAATTAGCATCTTGAATTTTACACCTGATGTCTATGCTAATCTCTCATTTGCTGACATGTTTCTTGCTTTGCAGAGGCTGGCACTCATGTACAGAATGCAAGTTGCCAATATTGACAAATTTGAGGAGAAGCTGAGAGCTGCTGAGGAAGATCTTAATATTGACACCAAGGACAGGATACCAGTGTCCTACAAGCGCACTGGATTCTTTGGGAAGTAAGAATATATTAACCTTTCTAAAAGCAGATTAATAATAAAAAAAAAAAAAAATCCATACATAAATAACGTGTCAAAGTAAGAAATTTTTTTAAGACTCAGCACAGTGTTATTCTTCTTGTTAACTCTGCAGTGCAGTCTACGCGCTCGGGATGGCAGCTATCGGTGTGGCTATTCTCTGGTATATCTTTCGACTGGCAGGCATGGGTGGCAGAGAGGGGGGCTTTAGTGCATTTGTAAGTAAGACTGCACAAGCAAATTGGCATCCGTACATTTGAGGTTCTTTTTGCGTTCACTGATTTAATAGTGTGTTAATTGTATATTACAACAAACTTAACAGAATCAGCTTAAGATGGCCAAGTTCACCATTGTGGACGGCAAGTCGGGCAAAGGTGTGAGTTTCAAAGACGTAGCAGGCATGCACGAGGCTAAGATGGAAGTAAAGGAATTTGTTGACTACCTCAAGGTAAGAAACTAGAATGACTGTAATATTTGTTGGCCTTAAGTTGTTTTAGCCATTTTTCTCTACCATGATGATTAAGTTCATCCTTATATACAATATCTACCTGATGAACCAAAGTCCTATGTATCTACCATCTAAACCTTAAATGAGTAAATCTTTTAATTTCCTCAATTGCAGTCTATCATTTGCCATCTTGGTGTTATCTTTTGTCAGAACCCAGAACGATACCTTCAGCTAGGTGCCAAGGTGCCCAAGGGTTCATTGCTACTTGGACCCCCAGGCTGTGGGAAGACCCTGCTGGCTAAGGCTGTAGCCACGGAGGCACAGGTCCCTTTTCTGGCCATGGCTGGCTCTGAGTTTGTGGAGGTCATTGGAGGTACGTAAAGACAGCAACAGCATTACCATGCCATTTAGCCAGTCATCGTAAATAAAAAAAAAAATGCTGATATTCAGCATAAGAGTAGAAACTATTTGTCATGATCAAGTTATGACAGAAAAAATATCTGTTAATGTGATAAAGTGCAGGGATGTACTGCAGTTTATTGAAAAATTCAATCTTTTCTGGATGGATAAGAGAAGTAGTAAATTATAAATCAGTAACATCTGTCTCTTAAAGTTCTGTTTTGTGTAAATGTCCTCTCCAAAAATCCAACGCACCAATTATTAGTAAGAAATGAAATATTTTGTCATATTCAATTTTAGACATCGTTGCCCAGTCTTTATTTGACAGCCTTTTAGAAGACATTTTGTTTCAGCTCAGTCCTGATGTGACTTATATTAGGCTTGGGTGCTGCAAGGGTCAGGAGTCTGTTCAAGGAGGCTCGTAGCCGAGCGCCCTGTATTGTCTACATCGATGAGATTGATGCCGTTGGAAAGAAGCGTTCCACCAACATGTCAGGTTTCTCCAACACTGAAGAGGAACAGACTCTCAACCAGCTGCTGGTGGAGATGGATGGTGAGCGAAACATTTCAGAGCAGTTCTGTCATCAGAGGTTTTTCAGACCGAAAAATGAAAGTCTAAACTCTTTTACAGGGATGGGAACAACGGACCACGTCATTGTACTTGCTTCCACTAACAGAGCAGACATCTTGGACAATGCTCTCATGAGACCAGGCAGACTGGACAGACACATCTTCATCGATCTGCCCACACTGCAGGTAGTCTCTCCTGAGCACTCACTGCTGCCAGTGACCTTAATTAAACAGGGATATAGTAACTTTGTTATACTCTTTATTCTTTCTGGAGTTTGTCACACCTTTTAAAAATGTTCTGGTAGAGAATGCAGTACATTGAAAATTCTTGGTTTTGTTTTTCTAATATTTTAAAGCATAAACAATATTCAACGATAATTTATGTGTTTATTTGCTGCTGGAAAAAAAACAGTGACTGTGGCAAGAATCTTCATAATTTAATTTAGAATCTTAGATGAGATGCAGGCACTGTTCTTCCATTACACTTTTTTATTCAAACAAACTTAATAATATTCAGACAGTTGATCCATGTTAGCTGTGCAGCACACTGAGATGGTGTTTGTCAGGGAAATGAAGTCATTTTTATTCTTATTGTTATCTCTAAGGAACGTAAGGAGATCTTCGAGCAACATTTGAAGATCTTGAAGCTGACCCAACCAGCTGATTTCTACTCTCTGCGTCTGGCTGAGCTCAC
The DNA here is from genome assembly GCA_029814765.1 of Acanthurus leucopareius. Taxonomy (NCBI): domain Eukaryota; kingdom Metazoa; phylum Chordata; class Actinopteri; order Acanthuriformes; family Acanthuridae; genus Acanthurus; species Acanthurus leucopareius. The sequence continues at coordinate 11,446,276 of JAQMCX010000001.1, read as the reverse complement.
CCCAGGCTTCAGTGGTATGGATATACACATATATACACATTTATAATTTTTTGCCTATGCAAATCTATGAAAACTCTGTGGCCATAACAAAGCCTTCATAAATAAACGCAAACTCTTGATCAACAAACAGGAAACATGTTTTGACATCACAACACAGCACGATTGATGTTTACTGACTTGTCCTTCCTTCATATGGTGATCTTGAAATCTCTGTTGCCATCTCACTTTGTCTCCGCAGGTGCAGACATTGCCAACATTTGTAACGAAGCTGCCCTGCATGCTGCTAGAGAGGGTCACAAGTCCATTGATACCTTTAACTTCGAGTATGCAGTGGAGAGAGTAATAGCAGGTACGATGACGCAAAGACTGTATTGCCATGAATATAGTGCACTTCAAAATCTGACCATTCTATGTGCATGTGTGTGTCTGCAGGAAGTGTAAAAAAGAGTAAGATCCTGTCTAAAGAGGAGCAGAGGGTGGTTGCCTTCCATGAATCTGGACATGCTTTAGTTGGGTGGCTGCTTGAGCACACAGAGGCAGTCATGAAGGTAACTGCATTTCTGTCATGTAAAGGTTTTGTCAGATCAGTCCTATGAGAAAAGTTTCGGCACTTTCCATAGTTTGTTTTAAGATGGGTGTATTTAATCATTTTAATTGGCAATAGATTAAGGGTTAAATTTCCACCGAAATTTAGTCAAACACTAAGTCTAAATAAATATCAAAGAAGAGCAACTGATGAACAGTCTTTGACGAGGCTGTTTTCATTTTGTCCAAATATCTTGTAAATTGTCTGTCAGTTCTCTACTTTATTGATGTAAGTTGCTCTTGAAGTTTTCTTTTCAACAATTTATATAGATGAAGGAAGTGTTTATCATCTAAAGGTTGAGGAAATTACCCTCAGTCTTTTTTCTCTGTTGGTCTTCCTCGTTCAGTATTTGCTCCATCAGACATTCACACATCCTATTATGTGTCGTAACCAAACAGAGCAGGGCTTCAAACCAAGTGTTAAATGTTAAGCACTCAATTAACATGCAGGTTTTTATTAGTTGCCAGTTGGCCTGCCATCAGTCTCAGCCTCTGTGCATTTATAAATGAGTACAATGTATTGAGCTGAGTTTTAGATGCTGAGCTCAAAGGTCTCTTTCTACTGTTGACCAAGTCAGTGCAGGAAGACTTAAAAAAATGACAGACTAAAAAAGAAAACTTTTTCATACACAGTGTGAGAAACAATCAGAGTTGTTTGGTTAAGACAACGTGGACGGACACAAAGAAAAGGCCTGGGAAGAAAACCCCCAAATAGAAATAGATAATAAAAAGCAAAGCGAACCTTGGTCGAAATCACTGATGGATCATGTGGTCTGTTTTTCAGGTTTCAATTGCCCCGCGGACTAATGCAGCTCTGGGATTTGCCCAGATCCTACCTCGTGACCAGTACCTGTTCACCAAGGAGCAGCTGTTCGAACGGATGTGTATGGCGCTGGGAGGAAGAGCTGCCGAGGCTATCACTTTTAACAAGGTCACAACAGGTACGCTCCGTCCATTTTATCACCTTCTTCCAGTGAACACCTCACTCATCCTGCTGGCTGATTCCAGATCATTTTCTCATGTCATTCTATTGCTCCAATTCCATCTCAGTCTCAAGCTTAGTTGCTTTAGATTGTGTTGCCTGTTTGAAATAACATGAAATGATTACATAAAGGATTAGAAACTGTACTATGCCATTCTTGTTTCAAGGTTTTTAATTATTTTCAGAAAATGTATCACACAAGGGAAACATCTGTAGGAACATTCTGCTGGTAAAGTTTTCATGCCTCCAGCTCCTGTGATGGTCTTGGCTGAAGACATTTTGTTTTCCAGTCTGTCTTCTTCCTGTAAACACAAAATCTCAGGAGCCTCCTGAGGGAATAACTCCAAATTTTATTCAAACATCCACTCAGACACAAGGAAAAAGTGATTAGATCTTGACTCTGAATACGGATTTTTAACCAGATATTCAAAACTCTTCATACTCTCCTATGCTTTTTTGTGGATCTCAGTATTTATTTTGCACACTCTGTGTCCCTAGGAGCTCAAGATGACCTGCGTAAAGTGACACGTGTGGCCTACTCTATGGTGAAGCAGTATGGCATGTGTGACAGTGTCGGACAGGTTTCGTTTCCAGACACAGAGGAGCAAGGTGCCATAGGACGCCGTCCTTACAGTCAGGGCCTGCAGCAGCAGATGGACCATGTGAGTTCAAAAAGCTGGAGTAGTTCTCTGTTCTTTGTTAGCCCACATTAGCACACTGTCAGTGTTAACATCACAAGTTGTGTCATTACATGACGGTGTTGACTGTTTAGCGTTTCCTGTTATGTTATTAGGTGCTCTGTGATAGGACCACTTCACATCTTCTTACGATGAACCAAGTATATATTCTTCATCTTCTGCTCTTGTTGCTCTTTCAGGAGGCTAAGATGTTGATAGCTCGTGCTTACAGACACACAGAGAAGTTGCTGCTGGACAACAGAGACAAGCTGACACTGGTGAGTTGTTCCCCTATTTTATCATAAGTCTTTGTGTATTTGGACCATAGCTTTTTGTCATCACTGAGCTCAGCACTTCTCTTTCATCCTTCTGATTTACTGTGAAATTGTTATTCACAACTACTTTGGGTCTGTCTTTCCAGTTGGCCAATGCGCTGTTGGAGCGTGAGGTGGTGAACTATGATGACATTGAAGCCTTGCTGGGTCCACCCCCCCATGGACCCAAGAAGATGATCGTCCCACAGAGCTGGTTGGAGGCTGAAAGGGACAAACAAGACACAGGAGAAGACGAACCTCCACCTCCCAGAAAACACAGAGAAGAGGACATTAATCCACAGCTAGTTTGATCTTAAAATGTATATCTCAGAAATATTGTCCACCTGCTGGTTTTTGGGGTCATCAGAGGCTGCGTGAAGTTAAAAATTGACAATAATTCCTCAGTTTGAGGCTTTGCACGCCTGAAAGTGATGAAATCAAAGTTTCCTTAAACCCTGCACTCCTTTTTCTTTTTACAGTTTGCAGGCCCATTTAGATAATTAGAAACAGGCTGAAAAAAAATCAAGGGAACTTTTGAAAATAATTATTTGGGGAGAAATTCCATCATTTTTCTCATGTGTTTGCTGCACAGCTATGTTATTATGCCATGGAAGCACTAAAACAAGTCTATTCAAACAGGATATCTCCAGCTTTAAGTGAAGATAAAAGCCCTCTAATCAACATTTACTCCGTGTGCATGAAATTATATGTTCTGTCTTCGTATCCCCGAGCACAGTATGCTATTACATGAAAGTGACGTGGGATAATTTTCATGCAAAAACACAAAATTGGATTCAAGCATTACCGTTGATAATGTATGTTATTTCACCTCTGCAAATAACATGGCATAGCAGCAGCCAGCCAGCCATTTGTAACCTGAGTCATTCTTTACTGAGAAAAGGTGACTTTAGGAGTGACTTTCTGTACTTTGTCAGAGATTACATGCGCCAAATAAATTTGCATTCATTCAGGTGACTCACATCTACACAAACACATGAAGGTCGACATTATTGTGAGCTGCAGTTAAGAATTGTAAGAGATTGCCCAATAGATTTACTCTAAATAGTGTGCATTTGTGAGGAAACTGAATTTTAGGTTTTGAAATAACTTCTTAAGACTAAGAAATAAAAGCATCTGTCACACTGATGAGTCGGTGGCAGGTGTTACCCCACATATCATAATCCTTCTCTTACTGGGGGACGTACTGATTGAGTGATAGATGAGATAGGTTAAGTTTCCTTCTTATGTTTTTGATTTTGAAAATAAAAAGTCTGTATAAGTGGCTGTGTATTTCATTGCCACAAGTGAATGTGAAAGGATGGATTCCAAAAGATGATGTTGCTAAATATTAAAGTTTTATTTAAATCTTGTGTGCTGCTTTTTCTGTGTTTTTTGTGTATGCACGAGGTGGAGCAGATTTCACAGTGAACTTTACACACACTAAATAAAAGACTGACATTTATTCTTTATACACCAGTAAAACCTAGATTCAGTGAACATAATTAAAAAAAAAAATCAGACATCATTTCCAAACAAATAAAACCCAGAATATTGTATTGTGGTAAAGTATGTTGTGTTATTAAACTTTTCCTGCTGAGATTCCAAAGAGATGAAAAGAGGCTGGAATGAAGGATTTGTGACCCAAAAATGAATAACAAAAAAAAAAAAAAATCAATATCAAAGCAGATTTATCTTATAAAATAATCACTAATATAAAAAAAATACATTTCAAAGATTGGTTTATATTTCAGGCTTGTATGCATCATTACTGAGCAGTCCAAGTCTGAGGATAAACAAACCCTGACATGGATATCATCATCATTTCATCTCACATTCTGTTTGCCTTTGTATCATGCACCACTCCTTTCCTCCAGGCTGACCATGTCAACACATTTCACTGTCCCATTTACATCTGAGCTAACCACATAACTTTGCAATGAGCCATTTTGTCCGTTCAGTCCAAAATGATCCTCAATAAAACCTAAGGCACATTATATTAAGGGCCCGTGGTTTTTGCATAACATTGACACCCTCCAAATCTCATCCTGGACTAAAATCTTTTTTCCAGAAAAACACCTGAAGCATGATCTTTGTCCCGAACATGAATCACACATCTTTCTGTGGGGTGCTGTCCACATTAGCGTGGATCATACATGCTGGCCAGTTTCTGAAAGCGTGGTCCCCAGTCGTTGAGGTAGTCATAGTCTTGGTCTCCATCAGAGCTGCCTGAAGCGATTGAGCTGAGGCTTCCTGCCAGCGAGCCCTCCCCCTCGTAGTCATAGATCAGGGCTGTGTCGTACGGAGGCACGTTAGGATCGTTGTCTGCAGCCTCCAGGCCCTGAGGCAAGAAATATAAGGTTTAAGGATGATAAGTGTGAAGCAAATGCCTGAGAAATGTCGTTTTAATTGTAAATGGGCAAACTTACTATTTACTAAAAACATTACTTTTTGTATTGAGTCTCTTAAATATGTCATGTCCCTGTTCATGCAAATAACACAGAATGGGTTTGCATCACATGCACACCAGTACAAATGAAATAGATTTGCAGTTAAGTAACTTTGATATATTTGGGTAAATCTCTACTATTAAAAGACAATCACTTAATTCTAAAAAAATGCAGAAACTCTAAGACACTTCAATAACATGATTTCATCTAAAATACCATGACTTTTGCTTATTAAGGATAAGTTAACCAGGCACGTTCCTATTATAACAGGTCAAAACAAACTTCTAGCAACGACAGCAAAACCTGCATTTAGACTGTCTATTGAAGGTTTGTCTATTCAAATTTAGTGGTTGATATACCCTTTAACATAACTTCAGCTTATGGTCTAGTGACTTTCCCTATTTAAAATATGTTTTTGTTATAGATTTAAGGTAAGACAGTGATAAGGTGGAGGCCTCTCACATCGTTGATGTAGTCCTCGATGTCTGTGGGATCTGCAGGAGGCCTCCGTGGGTAGGCAGGAGAGGGCAGGTTGTGTGGGGCATCCTTTCTGAGCGGCTGCTTGCCTCGAGGAACACCAGATCCTGGGTAGTAGGACCCCGGGGTGGAGGGTGCATCATGGGGATTCCATAGCAGATCGATGTTAAAAGCATTCTGCAAGGTGAGAGGAAGAAGGCTACAGTTTGACTCTTTACATAAATTATGTAATGTATTTAAACTAGAGGATGAAAAACAAGCAACAAAAGCAGATCCCAGGGCATGGTGACACACTCACATCTTAAACTACATATTATTTAAACATGATACAGCAGGATCTGTATTAGAACACAGCAATGTTAAGTCCTCCTCTCCTGACCTGTGATGTGTGTAGCCTTACCTCATCCTCCTCGCCTCCTCCCTGCTCATCGTAGTTGAAAACATTGTCCCGGACATCGTCTTCTGATTCCCCGACAAGCAGACCTGTTCCTTTCTTGATATGGTGGCGTCTCCCGCAAGTGGTGATCGCCACAGCTAAGAGGAGCAACACTGCAAGCAAAGACAGGGAAACCATAAAGTATAAATTCATTTCTGGTCAACATGATATATGGCCACAAATAACTGTTTTCTCTATTTATTTATCTGCAGACTGTTATCACAATTTATCAATTAGTTTGTAATTAAATAGAGAAAAATGATGCAGTGCAAAATCACATATATATATAGACTAAATGATGTGTTTATGATGAGACTTACACAGGAGGAGTGCGATACTGGCCATGATGATGATGAGAGCAAAGAAGCTGATTCCCGTGCTGGAGCCGAAGACGGCCCCCACCTCAGACTTACAATCTCCAAAGGAGTCACAGAGACACACAGTGACATTGATATGAGCATAAGAGCTCAGAGCTGGAGTGCCAGAGTCTGATACAAACACTGTGACTGCATACTCTCCTGCCTCCAGCTCCACCAGGGGGTGAAGCACTGCATGAGTACCTGAGGAAGAGAAGGAAAATGGAGAAAGGTGTGAGTTTTGAGAGTCATGGGAACAATGTTCATGCAGACTCCATTCCTCTTGCTTCATCTCCATCCCCAATGCTCTTTCCTCACCATTGACTCGAATGATGGTCCAGTTGACTAAGAGATCTTCAGGTAATGTAAAGGTGAAGGGTGCAGCATGTGGAGGAAGATCTTCATCCACAGCAGTCACAACCAGACCAGAACTCGCCCGGCCTGCATCTTTACATACAGAGCCACTCTGAGGAAAGAGCTGAGGGGGGAAGTCATTGGTCTCCTTCAGTGTGATGGCCACTGTGGCAGTGGTTGACACACCATCAGCATCTGCACAGGAGAAAATACATACACAACAATGCCACATGAAGTTACAACAGCTCATTCAATGTTTACATCTGCCAAGGTATTAGTTTGCTCACAGCATTTGGTGTATTTGGTGTGGAGTATAAGGTATGATACATTTATTTTACCTGATTGGCAGATTGCGTAGATTTACTGACCTGTGACCTTGACAATAGCATTGTAGATATTATTTTTAACATGTGGTGATCGCATGTTAAAAGTCCTCCTGGCAGTAATGTCTCCTGTGTCAGTGTTGATGTCCAGCCACCTCTCAGGATCTCTGCTAATCTCGTACCTGCCACACAGAGCAGAGGAAAAGCTGTTAACACTCAAACTGTTCGATTAGTTTACTTGTGATCTTAAAACACAAACGGTTGTCCTATTATTTCTAAATCATACCTCAGGTCAGAATTATCAGGGTCAAAGGCGATGTTGCTTTTCAGTAAAGTTCCAGGAGCCACAGACTCTGGGACCACAATCTGTATGGGGTCCTCCCTGAAATGTGGAGCCTCATTCTCGTTCATAACAGTCACCGACACGGTGGCGGTGCTCACTGGGAGGTTAGGAGCCTTGTTGCTCAGAGGATTGACATTTTCCACTGTCAAAATAAGGATGTACTCATCCTGGGCTTCAAAATCCAAAGGCTACATGATGAAACAGAGCAGAAGAAGCTTTTTGTGGAGGGAAAACTTTGCCCAGCACTGAGGTAAGGAATTTATGATAAGTCTTTGTGTGAATTTTAGTTGTTTCAAACTAATTTACCCTCTTACATAAAATATATATAAAAAGCCAGATAACTGTCAGAGTAACTTACAATGTTAAAACTTAACCACTAGATGGTGTTGTTGAGTTATGTCTAAGGGTCTTGAGGGCAGTAACACCCGTTAAAAACAACAAATTACTGTATACCTGCACGCCAAAACAGATCAGACAACATTTGTAAACATATAATGTCCATGAGGTAAAATCTAGAAACTTATGGTTGAAAACTGTATACTGAAAAGTCACCAGATTGTAAAATAAAGATATATCAGATTTTTTTGATTAGTTTCCAATCTCTAAATCCTTCGAAAGCAGATAAATGCACACATGTGGATATAAAATGAATAACTAATGAATATTTAATTGGATTTATGTAAAGCACTTATTTCATCAAAATTCTTTTGCTTTGAAATTCAAAAGTCTGACTGAAACATCTGTGTCATAACTCTACAAGATTTTTTCCAAGTTCTTACATCAAAACTCAGTAGACAAACTATAAAACACATAATGGTCAATATATAATAAGTGGCTCTTTTTGTGCTTCATTTTGGATTTCAGTTGATCAGTTTTGAACTAATTATATGCCAGTTGGATTACATTTTCAACAATAACCACAACCCCTCCTTCACACTCTGTCATTTAGCTGCAGATCAGCAGACTGTACCTTCATCACTGTCAGAACGCCCTGATTGGTGGCAGGATCTGTACTGATGGCAAAATTGCCATCAGGGTCATTTCTAATGAAGTATTTGGCCTCCCAGTTTCCTGTTCCACGGTCATCTCTGTCCGTCACATTCACCCGGCCAATCTCATAGTCCTTCTTGTTCTCCACTGCCATCATGCTGTACTGCAGGCGCACAAACCACAGATCAAAAGATTCAAACCAGCGGGGCACAGTGATCATATGTGCTTTTAAATAACACTGGACAATATTTCTCATATATTGTTATCCAAAACTCACTGAGTCAGGGCTGAACTGAGGGACGTGGTTGTTGATATCAGTTACATGGATGATTGCCACACCTTCACTTGTCAGTCCTATGCCCCCCATATCAGCAATCTGCAGTTTTAATCGGAAAGCCTTCACCACCTTCGACAAAATAAGCAAAAATACAATATTTAATAAAGTGACCATACAATGAAGATCTGCAAAAATTCACACCTAAACATTGTAGTGCATTTTACCTCTCGGTCCAGGCCTACATCTCTTGTGTAGATGGCTCCTGTCTCATTGTTGATGCCAAACATAGTCTTGGTAACAGCGTTGGCAGGAATGCTCTCCTGGCCAATGATCGAGTAGCTCAGAAAAGCGTTTTCTGTCATTGGGTCATCTGCATCGGTGGCTAACACTGACATCACTGACGTGCCTGTCAAAAATAATCAAACGCTTCGGTCGGCTGGATGGATCAGTCAGAATAAATCTCCTGTATGTGATGTGCACTAAGGCTGCAGGATTGCACTGAAAAACTTTACAAAACATTTTACAAGTCTTAAAGTGTGCTATTCTGAAAATGGAAGGAGAGTGTGGAAAAAAGCTGTGAACACAACACTGACATATTTAAAAGAAGCTGACTTTGTGAACTTGATTGCAAAAAGCTGCTTTTTCCCAAATGCAAGTCCAATATCCACTCTCTTTTTAGCACTGTCTTTGGTTCACCGGCTAGTCGCTAACTCTTTTTGTTTCTGTTTGTTATTTGTTGGTAGGCACGTATTTAACTCTTAGATTTCAGAGTTTTCCTGCTGAGAAACATCTGCTTGCAGCTAAAAATATACTAATGAGAAGGTTCAGAGTGAACTTAAACAGTTGTGGGCTGTAAAACCGAAAGAATGACCTGTAATACCTGACCTGAAATGCTTTTAGAGCTGATGAGAGCTGCAGAATTGAGAGATAATTATCAATAGATTTATCACCACAACCAACGACTAGCAGCACCTTTCACATGGTTAAGCGGCTGTTAATATCAGGATATTAGTCACAGCAGCTTAGACCTGTTTTACATGATGCTATTACTTCAGTGACTCTAACAAACAAAACAGTTGAATGAAATTTAAGATAACTTTTTCTAAACTTGTGGTTCAACAAGATTCTGAAAATTCAAAGCTAGTAATGCAGAATCTGTGATCACCGGATGTACCTGGGACTGAGAACTCAGAGACAGAGCCGACAAACTGGCTCTGAGTGAAGGCAGGTCTGTTGTCGTTCTGATCCAGCACCACGATCTCTATGGTGGTTGGATTCTCTAGTCTCTCTCCACTGGGGGACAGCGCAAAGGCTTTGAGCTACGAACACACACAGGCACAACAGACAAATGTTTCTTAACAAAAACAGAATTCAAAACATTATGGTTTCTTATTGTTCAATACAACAAAGTAGATGTTTTCCACGAGAAGAGAGGCCACTCAAGGTGACTGTGGGTATTTATGGTATATGCACATGCTGAAAGTGGCAGAAAGAAATGTGCAGGATGTTTTGCACAACATTGTGGGTTACGTCATAGTCATCTGGTCTGAAAGATTTTGAAGTGTCTCCCATGATACCCATTAAGACCCTTAGAAATGACCCCTGGTTGTTTATACTAGGGACTGATTTATGCTTAAAGACAAAAACGTGGACCTGAGCAGGAAAAACGTTGTGTAAGATCTCATTGAGTGTAGCTTGGGTCTACACAGGTAATTTTGCTTCAACAGCGTGGGTTATCCAAAATTGTACTTCCATAAATGCTCTCTTACCGTGAAGGAGCTGTATTTCTCTCTGTCCAGCGGCCGCTTGCTCCTGATTACTCCTGTTTTGTCATCAATCTCAAAGAAATTCTTGGGCTCCTGGTCCACCCCTGGTCCCTCCAACTTGTAAATCACCTCACCTGTAAAAATTTTGTCTGATTTGATCTAGACAAAGAGAGGAGAGTTTATGATCATTACAATCTCATGAGAAGTTGGGGGAGGATTGCAAACTGTATGTCATAACAACAGATGTGAGTATGTTGACGGTCAGGGACCTTGAAACAAGAGCGTTAAAGCTCAGAAAGGCCTCTGACTTATGGCAGGAAATGAGATTCTCAACTAATAATAGCAAGGACTCTAAATTTTGTGAATTTTGTGTTCACTGTCTTTGACATATGGTATCTACTGTAATTTCATCACCATGTAAGAGGGGCTACATACTTTTTTATGCAGAGCAAGATTTATACACTTACTCATCATTTGTAACAGCCTTAACAAAACATTTACATTTCATGTCTTTTAAACACACGTCTGTGCTGTGTGTCATCGTTTGAAGACTAACAGTCATGGTTTTACAGTGCTGATTAACAAGATTTGGCAACATGTAGCTTAATACATTCTTCCAAAATCTTTTATAATAGTTTAATATTTATAATAGTTGATGAATTTTTTAAACTTGTATTGTATTCACTTATTTATTTACTTTGTTTGAAAAAAGTTGCTGCTGTACTTGCTTAAAAGTCCTCATTTTGCTTTCCCAACCACAAATCCCTTCCCTATACACTGGTTGTCCAATAATAGTGTGTATGGGGGTCAGTGTCGCATTATTGGACATTTTTGGGTTGCATTGTTCAAGTGAAATGTGTTTGGGTGGGTGAATGGGCAGGTTTGCCATAAACTGGACCGGTTCTTAAATACATTAAAACCATCAGGCTTTTAAAACTAAGACCCTGACTCTTTGTTCTGTTCAACTCTCTCACACAGATCCACAAAACCCCGCCACCATCACTACAAAGAAGCCCACAGAGCTCAGAACAAGGACTGTGGATTATGTCTGTCTTCACTTTGCCTGCAAAAAAAAAGCAAACCCGGAAGAGATCACCGAATGTCCTATATGAATTTAAGGAATGATTACAGAAAGAGAGCCCTTTTTCATTGTAGATATCAGCTAGCTGTTGTTTTTCTCCGGACTAGAAATTCACTATAATTTATACCAGAAGAGACACTGATGCAATTGTAATTACAATGTGAAATGGTGTAATTTTTAAACAATTTTACCTGGACAAGGTCTTCAGGAACCTGCTTGCTATTTTCCAGCACTCTGATTGGAGGGATGATCCAGTCCCTCTTCACCCGGACCATTCCTGTGCCTTTATTTCTCCATGGATAAAGAAGCCGAGGATGCCGCTCTCCTTGACTGTTATGAGGTTCTGCAGAGCTCCACACCTGAATGAAGCAACAGCATGAAGCAACAGCATGAAACATATTAAAGAAAGTTGCAGGAACATGCAGTTAATTAGATATTAGCACACAAAACACTCCCCTATGTCAGTAAGGGAGATCACATGAAGTGTATTTTTTTTTTTTTTTGATTACTTCAGTTCTGCTTTATGGAGGACAAATTATGTCATTAGTCATTTGCAGCTGCTTGAAATCCTGTCAGGATTCTCTCTCAGTGCTGTAACATTCCCAGTGGCCTGATGGAATGGTGGTATACTAGCCACAGAACCGAGGCAGTCTGTAATGTGCAATCCATGGGATTGTCCAAGGCCAAAGGGGGGCAGGGTCACAGCTTCGGGTTTCACACGCTAATACACGTCTTTGTCAGCTTCGTTTGATCTGGGTGCAAATTCATCTCAGGACACGGAAACACAAACATTCATGTTCATTTCACAAGCCCTTATTCCCCCCATGGCTGTCTCCACTACGTTCACACACAACACACATGTAAGCACCACACTCACCCACACAGCAGCTGTCAGCTATGGATTTAGATCGTGTGCTTTCCCAGCTCCATTCCCACTCACACTCACAAATTCCCCCTTTATGCTCAGCCCTGCACCTGACTGGGAGTTCGGGGTCACCTTACGGATCTGCTCTGCTATAGGAATTCCACAGACACACTCATGTACGCTTTCTCACACACATACATACACGATATACATGCATCAACAAAACACCCACCCACGCATAAGCATATACACACATTTCCGCAAGTTGCTTCCAGCTTCTCAGTGGGAATTCACCGGATTCAGCATTATTTCACACATGTTTAACTGCTTAAAGGCACAGTCTATAGAAACAAGCAGAACTGTGGATGTATTAACTTGCCAAAAGACTGTTTTGTCTTTGTTTTCACTCAAATATAACTGAACATTGATCAACCTGTTATAGTAGATTTTTATGTGAACCATAAATAAATACGCTAAATCACAGATCAGTGGATACTTTTTGTGAATATTTGTGAATGGCCTGTGATCCCTGCCCTGTCTCTAGGGCGGGTGATCTGATACACTGATATTTTTGCATGCTGCTGGACAGTGTAGGGAAGAATGGCAACCATGACTGGCATGTGCAGGCCGAGGCAGAGGGCAGGCTAATCTTAGACCGTTCTGTATTCTCGGTCCTCACCTATTTAACTTTTTGTAGCGATCATCGTCGTCTCCGCTCCCACAGAGATGTTTACTCTCACATTCCTGCAGTGCATGAATTCATCCAGATATCCAGCATCTTCCAAGACCCCTGCATACATGAGCTCTGAAACTACCGCTATAACAGCACACATTCTGCATTGCTACCTAACCTCAACATCAATAACAGCTGCATCACAGTTGTATTTCCAAGTATAGCACTTTCTAAGTTTGCCTGATTCTTGAATGCTGGGCTGACATGGCCACATTTCTCTGACTTTGAGAATGCACACACGGGGAGGTGCAGGGCAGTGTTAGACTCAATGTTCACGTTCATCAAACTCAAACATCGCTCAGCTCTGCTCCAGTACACCATGCTTTATTTATCAAATAAACAATAGGAAATTCAATTAAATGATGAATAAATTATGGTAAACCACGGACTGTCTTTCAAATTACAGTGATATAGATTTCAAAAAATAGAAAAGACAGAAAAGTTTATTGTGTAAACTTGAATTTGAATAAAAGCTGTTGAAAGAGTTCAGAACCTGTTGCTTGTTGTTAAACCTCTACAGTCATGCTGGTGGCGTTTTCAGGCTGCTCAGTGTTTTATTATCATGTTTGTAGATTTGTGATCAAAATCAAAGTATAAGACTAAATAGTATGATCTGCTGATGGTGCTAGAACGCTTAAAGATCTACAAACAATTTTACAGTTCATTCTGACAGGGTCAACAACGTGTGCACTAAATTTAATGAAAAACCATCTAATCTGTCCCATCCATGACAACCCCCCCACTGAGTGATGTAAAACCTGTAGTGGCTTAAAGTCAGAGGACAACCAAAGCCTTTACATCATCTGAAGACCATAACTATACAAAACTTGGTGCCTATCCATCTTGTAGATGTTAAAATATTTCTGTGGGTTAACGACACTTTGACCTGTTGTGCGTGTTACGAGAAAAATCAGGGGATCACTAAATGCTGCAGACACATTTTCTGGACACGATGGATATCTGCTCTGAACTTCACACTAATCCATCTGACAGTTGTGGAAACACATCCTGAAAAAACACATTTTGACCTACTGATGGGACTAGAATTAAATGCAAGGGATCATTAAAGTCTGTTGTCAGGGTCAAAAAAAAGAAAAGAAAAAAAAACAAAAACAAAAAACAAACACAAAAGTAGAATGAAGCAAAATAAGCTGATTCAAAAATACAAAAATCAAAGGAGTAAAAGGAGAAAATCCAAAAACTAAGGAGGTAATCCAAAAAAATGAAGTAAAACAACAAAGCAAAGGTTGACAAGAGGAGCAAATGCAGGACAGGAAACAGAAGCAGGACTGTGGAGTCGAAACAGACAAACTGACAAATGACCAGGCAGAGAAACAGACTTATATACACAAGGGAGAGAAAACAAACGTGACACAGGTGAAACTCATTAGCAATCAAAAAGGGCGGGAAATCAACAAAGACAGGAAGTAGCAACAAATGCTTGACAAGAGAGACCAACAAATTAAAAGTGAAAATAACTGAATTCAAAACACAAACAATCACATAATAAAGGTTGTAAATAAATCTCAACTCAATGCAACTGACAGATATTTCAGTTTATATCTAAGCAGTAGACCCTCATATGGTCTGATATGAATGAAAGAAATCAGAAAATGTCTTGTGAATGAAGCACTGACACAAAGGTCAGCCACATGTTTTTAAGTTTGATGGTCTCATATGATCACCATGATAGTCACAATTATACTGTGCTACCACCACAATAACAAAGTGTTTAAGTTTTTCCAGAAAATTAAACAATATCAAGAGAGTCAGAAAGGCTTAAAACCACTAGATAAACAAACAGCACTTACTTCCCACTCACTCTATCATTGTCTTGTGCTGTCCCTTAAAACTCAAGTCAAGTCACCACTGTGTTTTTGAACAGTGGCCCTTACTAAGTATCTGCCACTGTTATAATGGTTTTACCAGACTGAGATGCGGAAACAGCAAAGTATCAAGTTACCAATTACACCAATGAGTGCCTCCTCTTACAGGCTGAGCGATGACACCACACACAGATTAACTGTTTTTGAGCCTTTTCCCAGAAACTTTTACAGCTTGGCCTTTCACCTCGGGCCCTCACAGAAGTATGGACAGCTTGTTTCTGGATGATATGCCCTCACAGCAAGAGCCGTTAGGCACTCTGCTGCTGAGAAGTGTTTACTGGCCAGAAAGTTAAATTCTTCCCCCCTGATGTTGGCTTCAGAGAATTAAAGTGTAATGTCACATAGTTTTAGTTTATTTGAAAGACTTTAAATCAACAGACGTGCACTAAAGAGCTAAAAGAACATAGTTAATGTTCTTATATGTTTTGGGAGGTGATGAGTAGTTATAAACCCAAATGAAAATTGTAATGGACAAAGTGTTTTGCAAAAAAATTAATATATATGCGAAACAGTGTAAACAGCAACAAAGTGTAGCCGTATATTCAGGTAAAAATGTCAACAGGAAGCCAAAATTGACCTTTAGGGAAGTACATTGTTGCCATCATTAAAGATGATTCCGTAAGAATATCACATTTATATAAATAAGAACATAAAACATAAAATCATAAAGCATTTGGTACTCTGATGAGTAACTTCTCCAAAGTTAGGTAATTTGTTGTAAGTCATCATCAGCAGTCATTTGAACTGTCCACCTTCTTAGTGTTGCTAATGGTTTAAATAAATCAGTTTTTTGATCACATTAATGTGATATACAGTTATCTGTTCTGTTAGGCAATAACCTCAGCAAAACAAATTCCTGTCATATATTATAATCTATTAACAGTGATTTATTTTTTAATATAAAATTTATTTTTGGTTTTTATGCTTTATTTGGTCTTGACAGCTGAAGAGAGACAGGATACGCAGATCAAAAGAGAGAGGGTAACATGCAACAAAGGGCCGAGGCTTGACTCTAAACCAGGCTGCTGCAGTAAGGACTCGGCTACACTAGTGTTCCTGTACCAAATCTCTACTGGCCTGATAGACTCTGCTCCAAAAAGTTAGAGTTAAACGGTCATTCAAATAAAACAAGATAAGACTGTCCAGCTGAGAAGTGATTCCGCTGGCATGTCTGACAGCCCCCTTCAGACACACAGGTCGCACAGGTGTCCCTGTGGTCACTTCTGTTACTGGTCCTCAGACAGAGACATTCAACCAGTCACCAACAGTACTGGTCCCACACCCCAACTCTTTGCTAAGTCATGGCTGCCTGGCATTGGTATGGATGCCCTATTTATGGGGCCACAACAAGTGTTAGGAGCCCTTGGAGTTTTAGGAATGCTGAGCAAGGTTATAGTATTTAACTAAGACTAAAATTAGAGCTCATTAGAACGTTTCTAAAAAAAAAAATTTAAAACACTGTCATCTAACAATTAAGTTAATTGTTAGATGACAGTGTTTTGTACTTGCCTTACGTTAATTGAATTAACGTAGGACATTCATCCAGAGATCTGAATCTTTTATTTCTTTCCTTAAAAGAGGATGGGAATGAAACTTTAAGATGTGAATGAGAAACAAAACAAACAATAAACTTTGTCCTTTTGCATGATAGAAGCTTTATACATTTTTCTGTTAATTTAAATATACCAGAACAGCAACAAAATATTATCGGCACTACAATATTTCTCTTAAACTCTCTTGGACCCATGGCTTCGTCTGTATTTAAAGCGTTGAAGTAATTAGGATAACTAAAAATACCCTTTCCTTGGTTGATAATTTAGTTACTGTGGATAAAAAATAGTACAAGTGAAAAACACATCATGACATTGCTCATTCTTGCTCATCCTTGTGCTTGACCTGGGAAACAACAACTGTCACCACTTGGTCTTGCATGTCTTAGGGTAAGGTTTGTTAAAAAATAACAAGATGAGAAAAAAGGAAAGGAAATTGACTTCAGTCGACTAATTTTTATGATCCAGAGATTCTCTCTCCAGCCTTTGCTCCCTGTGAAACCCGAGTCAGCGTACAACAGCCTGCAGGTATCCGCACCCAGCAGGACCTGTGATTCAGACTCTAAATCCTCTGACTGATTGTTTCCGATGAGTGAGACCTCAGCACCAGCTGGCCTCTGCCACAGACTCTTGATTTGTGCCTGATTTCATGGTCCAGGAGAAGCCTACTCCTCTTTCCGCAAGGGGGATTACAGAGCGGCACAAATGGCATCACGTATGCATCTGGCAACAGCTGTTGCTGCTGCTGCCCACTCCTCAGCACAACATGCACCCATCAGACCCAAACACTGCCCGGTTCAAGACAACACCAGAGAACTGAAACAAGCACAAGTGAAACCTATCAGATGACACTGATCAAAGCCTTTGGATTGGACTGACAGCTGCTGATGGTTAAATTAATTTCACTCTGATTTTTAGAGTTAGCGACAACTTTCTATGTTCTATGTAACATGTACTGGGAATGAGGCCCAATCCAAAATTTTTGTCCAACATGGCCACCTGCTACCTTCGGGAATAACTGTAAACAGAAAATGTGTGTATATTGTACAGTGGTATCCCAGGTGAAACACTTGAGAAACATAATGTATTTGGTTAATGTTTATTCCCGGAAAAAAGATGTCAGTTAACCTCTTTAATTTGTGTATTTCTCATATGTGAGCTTTTAGCAACTGTTGTTTAGCATGTAGCACTTTGTCCTCTTTCACCATGGCTAAAAATAGGAACTTGAGATTCTTAGAAACATATGTAGTGATTTATTAGTGAAGTGACTACTGAATGGTGGTGGTAGTTTGAGCTATTTTAGCCTTTATTTTTTGCCAACTAACCACTGTTAAATGTGGCGGAGTCAGTTTTCACATTTCGGATTCACAGTACAGCAGATTGTTTGTGTTTAATCCAAATTACAACACAGTAAACAAACTGAAAGAGACACTTTTCGTTATTTGGTTATCACGCTTCTTGGACTCATAACACCTCTGGCATTTGAGGGTGCAATATTATCCCGTCTGAGTCTCACCACAGAGAGCTCGAGTGGTTCTCTAATATTTACCTCCAGCCTGAGGAGTTGGGTCCTACACCATAAAGGTCATGTTTTGGGGTCTACAGGTCTTTCAGATCACTCACAGGATTAATCTAAATAAGTTTATATGGAAGATCTTAAATAAAGTTATGTCCTGAATAGTTGACCAAAATATCTTTGGTATAATGTCATTAGGGGCTTAGGCTTCACTGTGACAAACTGATTTTCCCCCGCGGCTGCTTCAGTGATTAATCACTCCCATTCAGTGGTTTTCCCCACAGTCAGTTTAACGTAATATGAAAATTAACCACAAAAACAGCATAAATTGACTCTCAACCACTTAGACACTTAAACTTTTAACAGTTGAGTCAGAGACACTTCGCTGATTGAGATCTGAATTATTAATTTCCACAGCTATACAACATCTGCAACATTTACAATGAATTATGAGCACATCATAGAAAGACAGCCCTCAAGAATCGCTGGAGGCCAACTCACTCACCCTCCCAACCTGGACTCCATTACTACTCCAAACAGAGAGAAAGACTGATGGTGGCTCCAAGTGCTGTTGGTAATAAGTCAGTTTACATTGTCATCCATTTTAGATCTCACAATGCGTCTGCCGACAGGGGCTACAAATGATGCCCCAAGCTCTCTGTACACATCTGGAGTCTCGTCCTCCTCAAAACACTTCATCATCCTCTTTCCAGATAGGATGAAATGTTTAGATCAGCCACAACCTCTGATTGCAGAGCGAGTTTAGCGCCTCTATTGATGAAAATCAGTTGATGTTTGGTTGAAGACATCACTCAGGTAAAAACATAAACTGTATATTTAAAGAGCAGTGCAGCTAAAGGTCATTCAGTAACCCAGATCACACTCTGACAGAGCAGGAGGCAAAAAGTCCTGGGTTGAAATTTGGGGGAAAACTGAATCTAGATGCTTAAAGCAGGGTTAAGAGGAGTCAGTATCACAAGTTACAGCTCAAGTGGGAATGGAGTAACTCAGCAGCCTTTCCATTCCACAGGTTCAACTACTTGATGGTGATTTTTTTTTATAACAATCAGTAAATGAGGAGAGATTTACCTCAAATAGTAAAAAGTAAAAAAAAAAAACTAAATCAACAACTGATGATTATAGTGTCAGAAAAACTGCCATTAAACCCTGGGATTAACTTGGTTACACAACTTTTTAGTTTGAGCCTCCTTTCATCCACTCACACTGGATGTAACTTACAAAACAAATAAAAGTACTTCAGTATTCAAATAAATTTAGGTTATTTATATTTTACTTGACAGAAGCTTTAAAGAGTGAGCGATTTTTCTTACCTGACAAAGAAAAGTACCCAGCATGCACACCATCAACATCCGCGCCTCCATCCTCAGAACCTGCACTCAGAAGCTCAGTATGAACCTCTGATGACTGAAAGATCTGAGGCTCCTCCGCTAAGATCTCGGCTCCTGAGTGGCTCTACTGGGCAAAAAGGCCAAACTGTCCAACCCTGAATCCTGTCCCTCTCTCTCCTTCTCTCTGTCCTCTTGCACTTGCAGTTTCTCTCTCTCTTTCTCTCTCCCTCCTTTCCTCTCCCAGCGTTTGTCTCTCACAGCTCCTCCCTGTCCATGGCTGGGGTATGTCTCACAGTTGTGGGGTAAGGGGCTAGAATTTCAGCGGCGGCCCTCCCATGTACCCCAGCACATGTGCTGTCACTCACAGGCCGATGGGAGAGAGAGAGACAGAGAGAGAGGGAGAAAGATGAGGAGAGAAGCGGGGCAGCTGCTGTTGATGGTGTGGACAGAAACAGCGTCTTTGCCAGTTAAAAGTTTGCAAGTTGCACTTTTCAAAACAATGAGGCTTCACAGAGAAAGACAAAAGAAAAAGGAGGCGAAAAAAAAGACTAAAGAAAGCCAAGAAAATATGTAAAACCTGGACACCACAAAGTAATAACAGATATGAAAATACTCACCATCCCAAACCCAAAGAATTTCTGCTTAAAATATTATAAAACAGAAAATCAGAAACAGAAGAAACAGAAACAAACTGTGGCCGAAACCAGTGAATAATTAGCATTTCACTTAAAAAAAGAATTACTGAATTATTAAGCAATTTTTGAAATGGTTGTTCTGTTGATTGACTGATGAATTGATACACTCATTTCACTCATTAATACAATCATTTCAATGATTCTACAACTTACATCCAAAACAGAACTTCTATCATTTTAAATGTAAGTTGTAATGCTTTCCTAACAATGAAATCATACTTAAAAGAGTTAAATGCGTTAAATACATCTATCTCCATTAGCCAGTGATAATAAGTAACACCATCGACCATTTTCAGTTTTTGTTAAAACTTAAAGTCAACCATTGAGGTTAGTCCCAGAAGAACTGAAAGACAACCAGCTCAGAATTTCTTGACCACAGTCTGCACAGTCTGTTCACTTCTGTCTTCTCACATCTGTTGCTGCCACACTGCGAAGAAAAAAGCAGAACATTTTTTTCATTTACAGGCCCCACTTGACTGCACAACTTACTCTTGTGTTTACAGTCTTGAGTAGTTCATCATTTGTTTTCATCTTAAATCCTTTTTGTCCGTATCCACCTTCATGCCACCAGGCCACATATGTAACCTCCCTGCCCAGTGCAGTCTGTGTTGTGCCCTCTCACATTCAGAACATTCAGCCAGAACGCTTTGATCTTCTGCTATTTTGACCACTCAGTCAAAGCAGAAGATGAAGATCTATGGTGGCTCCGTAGGTGATGTCAAAGCAGAGGCTGCCATGTCTGTGAGGCTTAAAATTTTGAGTGAAACGCTGCCATGACCGATGAGTGTTTCACTCAAGAAGAGGAGGTTGTCAACCTTGGATCGAAAACAGAGGGAGAAGCAGAGTAGCTAACTTTGCTGGCTGTACGTTCTCGGGGGAGAGAGCAGGAAAGATGTGTTTGGCGTTACAGGGCGGCTAGACGGGGGGGAAGGAAAGAGTACGATCTCCTCATCACCACTTTCAACACCCTATCAGCAGGTCTGCCAACAGGTCAAAGGTTGATACGGATCTTTAGAAAGTAAACATCTATGGACCACATTGGCTTCTCGTTCACCACAAAGCTGCTTCATACATCGCCCTTCTGCCTGTCCAGATAGTCTTTCATGTTAAAAAAACCAAAGGTGAAGACTAAGGTGGTAATTAAAGGGAAAGTTTGGTTTGAGGTACTTATCCATTGTCAGTGTGTATAACCTGAACACTGTTACTGGTGTGGAAAGCCAAGTGATGAACTGTTGTAGGTGGGGACAGCAGCAGAACACCTAAAATAATCAAGATAAGTTTACATGTATGTTTTTTTGTTTGTTTGTTTTTTTAAAGAAGCTTTTTTACACTCTCTAAAGCCACCAAACTCCTTTGTCAAAAACAGTAATTTTACCTTGCATAACCTAGGAGTTTGTCTGTGTTTTTGTGTGACTTTGGTGAATCTGAACTAACTACACAAGAAAACAAACAGACCAATAAATCAAGACAGTGGCAGACATTCAACTCCCCTGTTCTGAGAGCTAAAACTTCTGTTTTTGTCAAAGGAGTCTGGTGAGCTTGAAGAGACTATTGATGAACATATCGATATCATTCCTGTAAGCTTCATGTACATGCCCACTTTAAAAAAACCTGCACTTTCCCTTTAAGAACTACAGTTATAAACAAGGAATCAGCTGCACAAATGAAACTCAATGACTTATAGCATAGACAAAGATACTCTTGACTCTACAGTCTAGAAATTTTCATACTGGAAAGTAGAGCGGTGAAATAATTGAGCATGTTGGCAGGCGGACTGTGCGTGCTGAGTGGGTGTCGGCATGTGTCACTGTGTCCATGAATGTGTGTGAGGGAGAGGGGCTTCTAGCATAAAGGGTTGATTTTACAGCACCTGTCTCTGTCATTTCAGGCAGAGGCAGTTGGCAGGAACCGCCCTGATGTTTCTCTTCCTTCAACAACCCCCCCAACACACACACACACACACACACACACACACACACACACACACTTCCCTTGAAACAGGCTTTCATACCGCGGTGCAAGCAGACACTTCACGTGTTGCTGAATATAGCTTGCCCATGAAATGGTCTAGACAAATGTTTTCTGTTAAAGGGGTTCAGGTGTGTTTTTATAAATAAGATCAAAACATCATGCTGATGTTTAATTGTCAAACCAATTACTGAAACTCTCCTCAAAATACCTCTTTCCATACTCAGAGACAGCGCGTTACTGCCCACTGTTGGCAGAAACGTCTGCTTACATTAACTGAAAAGTTGACAAGCTCCATCTGCATCACACCAATAAGAGTGTATCAATAATATAAACTATATTCAACAATCCTGAGTCTGGTATTCAATTGCTGCATATAAATAAAATGAATAATTCCTCTCTTTGTTCTGGTAATAAATAAAGCCCTCATGTTATTTAGTGCAGATTCAATTGATTTTCTTGCCACTTGGGGGCAGCAGAACAAGTTAAATAAAACTGATTATTACCAGTTTAGGAACTGAGCCACATACATTTACTCATTTATTTATTATTTCATGCTAACCTTATATTTATACAATAGTGCATTTCAGTGAGTAATTTTGTAATTTTTACCGTTTTCTTGCAAATCAAAATGTTTTATGTGCTTAATGTCTGAGGAATTTATAAAATACAATGATTAACTTTACCATCAAACTAACAAACTGTTTTGGTTAAAACATGCATAATACATATATTTTATGAATAAAACGATGATTGCTTGAATTCAGGCTTCTGGTGGCCTCACTAAAATGTCCAATAATCACTTCTTAAAAAATTCTGAGAGCACAAGCGTGAACCAAAACAGTTAAGCTGCAGGTCACAACCTGAAACAATGAGCTGTTACTGTTACATTTACAGCTGAAGTGAATGACGGAGGGGGGTGATAATTCTCTGTGGTTTCTTTTTTTAAACTCTTGTTAAGAATAAAACATCGGTCAGCTTTGAGGAACCTCGTGTGTATTTATATTTTCGTGACTTTTACTTCTCTACAAAAAAAGACTTCTTTGTTTCTTGCTTCTTATTGTGTAGATCATATTAAATATATATGATATGAAATTTGATCCAGGTCGATGTGTGTTGAGCTCTACAAGCCTTTGTACTCATCTGCTACTCATGCAGCTGCTTCTTTTCCTGCTGTTTTACCTGATATGATCGATAACGAAACTAGTCTAAGTCTATTACAAATGAAGCCAGTGACAGAGTTTTCTACATAGTAGGTTGACAGTTCAAAAACACTGGCAGAATCAGAGCCTTTATTATTTCCTCTGCAGAGAAAGTTCAACAAGTTGGGACAAAATCTTTGAATTTGACCAATTATTACAAACAACACATTAACTTCAGAAATGTGTGAGTTAATTATACTGAAAAGAAGATGACATGAAGCAGCAGCAGCAGCGTTTGTGCAGTGCAGTGCACCACACTGTCAGCTTTGAATTACTGAAGAACATCAGAACAGGCAGAACACGCTGAAATGAGATCATGAGTTTCAAAGGCTTTTTCGCAGAGGGTCCCACTGAGGCGATAATAGCGAAGAAGACTCGTGGTGCACTTGAAGCTGCAGTCAGATCACTACGCAATATTCTTCTGAACACACAGGAGGAGCCCCACTGATCAGGAAATAAGGAACCCAACCTGGTAGCTGTCTGGCTCACCAGGCAGACAGTAACACTATTAATGATGAATAGTGGAGGGCGGCAGAGGAAACCTGTACTTGGTTTTCACACTGTATCACATCTGTTGATGATTCTGCATTATTTTTAATTGAATTGACACGTGTTTATTAATATCATCTTTAAGAAAAGGAAGAGTATAAAATTAGAACATTGTTACATATTATTTTTTACAGTCACATCCTCAATGTAATGTTGTCCTTAACAGAAAAATCTCTTCTTTAAGGGTTGAATAGACTTCAAAAGCAGAGATGGAATGCGTATTTGTTGTATATTTGATTTAACAAGGCACAGAGTCATAGAAAGCCCTAGAGATGCTTACTATTTATTTATTTTATTGCTTCGCATTGTTGCTGCTTCAGTTTGTGACTCTTTCCCTTTTTCTTCTTTTTTAAACATTTGATTAAACTCCTTGTGTAAATAAGTTATTACCTCATACTAGTTTTCTGATTTTGTTTGATAGGAACATAAACTGGAAAACCTACAAGAAAAGCTGAACCCTTTTTACACTTTGATTCAGGGTTAGGGGTGTTATTATTTGCCTGCTTGCCTCCTCAACAGGAAGTCAGTTCCAGTCCTAACATAGTACAACAGTTTCTATGTAAAAAGCTGTATGATGTTTTTAGGCCAAGCTCTAATACCCTTTAATGCTCATTGCAAAGCTGAAATATAATTTGTGTGAAAACTGCCATCATCAGTGTGAGTCACTGAACAGCTGCAAAAACATTTGCCATGTTGCGGTTTTGCAAAAAGCTGCACATGTTAAACATAACAAGAGTGCTACAGTGAGTATCATGCATAAAGCAAAAACAACTAAAGGGAAAATTTGGTCATATTTGAGTGTTTATTTTGAGACACACTTATGTTTTATTTCATCTTATCTCTCTTTGCTTTTATCACATGACTTAGAGTAAATGTTGTATTGATGGTGATTGTTTTGGTAGAAAAAAGCAAACCAAGAAACAAACAAAAGAGAAAAGAAAAAGAACTTAAGATGTTTGTTAGAGAATTTCAGTTGTTCTTATCTGTCTTATCTGTCTGTATTTTATCCTAGGACACAGGAAGACTGGGGAGACATTTTACACTCAATATACTACACATCTTTTTTGCTCAATTCATGCATCATTTTTAATCAGTTGGTCCGTCACCCTGTTGACCTCTGTTAAATCATTTTTTGTGCCTTTTCATCTACTTGTTGAAGGACGAAGACTGAACTTTCATTGGTGTTTTTAAATCAGTATTTTCTAGTTTCTGCCTGATTTTTCTGCAATTGTTGTAACTTTTTACACCTGCAGATGGCAGTGTTAGACCATGTAAGCATTCATCTTGATAGGACGAGGATAAATGGAAAACTTATAAGGTTGGAAGGTTTGTCTAATAAGAGATCTGTTCGAGGAATAGAACAAATAATGACCCTGAGGATGGAAAGCAAAATGTTAAGCAGGAAAACAGTAGACAGTGACTCACGGTACAACAGTCAGACAGTTAAGTGCAGTCTGCTAATAAAATAACACAATCGCCCACACAAAAGCCTTGCAGCATGCATCAATATACACCATACAGACACAGAACAATGAAATACAAACCACTATTATACTCAGCTACTCACCGTGTTTGCTATAATGTCTCTGAATATGCATCCAACTAATTTACACATTTGTAATTTCTTTGTTAGTGCAAAAAAACAATAATAACTGCACAATGTAACATTTCCAAAGGCAGCAGTGAGAGGAGGTGAGTGTGTGAGAGCGGGGAGGTGGTTGGTTACTGCAGCTTTGCCCTCACCCCAGTCAGCCTCCACCAGGGTGGGTTGCCAATTAGAGCCAACACATATGACACACTTGACTCCCCCGCTTGAACCATGGCTGGAGATAATAGGCCTCTTCCTGCAGCTCAATCGATGACATACAGTCCCAGGGTGCATGTCTGCCTCAGTACACATACACACACACACACACAGACACACACACACGTGCACAACACAACATACTCTTTCTTTCCCTCTCTCTACTTCTCATCTGTCAAAGAGTAAAATGTCAGCTTTCTGTTTCCTACACAAAATTACACAACAACACACACACACTCACAAAATGGCTTTCTGTTCTCTTTGTCTTTTTTAAAACCATAAACAACAGCTTCCAACCAGGAAATTCATGTCATGATAAGAAACTAATAATAAAAAAAAAACTCTTGATGCACAGTTAAGTTATGTGTATATAATGTGATCTATTGGTAAAGCTAATCCATCAGCTAAGTGTGTTCATATGTCTAGCTAACCCCACAGGAGGCGTCTGGGCTGTGTGAGGGCACCTGAGTCATGGGGATTACAGACATTACAGTAATGGATAGCTGCTGTGTACAGTAATAGGCGGATGGCTTGCATGAACTTGCTTTCAGCAGTCAGGTCTCAACACCCTCGTTTCTGACTTGCATCTTGATTCGGTTGTTAGACCTTGGCTATCAATACGGCTGGGCCATAGCTGGCTAAGCAAAAGCATAAACACCGCATCAATACAACCCGCCTGCATAACATCCTCCACTCTACTCTGAGCCTGTAATGCGCACTTTCTCTGGAAAAATGTGTGTGAAAGTGTGTGTCAAGGGTATGTCAGTGTTTTTGTGTAAATACACAAAAAAGTAGTGAAGGGAGGAGAGTTGAGGAGTGTGTGCTGCTCTTTGCAGGGCTGGGGGATGAGGAAGAGGATGAGGGGAGAGAGGAGAAGAAGTTAAGAGATGGAGAAGACGGAGGAAGGCCTCTGCGTTGCTTTTTTGGATGGGGGGGTAGAACTCAGGAGAAGGGTGGATGGGGGTGGGTGTGCGGTGGGAGATGGTTGACAGTTGTGTGCATGCATGAGCCTAATCTGCCTCCATCAGCTGTCAGAGTCGGGGATGTCAGAGCTACCGAGGCTCCTGGTCCTCCCTCCTTCTCTCTCTCCCTCCCTCTCTCTCTCTCTCTCTCTCTCTGTGTCCCTCCCTCTCTTCACTGGCAATGTCATGTTGTCAGCCCACATATGCTTGTCGGCAGAGGAGGGGGGGTGGGGGTCTGAGAGGGTCGGGTGGAGGGGGCAT
>JAQMCX010000001.1:11402169-11419428 GCA_029814765.1 Acanthurus leucopareius | reverse complement strand
TCAGAGTCGTGGATGTCAGAGCTACCGAGGCGCCTTGTCCTCCCTCCTTTTCTCTCTCTCCCTCCCTCTCTCTCTCTCTCTCTCTCTCTCTCTCTCTGTCCCTCCCTCTCTTCACTGGCAATGTCATGTTGTCAGCCCACATATGCTTGTCGGCAGAGGAGGGGGGTTGGGGGTATGAGAGGGTCGGGTGGAGGGGGCATAGGCACATGGGCAGCCTCCGTTTTTTTCCTGTCGCTGTCGACACTTGTCTTCTTGCCTGTGCGTCGCTGCTGTTGTTGCCTTTTAACCCCTCCAGCTCCCCCTGCCCTCCCTCCCCTCACCGCCTCTGTGCATGGATAACATCAGAGGCGTCGCTTAGTTGAGTCCAGAATTACACTCACAAGGTTTTTACTTCTGGCATGATTTTGCCCCCCCTGCCTCTTTGTGTTCACTTTACATCACAAAAGATTTTGTAGCAGCTTTAATTTGGGAGGCAGGATGGCGCAGTGAGTTGCGGGTCTTGTCCTTCAGAGGTGTTTGTACTCAGCAGTGGCTGAGTTATGACCTCTTTGGGACTTTTCCATGTTCTGATATCTGGTGCTTAAAACACACAAAAAGAAAGATTAAAAAATAAACAGCAACATTTTTCCAGTTGAAGCATTAGTGATTCTCAGATGTGTCTTAACCTCAGTTTTCACTCTTATGACGTTTTATTACAGGATACCAGTCTTAAAGTTCACCATCTTATTCTGGAGGAATTTCAGAAATGATCTTCTAAGGCTCTTCATCTGAATAAAAAATATGAAAAAAAGCCCTTCTTTTTTTCCCTCAAATCAAAACAAAAATCATAGCTGGAGAAAATAGAAATCCTTGCTCAGTTTGTAGAAGTACATTGCTAACCACTACAAAAGAAGTTGTGTTTTTGTTTACTTCATTTGACATTAATTTTTCTTTTGTGTTTAGTTTATTTTATTGTATATGTTTTAAGTATGTATTTCAAAATGAGAGATTAATATTCAAGTTTTTGTGCTTCACAAAAATTGGACTAGAAAAGTTCTGGTTAAAAAAACATGGTTGTAAACAGAGTGAAAGAATTTTTTTTAAAATCTAGATGGTTAGAAGAGACTGAGGATTATAAATTTGTCCTCAGAACATGAATAAATGTTGTGAATTGACCTTCTGGGTTTTCCTAAAGATGACAGGATATTCGTTTATCGAAAAATCAGATAGTTCAGTGACTCAAATTATAATTTTTTATGATGATTCTTATGATGAGGGCAGTAATTTGAACACCTGGGGACATTAATTCAACATCTCTCTTACTGGCTATAAACTTTAAAAAAAAGCTGCCTGTGATTGAGTCCATTAGGAAACTTACTTTTACATTGTTGTTATAACTCTAACACAGTTCAGTCTGCAGGGTTTTTTTACGATATTTTTTTTATGCTATTTCAGACATTTTATTCTTTTTAAATATGCTGTTTCACATTTTTATAACCTAATAAAATGTTGTGTTTGTCACACAGGGTTAATGAAGTTTATGGCAAAAGAAAATGTGAGTCCTTTGCCAATTTTCCTTCTTAGCTCTGTTGTACTGTATGTCTTGTAAAAACTGTCCCTGAAAAGAAGGAGAATAAATTAATTAACCAGCATCACTGAGTCAAACTCCTCTCTGTGGAGTCAAAAACCACAGTGCTTGTGTATTTTGAGCAACGAGAGGCCCATATGCCAATGACAGCAGTCAAGCGTTTATATCTATATGGGTAACAGTGCTCTCGCCCCAGTGACCTGCCCCTGGCACCTGCCACGGGGGACTTTGAGACTACCTGTCAATCAAACTCTGATGACCCCCTGCCCCTCATCCTTTCTTGTGACTCACGATGCAAGTCTTGACTAACTCATTACATCCCAGCCCCCCATCTCTTCGACTCCCTGTCTCCACACAAAGATGATATCTCTATCTAAAGTGCACCGCTTCCCTGTCTCAGTATGTATGTTGCATGTTAACCATAGATCCCATATACTGTACAGTACGTCTGCATGAACGGATAACTATTCTGTGGCAGAGTTAGCTACGGGCTGCAGTTGTGGCTCTTTACCGCGCTGATCTACAACCCAGACTAAAGATTTCAGTCAGTTGGATATTAATGCAGAGCAGGTTTAACCAGGAGCAGGTCAAGCCTCTGCAGGCTGCTTGTGAAAAGAGTGATTTGTGTTAAAGAATTAGACTGCTGCGCTGCCCTCACTGCTTCTAGACACTGGAAAATTTATCTCGATCTGACTGGGAGGTATTTCTAATTAATTTTAATATTTAGCCTTAGCAATAATATGTATGATTCATAAAATGTGATCAATGACATGAAGCTTTCATGAGCAACTCCTGTGCATCTACATTAAAAATTCACTCTTGCACCTGCACGAAAGCACAAAAAACACACACATGTGCTCAACAAAAACTCTCTCTGTCACACACTAATACAACCGTGCACGCTTTCCTCTCTCTCTCTCTCTCACACACACACACACACACACACACACACACACACCCCTCCTGGCTATGTACACCCTTGCCCCGAGTGCTCCCTTGCTGCAGTCTCCATAGCAAGCAGGGAGACTGTCTGAGTGCTTTATGTTTGCTGTAACACAGAATCATCACTGTCAGAGCCATTGATTTGTCAACAACATAGTGATACACTGTAGATGGATAATGGCCCATCTTGTGCACAGTGGCTGCATTTTTCTGGACAGCCAAGGAGCATCTGTTGTTGTTCTTTTTTTTTCTTGCTCTCTTTCCTTCCTCCTCCTCCTCCTCTTAAACCTCCCTCTCTCCACCCACCCACCCAGCCACACAACACACACAAACACACTCTCATCCCTTTCAGTTTGAAACAATAAAAGAAAAGCACTGTGTCTTGTTCAGCTACTAAATAGCTGTCTGGTTTGTGTCTCCTGAGGTGGTTGCACATCAGTGGCTGGCCCATCTATCAGGCCAATGCATAGCCCTCAAACCTCCAGGTATAGAGATGATAAATACCCCATCTCTTGAAAAGGGCATGGGAAAAGATGGATGGTTATGGAAAGAGAGAGACAGTTACAGATATCGAAATGGAGTGATTCAATCAAAGGAGAAAAATGAGGACAAATTCAAGATGAAAGGAATTGAAGAACAACAAAGACAAAGCCAGAGACAGAGGCACCTGCTCTCTGTTAGTTCAAACTTAGCTATGTTATAACTTAAGTTTTAACTGAGTTGGGATTGCATCATCATCATATTAAAACTGGTTGCACCATACTAATTAATTCTTATATTGAGATTATTTTTTTAGTTAGTTAAAGTTTTTTTAGTATTTATGCAACTAAACAGGAGAAATTGGGCTTGCTGGCTGCACCTAACCGGTATGCCTTGTGGCAACTCTACTCTGCCTCTGATTGGCTTAACTCTTCCAGGTGTTCCAGATGTCTCAAGTTTGACTCTAACGGGTGCTACGAATTAAAAAAGGCAAAGTTAACCAGAGGCAGAGTAGTGGTGTGTCCTGCCAGAACAGACTCTCCTGTGTGTTGTCTCTTTTGTAACCAAACCCACAGGCAAAGCTAACATTAGCTTGCTGATACACCTATTGTATATGACTTCTTCATTTAAAAAAAAAAATCCAAAATAAGGTGACAAAATCTGACATTTGATCAAAAAATCTAAATCTCAATATTTTAAAGCATATTTGATTTTGAGCATCAGATACTGCATGAGTACTGCCATATTCTAAACATATTCATCCATTTAGGCCAATAAAAACTATAACTGTCTATATCTTTTTACAAAGAACTGGCTGTTCAATATAAATAATCTTTTGAGCCTTTCTAACACAGTCATGTTTTGCAGTTGTCGTCTACAGCTTGCAATCTTGCAAATTAAAATCTAAGACATTCCTTAAGCTTGAAAGGTGCAACACAATTTAGTAAATTACTGGCTGAAGCTAGCTAGTAGTTACTGAGAACTTAAGAGGGACTTAAGACATAAAACTTAGCCATGGATTTATGAATAGCTGGTACAACCCAGCTCAGTCTCCCTGCTCTCATCCCCCTTTTCCCTCCACTGTTTGATTAAACTACTTTCCCTCAATTTCCTCTTATCTGGGCTGTCGCTGCATGAAGGAGCTATCTGCTGTGTGACTGGCAGACTACTGCCTGCTGCCTCTGATAGCATTCCACTTTGGTTAGGTAAATAGGAACTTAACTGAACTGAGACAGTTTAAACAGTCTAAATGTAAGGAGATTAAAACTGGCCAAACAGTGGGTGAGCACAGGGATGCATCGCTGCTAGTAATGCACTGCTGCAAGAATGAGAAACACACATGCAAATGCGTGCACGGCACACACGAATTTCACAAAGTCAAACAGAAAGACGCAGGCATCAGAGGCGCTCAGCAAAAAAAGACACATAGGGTGAGAGGACACCCAAAAGCTGCCTTTAGTTGTTTTTGATGCCTTGGTGCCCTCTGACCTACAAAATCACTGTCTGCTTGCAAAAATCTCCACACACGCACACCCACCCACACACACACACACACGCAAACAAACAGATACAAATGGCATGAGGCAGGCAAAACAGGATGGACCTGGGGACAAGTTTCCGCCTGGACGCCCTCGCTAGTCCTGCCCTGCTCAGCCCACAGGCCTTTCCAGACTGGCCAGTCGAGTGAGTGACCTACTCTGACTCTAACACTGTGTGGCAGGGGGTCCTAGAGACAGATGTTTCCTGCCACTGGCATGGTGCAGACGAGGAGATGGTATCCCAAGTGCCGTGCACTCGGTATATGTGTCTATGAAGACAGAGGGAGAGAGAGACAGAGAGAGAAACTGAATGCTTGACTGGCGATGTTGGGAGGAAGAAAGGAGGAGCAGCAGTGGGTGGGTGGGTGATGGCGGTGGTGTGTGTGTGTGTGTGTGCGTGTTGGTGGGGGGGGGGTTGTAAAAGAAGAAATAAATCAAGTCAAAGCAATTTGTGGCAATGGCTGCTGCAGTGTCATTAGGAATCCCGTCACGCAGCAGCTCCTCTGAGCAGTCAGCAGACGCAGGTTGACAGCAGGCCAAAGAGGAATTTTAATTTTTCCTCCTGTCTCACAGCTCCCACCTCACATACATTTTCTCACTACCGGCCCACCCTGCCAATAGTAGCCTTCAAATTCACCATCAGTGTTACTGGCCCTTACCTGGATTAAAGCCTTTTTCAATAACATAATAATAGATCATCACTGCAAAAAAAATGGCAAAGTAATTTTACAAGCTGCATTTTTTTACTCGTAATTTTATTAAAACTTCACTCAAATGAGACAAATCAAGCCAGATTTACTGCATTTGGCTTGCAATGCAGCTTCTGAATCAGTAATTGTTGATGATAGACTGATTAATTGGTCAGTTGATAATTTGGCCAATTATCTGCAGATAATCGGCAGTGGTCCACGTCTGTGCTCATTAGACTAAGAAACAGAAAATGTCTGCAAACACAACTGGGGGCAGCTTTGTCAGTGAGCCTCTTGTGACTTTTAGGAAGGTGGTGAAAAAGTGAGTTTTCAATCTCTGAAGCAACACTCATTCATCCTGCTTGAGGTTTGTCTAAAGTCCCTCAGTCACCATCCTCTTTTCAAAATATGAACACATTTTTCTGCAAATAAAATCAACTGTCACTTGCAAGTGTAAAATATATTATGTTTATATGTTCAGAATAATGCAATTAAATGACAAACTGTGCCCGGCTTTCCCTTAAACACCAGTCATATTCTTAAAAACACAGCATAATCTAATGTTTTTATCTGGCTCATTTATTAATAATACTATCTAAAACAATAGGTACTGACTTAGATAACCATTTATTTTAGATTGTATTGTGAATGAAATAATACATCTTTTGATATCAGCATTGCATATCAACCAATGACTCAGCTTGATCTTCAAATATTGGCATCAACTTCAAACATAAAAAAACAGAGAAGTTCACACTCAGTAAATGTTGATTAATTTAAGAGCACAAATCACATCATTCAAGACTGATTATCTGCTGTATTAACTAGTTATTGACATGAACATCTCTGCAGTATCAACATGCTCGCATGCAGATATGCAACCATTTCATAGAAAAAAACTGTACACAAATGTTATCTCTTTTTTCATATTCTCACTTTGCCTCATTTGCCTCTAATACAGTGTGATAAATGACTTACAATATATCTGACATGGTTTGTGCCATAATAAACATGCTTGACATGCAGAGAGTTGCACTTTTCAGGAAAGATGATGTCAATATAATACACCCATGTCACAGAGATGTGGTAAAGACAGCAAGCAGCAGCAAGGGCAAGTTTTCCAAATGAGAGAAAGTCAAAGCTGCTGTGACTGCTGGAGGCAGCAATGTTGTTTCTACCACAATGAATTAAAATGTCCTTTTAACCAAATCTCACACCAAAAAAACAAAACAAATAAGGGACATGAGCTGAAATAATTGAATCGATTATACAAAAGATGACATTACATGATGCATTTGATCTTTTAAAAAATCTGATATGAGTGATAAAGATAGTTTCTCCTGTAGAATCAGTGGTGAGTGAA
This sequence comes from Acanthurus leucopareius, assembly GCA_029814765.1. Taxonomy (NCBI): domain Eukaryota; kingdom Metazoa; phylum Chordata; class Actinopteri; order Acanthuriformes; family Acanthuridae; genus Acanthurus; species Acanthurus leucopareius. Next base: position 11,412,849 of record JAQMCX010000001.1, on the reverse strand, counting down.
ATAGATACACTATGAATGCTTGTGAACCACAAAACCAATAGATCCAAATCAGTGTAAAGAAAGGATAAGCAGCACAATTGCAGAATGTGGTAATAACGCTGCCCGAGCAGAACCGCGGCAGAGTAATGCTGCACATTTCTCCTCTTAGCTGCCACTTTAATGAGCAGACAAAATGGCCACCGTTGAATAATTAATATGTGGGTCCATTAACAAGGCATTAGAATGCATTCTATCTCATATTGATTTTTTTTCCTCTTTTTTTTTTCTTTAGTTGAAAACTTTTACTCCATCCGTCGACCACTCTGCGTCCAGCGCTGGCTAGAGTGAAATATGGCTGCTGCTGTTTAAATGTCAGCTTTGTAATTACACATGGAGCCACGAGTTGGGCAATCCCACGGCCTGAGAGCCTCTGATTTATGGTCAGGTGCTGATGGCAACAGCACAGACACAAACAGACAAAATGCATTCACACATAAAATGTCTCCTTTATCCTCACACAAACACACACACACAACCTAAACTCACATTAAACCCATTTTTATTTACTGTAAAGAGTTTACGGTAAGTAAAAGCTCTCATGAATAAACAGTAAACAAAACAGTCGTACGGTAAATCTCATATTTATTATAATAAATCAATTTGTGTTTTTCCCTTTGCTTAAATACTTTCTTTGGGTCTTGAGAGATCTTCAGATATTTTATTTTCTGAAAACGATTTTTTTTGTTCTTAAGTGGCCATGCTTTTAGGTGTTTTATTACACTGTGAATTAAACATCTTTGTATTTTTCACTGTGGGTTGAACAAAACAAGAAATATAAAGAAGGCAGCTTGGACTCCTGGGAACTGTAGTCATTATTTTTTTTTGACATTTTATAGATGGATATCGATTCATGGTTGTATCTACTTGTAATCAACAGTTTAATTGATAATGAAAATGTTAATTGCTGCCTGAAGCACATATATCTTTGTATTGATTCAGAAACTGATAAGAGTGTCACTCCCTTTTTCCCGGTGTGTGTTTTGACTTGTATGAAGGGTGACCTCGCGCCCCCCTCTTTCCTCCTTGCGGTGCTTTTTGCTCAGCGGTGTAACACACTCCAGTGGCATGTGGGACACCCCGGTTCAATACACCCTCCCTCACGCACTCCGCCCATCAGTCAGATTCTAGGCACAGATACCTGCTGGGAAAACCAATCTATATCTGGACGAATGGAGGAGGAGAGGCGAGGCCAGATCAATGTACAGATATTGATACACGCAGCCATGCAAGGAGACTACACTCCTTCTGAACTCATTCTCTCTCTCGCTGCAAAGATTAGGAATCGAGATGAACTGCTGAGTAAGCCGTGTACGAGTGTTTGTGTGTGCGTGGATGACAAAGGAGACAATGTAACACACTGGCAGATACTACAGATAGAGCAGAGAGAAAAGAAGAGAAGAAGGAGGGAGTGGAGATACATAGTACAGGCACAGATTACCACCACAGAGCTCAGTAATGGTGTGAGGGGAGCACGTCAATAATAAATACCTCCCATTACACCACGGTGGACTGCTGCAGCAGCCTGTACAGCACGACACCTGCTGACTCCCTGATCTACCTCAAATTACACTGATGCTCTCACACTGAGCTTCTGTAGACCACAACACACACTGACTGCCTTAAAAAACACAGATATACAACGCAGCTATGCACAGATGCATGCATAAAACTCATACACAAGGCAGCAGAGCTAAATTCATTTTCCAGCACAGTGCAGAGATAGAGTGTCAAGGTTTGATTCCCCTCTGACGTCTCCCTGTTGTGGTCTGTTTTTTTTTTTTTTTAATGCTCTCTCCCCTCCCTCCCTTCAAAGAGACGAGACTTGACATCCAGGTGTTTTATAGTATTTGTGGTTCTGATCATCCATCAAGCCGATCGATCACTCTCCCAGCAGCTTTTATTAATGATCTTGTCAGCCAGCCCGCTCTTGGGTGCAGCCGCTTGTCCAGAATGATAGATCATTAGCTAGTCTGCCTGCTATTTATTCTCTCATGACCTTGTCTCTCTCCATTGTTGAGTGGGCCGAGTTATGAGAGCTAGAACATGATAATTCACTATTGATTACTTTTTTTTTGTGCAAAAAAAGTTTTTTGTTAGCTGCGTTCGACTGCAAAGACACAGACATTAAAGGAGAAATGAATAAAAGCTTGTCATTAAGTAAAAAAAGCCATAAGAGTGCTGAATGCAATTCAAAATTTGACTTATGTGAACTCTTTATGCAAAATGTTCCCTTTTAGTGTTAAATTTATGCAACACTCTTTGGATCTTGATGCATTAATATAAAAGTGCTACACTGGTTTAGTAATTATGTGGATTCAGCTGATTTTTACTCCATGCTGTTGGTGGTTTAATCTCTAAAAATGCATCATATAAACTAAACTGATCATACTTCACCAAATATAAATCTGAGAGGTAGTAACTGTAGGTGCCAGATTAATGTGTTAAAGTACTGAAATGAAGTGTAGAGGTAGAAACTACAAGTACCACACAGTAACTGAGTAAAATCCAACCCACTGAAGTGTTCTTTTGACGCGCAAATTTGCAAAAATGACTTGATTTCTCTTCATCTTCTTTTTAAAAAACATGTTGAAGAGCATAAAGACAATGAGACAAACACAACTGGGAAAAAAAAGGAAAAAAAAGGGGGAGTGATAGAAAGAGGGAAAAAGGTCAACAGAGAAAAGGGCAAAGAGAAAACAGAGAGCGAGTCAGCAGGAGTTTCACAGGAACAAAGCCCGAGGCTGAGCCAGTGAGGTGTAAGCAGCTTTAGAATAAACATGAGCTCCATGTAAACAACAACCTGCCACTACAAACATCGGCTACGCACCCACACAGACCTGCTGGGGTTCTGGATTCACTGATGTGTGTTTATATGTGTGTGTGTGCTGTATACTCCGGGTGTCCCTGGGGCTGAAGAGCCTTGCCTGTCATCCTCTCATCACTCCTCTCTCTACCCACTTACATCCATAAAACCTGTCATGTTGATCAAGTAGCTACAGCCCCGAAGCCTTTTGTGATTGTCAAAAGTGTGCATATGTGAATATCTGACTGTATAATTGTAGCCAGATTTTCTGTTTGTGCCTGTGATGTACAACAGAAAAACAGCGGTGCATAAGTACTCTGCCGTGATCTGAGAGGCTACCGTATTTTTGTGGCTCATTACTTCAGACCGAACTGACCTTCAGCGCTCAAAGAGAAGGAGGAGGAACTTCTTTCTAAAATCATCCATGATGGATGGCTTTCAAAGCACAACGGCGAGCTGACTGAGACTTCTTAGGAGTCAAAGTGACAGGGGATGAGTTTTAAACTAATGTAATTTATACAGCAAGTTTAAATGTAAACTTTCAGAGTGCGAGGAGCAAAGTCCTGCAGCCCTGACCTCTCTGCATGGGCTGCAATATGAATATGAAATGTCAGTTACTGCATCTTGGACAGTACACGGTGAAGCCTCGGACTACATTTCTAAGCTGTTGTGTCCGTAAACCCTGAGACTCTCAGTCGGTTAATTAACTTTTTTCAAATCTACCATCTACTAATTCTTTTCGAAATACTAAAATGGAAAAGCTTGTAACAGAAAAATAAAAGGCTAGAATGCTTGTATGAATTACTGGATTCTTAGTAGAAAATCAAACAAATCATATAACATGTTAAAAAAAGACAACAGTTCAATCACTTTAACTTTTTTTCATTAGTTGTTCTTTTGCTTTATGCAAGGAGGCTGAACTGCTGAGAGTACAACTGTGTGTGCACTTGCCAAAGAAACATCAGTGTGTCATGATCAGCCATAGTTTTTTGTTCACATGTGGCATTATCCAGCTGAAACATCGGGCACTGAGAGGTGAGACTTTGTAAAATTTGAGCTAGCCTCTGACTCCGACTGTGACAGGAACACAGAAGTAGATAAGACTGTCACTGCTATCATGTTGTCAGTCTCATTTCAAAAAGCAAATTTTTCCCAATTTCCTATTTCTTCAGCATCACTTCTGTTTTAATTAAAATCTGTTGTGCTGGTGTCTTATTATATTGTGCTTCTCTGTTGTGCTAAAAATTAATTTCACACTAGTCTTGAAAGCAGGTCTGATGATTCACTCTCTTTTAAAGTCTCAAGTCCATTGCATGTCTGACCTCACTCGACATCACAGATAACTTATGCTTAACATCACTACATCAAGGTGAGAAATTAAAGTCTGGTGTCTCTTTAAGTTTCCTATCGATGTTATTGTTGGCAGCGCTGATGCAGAGACAACTGGATCACTTTGTGTTTTCCACAGAGCCTGGAAACTACCAATAACACAGGACACACTCCATTTGTTTCCACATCTCCATGAAGAAAAGATCAACACCACTTTGGCAAAGAGAGAAAAAAGAAACCTGCATCACTGAAGAGGTAAAATGAAATTGTTTTAAGTTTATTTCAGTTTTTACAAAATAAAAGGAGCTGCACAATGAACCCAGTGACATCATATTTTCTGTTTGTATATTACCATACTAACAATCAGTCACATGACTGGACTGATCTCCAAACTATGATTGACACACTTTTTTTGAGCTGTAAATTGATCCTTCATTTTCCCAAAGATTTTATGGACAGAACTGCATAGTGACAGTAAAGGACTCCAGACACCAATGTTGTTGTTTTTTATCCATTACATTTAGCCGTGAAGATAAAGCAAAAGAAACAGATCTATTGCTTGTTTAATAGCTTTGATTTTAAAGTGCTTTGGAAATTTTGTTTGGAAATTTCAAAATGGATGAATCTCTCTTTAATGCAACAACAACATATATTTTGTTTGCCTCATACATATCTTTGTGTTCTTTATTTTGTTTACAACAACTCAATTTCCTGCCCACAGGTCTCCGTCAGCCCTGTGGCGAAGCTGCAACCTGTCAAGCTTCTGTCTGCCTTCAACCAGGTGCATGCTGGGATACAATTCTGAAAAGTGGGTACAGAAAATGAATCAATGATTGAATGAACTGCCATTCAATCAATGTGCTTGATGTAATAAGATCTCTCTTTGCAATGTAATAAAGTTCCATTCGATTGTTAGCTTGTGATGCCAGCTGGTTCCTGTTATGACCTAATGTGTCCATCGTCTGACAAGAAAAGCTAAATTAAATATTATCTTGCAGGGAGGCTCACGTTAAAGGTGAGACTGTGACCGAGTAAAAATGTACCAAAACAAAAACAGCAACATAACAATATGGAGTCTCCCGTCATCTCTTTTTAACATCACCTGCCTCTTTTAAACCTTTGCTGTTCAACCCAAACCCTCCATGTGACTCCAACACATAAACAACCTCACCGTGTGCCCCATAACCCACCCTGCAGGACCCTGGGGCCCAATAAGCAGCCATCTGCAGACAGCCTCTTCCCACCACGCTCCAGCAAGCACAGGCAGGGTGTTTGAATGTGCATGTCTCTGTGTGTGTGTGTGTGTTTGAGAGAGAGAAAGAGAGGTAGGTGATGTAGTTCAAGGGCACGAGTACTCCATCAAGCTAGAGTCCAGGGAATATCCACCAGCTTACCCTCCCCCCAAGTGAGCACCAGGGAGGCACTGGAACCTGCCCCGAGTGCCCCCCTAAACACACACACCTACAGTAGAGTGTATCAGTTACTGCACACCCGCTCTGTGCTCCTCGGTTTTGATTTTGACCCTCTGCTGCGAGCTGCAGCCTCAGCGTGGCAGCCCCGGCCTTCATGCCCGTAGCCCTGGCTGACTCGCAGCTCTGGCGTGGGTGGTTGGGTGGGGCGGCATGGGGATTTGGGGGCACTGAAGCTGTCCTCTGGTGCTCCTGCAGCCCTGCCTGCTCATCCATCCTGGCCTGCCAGCCCACAGATCGATAGCTCTGCTCTCTTAATCAGGTCTCTGGTGACTGTGGGCGGACGAGCGTGTGTGTACGTGTGTGTGTGTGTGTGTGTGTAGAGGAGGTTGTATCGGGTTGGGGGTTGCGCTTCAGTTCTTTCAAGACTGTTTATCTCAACTGTATTTTAGTAAATCCTTCTCTCTTTCCCCTTTTTGTTCATCTTCAAATTCTTTTGCATATCACTTGTTCAAAACCCTACGCTGACTTTCTTTTCCTAGATCTTCTTTTCTGTCATCCTCCTCTCTTCTCTCAACTCTCTCTAGCCAGCTCTTGTTAAGGCTCCAATCTCTCTGACAGTGCTGCTTTATATTTTTTCTCCTCTCTGCGCCTTTTCTTTCATCTCTTCACACACTCTCTGCCTAGTCTGGCAGCACGCCAGGGCTCATTCAAAAGAAGTCTCAAAGTCAAGTTGGTCCCGGTGCCACTGCAATCTGTTTTGACTTGTGATGAAGACAGAAGAGGAAGCAGTATTGGAGAAATGGAGATTAGAAAGGATGAGAGGTGAGAAGAGCGAGCGGAGTGAGAGGGTTAGTCAGATGGAGTGTGGGGCATCCAGCTGTGGTGTTGTGCCTTGCAAGAGAATCCGCCTTCAGGCTCTCATCACACCTGTGTAACCACAGCTGCACAGACAGACAGACAGACAGACATGCATACACACACACACACACACACACACACACACACACACACACACATACATACACACATGCACAAATAGACGGAAAGTTGCAAACAGAAATAAGCACATCACACTTTTTAATTCAAATTTTGTAAACCTTTAATTTTAAGATAAACATTATCTGTTATGTGCATCAGTGGGTGTAAAATGCTGAGCACCTAATATTAAAAGTGAGGATCACATTTCATAGTTCACCATATCTCCTATTTTTTCAGCACAATGTCTTTTATTTTTTCATGTGTATTGAACTGTGATTCTTGATTGTAGTCACTCCACTCTAACTAAAAAATAGCTTTTCTGAATTCTCTAATCACAGTTTTCTCCAATAAAACATCAGGAAAATAAGTCATAAACCTCTGAGCAAACTAAGCTAGCTGTTCCCATCTCACTAAGGCAGACGTGTTTTGCACCAGGAACAAACCCTACAAAAGTGGGTCGTATAAAGTTGCACACTAATTAACAGTACTTGTTAAGTTATTACATGTCGTATGTTTGTCACATGCATGAAAAAGTTAGTTTAAGCTCAGTTAATTTTGAATTTTCTTGATGATTTCGACTGAAATCTGAGTAAACATTTTTGCCCCTTAATGAAGCTCTGTTTCAAATCACCTCAGAAGATTACATATCTGACACAGGAACTGATAAACAACACTCAGCATAATTGGCATTCAATTCAACAGAGTTTCTTTTGTAGTTGTGATGAATTTTCCTCAGAGGTTAAGTCATTCTTCATGCGGTGTTTATCCATTTCTTTGTATTTCCTCTCTACACGTGTCTGCCATGTTTCTAATCTGAGCACCAGATGGGGACAGCCAGGAAAACTACACCTGCAGATCTTTAACCAGGAACCTGTATGCTGTCATCCACATCAAACAGGTCAAAGTCATGGGAAGAAGAGTCGCAGGAGGTCTTTCTTGTTGACCTTGCCCATCTGATTTCTTGGCATCTCCTCCACCAGCAGCAGGCCTGTGGGGACGGTGTAGGGCGCCATGTGCTCCCTGCAACAAACACTGATGTTAATACACCAAAGACTGTTTACTGCAGAGAGGAAGATAAACACAGACTCAGCTCACACACTCGCGCACAAGGACACACACAACACTGATCCATGTGCACACAGGGATGCATGTATGCACGCGCACACATGTGCAACAACAAAAAAAAAAAGAAAACAAAGGCAAAAAAAAGAAAAAAAAAACAATTGCAAAACAAAGGCTAGCCCTGTGGCAAAGCAGTGGAGATAAGGAAAAAAAATGTCCTTCATACACTCTGCAGCTCTCCTCCCTGATATCCACAATTCGCCTTCCAGACACAGACAATTCTCTTCGTACAAAACAATATAATCACTGTGAGATGAAATAAAAAAAGAAAAAAACAAATAATAAAAGGAAAAACAGAAGGCTGGGATAATTAAAAGTGTTTTATTTTTTCCGTTTTGAGTGCATGGTTGTTACGTCAAGTCTTGAAGCCTGGAGCTTTTCTATTATCTTCTAACCTAGTTTGTTTGTTTGTTTGTTTGTTTGTGCCTGAGTGTGTTTGTGTGTGTGTGTGTGTGTGTGTGTTCGTGTGTTCCTGTGTGGTGCGAGCGAGCATAATGACTCATAGTGCTGCCATCAAACACTCCTTTCAGCAGATGTCTCCGTCTCACCATCTCTCTGACTCAGTGAGTAAAATGTGGGTGAGTATACATGCATACATACACTGTCTCTGTAATGGGACTTGCTCGTGTCACCAGTTTCTCCAGGGCAGTGTGTTTGTGTGTGCATGAGGGAGGGGTGTGTGTGTGTGTGTGTTGAAGGCAGTGTGGGTCGCAGAGGGTGTGACAGAGATTTAGACTGACAGCTGAAGCCGGGGCACTGAAGAGTGAGCATCCATCTACTTGTTTATGTCTCATTTTATCTCCTTCTCTCTCTTCCCTACACCCTGGCCTCAGAGGAGGGCTGTGTGCTGGCACTGCCTGTCTGCTGGCAGCACCCCTGGCTGCAAACACTGTGTGTGTAAGACTGTGTGTTTCTGTTAGTGTGTGTATTTGCTAGCCTGTGTGAACCTGGGTCACAGGCAGCAGTAGTAATCCACCATGCTGGACCAGCAGGCCACAGCGGTAGGATCTAACACCCCCACACCATATGGAGCCCACAGCCCTGACACACATGCACACACTAACACACACAATAACACATACACACACTCACACACATATACACAAAATACACTAATACAGAATTAAGACAAATGAACTGAAGATAGTGGCAGGCAGTATAAAGATACTGAAAAAAACAAAGAGAAAACAGATGGGAAAGTGAAGAAAAGGGCGGACAAAAGAGTTTGAGAAATCTAGAAGGTGAGTAAAAGGGGAGGAAATTTTAAAAAAAGGGCATCTTTGTGCCTTCAATCACTCCAAAACAAACCATCAACTGCCTGCATAAGACAAAATAAACTCTACTGACATTTAAAAAGGGAAGAAAAAAAGCTGTAACCAATTAAGACAAAACCTACATTAACAGTTATTTGTTCACTTTCTCCACATCTTTCTCTTTTTCCACTTTACTTGTTAGTCCATCTCTACCTTCTCTTTCCCTCACATCCCTTCATACTGAGCGATATGTTCAAAGTAAAAAATATCCAGCAGAAAGTCAAAGTACCTTGCCCAAGCCTTCAGTTCTGGCAGGGTCATACTCTGCCCTTTCTTCAGCTGCACCACTGCAGTGACCTTCTGACCCCAGGTGGCATCTGGGGCCCCGATCACAGCCACATCTGCAAGGTAAAATCACACAAAGCACACATGTTGTTGTTAAAATGTAACTGCTGAAATTATCTCACCTTGCAGTGCGTTGCTTAGATATTTGGTCTCTGACACGTTTTTCTGTTATCTTGATACTTCAACACCGGTTTTTAAATGGAACAGTGACTCGGGTTAAAGGTGCCGGCTCATTTCTTTAATTACATGCACATTAGATGAACAGTGCCTTTTTGACATAGCCAGTTAATTTTAAGGGATAGTCAAGACCATTCTGTGCTTCGTCATAAAAAACTCCTTAGCAATCTTGTCTACATGTCAGGATGATTGTCCTGCTGTTGGAGGATTGTATAAGGCATAAAAAGAGGCTAGAGTGTTGACCTTATACTGATGTGAACCCCCTCAAATTCTTCGACAATTTAACCTGAGACCCTTCATTTCAAAGCAAATGTACTGCAGATCAAAGCCTCACTAATGAAAAATACCTGTACTACATTCTTACCTACGATGTCAGGATGAGCCAGTAGGTGGCGCTCCACCTCGAGTGCACTGATCTTGTATCCACCACTCTTGATTATGTCAACGCTGCTACGGCCCATGATCCAATACACACCATCCTTGTAGACCACTGTGTCTCCTAGAAGACATATACATACAAGGAGAGAGGCAGTACAAATGGGGTAAGAAAGTGTAAAAGTCCACATGTTTATCCAGCATTTTTTGTCTTTGATTATGTTAGAAAAAAGAGGATTTTTTTTTTTGTATTCATTATTTAGCTAGCCAGAGTCTACAGCCATGCCAGCAGCTCTGTGAGGCTGTACTTAGACATAACACTGGTTTTGGTTACATGTAAAAATCAGCATATGAACATGCTTACAGTGGCAACCTGCTGGTGATGCTACCAGAGAGATTAGGGAATGATTCAATTTTATCTTATGGATACCAATGAACTGAAATGATTTTCATGGTTATCTGTCCTCTAGTTACTGAGATGTTTTAGTCTGGTGTTGAATCAACAGACAAACATACACCACCATGCTGAGAGCCATACTGTTGCCGAGGCCAAAACCGCACTGAAATCTAGTAGAAGGTACAATTTGCAGTGCAGACTTGCAGAGGTTTGACATTTACTCTTACAGTGTACAGTTACATTGATGAAACAGCTTGATATGATGAATGTAGGATGAGTAAATTTGGTTGAATACAAGGTGTGTGTATGGGCATATGTATGTGTGTGTGCGTGTGTGTGTGTGTGTGTGTGTGTGTGTGTGAGAGAGAGAGAGAGAGAGAGAGAGAGAGAGAGAGAGAGAGAGTGAGAGAGAGAATGACTGTGTAAATGAATGAGTGGAACAACAAAAAC
>JAQMCX010000001.1:11390115-11401990 GCA_029814765.1 Acanthurus leucopareius | reverse complement strand
GTGTGTGTGTGTGTGTGTGTGTGTGTGTGTGTGTGTGTGTGTGTGTGTGTGTGTGTGTGTGTGTGATAGAGAGAGAGAGAGAGAGAGAGAGAGAGAGAGAGAGAGAGAGAGAGAGAGAGAGAGAGAGAGAGAGTAAGAGAGAGGGCAGTGGATGGATGAGTGTTTAAGATCTCCTTACATCATCCTTCAGACACACATTTCAGACAGACGCACACACACACACTCGTAGGTGTCTAGGGGACAGGTGTGGGGGCTGGTGAGTACAGTACATGGGATGAGGGGCTCAGCTGGGCCTGGGGATGACGGGCAGAGGAAATGGGTCAGTATGGATGAGTGGAGGGAGACTGAGGGAGGGGGAGAAAAAAATGGACAGAGGAGGAAGGAGCAGAGAGGAGAGAAGAGGGAACAGGAAGGTGTCCTTCTGGATTATTACAGGCGGTGCGTCCACAGCTGGGGCTGAGGAGGAAATGGATGGATGGATGGATGGATGGATGGATGGATGGATGGATGGATGAATGTGTGCATGCGTGCGTGCATGCGTGTGTGTATGTGTGTGTGTGACAGTGATGTAGCCTAGGTTGAAAAGAGGTGGTGGACTGAGAGGTCAGAGGAGGTCACAGATAGGTCCCCCAGCTGTAGCTAGAATGCCACTGAGGACATGGAGGACAATTTATCTGTGCAGTCTCTGGAAATCTCAGGATTTGATAATACAAGAAAATTTCTGCTATAATAAAATTTTTAAGAATCTACATTCCCACAAATGGCAGTTTTTATTTTCAGGAATACAAACAAACAAACAAACAGATCTGTTGTGAAGTCTTTCGATTATTGTGCAGGGAGACCAGATCTACAGAAACTATTACTTAAAGGATAAATTATTATATTTGATGTAATGATACAGATGACATTAAAAAAATTAGGAGTTTTTGGTTGGTAGTCATTAAAGAAATAACTCAACATTTTGGCCATTTGCTTATTCACCTTCTTGCCAAGAGTTAAATGAGAACATTGATACCACTCTTTCATGAAACTTTGTTGTTTAAACTGGTTGCTGGTGGTGAATTCACTCTGAAACAGATATGAACCTGATATCAATCTTATAACTCTTGCCAGGAATGTGAATTAGTGTATTTCCAAAAGTGTTGAACCTTTACTTTATTTCCTACAAGGGAAAGTTGCACAGGGAGAATTTGTTTACACCTAGAGTATGAAATCAATAAAACAACAACAACAAAAAAAAAACAACTGGCCCCTTCTCACCTGTACTCAACATGATGGAGCATTTTAGGAGAAGTGTTTTATTTTGAAGGTGGTGGTCTGTTTTTACCACCATCTTCCTTCTGTCCTCCACTCCATCATTTATTCTCATTTGTTCTCTTCTCTTACCCTGTATTTCCTCTATCCATCTTACATTTTTTTCCCACTTTTTCAGCTTCTCGTGCTCCAGTGGCAGACAAACACACACAACTATTTATTCAATATCTTTTATTTATTTATTTATTTATTTTACTTTTTTAGTCCCGTCCTTGCCCTCCATTTTTTTTCACTACCTCTGGAGCATCTCTCATCACATCTCCTGTTTCGATCTTTTTCCACCTATCTTCCTGTCTCCTCTTCCCCCTCTTGCCTCTACGCTTCAGCATCAATAGAGGGCCCATCTGTTCCCATACATCACGCACTTCATTTCAGTTTATTAGCTGGGATAAATCATAAATATTTCATTATACATCACGGGCGGCTGTCGCCTGCACACCGACAATTTATCACCGCTGCCCTCTCTGCCGGCTTGCCACGGCGGCTATAAGCTTTCCAGTCTATTAAACAAGATTGATACAGTGTGTAAATTTAGATATTGGGAATTTCTTCACAGACCACTGCTCCGCACTGATAGGCCAGGGTAACAGGGGAGGGAAGGGGAGGGAGGATGGAGGGAGGGAGGGAGAGAGGGAAGGAGGAAAGGGGGGAGCAAAGGAGCTTGTTGGATGTTAACAGCATTAACAGTGTAGTTACTGTTTCCCCTATTCTCCTCCTCTTTAGGACGAGTGGAAAAAGAAAATAAAAGTGTAAGAATAATCTGCTAACAGCCATGTAGCTCTCGTCTAATGCAAACTGATATGGAGAAAAGAGCAGTTTCCATGCACGCTGATAAGCTGTAAGTGTGTCTTGTGTACATGCAGGCTGAAACAGATAAAAACACCATAAAATTTGTCCATTTGGCTGTAAAAATAAGAGCCTGGAGGAGGGAACTGACATTAATGAGACAATGTTTGACAAAGGGGTTGAAAAGAAACATTCTGACAACATACTTGAATCGAGTTTGAAGTACTTTACAGGCCTCTTTGACCTTGTCTCTTTGAGAAGAAGGAGAGAACAAGGGACAGAACAGCATGTTTGCAAAGAGGCACAAGTGGGAATTGTGATTGGAGAACACAGACTGATAAAAGAGGAAAAGGAGGGCAGGAGAGAAATTGTTAAGAACTGTGTTACTAGGATGCACATGCACACAAACACACACACACACACACACACACAAAAACACACACTCACAAGCTTGTACTCATATGAACATACATACATATTGTATGTAAACACACAGTACATGCATAAACACACACGCAGGAACACAAACACAACTTCAGGCATCAGAGACTCTCTGCCATTATGTGTTATGGCGTCGGAGGCAGATATGGCCGAATGGCTTTCTTAATTAAAACGATAAGAAGCCTAATTGCACTGGGCTTTCATCTCATTCTGAGGCATTAAAGAAAGTGAAGGCACACAGTGTGAAAAAAAAGAAAGAAATAAAAACAGATCAAGACTTTAACTGGAGGATGGAGGGCAGACAAAACTTCCATAATGTCTTTCTAAAAACCAGAAAATGACATTAGTTGGCTCTGCGGAAATGTTCTTTCTGTTGCAGCATAATTGAAATTTCAGACAATCAACAAAAAATTATTTTAAGCCATTAATTAACATTTTCTTAACGGGAAAAACAACATTGTGTAGAGAAGTGTGTAATCAACTGGTTTTTTTAAAATTCCAGCTACAGCAATTTTTCAGATTAATAGAAAATTGCCCTAAGAGGAGTTTTTTTTTGCTGTAGTGTGACATTTTTCCGTTTTCACAGAACGCTGGTGATTTGGCCGTCATTCCTGCTGTCATTTTGTGGCTGCTCAAAGATGCCTGCATCGGTGAAATTCTTGACAGTTTCCATGGCAAACCAAGCATATTACATTAAACAAAGGGATGAATGGAATGGAACTAATGGAAGAAAGAGGAGAAATATGAATTGTCTGCAGTGACAGGAGCAGCCAGCAGTGCAGGTTAACCTAAAAATCTAAATGTAAAAAATTATGTTTCATCCATATGATAAAACACAGCCATATAATATTTTACTGGAACTGGGTGGTAATATGTGATAGCATAATTCTGGTCATGCAAGGCAGGTGAGACCCTCTTGGCTTCACCAGGCTGTGAACTCTTTATCCAACAAACAAGTTGTTTGCCTCTCCCTGAGTATCCACTTTACAAACTCAGAGTTGACAGAGAGGCAGCACAGGGGCCCAACAGTGATGATGCCTTTAATGCACCACAAAAAATGGCCAAATACATCGACTGTGCACGCAGCTTGTTGAAACCCATATATGTTAATTATTGGGCAGCGACCTCTTGCAGCCATAGAGTAGTTAGTAGTTATCTGGAATGTGAAGAAGTGGATAGATGCGTCCTAGTTTTGCTACCTAATCCTAAACAAACAGCTTCTGTTTTATACATAACCATGTGATGATAAAGATTCGGTATGACAGGAAATTGGGTCCAGTAAAGATCAGGTCGCTGATACTCTAAGGGTCATATGTAATTCATGTTGGTAATCAATGGTAATCAACTTATCCAGTTAGTTAAGTTTGAAAAAATGTGATCTATGATATGACAAGCTCAAAAAGTGTGTGTGTGGGGGGTGTTAAAGCGTTTCTGATCAGGTGCACACATGGGCCTTGGTCTGCACAGCTATTAAAATTGCACACACACACACCGTCTAGACATGTTGCTATGCTTAGACGAAAAATGTGTGAGAGTAAAGGGCAGTGTGTGACTTATGAAAAAGGCCAACATCACAAGAACACTTTAACCTGCCTGCCACCGACCTTACAGCTGGAGGTGTCGAGGAGGAAAAGAGGCAACTCAAAATGCACAAATCCGTTTTTGTGAAGGTGATGGAAGTCATCTATTATTTTGTCAGGGCCTTCCAGCCCCATAACAGATTTCTGCTGTTTCTGAAACAGACAGAAATAACTGTTCTGTGAGTGTTTGTAATTGAATGTGATTCGAGTCTGACCTCGATCTAAGTACCATGTACTTGTTTTTGTGTGCATCCCCCCCCCACTCAACCCTGGAGATGTGGCTGGCATGTGGAGTGCACTTTGAGTGATAAAAAGGAACATGTCCACATTCACATTTTCTCATTCTGGCTTTAAATCAGCCTCAGACTGCTAAATAAACACAGTCATCCATGAACATGTGATTATTTAGCAGTCTGAGGCTCTAAACTCTAGAACTCTAAAAATATTTAAATTGACAGCAGATGGTTTTGACATGTTTATGTTTGTGTTGTTGTGCTGTTTAATTTGTTGGCTAGACTTGTTGAATTCAGGCTGAGCATGTTGGCTGCAAACGTGGCAAAGTTGGACTGATATTGACTGACTGTCAAGAGAAACTGTGAACGACAAGCTTTATTTAAAGACAGCTCAATGACAAGAGCAGTAGTTTGGATGCTGGTGACTGTTTTTCATGTTGGTTTTTTTTAACTTTACGTTGAAGTTAAACTGGCTTAGCTAGCAGCTCAGCATGGCTTTGTTGTTATAGGAGATATTCTCCTGTCTTTATATAAAATAGCTAAAATAAATTACACCTCAACCAAATACAACAACAGGAAAATTATGCTTTTATACTCCATCATGACAAATAATTACCTAACCCTGATTATGATATAATGACAGGGGCCATTTTTGTGTACTTTTACGTTTAATACTCTTAAATTACATTTTCTTGATTATAGTACCAGAATTTTACTGCAGTAACATCTCCAATGCAATGCAGGATCTTTATTTTACGGTGTGTTTCTTCACTGCTTAGTCAACATGGCGTGAACACAAAGGCATCTTAAGCTAAATTCTCCATCATGTGCCTCTGTAGAAAACGATATGTGCCGCCTTCACAATTGACATTCAACATCCAAACCAGAAAACTACTTTGAGCCGACCAGTTACAGGTTGCATGAGCTGTGTGGGATATAAATGCATTTTAATTCTTGAGCAAGTGCTTTGAAACTACAGTGAAGTCCTCTTTATACAGCAGACGCACACACCAAGACAATACAAACTTTTTAAAAAACCCATCGAAGAGTTTCAAAAATAATGTGGCATCAAACAAAACTCTAAAAGTTTGCTTTGAGTTTTGTTCATCCGTGTCCCTGCTCCTGCATCACTGAAGTGTTTAAAATGAGCCTGATGAGGAGATGCTTCTCCTCTGCCAGTACGAGTGGAGTCATGGTCTTTCACCACAACCTGAGCTCTCACACCGTGGGTGAAAGCTGAGTGCCCTCCATCACGGCTGTGGAGAGGACAGCCTTATCTGCACAAAGACGAGAGAGGTCTAAGTGTGAGTCGTGCCTCCTCTCAGAGTGACTGTAAACACTTAGCATATATGAATATTAATGTTCCACATTAGGGCCCCGATGACTAGATGGAAGAGTTAATGAGGATAAATAACAGACAGTCAAGCAGTGAAATCTCAGTTCTGACATTATTTATCATCCTTAACTTTTGTCACAGCTCCTTTTTTTAGTAATTAATATCGTACAAGAAAGCACTTTGCACTTGGATGAGTGATCTAATTTGTTTAATATAATGCAATTAAAGAAGCTTGAATTGCTTTATGTTAATGTTACTGATTATATTCCTCGCTGGGTTTGCCTCTCCACCAGCAGATAACAAGCTGAACCTGAGGATTGATGTCTGTCTCAGATCTGTCATGTTCATCAAGAAAACTACTTAACTGCAGTTTACATGCTCCTTTTGTGCACTGAATCACACAGATCTGATAGTTAACCAAGACACATCGACTCCGCACACAGCAGTCGATTTTAAAGCCCGAACATGGAGCAAACCAGATTTCAAAACTCTGATTAGTGCTGCTGTTGGTGCTTTAGAAATCTCAGTATCTCTTCTCTCTTTGCTTTTGATTAGATGAATGAAAGATGAAGGAAAAGATGTAAAGCTGAAAGTACATCGATGATTTTCCCAAATAAAACTGTTTTTTTTAATGGTTTCTGCATGAAGACGGACAGAAAAAGTGGCAGCTGCTTCAGTGGATTGCCAAAACTTTTGGAGTTCAGTGGCTCTCATGACTTAGTATTTAACTAAATTTATCTGCAACTGGTGTTGATAAAACCAGGACCACCGTGGGCTGACGCTTTGGCTGTAAATGTTACTGGATCGGCTGGTTTGAAACAAAATGATAGGAGGGTCAGGGTGTTGGTGAATCTCACAGGAAGCTCTGACATTGGAGTTAGGAGGACACAATGTAACTGGAGGTGAAATACGACATTGGAAACACAGAGAGGGATGGAGGCAGTGAAGAGGAGAGCGCAGCTGGGAGCAAAAAGAGCGATGCACAAATGACTAGTGATGGCTCTGCAGGATATGAGCCACACTTCTGTCTGTGGAGGGAATTTACCCTGCAGGTCTAAAGCTCACCTTTGCAGCTGGGGTTACAACTCGCTCAGTCACACACAAGCAGGCACAGACACGCAGACATGCTTTAACAAAAGGACACAGCTGATTGTGTTTTGACGTTTGTGCTTTGTCAAAATAATAAAGGATTAATGTCATTTTAGGACTGAAAAGCTTAAAAAACAAACATCTATGGCAACAAACTAAATGTTTACAAGACCATTCATTTTTAAAGCCTGACAGGTGCTTCTAAAACACGAGAAATGGCTTTTCAACCAAATTTCAAGTGCTCGTTTTACTTTTATAAGTAGGTTCTGTGTCATCAGGAGAAAGAAACTGAAGTAAAATGACAAAATATATGATGCCACTGAGTTTGAGTCCCACCAAGTTAATAAACTAAAAAATTAAACATCAGATGAGACAGGTCTAATAGTCAGCCCCCAAACACAGCTTCCTCTACACTGCCCACTACAACTGAGCCTCCATTATTCATCAATGAGATGCAACATTTGAAAAATCGTTAATGCCCAAGCTTCCCCCTTCTTCCCACAAGTCCTTACTAATTTATGTATTCATACATTTATTCATGATTTATTTCAGATCATCATAATCAATTCCAGAAGGAGCACTGGGCTCTTTTAGTTGATAGGCACCGACTAAATCCAAATCTACTGCCCTGATTTTTTTATCACATCTCTTGCACTTTTCTCCTCATTGTCTTGCTGTATTTACATGTGTGCATCCAATCTGACAACAAAAGCCCCTTGCAGTCCTTGTCAACTTGAGCTCAGCTCAAACTGTGGCTCTGGACAGCAGACAAACTGTAGGACGAGCACAAAAAGAGAGTTTAAAAAAGAAGGCGAGAGGGGATCGGCGTGCTCAGAGATGTTTGTGAAGATGAGTGGAAAGAGGAGAGCACTCAGGAAAAGGTGACAGCTTCCCTATAAAGCTGCCAGTCATGCTACGCAGCACCCGCTCGCGTTACAGAAGACACCTCTTGCCAGCTGAGAACTTATTGATCCAAACTCTCACACTCCATCCCCACTTCTTACACTTCACTTTTCTTTGCCAATCTCTCCTTCGCCTACTCTTCCTATTGGCCTGTCAGTCTCCTCTAGTTAGCTTTATTTTTTACTCTCAGACTTCAGCGTCCACTCTGTGTCAGTCACACAGAGCAAACAGAGAGATTTTTAAGACCTTTTCAACTGTAATGGATTTCAAATCTCTTTTTATTTCTGCTCATTAAAGTTCTGCTAAGGCTGTAAATGCAGCATGCTGAAGTGCTTTATTAAATCTAGACTTGGATAAAAAGGAGAAACATGATTTTCGGCAACGGCAAGTGCTTTTACATTTAACTTCCTGTGAGCACTTTTTCAGTTTGTGCGTAAAAAAACTTTTAGTGGTAACATTTGGGAATTTGGAAAAGTAAAGAAGTCAGTATACCAAAAGAGGGGCATTAAGTGGGAATGTTAATGTATTGATCAAAAGAAAATTCTGATAAAACACGGTGGAAACAGATTTAATGAAAAAATCATGACATATATGAAGCATCTGACTGAACTGTCCCCTGAAGCTTCAGAAGATATGAAACACTAACCATGACATGTTATGTGTATCCTACTGAGTTATATGTTATTTAGTGAAAAACTGTAATTTATTACAAAATCAAACACATCAATTTTGAAAGGAAAAAAAAAACCAAACATCTTTGTTGGATCCCTGAAAAGCAGAGCTGTGCTGAACACGTTTCATTTTTCCTCCCTGACCTGAAGGTCAAATCCTGGAGAATGTGGAAAAAGTGAGATACAGAAAGCTCTGCGGGAAGGTGACAAGAGATCAACTGAGAGTTAGCAAGTCAGAGATGGAGTGTGAGGATAAGACAGTGTCAGGGAGAAAGGTGGAGTGTGAGACAGGGAGCAGGTGTGAAGGTAAGAGTGTGAGAGGGCACGTAGGAAGCTAAGGAGAGGGTTAAGTGCAGGGAGTCTCTCCGCCTAACACTTCTCTGCCCTCTTGTTATCAACAGCGAGGGATTTTGTGTGGACGTGACAGAATTTTATGGGTGGGTGAAAGTAACTTGTGGTGGAGTTTGCTGTTCACATGAGCATGTGCCCGTCTGCACATCAGCTGCATGTGTGTCTCATTGTCTGTAGTTGTGAAATGGGTTAGCTTCCAGCTTCCAACTTAGGGGCATTAGCTTCCAGTTGCAGAAGTATTTTTTTTTTTCATAATGTAAACAATATGCTTATGTTATGGTCATAATTTTAAATTATTAATACTTATTTTTCTGTGTATTACAGAAAATATTTTTTCTGTCACTTTGCTGTGATAAACAGCCATAAAAATTACAACACTCTTGAGCCTAGCTTTTCTTAATTCAGTGAATTCTTCTTCCATGTAGAATCCTTGCGCATGCCTTACCCACAATGCAACTCTACCTCAGACAGTTCGATCAAAAACTCAGGTTATGCTAGTAGCAGCCACTGTAGCCTTAGTTCTTAGCCTTAAGTAGAGACGATCTACACATATTTAATATGCTCATTTCTCTTTTACTCAGCATCCTCACATTTTTCTTTAAAACTGTAGTAATCAGCTCCAAACTGATGCTGACTTAATTGACATCACCTGAGGCAATTTATCACATTTCACACAGCTCCCTTTGGAGCTGGAGATTTTATATGACTTTTTGCCACATGTACAGTTGAACTCCCCAAAACCTGTAAACAGAGTTTGATGTGTAAAATCGTCCCCCTACATAAACCTTTTAGAAACAGATATTTTCAAACTCAGTTGCTCATCATTTGAACTGATGATTTAGCCATAAAAGTTGAGTTTCAAAGGTGCTTCAACTGTCATCCAACATTGTCTAAGAAAAAGAAAAAGATAATCTGATTTTTTTTTCTACCCTGGATCCCCCTTAAAAAAATTGTCTTACTTTGAAACACTGTGTGTGTGTGTGTGTGTGTGTGTGTGCATAAGTTGGCATCAGGCAGGTGGGTGGGCGAGGAACGTGTTCGATAACTTTCTATAGAGTAGTCCACAGTGTGTTTGTGTGTGTGTGTGTGTGTGTGTGTGCGCGTGTGTGTGTGTGAGAGTATGTGTGTGTGCGTGCGTGTGTGTGTGTGCGTGCGTGTGTGTGTGTGTGGCTTGAGGGACTGGTCTGTGGGGAGCTGATTGCGCGGGCTCTCATTATGTGGCCAGTGGCTGTAATGGAGTGTGACAGCAGCGTGCTGTGCTCTGGATCTCTGTCCTTCCAGCCTGCAAAGCCAATTAAACACACTCTGCCCTGCTCTCCCACTGCCTCACCCTGCTTCACCCTCCATCACTCGCTCCTTCCCTGCTTCTTTTCACCCGCCCTCCTCCTTCTCTGCCTCCCCAATCCTCCTCCTCCACCACCACCACCACCGGCTCCCCATCCCAACCTTGTCCATCCCCACTCTCGCTGGAGGCCTTACATGCCACCTTTTGTAGCTGACTCTTTCTAACCCGTCTGCCACCACATCTTCAAGCTCAATACTTCAAGCGCCTTCCTCCCTCTTTTGCTTGTGGCTCTTATCTCCTGTTGTCTACATGACAATTAAAAGCTCCAATTGCTTCTGCCCTTCCTCCTGCGCCTCCCGGCCTCCCCTCACTCCCTCCAAGACAACCTCACGTCCGTCTCCTGGTGGCTTTGCAGTAATGCAGAGCTTCTCTTTTAGGGAGGTGGCATGGGGGTGGGGGCAGAAAGAGAATTGCTGGGCTGCAGGGAAAGAGTGCCTATGATGACAGCTTCCCCGTATGTTGCCACACATGCACTTACACATACACACACACTAAAGAGAGAGAGAGAGAGGGAGAGGAGGTGGAGGAGGAGCGAGTGAGCGAGCAATACTTGGTTTCTCAAGACCCAGAGCAGTCACAACCACTTAGGAGGAAAAATGCCCTGCAGCACCAAAAACACACATAGTCCATTTATCACTCCCTCATAGTCCCCAAAATGTGCACACACATACAGTACACACATACTCATTTTGTGTGTGTGTGTGCTCTCCTGGACCAAACTCTTGGTTTTATAAGTGTTTAAATTCAAGCCCTGAAAGTGCAGTCTGCTGCAGAGACGAAAAAATCTTCTGACATCTTCCTCCCGTCTGTGAATCCCTCTGACAGGACAACTCATGTAGATGCAATTAGTGACAGAATTCCCTCCCTCCAAGGGAATGTGTGTGATGTGTGCGTGAACACTTTTTAAGTGTCAGTTAAGAGAAAATGAAAGGGGGGAGGAGAGAGAGGAGGGTTTGTTTTTTGTTTTTTTTACCTGTTTTGAACCAGCCATCTTCAGTGAAAGACTCTTGGGTCTCTTGAGGTTTGTTCCAATATTCTTTAAAGACAGATGGACCCCGGACCAGGAGCTCCCCTTCTTTCCCCTCCAGACCTGGACGTACCTGTGATATTTTTCAGAGAAAGGAAGGGACAGAGAAAGACAGTTTCAGGGGCTTGAGTGCAGTTTAAAGTTGACTAAATAATGTTAAATGACAGTCCACTTCGCGCTAACCAAAGCACTATAGCAAGACGACACGCGCTTGTCTGATCAGAACCTGCATGCAGACTTATGAGTTGAAATATTACATTTCCAAAGATAATCAATTCATAAAAAAATGAAGAATATCCTCTTAGTTAGCGGTTCTTTAAGTGGGGTCCTCTAGAGGGTTCCGGCACTAAAGGGGGGTGGGGGGTGTTTTTTTTTTTTTTTTTAAATTATATCACTTATTTCAGTTTTTTCCTGTCGTTTGATATGTCAGTTTCAGGGTCCTTGACATGAAAAGGTTTGAATATGAAGACCATTAGTTATATTTATTTCTGGAAAATATGTAGTCACTATCTGTGTGTTGGCTTTTTCTGTATTGCTTAAAAATTCAAAAGCAGTTACACCACTTCCGTTTTTTTTATCCACTATCTGTAAAAAAGTCCATTGATTACCTGTGTCTCTCTGTGATTCCCCTCCACAATAGCAGTGTTGGTTGTGTTATTCATTACAATACGAACTTCCACACCGGGCAGTGGCAACCCCACAGCCCCTGTCAACAAATCGAGCAGAAACACACACACACACACACACACACACACACACACACACACACACACACACACACACACACACACACACACAC
>JAQMCX010000001.1:11362873-11383601 GCA_029814765.1 Acanthurus leucopareius | reverse complement strand
ATTATAAGGCGCACTGTCGTTTTTTGAGAAAATTAAAGGCTTTTAGGTGCGCCTTATAGTGCGGAAAATACGGTATACACATTAGTGGCAAATTTAAGGAAAAACCAGCATGAACTGTCCTTGTAATGTTTTAAACTAACAGAAGCCTTTAGATCAGTTTTATTGCTCCTTCTTTTCAGAAAGCTCTGAAAGCCTGCTGAAAGGATTGAAAATTATTCTTCCAAAAGATATTCACATTTTATTCACTCTTTTGATGAGAGTGACTGAGAGCTCTGACAGTTTGGTCCAAACTGTCCAACAGGACTTCCAGCGGGTTCAGATGTGGTCACTGTGTGGGCCACGATTCATATAACTTTATATCATCAAGCCTTTCAATGACACTCTCTGCAGTGTTATGAAACTTTGTTTTATCTATCCCTAACGTATAATAGCTAACAGCGTCTCCTTTAACGCATGTCCACACACACACATATACATATCCACAATTACATTTACTCATAAGTCAGCTGTCCGTCATTGAGTGTAAAGTCAGTACCTGATCCTCTCTTTGCAGACCGCTTTGACAAAGTCCTTGACATGAGGTCGTGTGAAGTGCTGATCATAGTACTGGATCAGCTTAGAGTAGATAGTTGGCACGGCCATGAACACGTTTACCAGGGGAGCCTTGGAGCTCAAGAGCATCTCCCACACCTGAGAAAGAGAGAAGAGAGGAGGGAGTGAGAGAGAGAGAGAGAGAGAGAGAGAGAGAGAGAGAGAGAGAGAGAGAGAGAAGAAAGAGGAAGAGTAGTTAAGCATATAACATACAAATGAGAAGAGAAGGAGAGGGAGAAAAGAAGAGAAAAGGGAATAAGGAAAGAAGAAGTGGTTATGCAAAGTCAACTGTTATATCCAGATTCATTCCATTAGTGCATGTGCAGGTTTTTCTTTCTTTTATTTGAAATGGCAAAGTAAAGTCCAGACAGCAACCTCATACTAAACCTGTCAACACAACGCCAAAAAGGACAAGAACAAAAAAAAAAGTCAAGATTTGTAAAGGTCAGGGGGAGGAAAACAGCACACTGCTGTAGGGCAGAGCTGACACCACGGTCAGTTAAAAGGCCTTCTGCACAGCTACTTCTGACAAATGTGCTTTCTGAATGTAACAGAAGGAAACACTCACATCCTCCGCTACATCAAGGGTGCTGCTTTAAACACACACATAAAGTCACACACACACAAACAAACAAACACACACACGCACACACACAAACAGGACGTTAATGGGCATAAACATACATCGTGAACTAAATGCACATATAAAAATACTGTCCGAATATCACATAAACTCACTTGTTCAAGGACAAAGACATTTTACACACAGTGCCCCACACAATCCACGTCATCCCTCATACACGCACACACGCACACACACACACACACACACACACACACACACACAAAAACATACACACAAAGTCTGGGAACATCGCAGTAGACGATGGGAGGATGGGACGACAGCATGAATTAACTGAAGGTGAACGACAGCTTCTCTAAGTCTCGTCTCCCCCCTGGGAGACAAACGCTCCTCCCCAGCTGTCTCCCCTCCCCTCCCTTCTCAGTCTACTTATCCTCACTTCTTCTTTTCATTCTATCTCCATTCCCCAAGTGCTTCTCTCTCTACTTTCTCTACTTTCATCTCTGACCCCACATCTTCCCTTCATCTTTCTTTTTCTTACACTCTCCCCTTCGCTCCCTATCTCTCATACACTTACCTTCTCTCTCCATTTCATAATTTCCTGCTTCACTGCCTCTGCAGTCTCTCTCTCTCACTCACACACACACACACACACACACACACACCTAGACCCATACACACAGAAAAGATGCAGTTTCTCCCATCATCCCTCTCACCTGCAGCACCACAACATCCTTCTTAATGTGCCAACAATTTCTGAACTCTTCCTTCCACTTCTCCTTTCAGTCACCTTGTCGTAGACTCACCTTATTTATTATCCACTAACTTCTCCTCTGACCTCCTCTGCCTTTAATAAACAAACATTACTGCAATATATATAAAGACAAATAGATCTGAAATGATTAAGACTTGTCAACAGCTGGATCAGATCCTCGTCCTATTTCTCACAACATCATTACAAGTTGAAAAATTGTGGGCGTTCACAGTTCACCTGTGCACGTATAGATTAAAACACTGTGCAGAGAGAGGGATTATTAACCGAATGTGCCCTGACCATTCTGGGTGGTGTCTATCAAGTGCAGTGGAGCGCTTCCATAAAGTCCGGTCTGGAGGGTAGAGGAAAGCAATTTATGTCTGTCAAAGAGCTGGCCTCGAACCTAGGGGACAAGATGTGGTGAGAACCCAGAGCCATGGCCTGCATCCTAAACAACACAATGAGCTGCTCAGCCTGGTACTTATCATGGTATTTCCACTGATTTGTCCTGAGAAGGACTGGATGTTGAATGTCAGTGTGTCCAAAGCACTGAGGATCGAAAAGTTTTAGGAATCTGAGGTTGACTCTAATGCCTTGTCGTTTTTCTATCCAAGTTTTTTGTTAATAATTTATTTTACTCGATCATAACTTTGCACATTTCAGAGTTGTTGTTTTTGTAATTTAGGAAATTTTTTGTACAGTTTTACAGTTATAAATGCAAAACATTATTATGTTCCTCAACGGTATCAAAAAAGGTTAAGTTTTGTTTTTGGTATTAAAACTCAGGATTCATAATATCAAAATCAGAGTATATATATACATATATATATATGTATATATACACATATTTCTGGACCAGCCTTGCCATCCCAAGAGCCCAAACACTGTATTAAAGGATAGAACAGGCAGATGTGGGGATGAAAGGATACTTCTAAAGTTGCACGTTCATCAATCAGTCTCCCTAAAAATATGCTTTTACCTGCTAGAACATAATGACTTTATCACTCCCTCCTAATAAATAACTTATGACTACATCTGAGTTTTAATGAATAATTTACTTATCTTAATCAAATTACTAGTACCTGTGTTGAAGTGATCCATAGGGATTCAAATAAAGAAACAAAATCTGCCCAGTGCTGTTAAAACCCCAGGTAGAATATCTGCTCCTGTCAGGCAGCAACAACACACTTGAAATAGACTTATCTGCGATACACTGGATCACAATTCCTGCACTGAAAATTTTGTCACTATCTGCAGGCGAAATCAGAAAGAAATCAATGGCGGCCTCTGCTGCCTAGGCTACCCTTCAGAGATCTTGGGGGATAGAAGAGACAGACTATCGATCACTTCATCAACGTACTGTAACTTCAGGAGCAGGAGAATAAAGGCTTTTTTCTGCGGGTGAGAGAAGGGGGTTTTGTGGTTTGGTGCACAAGGTCAAGGATAACAGCTGAATACCGATAGCTGTAACAGTGTAGCTATACCAATCTTGACAGATACATATGTCCTTTAAAGACCTTTCCTTTCCATCTACCTGCACTGCCACTGAGCTGCATAGGTCCTGACATACAGACAAAAACACACACACACGCATCGCAAAACATGTGCATTCACACTCCTATACGTTTCAAAGCTAAACCTGCACACACAGACCGACACACACACTTAGCACCCCATCTTCCCCTCCCTTCCCACGGCCAAACAAGCACTATCATCCTTCAATGTCAGCTCATCGATTGATCCGCTGCTTAAGCCCCTGCCGTGAGTCGGCATTGGTCAGATACAAAGCCACACAGGGCAATTCATCACTGAGCCCCAAACACTTAGTTTGACAGTCGGAGAGGGAGTAGGAGGAGGAAAGGCTGATAGAAGTGGAGGGGGAGAGGAGATGAAGCGAGGAGAGGGGAAGGAGGAGAAAAGCGGAAGGGGAAAGGGAAACACTGAAAGAGAATGAGGGACTGATGTGAAAAGAGCCAAAGGTTTTTTTTCAACCCAGCAGCACTTTGTCCTTTCACGATTTCTAAATCTAAAATTCTTTCTAGCCACATTGTCAATGATAATTTGGCTCTTGTCGTCGTCGCCTCCTGAGCTGTGCAGCTGTACAGCTGTCTCTTTTGTTCGGGGCTGTTAATGGAAGGTAAACGGTACAGTACCACGAGAAACAGAGCGAGAAAGAGACAGAGTGCAGTTTAGACCTTCTGAGGCTGGAAGTCAGGCAGCATGACACAGGTGGCGCCCACCCAGAGAGGGCACAGCAGCTTGTTAACGATGCCATGCACGTGGTGGAGAGGTAAGGTGTGGAGGATGACGTCATCTCTGGACCACGCCCACTCTGAGACCAGACACTGGATCTGAGAGGGGAGGGGGGGACAGAGGAGGAGGAGAGAGGACGGATGCAGTTAACTTGTTTAATGTAACCTGCTGTTTTCACATCCTACTTAGTGATTTCCTGTTTACGCCCTTACAACGCGCACAGACCCCAGTGCACCGTGAACTTTATTTCAGTCGGACAGCTTAATAAGACTTCAACATTGTTTAACTACATAAGCTAATTAAGGATGGCAAGAAAATTAAACTTCATCCTTACTGCTTACAGTATACTGGGGAATTTCATCTGTTTAAACATTCTTACACTTTATAGCATTGATGTCCAGTTAGGAGGATGTTGTGGAATATAATGTTTTTCTACAGATGGGCTTAATTCTAACACACTTTAGAAACTTTGGTTAATGCAACTAAAAGGGGATTTTTATATCAAACTGTATATGTCCTGCAGGTGTTCTGGTCATTTTGTCTTGTTTATATGTTTTTGTAAGCAGATAAGAAAGAATAATCTTGCCTTGTTTGCCAGCAGTAAAACCTTCACTGCATCTGAATGCACATGCAAATATAACAAATTGCTAACAGCCTTGCAGAAACACACACACACACACACACACACGCAGAGATCAGACCTCATGTTAATGTCTGGCTCTAAGAGTCCATTTTTTATTCAAAACACCAAACACAAATCAAAACACCAAAAACCAGGCAAGGTAGGTTAGTGTTGAGTTTTCTTTTGTTACAGATGTCGCAGCAGTGTCTGATCACTCAGATGGCATTGAGTACCCGTCTGACACAGCTCATGATTTTTCCACTAAGACTAACATCATGCACTCAGCAAACCACAGGCAGAACACCTCAGTAATTAGGTTAGAGAATTGCAATTTAATGTACCATTCACTAGCAAAAACTGCACTGTTACTGTCTGTACTGGCAATATCAGGCATTTCAGTATTCCAAATAATGCAAAACTTAAACTCAATGTATGTGTTGAATATACTTATATTCACATTGTCAAAGACATCAGATATGGTGGAAGGGAAATATTTTGGTCATCTTAAATCCACACCTTAATATAAAATTTATTTTTCTTTCAAGTTTGTCGCGAATCTTCGTACACATTAACTGACAGAGAAGCCTTTCCACAATCTCTGACAACCTGATGTTCGAGCCTTCCAGGAAATCAGACAGACTCACTTAATCATTTACTCCCTCACTTCCCTGAGCCAACCAGAGACAAATGAAGCTCTGCCGTCTTTCAGAGTGATTTAATTTTCCACACTATTGGACATGTAGGTCAATTTGGCTTAAAAATATACAGGAAAATCTTCAGAAGATCTTTAATGGCATAAATTAGTGATTATTCAGAAAGCCCGACTGGAACAAAAGAGGAATAATGCTAATTAGGGTGTCGAAAATCTCAAAAACATGCATACATCTTAAGTATCTGTATTCGTTAGTTTTTGGAGCTCTGAAAGTCAGTTCTTAATTTTTATTGCACTCTATAAAATATCCAGTAGAACGACTTAAATGAGTAACTGTGACTCTTATAAAGTTCCAGGCTACTGTTGGACATAGGGACTTATGATTTTTAATATATAATAAAAATAAAATTCCCTTAAATCTTTAAGTTGTCTGTAAATTCTGTAAGAAAGAAGGCAGATGATAATTTCATAATAAACTGGAGGCTTTACTGCACAATTTAGACCATGAAATAAAGCTTTTTGATATTTTACTATGTAATACTGCTCTGTATTTCACAAGCAAATTGTATTTGTCCACAAAGACAGGTTGGCATACATCAAAGTCTGCATATGGATTTTTAACAGGACAGTGGCCATTTACCAAACATATCATCTACGTTTGAGATATCACTAATGTGACCGTTGTATCTAAGTTGTAATATGGTATGTAAGAATAAAAGAAAAGCAGTGAAAGACAGTGTTTTTGGAAATTCAAACTAATGAGACAAACATGTATCACATGAAAAAAAAGATACTGAAGGTTTTTAATTCCTTGCAATGAAAAAGCAGATGCAGATATTTCATGTCTGAGCTTCACATGAACACTTGAACCCACTAATGAGTGCAAGCTTGATCTCGACTGACATTTCTCCTCTCCTTTGGCCTCTTTGTTTCACAGTCGACCTTCACTGCTTGTTATTTTGATTAGCCAAAGCTTTGCAAGCCATTAGCACCAGCTGCACTATTTTCTGTTATGTCAGCGCTGCTAAACAACCAACAAGTTGGAATTCAGTGTGCTTTGTCTCCACACTCACCATGGCGTGGACGCTGCTGTGTGTATGTAGAGCTCCCTTTGGCCTCCCTGTCGTACCGCTGGTGTAGACAATCATGGCTGGTCGGTCAGCCCAGTCTGTGATGGCTGTCTCATTCTCTTGGGTGTCTGCCCAGGTGCCCAGGTCAGAAGTAGGGGGCAGTGTCAGGCATGGCAGCCCCAGCCTCTGTGCCATTGGCTCGAGAGTTTCAGCAAAAGGATGCCCAGCCACCAGCAGTGAACTCTGGGAGTCAGAGATGATGTACTCCAGTTCAGAGTGAGGGTGTTTTCGGTAGAGTGGCACTGCCGTCCCGCCACTCATCCAAGTCGCCCACTGTGCCACTGTGTATGAGGCATCATTAGCACACATGAAGGAGATCCGTTTGCCTTGGAGACCCCCAAAGTCAGAGTTGAGAGCGGTGCTGATTCTACCTGCAAGACCTAAGCTGCTGTAATACAGCTGTTTATAGCTGTAACTGCCACTGCTGTCTATGATAGCAAGTCTATCTCCATAAGCCGGAGCTCTGGCAAACACTGGCTTCTGATTTATCCTGGATGACGGCGCTGTAGTCCATCTGTGAGCTCCTCTTTGAACCACAGTTCCCAGTAGCCATTGCCTTGGCTTTGATTGGCAATAAGTTCTGATAAGAGTGGCTTTCCAGTGAGGCGATGTCCACTTCAAAGAGTGGCAGCAAGCAGCAACAAGTCCTGACAGCATGTTTAAGACTCAGCTGTTTAAACCCTCCAGTCAGAACATCAAGATGGCTCCATGCTAAATCTCTTGCATCTGTTCTTATCGGATAACATCTGTTAATTGACAAAAAAAAATTCATGCAAGTTTAATTTTATCAAGTAGCCAAAAAGTTTGTCAGCTTCTCTTGGAGAGGTTTTAATCTAATGTTCCCACTGACTTCCTTCTTTAATATTCAATTTAACTGACAATCACTTCTCCTTCACTTTAATTCATCTGACATTAAACTATTTGAAACAAATTCAATGTATGCACCTTTCAGATGTAGTGCAGATTCTTAAAAAAAGAAAAAAAAAACGTAGTTAATGAGAGAAAAATAAAAAGGAGCACGTTGATTTGTTAATGAAATTTTAAAGCTTTACATTAGGAATGGACAAAATCAAAGCAGCAGGGGCTGAGATATCCTCATTTTATTCACAAATATTGCTCAATCCCGCAAAAAACTGAGCCCTGTATTTTCCAAAATCCAGCTCACTTCACCCCACACCTCCAGTTTGTTACACGACATTCCTGCTAAAAATGTAAACGCTCAAACTCAAATTTAAATGAAATCTTCAGGATTATTTCGTCAGACCCTTGAGAGCCCCCTTCAGATCTTCAGAAGACATTATGTAACTGCTCCAAAGGCAGAGTACCGTTTGTGATAACGGCACTGCAGTTAGTGTGTAAAACCTTGTGAATTCTCCTTTAATTATTAACAATTTCAAGTTTGTTGGTGGATTGTTGGACAACTTCAATCGTATAAAAAAATCAATCGTATAGTTCAGTACTTGAGAACAGTGTCTCCAGCTGTGGGATTTCTTGACCTATTTTGTTAGAAACTTAGTTAAAATTCGATTGTTGAAGTTAAAACATCAGTAACTCTGCCTCAGAAAAGTAATGCTGACCATAAATGACATTTGACATTTTTTAAGATAACTGACGACTTCGACACTGAGCGGGTTTTCGCCACAATGCGGTCAATAAACATACAGTTTTCACAGCGAATACTACGTGAATGTCTCTTGAGTATCATAAGTGAACAGCTGTACACACATCTCCTTTAATTCATTTTCACCTTACCTAAAATAGAAGTCGGAACGTCTTGTACTGAAGGACGGCGCAACGGCATAAATGGTCCGGTACGGAACAACTAAGTGAAGGGTTCCTGTCTCGTTATTACACACAGCGGAATCCAGCTCCTGCTTTGAGGATTAAAAACAAAATAAACAGACAAACGACGTTGTTTTTTGTTCTATAAACGTTATTTTTATTATTTAAATGACTCTTTTTTTAACTTCCTTAGCACATTTCACTACTTGAAATTATATTAATTATATCAAGTAATTACCATCTAATCTCTGCAGAGAATTATTAGATTGATTTTTTGTCTGATTTAATTAAGTCTTTTGATCTATTTCAGTTATTTTTATTTAAGTTTTTCCTCCACATGATCTGCTGCAGAACATTGCACTAGATGCAGGGAGCTCACAGGCAGCATATTTCAGATAATTGCCTGATTATAAAGCCACTAGCATGATTTGTGTTGTTCTCTGTCATCCTGTGGTTCTTAACTCAGATGTTGTTGATGGTTGCTGGCAAGGCTTGTCCCAGTTTTGAGGACCTGGAGACCCAGTGGGGAGGCAGGTCACTAGAGACGAGGAAAGGGGAAGGGAGAGCACAGCAGATAGCCTATGCAGCTACCCCACACAGAGCTGTGTTTGGCTTTAGATCACATGCCAGTCCTACCACTCAGTGTGCCAACTTGCTTGGCTGGCTTCATCATCACAGTGCAAGTGGGCACATTCAGCCGCCAGCTGGCAGTCGCGGGCCTCAGATAAGAGAATGGTGCAGACATGGCACACGTTCAAAAAGTTTTCACTTCCCTCCCCAAACCCCCTACACTGCAAACAAGGATGGCATGTTCCTCACGAAACTGGAGCTTTTGTTTCAGAGAACTCCCCTCCACTCTCAGGAATAGTATCGTCAAAGACCACTCGTTCCCATTCGTGGGGAAAGCGCTATTCAAAGGGAAGCTATGCTACCCCAGAAGCTATGTAATTTCCAGAGAATCCTTTATTTGTTGGGCATTTGCACAGTCTTTCGTCTTTTTTATGCAGATGGCACTGCTGTTTTTTCTAAGGATTCAGCCTCAAAAATGACCGAATGTCGTCTCCGATGAAAGGCACAGACGATCCATGTTTTTGGATTTGCTTTCTGGAAGTTGGCCATGTTTTTGACATGCGTTATATAGGGACTGGAATGTGAACCATTTAGGGGCTTATTTAAAGCTACTGGAGATGTGCAGGAATGGATGAAGAGTGGAGGATAATGCAGGGCATCACGTACGCGTCTTTTTGTCAGGGGTGTGAGGACAAGACATGGCCACCATAAGGAGTTCTGGTTGTGGTTATGGCGAAAACATGATGCGACAGAGTATCTGGCAGAGGATGGCATTCTGCTGCAATGGCCTGCTGCCAGCACACCATTCAGCAAAGACTACCTGAAAGATGCCACTGATTGGCTGGACGGCCGCAAGCAGGCGCCAACTCCCATCTTGGCAAAGGGCTGCATCTGAGGAAAAGCGAAAGAGGGGACCCCCCACAGATCGGTGAGAGAGAGGCTGAGATGGTAACACAAACCATGGGGAGTACCCAAGCATGTGTCAGGTTGGCATCAATGTGAGAATATCTTGGCAAGCGCTCCGTTCTCTCCCCTCCCACCCCAGCTCACACACAAACACACTGTTGCCCTGCTTGGAACACATGGTACTTCAGCAGCGGCATCTGGCCGCGCTGACTCCTGGCAGCTGCGCTTCGTCTTCGCCAGTTGGGAGTCTTGGCACTGCCACTTCATCAACTACCTGTGGCTCCTCCTGGGTAAAAAGCCGAGCGATGAATTATTTTGAGGCTGCAGCTGCAAACTTGACTTCCATCCAAGAGATTCACTGTAAATATATGACTGCCTCACAGAACACATGCCACCCACATACTAATGCATTGCTGACAACATGGCTTGTAGTCCATGCAAAGGGACTTGTTGTCCTCATGTGATGGCATGGTTCATTTGAGGTGAAAGATGTAGGATGCTCTCTGATGATTCTCGAAGTTTTACATCTTCGTCAAACACAACTGCCTTGAAAAAGGCCCCCGGAGGAAAAAAACCCAGAGACAAGTGAAAGTTCTTGGTTTACAAAAAGCATTTTTTCAAAATTTAAATCCATGAATGTGAATAAAAGACAAACATAAGTGGCAGTAACATTCAGAAAGGTAATGCATTTTGGGCTCAGTGCTCTTCATCAGGCGGCGTCAGCCCATCCCTTTGTGTTTGGAAATGGCGCTGAAAGATCAAATCAAAAGGCAGCCAAGGATTATACTGAAAGGAATTTCCCTCCTATTCTCCTAATAAAGAAATGGATGGGTGACCCTTCAACTCAGCAATTATTGCCTCACATTCTATTTCTAATGGAGGTTTTGACAACCAAGGACATTTGCCTGAAGCAGTCTGAATACATTTTAGCTTTGACACCATGGATTGCTGAAAAACAGTAGGACAGCTTTGTCTGACGATTACCTTTCCTCTTAAGAGAGACTTTCCAGTGGCATCCTCGTGAGTCGTGCTCACAAATATTTAATTGGCTACATTTTCTTTCGGAAAGTCAGAGGTGATTGACAGTATGATGTTATATAGTTGTGTCTGATCCTCAATTATTTCAGTCTCACTATCTTTTGTGATGAAGTATACTATCTACTGGTCCGAATGATTCTATTTAAATCATCGAGGTGCTTTTAATGCCAACAACTTCTTTCCATCCAGAGATTTGTTTCGTTTCTCCTGCACTATCCATTGATTTTTTTTTACCTTGCAGAGTTGCCCTGATGTTCCCAGGGCAAAATCCCAATGCTTTCAATTTATCCCAAATGTTAACTGTTATGTTATTCAAGTTTGATGGCTGCCTTTGGTAGCTGTTTATGGTCATTGCAGTTATAGTATTTAATGAATGTTTGTGCAACAACTCAAGTTATTGATCCTGTAGTTTTGGCTCTGTTTATACGTGAAGTCAAGTCAAGGAAAAAAGGTTAAAAAAGCAGAAAGCCAGATTTCTTGTAGGGAATTCTTGACATCGATTGGATTCTTCAGATTATGTGGTTTGCTCTCGGCTGCTCAAGCACTTCATGACCCAATTCAAATTCAAAACTTGTATTTTTTTTCTCGTAATGTTTTGAGAGAAATGTTGCCGGCAAGTTGTTAAATGTGTCTAAATCTGACTACATCTCTTCTTTACACACACACACACACACACACACAGATACACAAAAACATATTCTCTCACTCTTTCTCTGTGGGTGTGAGTCATCTGACAGTGACCCAGTGGGAGTTTTTTCTCCATCTGTGTCGGTCTGACCCATTTTAGCCCTCGGCCACGTCCAACTGTTCCGTTTCCCAAACATATGTGCGGTGGCAGGGGGATAAGCGAACCGTTGCCGCGCGGGACCTGCAGACACACACTGCAGACATGACACTGGACCCTGCTTTCCTGTCTGTCTGCTTCCCACAGCATATGCCATCATCAATACTGGCCCCAAGGATTCACACCTTAGTGATTTGACAAAACACTCAACTACTCCTGCTTCTTCTTGTCCTGCTCTGAGTCAAGGATTTTTTTTCCTTCTGTGTTGTAAATTTGATTATCAGACAAGTAAATTTGTAAAGATTTATTCCTGATTATGCACTGCATGTGTGTTCACTGTTGGACAACATGTGCATGCCCTCGTTTGGCCTCCACTGATTTTCACTTGTCATCATGACTCTGCATCTCATTCATTGCTTAACCTCTCTAATTCAGCATTCACCTGTATTTCTTCAGTTTCTACTGGCAAGCTCTTGATTGGCCACTTGACTTGGTGGGCAGGCACACTTTGCACATCATAATAACACAAGCCAGCGAGGGCAGAATAGGCCAACCAGAAAAGAGATTGGGGTTTTTCCAAGTGGTCCATGTTGGCAGATGAGATGGTATCACTGCACAGAGCCAGGACCCACTGGGGACTTTGGGGTGTGAGGCACATATGGGCAAACAGGCTGCTGATGAGCTGCTTACATGAGCCTCTCATCATGGCCTTAGAGAGAGAGATGCCTCCATTATGAGGATTTGAAGTGGCTGAATGTTGTGGGTCTGCATTGTTTGGGTTGGCATAGAATCTTGGATTCAGGTTTGACTGACTCTCCCATAAGATTTTTAAAAAAAAAATGTCATCCAAATTCAGCAGGTACAAAGACTATATAACAATAAAGGTTATATGAAAATGCCTGCAACTTGTTACTGAAATTTTACACATTCTCTGGATAACTGAGGCAGACGGCCTGGTCAAATGGATGGAATAAAGTTTATTTAACTGTGGTCTTAAGGTAACTCACCCTAAATAAATGATATCCAGCTTCCTGCCCCATTGGCTGTAATAAGCTTTGGATCGCTCTGGAATATTTTGATGGCTTTCTACTAATGCCTTATTGATTCTCCTCTTTCCCTTTTAACTCACACACATGAAAATGGAAACTGTTCTGCTCAACAGAGGATCAGGACCTCCGCCCGCCTGTCTAATTCAGCTCTCTAAGTTTGTCCTGCATCTCCAACAGTATGCTCCCGAAGAGTTATAGCAACTCATTTTTAGCAATAATGCTCAAGTTCCACATTGTTGCATTTTATTTCTCCCAGATGTAAAGTGAAATATTTAGTTCTTTCATTACTTTTTGAAATTTGCTCATTATACGGCTTTGATGAAAATAAATTTTCTGAGTTTCACATCAGGAGATGGTTGTTTCTAATCCCTCTGACAGCCTTGCAAATGTTTGACGTGTTTAATATCTGTTTATCTTATGTGGCTATGAAAGAAAAAAAAAACACACACATTCCCCCAAACATCCTTAATTTATTACTACTGCCATGCAAAGAAACTTGGCAGGCATCTGTCTTGTTCTGTCTTGTTCTGCAAACATGCATATACTACAGGCATCTTCACTCGCCTGTACACAAACACACATACACACATACACACATGCACACACACCCTCTGAGGCTGCCAGGCTGCTTGGGTGGTGTGTTGTTCTCTGGGAGACAGTGCCATATGTTGTCTAGCCTTTCCAGGGAGGGCAGAACCTACTGCTGTACTGTTATCCTGACTCTACGGGAAACCCACCGCAGTGCAACACCTCTAAAACGCCTGAAACTCAGACTATTTCTGTGCATTTTATGTAATTTACTTTATAACTTGCTTTTATCTTGACTGCCCTTGCAGCTCATGACATACTGAATGACTTTTTTTTCTTCATAGCTACACTAAAAGTACAGTTCTTAAAGGTAAAAAATCAATCATTCATTAATCATTTATTTTATATTTATGTAAACTTGGAAAGACGTTGGGGAGCAAGAGATTTCTTTCACCTGTTTACCAGTGTGTTTTTGTTTTGCTTGTATTTTTCAAGGAAAGACGGAATGCAAACAAACATGCTGTAATGTATGTGTGCACTTAGCTCCCAGCATCCCTGTTTTGTTGAACAATAGGAAGTACAACTATACAGTACATATCGTACAGTATGAACACTTCCGGCAAACACTTAGAGAGCAAAAAGCTGTTTCGGTGGATAATGGCACCAACCTGACGGAGAGAAGCAAAAAGGAAAAGTCTCAAAAAATAAATTATAGCCAAGCAATAGCAAAAAAAACCCCAAAAAAACCCCTTCTTTTGTTCTGGAGTGCTGTCTTGGGTCTTTTAACCCTCTTAACTCTCTTCTGATTTCTAAGAGAAGGAGAGACAGAGTGACAAAAGATGGAGACAAAAAGTAGACAGCAAAATCGTAGAGCGCGGAGCGATGAAAAGAGTGTGTTTGGATACCTTAGTTCAGGAGTGCAGGGAGGTGATGGGTGTGTTTGTTGAGAAGGGGATGAAGGAAAGAGTGGGTGTAAGAGTGTGTTTGTGCATTGAATTGAGGCGTAGGGGATGCGTGTTCAGAATTTATCTTATCTGTGTGTTCATTACCACTTTGCATTTCAGGCAGAGAGCTTGGGTGCTCCGCTAAATCGCAGGAAGGATTGTTAGACACGCGTGTTATTAATTTTTTCAGGGTCCCTGTGGCGTCTGTATGAATCTTAATGCTGCTGACTGGGCTGCAGCTCTATCGACTTTCTTTAAAATATGAAGAAGCTTTGCTGGAAGCGCCTGGGGTCATTAGCTGAAGAGTAGGCGCAAATCCCTCACCGAGCCTGCTCTGGCTTCGCCATGTTAAATGTGCTCTTAAAATATTCATAATCATACTCTTGCCTGCACACACGCACATACACACATGCACTCACTCACACACAAACACACATATGCACACAGACAATTCACCAGGGACGAAAGGAGATCAATATTAAAATGTGTTCCTGTTTTGGTGTGCGGTTAATTAGCTGCGGTTCTTTTAAACCATGAAGTTTGAGAACAGATTAACAGTATCTTTCAGTACACAAGATAATATTTGCTTCTGCTGCATCCACGCGGACATAAATGAAATGCATGTCAGCCGATGTTGACATATGGAAACCAAAGAAAACAAGGATTTATTTTGTACTGTTGCGTCTTTAATATTTTACAAAAAAGCATGTTAGAGTCATATTATGATAAATGAAATATGCAGTGGTTTCTGTTTCACAGACACACTGGTTTCTTCTTCGTTGCTACAACTTGTATATTTTTATGTTTCTATAATTCACTGTGGATTTGCATTAAATTTGCATGAAATGCTTTTTTTGGACTTGTGTTTGATCCACGGTAATGAAAAGGTGAAATCATGTATTTCAAGGTAGTTTTCCCCTTTATTTGCTTCTTCAAAAAAATCTGCTTTTCTTGTTTTTTATACACATTTTATATCAAAATAAAGGTTTTGAATAACAAACACTCTGAAGTATTGTTTTTATTGGGCCAGTGAGTACGATAGAGATATTTGATTAAAATCTTGATGTGGAGATTATTACAGTTCAAAACTATATTTCTTAACAAGACTTATTGATCCTTTCAGTTTTGACCTTTGATCAATGGGAGTTTATAGGGTCCCTTGTGTGATTTTAGCCAACAGT
The DNA here is from genome assembly GCA_029814765.1 of Acanthurus leucopareius. NCBI lineage: Eukaryota > Metazoa > Chordata > Actinopteri > Acanthuriformes > Acanthuridae > Acanthurus > Acanthurus leucopareius. Next base: position 11,368,234 of record JAQMCX010000001.1, on the reverse strand, counting down.
GTCCTTTTTGAAGCCTCTTTACGAGCGCTGTGAACCTTAATAGTAGCTAAGGATCAAACCACTGTAGGTCAGTGACTGTGTTAAATACAAGCATCAGTCAGCTGTTGTGTATTTCTGATTGTTTCATGTACATAATGAGTTGTACGTGTGTTGTGAGTGCTGTCTGGCTTCTTTCAGCACTCATCTTTAACTATTATTATCCAATCACAAGCTCTGCACTCTCCTTCACCCTGAACTGGGAGAAACTAAGAGGTCAAAATTAGTGGCCAACTCTAACAGAATAACCCAATAAACAGTCTTCTTATGGTTCATTCAGGCCTAGTGATCCAACATTGTTTATTATAAGAGCATTTCAACATTGTAAATGATTTTATCTGTGTTCAAACTTGATTTTTTTATTTTTAAGTAAATATAATAAGCAAAAAAACAAACATACAAAACAACAAACAAACAAATGAAACTCTGTTAAAATCTACATTGAATGTCCTTAAAATGAGCACTGATCATAAATTTCAAGACCCACATTTGAGTCTAGTCATAGACTTTTATTGCATGACATTTACCATCTTTTTATGTCTTCTCATTTTATGTCATCTCTTGGTTTTCAACTTTCTAATGAAGTCTTAAAATACCTTCTAAATATTAAGCATAAATTCTACAGAGGAGAACAATGACAGATGTCATCCTCACATTTTTAAAATATTGATCAAAGCAGCAGTTAACCAATTCAGTCCCACAGGAATGCATGTGTTCAGGTGTGTTTAAGGGAGGCTTGAAGCACGCAGGGTGATTTGTCCATTTCCCTGTCAATCAACATACTGTATCAATATCCATGGTCCCAAAATCAGACATCACCTTTGCCTTCAGCCTCTTTTTGCATGTAATTGCAATTAAGAATTAAAAAAAAAAACTGCATTATATTGTTGTATTTAAGCATTTTTATCTTATTTATTTATAATGAGGAATTTGTAAACCCACAATTCCTGCCAGTTTGTGTTCAGAAGCTAACAAATTACACTGATTAGTTGCATTTCATTTTTTTAGGTGACATTTGACAGCTTTAGAAATGCAATAAAATGCATTTTATAAAAATGTACTTCTGAGAGATCTTAAATCTTTAACTATTCACATCACATATATTTTCATTTTCAAATAGGTCACATTCTACTGCAACAGAAAATGTGAAGTACATTCATATTTTTATCCGGTTATGGACCTTAAGAGGCAAATAACTGAAAATACTGAGAGCAAACGTTTGAATTATTATTGCAGCTTTATTTCAAGGTGAATATTACAATTAAAAGTCAACAACTTAAAAAAATTAAATTAGTGAATAGCTGATGTGTTGGATGGAACACAGCTTTACATTTCCGTTTTTATTTGATGAAGCTGTACATCATACTTGAACCTGACAGAACGGTAAATGGACAACCTGTGTGAGCTTTTGATGAATACAATGATTCAGAGCTCCATCATCAACTAATCTCTTCACTCTCAGTTCAAGTGAGCTCCACAAGGACTGACCTCACTAATGTAAAGGCCGTTGAGAACAACGCTAATCAGACCAGTGTGATCACTCAACTTGAAATTTAAACTTTTAATAACCAGCCTTTTACATGTCTGAACACCTACATTTCCCTCCAGCTAAAGCTTAAAAGAAACATGGCAGCTGTGTCATGCACACTGTCCTCTGCCTGCTCGTTATAAATTGAACAGTAAGGAGATCTTTACTGAACTAACCATTAACTGAACCTGACCATGAACACGCTATTTTTAGCCCCCTGGGTAATTTGAACAGGAGTTAACTTATGGCCCATCAAAGGACTCCAACATGTGTTAGACAGGTGCTGCGATGGAGACCAGGCCAAAACAATCACGTTGCCACAGAAAGGCACAGTCTGCCTAATTGATGCCTGTTTGTGTGGCACGCTGCAGGACAATGGAGCAGGGCTGGCAGATGCATCAGGGGGGCGAATGATACACACAAATCCACTGAGAACAATACCACAGGAACAATGGGGGCAGGCAAGCCCACGTGTGTGTGTGTGTGTGTGTGTGTGTGTGTGTGTGTGTGTGTGTGTGTGTGTGTGTGTGTGGACAAGATACAAAGACAGAGGGGGCAAGAAGGAGTGGGGGGACTCATGAGCCCATAAGTTACTCACACTTAATACTCTTTAGTGTAAATTAGAAGCACAGAAGTTATCATTATTACAGTGAGTCACGCTTATATCACACTGCTTCAGTTATGGTATTAAAATCAAGCATTTCCTTCATGTGAGAGTCTCATTATTGTATTTCTTGTAGAGATATATACCATTTTTTTAACTTTATGTTATTAATTCAATAATTAATTTTACTAATTATATCATTACTGGGTTCTTAACCCCTAATTCATCACGTTTAACTGCGGTGCAAACTCTAACCTGTGCAAAAAGCAAAATGAAAAAAAAACTAAAAAGAAATATTGCACTATATGAAAACTGGAATTAGAAACAGCAGCACCTGGACCAGCCATGCCTCACTTCTGCTAACAAATTAAGACATTAATATTTAACAACTTGGAAGGAACCAGCCTTCGATAGCCTACATTAGTTCAATTTTGGTGCTTCTATTTTCTCGCAAGTACGCTGAAGGATATGAATATCTTTTTCCACCACCGACTATCAATTGGTTAAAATTTTGACTATAATATAAAGTTGTAGAAATGTGGTTCACTTCTTTCCCCTTGTGACCTTTTACGCAACTTCAGATATAGGCCTCTTGCCTGAGGTGCATACAGTATAATTTGCAAGCAGTTCAACTAAAGTTTAATTAAAACAGTCAGAGGCCTAAAGAGGTAAAATGATTAATATTTAACAATTTAAAAAAAGGGGAAAAAAAATCCTAAAATCCTATCTTGTCAGTTACCTTGTGACCCCTTTGTTGTATACTGTTTTATTCAGTCAGTGGTTGTATAGTGTAACCCCTTGGTGGGATCTTGGATCTTGACCCCAGGGTTGATATCCACTGCTGCAGTACCTCATACTGAAGATTACAGTAAGTACTGAAGCAGCGCATCAATGATGAATGCATCTTTCAGAAGTAGGAAAGGTGTTAACAGACGTCTTATATGGAAAGAACATTTAACATTTAACGAAGGAAAAAAAAAAAAGCTTCATCATGTTCTTACTCAGGACATCTTCCCCCACCTCCTTTCCAGTGGTGTGTATTGATCTGCGTGTAGCTTAATGTTGGTCTTTATGGCTACACTGCGGTTACACAAGCCAGTAGGAAAACTACTTACTCCAGCCCACTGTTATAACTGAATCAATCCATTAGATGAGTATTGAAACTGTGGTCACTCTCCACAATATTTAGTGATTATATATGGCTACAAATTGAATTATTCAATATGCAATTCAGTTATGAGCAGCATGTAAAAACCCAGATAGAGATGGATGTTTTCCTTGTGCTGCAATGCATTACATCTATACATTAAATTAAAAATGGGAGCTATGACATTAAGCTACGAGACATAATTACTGGCCGTTCAAAGACACTAAGGCATGAAAATAGCAGTGTGTATGTGTGTGTGTGTGTGTGTGTGTGTGAGAGAGAGAAGCAGTGTGTGTGTGTGTGTGTGTGTGTGTGTGTGTGTGTGTGTGTGTCACTGGGAAAGTGACTGCTGTTTGGCTTGGCCCCCTGTCCCCGCTTCCAAAAGACTGTGAAATCAGAAATTAAACGCTCCGCCATCGTGAAGCAATTCAGCCTGATACGCCTTCCTCTCTTGTAATTGTTTGTTTATTGGACCCTTTTCAAAAGCAATATTGTGAAGGTCTCAGCAGGCTCAGGGAGGAAGGTCACACCGTGTCAGTTAGCATAAGTGGAAAGATGGCAAAGACATAAAAAAATAAAGTGATGCTTAAGTAACAAGAAGACATTTAAAAAAAAACATATTTACTATATTTATATATATAATGTTGACTTATTCTTCATCATTTTTAAGCCTGCTGTGTTGGGGCTAAATGAGAGGGCAGGCAGAGGTGACCTGACCAGCAGTAACAAGCTGCTGAAGTGGTGGCAGCACAGACCACAGTGCTCCTGAGTGAGCACGGGGGTCACGACTGAAGCGACCTTTTAACCTTTTACTTCAGTGATTTATTGTCCACTATCATTTGAGTCCATTTGCTTTTCCTCACTCTTCCTTTGCTCAGAGTTTTGCACATAATTAGGAGGAGGAGGGCGAACATGGCTGGGAATAACATTTTAGTTAATGAGATGACAGAGAGAAGACATTAAAGACCTGAGCAAAGAGCGATTTCATGATTTAAGACAGAAGAGAGAGAGGCAAGTTCAACCTACAATAAGTAACATTTCAGCATTAAAACATCTAAAAGAACTACTTATCTCAGTCATATATTCTGTTTAGTTGTGTAAGTTCATTTTCTGAATTTTTCTAACAATGTTTAAACTCAGAGAAATCCATAATTTTATTCAAGGTAGTGGTTTAATTTTGTTGTCTGTTACAAACTAACACCACTCAGAGATTTGGGAAGGAAGTCAGTTTATTCTTTGTGCTGTGTTGTGTTAACACTGCAGAGAAAAACAACTTGTTTTCCTCTTATTACATGTAAACCTCAAGTGTTCTTTTGCTTTACAAAGCAGAGTGTGAAACCTTGAAATTTAGCATCTAAAAAGTTTCACTTTTGTTACCAAAATCAGTCCTCTGAAAATAACAGTCAGGTTCTGTCGGCATTTAGTGTTGGTGAATAGAAACAGAACAAGGCTATTTGAAAATTAGGAGATGAGTAACACACTTCCAGAGTCCACTGTTACTGTAACAAAACATCTAAATGTTTTGTAAGTTTTACACAATGTAAAAGGAACATGTCATTTTGGTGGCAATGATTTTTAATTTACACAATTACCTCATATTGACATGTGACATAAAAAATTTTGGGTGAATTTTTGCAGGTTAACTATAGTGTTTTGTTTCATATATGAGCTCTGTTATTTCACACATCTTTACTGTAGAAAACTTCAAAAATATGTTGAGAAATGTTCCAAACCAATTTTAAGAAGTCACATCAATCTTGTTTATGGTTAAATTAGAGCTTTTACTAAGTATTTTATATGATTAATAACACATTTATTTTTGAAGATTAAAACAAAATGTGTGAAATAACGAAGGCTAAATGTTGCCGAGTGAAAAGTAGAATATTTCGCTCCTAAATGTATTAATGTTGTCAAAGACTGTAACAGAAAGCAAAATATTTAAAATAAAGTGCCCCATAAATGCAGTACAAAACTTAGATAGATAGATAGATAGATAGATAGATAGATAGATAGATAGATAGATAGATAGATAGATAGATAGATAGA
>JAQMCX010000001.1:11343298-11362773 GCA_029814765.1 Acanthurus leucopareius | reverse complement strand
ACTTAAAATTTACACCCTAACAGTTTTCTTTTTTTTTTGAATTTTTTAAAAAAACATTTGAATTTTAACCCCCCCCCCCCCCCCCCCCCCCCTCATATAATATGGAGGTGGACAACTGAGTGAGTGCCAATGTTATCACACGTGTAATGCACTCATTCAGAGTGGTTTATGAATAAAAGCAGCTTAGAACACAACAGCTCCTTCAAATTGGACATCTACATCATTGCCAATTTGAATGCTAATTCATCAGTAAGTGCCTCATATACAAATTTCATCTGAATCACATATTTGATCACGCACAAAGCTAAATCTGGGGAAAGATGACCCTCGTAATGTGCAGGATTTATTTTGCCGTCTGAATTCATTCATTCCGTTTGTTTTCTACTGGCTGCAGCCGCTGGTCTTAAAATCAAATTAGCAAAACAAATCAACCATATGATGCGCAGGCTTGCTGATTGCTGCTGTTTTTTCTTCCTTCATTTTATTGGCATTTTTTTCCTCCTTCCCTCCTGAAGTTGCAGCTTTCTCGCCACGAGGGTCCCTGTGGACCAGACCAGATGTTCCAGGCAGCACACTTCCCCACTCTCTGCCTCATGGAATATTCATGGGCAACCAGGCACCGCAGCACAGCACAGCACAGCACAGCACAGCACCGCGCCGCACAGACCAGAGACCACTTATTTATTTATTTCATCACCCTGCTGCCTGGCTGTCTGATGCACAACAACAGTTCAACATACAAGAGCATCTTCTCACCTTCCTGTTTCTCTCAGAGTCACTCACCACATCCTTTTCCCTTTATAGGGCTTCTTTTCATTGGCACGGATTCCCTGGATACATAAATATGCCAAACTTCATATCTGTGGGTATCTTGATGGATCATTCCCTGTCTTGCCCCTCCTTCCAACCTTTCTTTTACCCTGCTCTTGATTTCTCTCTCTCTCTCTTTCTCTTGTACTGTTTCTCTCTCTCACTCTCACTTTTATTAGGCAGATGGGTGCGGCGTGAATGGAGTGTTGAATAACTGATGTTTTTTTGTGAACCCTAATGGTAGTGCTTAAATACAATGCCATTATTTACAACCCTGCCTAATGCATTGGGACACTTAAATTCTTTGTTTGGTGGTGATAATTGGGCTAAATGCTCTACAGTAATGCATCCTGTTGGGCTGTTAGTGGCATGTTTTCAATGATGGATCGGCTTGTTGTTTGGACTGAGGTTTGAGGGCCATTACTTATCTGCAGACGCCCAAGTTACATTTATGATTTTGCCTTACTTGCCAAATCGTGGCACTCCAAATAATTGCAGGAGGAACCTGCAATGGACATATTGTATATCTTAACCTGAAAAACAAGCTAACAGGGGAAAAATCGGCATTTAAGAGTCATTGTTAAGAGCACAAGGTGAGAAGAGTGCTGAGGGAAGGAGAAAGAGCTCATTTTCAGAGCAGCGGAAAGACAAACCAGCTTTCTGGGTACAAAAGGAGACCCGGAGGCAGGGAGCCAGGCGGTACCTCTGCTCCACTTGACTGCGGTCCAAAATGACAGCTGACGGCTGCCGAGCAGACATCATGGACAAGCAGATGTGGCGGCAGCTTTCCAAGTGCAGCAACACTTAATCCCTCCTTTTACTCTCTATTCACCCTAGTCTCCTTCTCTGCCTTCAAGAGGATGCTCTTCCTACCTGTCTGTTCATTCCTCAATGTACCACTATACCCTTTCTCTTTGCCTGTCTCACTTATCTGTCTGTCCCTCAGCAGTTTGCTCGCTGACGGAATTTCACACCAATTTCCCTCAGACCTTCTATTTGACTGCCTTATACAGTGGAAATTGTTTTTTTTTCCAGTGAAAAAGGCAACAAGAGAAGGATTGTGCCTGAAAGAGAAACTCTTCTGATGCCAAGCAGTTGTTTAGTTTCAGACGGTGATTCCCTTGCAGTCTCCCAGCATGCACCTGTGGTAAAGAGGTAATTCAGCTTTCTCCCAGCTGAGGCACAGCTGACTACTCTCTAGCCCACATCCGGCACAATTCCCACTCCAGCTAATCCAACTGCTTTTACATCATCAGCTAATTAACAGCTAATATAATTTGTCAATTATTAGCTACTCTAAACATTTCATTTGTAACATTTGGCTGCAAATGCTACACTGAATGTCCTCTTTCCCTCATTTCTTACTTTCAATTTTCCTCCGTCTGTGCAGTTCTGTGTATCTGTATCCACCATCTCTTCCCAGGTAGACTTTATTTCGATTACTTGATGTTTATGGTCTCCTCTGGTCCAGAAGATAGTAATCCCCATGCAGCAGCAGGGAGAGAAAAGCAGGGATCCTTAGTGGGAAGAGTTTATCAGGAGTGTAGGTCAACTAGGCCAGTTAATAATGCTGTTATCTCGGAGGCAAGGAGGAGGAGGGAGGAGGAAGGAGGGTGCAGAGGAGAGAAGACAAGAGAGGGGTAAGAGAGAGATAGAGAGAGGGAAGGGCGTAGAGAGAAAATACAAGAAAATAAAAGAAGGAAAAGGGGTGAAAAAGAGGGCGGTACAGTGGAGGGGGGACAAGAAGTGCAAAAGGGAATTAGCCCATAGTTCAAAAGGAGCTGTGCCCATAGAGAGAGAACCCTGCTGGGTCTATGCAGGGGGGGGGCAGGTGGCAGTCTGGAGGGCTGTGTAAATGTGTTTGTGTGTGTGTATCCGTGCATGTGTTCCTTTGTGTACAGTATGCAAAGCCAGGTCTGCCATATTCAATATTCCTGTCAGCCTGGACTCTGAATACCAAAACAACCTGTCTGGGAGTATACAGATGCTCGTGCCGCTCCACACCTTCTCCCCCCCACCCCCACCCTTCCTCCTCCAACCCCCCCTCTGCTCTGTTTTTTCCCTTCCCTCTCCTCACACATATGTTGCACTGTTTCAACTGCTATTCCTCTGACAAAACTGATTTTTGCTTCTAATGGGGGTTTAAGTTTGAATAAAACATTTGTTTGGAGAGACTGTTGATGTGTGCTAATAGATAAATAGCACTACTGCAGCATTTTGTCTGAGGCGACATAGATCACAGCCGTTGCACAGATGTTGGCTGTTGTAACAGAGACAATTTACACATTTTGATCTTTGTCAGTGCTGGTGAGTAGAGGCAAAAGACCGTCTGTTGCTGAAGGCACAACTTTGCAGAGATAAGAAAGTAACAAGGTTTGCAATCTCTTGTGTAAAAACTAAAAACACACACACACACACACACACAAACACACACTGAGATGTGTTTTGGGCTTGTATCTGCTGTGGATTTGAATGGGGAGGAGAAAAAAAAACAACAATGTCGCAACATTTCTGTGGTTTTCTCTTTCTTGCTCCCTTTCACATTTAGACAAACCTCATAAGATATGCTTGTAGTGTTGAGAAGAAGGCATGCTCCGCAGAACAAATGGTGTTAATTTGCCGCGCCTCTCTGAAGCTGCACATTAGAGAGAAGCCTTCAGGGAGAGAGGGAGGGAGGAGGAGACGTGGGGTGGAGGGGGTGGGTGGGGGTGGCGGAGGGAGGTGGGGAGAGGATGGAGGGAGGAGGAGGAGGAGGAGGAGGCAGCAGCTGTGCTGGAATTAATGTCTGCATGCCAAATTAGAAACACCATGCATCTCCGTCAGAGATTCACAGAAAAAAAAAAAATTAGGGAGGGGACGAAGGGAAAGAGACAGAAACTGAAAGAGAGTGAGACCCAGACAGACACAAACATAATAGATAGATAGATAGATAGATAGATAGATAGATAGATAGATAGATAGATAGATAGATAGATAGATAGATAGATAGATGACAAAATAAATAGAAAATAAATAAAATAATGCAAACATAGTTGCTTGTTGATAAATCTAAAAAGTAACCTTTAATCTTCTTTCATCCCTTTGTCTCCTCACAGTCTAACACCATACCTGCAGAATATCCATCAGGTCACAGTCTCCTCTGAATGTTGTGTAGGTATGCGTATTGCATCCCTCTATACTAGCTGGTAGGAAAGATCAGTATACATGTTCATTTATATGTGTGTGCTTGTGTGTGCACGTGTGCACTGATGTGTCGTTGATGGAACACCCTTACAGCAGAGATGCAGGGCTGGTTTGGGGCCACCTGTCCCAGTGGTGCCCCCTAGGGACAGAGCATGCATAGCATTATCAGGCAGGAGATCAATAATGAGAGTACAGGCTCTCTCTAATGATAGCTGCAGGCCACAGGGCCATGGGCCTCAGGGTGCCGAGCTGGCAGGACAGCCCTCATGAATACAGGATAAGACTGGAGGAAACTGTGTCTGTATGTGTGTGTGTGTGTGTGTGCGTGTGTGTGTGTGTGTGTGTGTGTACATGTCGAGTGTGTCTTTGTGCATGTGCATGCGCCTGTATGGGCCAATATGGGTGAGAAGTATGTCAGATGAAGGACACAGAGAGCAGATGGCTGGTTGGAGCTGTATGAACACCTCACCTCATCTCTTCCTGCCTCTGCTTCATTCAGCTTGGACTTTTTCCTCTCTGCAGCATGACTCAATGTACCACTCACTTACCTTAATGCCACACACCCCTGGAACCTTCACTTAACACAGAGTATAATCTGTGTTGTACACAGCAGTTATAGTACCTTATGATTGTCTATGAGTTGCAATATTTAGACCCTCTCACTCAGTGATAAAGCTTTATTATATATGCACCGACGTAGGCCTGGTTAACATTTCTCCATATTGTTTGAGCGCAGGTGTATTGTCAGAGCTCTATTACACAGGATTAGCATCATTGGTGTCCTCTTCGCGTGATTCCTCACAGACACGAGCAGCAGCAGGTCACATAGCAGAGCGACCATATAGAGCCACAACAAGAACAACAACATGCTCATTAGCTCATTTCTGTTTTCTCTCTCTCTCTCTCTCTCTCTTTCTCTGCTGAGCTAAATTAACCATCCCATTTCTCTTCTTTGTGTGTCCTCTGCTGAAACAAAGCCATGTGCCCCCCCCACCCCACCCAACCCCTCCTCCACATCACCCCTTCCTCCCTCCCTGCCTGCCTCGCTTCCCCTCCCTACTCCCCGCCCATCCTGTCATTGTAAAAGTGTGCGTCTCCTGTCTGACCGTGCTCCCCCCTCTCCTTACCCTCACCTCAACCCCCAGCTAGACCCCCCCCCCCACAACCATTGCCTACCTTACCCCAACCCTCTTCCTCCCTGTGCACACACTGTCTCCCTCTCTCTCTCTTTCTCTCTCTCTCTCACTCTCTCTCTCTCACCCACCCTGCTTTCCAATCACCCCCCGGGAGGTGACATCTGCCGAGATGTGCTCGGCTGGTTCCAGATGCACCACCGCCTCTTCCACCACCGCCACCCGAACGAATGAGCGAGCGAACGACACCCCAGCACTCATTTCAATTCCATCACCCTCTCCCAATCATCTTGCCTCTCCCCAGTGCAACATTAACGAGCCTCTTTCATTTGAATACATAATTAGCCGCCCGAGCACTCTGCTTCACTAATTTTGAGACAAAAGGATGGAGGAGACGAGGGGGGTGGGTGGCTGGGGTGGAGGGCGAAAGGGTGGGGGGGTGGCATGTGGGATGAGGAGGATGAGGCAAATAATGATAACAAAAAAAAAGAAAAAAACATTTGCATTTTAATTAGGAAGCAGAAAGGGGACTATTTTTTTCAATCAGGCTCTTTTTTTTCTTTGTCTTTGTCTTCTTTCTCCTGCCCTTGCTCTCTCCATCATATCTGAGTTTGTGATTTTACAGTTTGTTTTGTTCTGCATACCATTCAACAGTATTTTAATGTGACTACATCTGCCTTTAAGTCGCTGTTTGTGTGTGTACGTGCATTTCTAAATGACAATGCATGCATGTGTGTGAGTGAATCCATCACCAGCCCTTAGGGCATGCGACGCTCCCAAGCCAAAATAAACCCCACTTACTCCTGCACAATAAATCATTCTTCTCAATGAGCTGAAGCCAGCTGAGACGCTCCAGAGTGCATTACAATATCATGTACATTCAATAATAATTGCTCCTATTGCCCTCACTGTGGGTGATTTCAGTTTGCTGAAATAACGGCCTTGAGGCTTTTCCCATGGACGGATGGCGCATTCAAACATAAATGAACATGCATCTGGCAAATATCATGTTCCCGACTTCCTTTAATGAACTGGGGTTCCATCAGCTAGTATGTTTTGTGTGAGTGTATATGTCTTGTTAAAAATAAAAAGGGAAATGCAGAGAGAGACAGAAAGAAAGAAAAAAATGGAAATCTAAAGCAACAAAGTTGGGAGAGGCAAATTAAAAGCCAAAAAAAAAAAAAAAAAAGGCTGTGACTATGTGTACTTACGCAGCCTGTGAAAGCGATGTCGTCTCTCTTCCTTCTTGGTGGTGTGCCAGGCTTGGCCTCCTGTCAGCCATCGGAGGAGCCAAATGACAGCTTTGATCCTATTAGGATCAGCGCCAAATCAACACTTTGCTCATTAAGGGCCTGCACACGCCAGCTAACGACGCGCCCGCCTTCCATGCCGACCCAATCTGTGCCAACCAGCCATGCCCTGCGAGTGCCAGACTCACCTGTCGTCACTGGGTGAGCACAGCAGCACGCAGGAAACACTTTGCTGAGTCAGTGCTGACTCAACAGACTTCACCCACAATTTTCTGTGTTACTGCGTGTGCACAGCAAATCATTAAAGACAGAAAAAGGATGCTGTTATTACACAATTTTTACCAGGTTACTTCCTTCTTACAATCGGCAGACACAACCAGAAAAATGCAGGGTGGCAGCCTCCTATAGCACTACATGATAGGAGAAAACCTTTTGTTTCTGTTAAGAATTACACAGAGACTGCAATTGACTACTGTATGTGTACTGTATTTCACAATGCAGGAATATGATGCAAGTCACAACATCCTACCATCCTTCGCTCTGTTGTTCCCTATTGTGTATCTTTCACATATTCCTCTGCTCCACAAACTTCTGTGCATCACCTCACAGCACCTCACCTTGCTTCATCCAGACACTAACTCCTTAGCCAACCAAAAGTCCACCCACCCTAAACTTTTCCAAACCATCTCCCCCATACCTACACACTCTACGGCCCTGCACACTTTACCTCACTCCCTTCTACTGTTGTGAGGACGACTTAAGTGTAAGTTCAAGGCTGGCTATATCTAAAAAGATTCACATATAAAAATGACTTTCCACAACACAAGTGATTGTAGGATATTTTTGCAAAGATTTCCATCTGCTCTGAAAGACTAAAACAATAGGAAAAAAGACAAATTACTTTTTTTTGTTCTATTTTAGCAAGCTAAAGAACGGTGCAATACAGCAAACATTTGAATGTTCGAAAAAAAATGAAGGTTTTTATTATAAATTGTTTTTAAAAAAATAAGTGAGAGAAAGAGGGTTGGAGTTGACTCATAATTGTTTTCTCAGGCTAATGTCTTGCTTTTCCAAAAATTTGTTTTCCTTGTTTGTCCTTGATTTTCTCAGGAGAGTGTAGGAGAAGTACAAACTGGTGCAATTGACCAGAAAAATGAAAATTAAAAGAACAGTTTCATATTCAGCTGACTTAGTTCTTGACTTAAAATTGTGTTACACTCATTGATGTTTTTGACTTCTGCATACCAGTGCTCAGATGCTTACACACAGATACACACACCCCTCTGTGACCCGTTCATCAGTCCCCCCCCCCGCCTCCAACGGAACGCTCCAGGTGACTGTGTCATTTTATTGATGTGTTATTTGATATCGACTGGCTGGAACCAGGGTCAAAAAGGTCAGAGGTGAAGGTTCAGGTTGAGCTGACACAGTCTTTAGAGACAAACACTCACACACACACACACACACACACACAGACACACACACAGACACAGGAGATGAAAGCTCAGTTCCATCTTATTTACTGCTCGACCTCAATCTTTATCTTTCACCTCTGACCTCTACCTGGGGAATATACGTATGGATCCTGACTGCTTCACTGACTTATTGAGCTGCACACACTCCCGCAAAACTCTGGACATTTACATATTCTCACTTAAACCGACGCAAAACACACTCATGTGTGTATAATATACCCTCACATGAGTCTGTACGGAGCTGTACTTTTATGGCAGATTCAAACAATAGCTCAGGCTTGAAAAAAAAGGCCTGAGATAAACACAAATAAACAGCATATGCTTTCGATGTTGGTGACTGTGTGAATGCAACCAAAGTTTTACTGCTGCTTTTATGTGTCTCAACGAACAAAAACATAATTTTCAACAACAATTTCCATCATATATTTCAACCTTTGGGTTTGTAGTTTCCATTGTTTAAATTTTGAAATAAGGATTCTCAGTATTGTTAAGAAAGGGTTAAGTCCATTTTCAGTGTTGTCTGCTCCGCATCAATGTACATTATGTACTCCTAATTTGCATACTGCAGCGCGAGCTCAATTAAAATGAACTTTTAATTTCTTACAAGTAAATTAGTTTTGCATGCGATGCGTGCAAATGTCGGGATAATGGGTGCTTTTTAATGAGCTCACAAGCTGAGTGCACCCGATCAACTCCCGGGGTGGAGGAGAATGACGCAAGGGACAAGGCACCCAACCACCTTACCTCGCTGTCACCACCCACACTTTTAATATCTTTCCTCTTTTCACCATCACCCACTATAATTCCATTTAAAATCCAATTTTTTGTTTCTCACCACACCCAGACCCTGTTCCCGCAAACTTTCCTTCCCCTGCATCCCTCTTTCTCCAGCCTTTCAACATCCCTCTGCCGTCTCTCGCTCCTTCTCGTCTCCCTCTCCTGTCATCGCATGCACTTTCCCTCCCTCCAGTCTGCTCCTCCCAAAGCCTTAATTCATTCTCCCCTCCTGCTGCTCCCCTCTGGGGTGCAGAGGTGGTCTTTGTGCGCTGAGTGCTGCTGATGTCAGGGCTGCTGAACAGGTGTGCAGACAGAAAGAGCCCTGTTGTTGTGGCGGGACGGCTGGGTAAACAAACGCACAAGAGGTCTGTGCCACATTGTCGCACACACACCCACACACAGAGATTCGGCAATCAGATGCACACTCACAGATATCTAACATCCCAGTTCAGAGGAGTAGAAGTCGAGAATGGAGTTTAACATGGCTGGGGGGAACACACAAAGCTGCATTACAATGATGAAGCGACTCACGCACACCTGCGAGCACACACGCCATTAGAGCGGAAAGTGTGTCGCCACAGTGTGACCCTCGCTGTGCTGCAGGTGCTCTCTGTATGAACTGCTACAGGCCAAGAAGCCACTGAGGGATTATCTGAGAGCCACTGCCCTCACCACACACGCAATCTCACACACAACTTTGTGCCCTCAGTGTTCCTGGATAAAAGGTTTTAGTCCCCTACAACTCTTTTACTCTTTCATTCAATTTCCTTCATTCCCCTTTTCCCTCCACCTCTCCTTTGTTTCCCTCTCTTCCACTCTCAGCATCTGTTTTTTTTCCCTCAGTCTTCTCTTTGTCTCACCAACATCCTCTCTCCAAGCTGCCCTCTGGCTCTCCATCCCTCCATCTCCTCTCTCCATCTCTTTCCTCATTCCTTCCAGCCCTTCTCTATTTTTCCATTCTGCCCTTGCTCTCTTGCTTTTTTCCTCACCTCCCTCCTCCACCGCCGCTGCACAGCTGTGCAGAGGCAGATTAGTGTGTTAGTACCTGTGAGGCAGAGGCACGGCAAGCTGCATGCTAAACCCAATCAGCTAATGCTGATAAAGGAGGCGGGGTACGGACATCTGTTCACACAAAACACCAAACTCATTTGAATCACAAGATGAAATGACTCACATCTGCTGAATTGGAAAATATCTTTTTGCCCTCCTTGTTTTAATTTGGGTGGAGGTGGGTATACACCAGATGCCAGGGTGACGTTCTGAGTGACAGGCCTCGAGGACGGCAGAGGAGGATGTCCATGTGTATTTCTGTGTGTGTATTTGTATAGAAATGTGCGATTTAACAGTATAATCATACTAACAAGAATGTATGTGACAACACATTTTAGCAGAATAACATATTTCCATGTTGCGGAGTGTTATATTTTGCATGTACTGTTATGTGGAGCTTATGTATGTGTGTTTAAAGTGAGTATACACAAAAAACCAAGTACCTACATTACCCACAATGCAGCTTAAATGTCAGCACTTTGGTCAGTGTGTTCCTTTTCAACTAGGAGGTTGAAATTTTCAATTTCCTAGTTTAAAATTTTAACTGGAACACAACCTGGAGTCTGATGTCCGACTCACAAAGTTGTGAGAATCTCACCAACCTCGACCTCATAATCCAAGATGGCTGCTGTGACAATAGTGAACACTATGGTGATATACTATGTATCAGCTCTTAAGCCCTATTTGAATTAAATTGGTTTTGCTTGCAGTGGTGTTAAACTGAGATTAGGTGTTCTTTGCTTGTAGCTGATAATGTAGCCTCAAGATGTTAGCTTCAGACAGAGATGAGGAGTGGGCTACAGACAAACAGGCTAACCTCTGTCCAGCTCCACACCCCAAGTTTATCAAACTCATAGTCTCCAGACTCAGCTCACATTTCCTCAAATGTCATCACTTGAGGCAGTTTATCAGATGTTGATAACTCTACATTTCACAAAGGGCGCTTTATAGGACATGAGCCATAAACAGAGTTTGATGTGTGTAAGACTAGTGAGGGTTCCTCTATTTAGCAAGTGAAGCCAGTTAAAGCTTATTTGACCCTCGCACTCTTAGGAGCTCTTCACCTCCATTTACATACACAAACGCACACACAATATACATGTCAACATGAAATATATTAGGTTATACAACATATGCGTTTACAACACTACAGTCACAATTCAGAGAGAAGGAAAACCACACTCTCACATTCTCTCTCATCCTCTCACCATCTTCTTCCTCTTTCTCCTTCCTCTGAAACACATACACACATATCTGCACACTTGGTCTCTGCCACTTACCCTTTGACCTGATCACCACTTAAAGGCACTAAACACTCACCACAAGTGTTTATGGGCCAAACACTGAGGGAACAGCAGAATGGCTGAGGCTGTAAACAGTTCTTGATGTGGCTGAAGGACAGGCTTGCTGAACAGAGGGGAGAAACAAGGCTGCTGCTGAAGTTTTCAGGCTCCGATCGAATTTCAGTCTCTCCATTTACATAACAATTTGCACTCGGATAGATCTTACAAATCTCACTTTTTTACTTGATCACCGTGTGTTCATTCAGTAAGCATAACTTCTCATATATATAAGTCTGACTTGAGATTTTCTCAGGGATCATGCATTTGGTCGCTGCTTTCTGGTGTGTAATAATAGAACATTAAAGGCCATAATTTTTAAAATTGGAAACACAATGTTACAGCTAATTACTGAATGGCTTAAGCAAAGTCTGTATCATTTATATGGCCCTTCAAATTGAGCTTGAAGATCCTGCTTATATTTGTGTTTTATATTTCAAATGGAATTGTAATAATTTTAAATTAATCTTATAATAAAATATGAGATCGGATTTTAGGTATTTTTTGCAATTTGGACTGACCTACAGAATGAGATTTTGATACCTGTATTAAGGCTGGATCCCATGAAACTGATTTGAAATAGTGACTCAAAATTTGTGTTATAAATAAAATTGACATCTTCCTCTCCTCATTATTTGTAACTCAGCAGTTTGCCAGTTTTTGTTGTATTTGAACAGTAATTAGGGAACGCATCCCCATCAGAAAATGATCAACAGTTGTCTGAACAGTTGTGAGAAATCCTTTACAATATTATCATCAGAACAGGATGATTCTGTTTGATGTGTGCAATGAGTCGGACCTGCTCAAGAAGGCTGAGTCTGTGGGTTGGTGGGTGTTTCACGGCAGTTGTAGCAGATGTTGGCATAAAATGTGTTTGCAGATGTTTTGAAAATCTTTCAAAGACATTTGTTCATCAGACGTTTTTATCGACACTGATTAAAAATGAATATGTCTTTGATGTTTTGTTGTCAATTAAATCAAACACACACACACAAACAGTCTGAAACAAGAAGTCAGTTACTCACAACTTCTAAAAATTAAGCTTTCAGTCTTAACATGATTCTAATAAACATTTGCAGTGTCATTTTTATTCTGACAAACTGAACTCTAGTTATTCCCTTTTGCAATTGAATAAAAAAACTTGTCATTAAATAATTGAGCATGTGATCTTAAAAATGTGTGATGTGTAGCCAATTAGATCCAAAGTAATTAGATACACACAAAAAGATTAAAAACATTGTAGAGGAAGCTGTAATTGTTGAACATATTATACATTAATAAACTCTTAAAAATGTTCTCATCTGCTTATATCTACTTTAAATTGTAGGTAATAAGAAATTAATTATAGGTTTATGTTTATTTACTTCTTACAGATAATGAATATGGGTGGGGGTTGAAGTAGAGGATTGTACAAGAAAAAGAAGGGTTAAAAAAAGTAAAAAAGAAAGAAAAAAGTATGAAACAAAGTTCTTTTCTTAATGTAGCTGTTGGTGGAACTCAAACTTGTAAATCTTTACTTTATCACAGGGAAGAAAAGTTGGATAATCAAAAAAATTCTGCTGCTTTGAACAAACAGCACTTCTGGCAATATATAAAGGACTTTTTTCTGTATCAAAAAAAGAGGCAAAGATAAAAAAAATTCATGCCAAATTGAGGCCACAAGAGCGGCCAAAAAATCTCTGTTGCATGAGCTCCAAGTTATAATAACATGAAGATGTCATAATGAATTTTCTGGTCTTTTACTTTGTTTTATTGTCAGAATTATCAGTGCTATTTTTTGCTACAGCTTCACATTAGTTTTGTCGCTCCAGGACTTGTATGTTTGTTCATACATTTTACACTCATCTCTGTGAACGTCTATATCTGTCCGTTTTCTGATGGTCTGTTTATCTGAGCTGCTCCCTGTGCACTCACTCAAGCTCCAGGCATGCATATATTCTTTGTACATGAATGGCGATTAGCGCGGCTCTGCCAATCACTATAATTTACATTAAATTTGAAATTAATTTCACACTTTTTTCTCTCCGTAATTATGTCAACAGCTGCTGTGAAACCAAGCTGCACACATGAATTTTAATAGCTGTTCCTTTTAAATCCCTCTGAACTTTGGAGAGAAAAACACAACATTATGGCAATATTTCTGTTATAAACTCGCAAGGATTTAGTATTAGGGAGGGAAGAAGAAACTGATCATTAAGTATCTCTGCTTCAATCTCACAAAACCACAGAAATGTCCCTCCATCCATCTGTTCATCCATCTGTCTGTCAGTAACACTGAAACTTGGGACTATATTTGTTATGTTGTTTTTTTTTTAATTAAAACTAATTTTTAAACGACGAGGACTTAAGATTCAGCTCGAGTCATAATGTCATGTCACAGTGTTTACTGGCAGTACCTTTTTTTAAATTTAGAAATCAATATAAATGTTATTAAATTACAATGAATCGGATCAGAGGAGAAATGTATAAATAAAAAAAAGATCTCTTCATCATTTTGAAGCCATTCCTTGTTGCTTTTCGGATCTCTACAGTGACGGCTATTGAACCATTCACAATACCTGGTGCCCTGTACTCGATGATGGCGGAGCCCCATGCAGTGACAACAGATTTAGTCTGCTGTATGTGTCTGCTTCTCTCTTTAGCTCCATGTCACTGCTAAGGCTTTAAAGACTGCACCCGCTAGGCCCCCACACTCCTGTGCATTAACAAACCTGGCCCAGCCCTGCATGTGTCCACCTCCCTGCTGAGCTGGACATTATTTACCACAGATAGAAATTGTATCTGTGAGATCAGTATGCATGTTTCATTCTGTCTGTGCGAAAGAGGGAGATAGGTAGAATGGTAGATGGAGAGAAGGGGGGAAGTTAAAAAGAGAGGGAGATGGAAGAAGAAGGAAAGAGAGTGGAAAAAAAAAACAAAATGAGAGGTGGGATCAAGGGGTCAGGACTGAAGCATTCAAGCTCTCATCTCCACACAGCAGGAGCCCACAACCAGCAGCCCTGCAATTACATAGCCATTTAGGACAGACACAGAGGGGGGGAGGCCCCAACCCCTTCCAGCTCTCAAGCAAGATCTTTATGGGGCCAAATTAGGACCAAATCTTTTTGTCAATTTGGAAAACAGAATCAAAAATATAAGGGAGGAGCTTTAAAAATAAGAGCTGAAGAATTAATTTTGAACCCTGAAAAAATAACAACTAAACCAAACTACAATAAGATATAGGAAAAGTTTGTGTCATTTATTAGAAGTACTTTTGATTACATTTTTACATGTTATTATTTTCATGTTTTATTTCTTCTGTTTTGAAATCTTTTTAGTTGGTTTTAGATCTTAGTTTTTTAAAACCATTCAGATGGAAACATTTTTGGGGGTTTTTCCTGTTAATAGTCTGAAAGACGTCTCTTTTGCAAAGCATAGCAGCTCATTGCTACAGTGACTTAGGCCCTAGGATATTTTTCTTCTTGTGTGTGTTATTAAGCTGCGATTTTTCACTGGGACAAATGTGCATCAAGTCTGACACACTGTGCAGCATCTGGCTTACACAGTACCTGTGTGATTGTCATATGATAAATATCTTACAACCATGGCTGATTTATCTCTGCTTGCTGCAACCTTTTCATCACAAATATTCCATCTGCTTATTTTTTTTTTTTGCTCTACAGCTAATTTTTACATTTCAAGTATAATTTTCCACACATTTTTTTCAGTCTATGTTGTATTTATGATTTTTTACACAACAGCATGCCAGATATTACTGCAAGCTCTGCTCAACTGGCATTAAACATGATGTTCAATCACAGTTATGACTATTGTGGATGTAATATGAGATTCTCTAGCAAGAAAAACAAGTTGTCATTGATTACAACGTAAACAACAAAAAATAAATAACAGAACACTTAAGTTTGGCATCTCAACCTATCTTAATCATGTTTTCCATGTCTCACTGTACTCAACCCTGTTTTGTTCTTCATACACGAGTGAGTGTAGAGGCGAAGGGGGAGGGATATTGATGTTAAGTCACTTGATGAAACGAGCAGGTCATCAACATCTTCACAGACGCCTGCTCCTCTTGAAGACTCAATGCTCACCAATCACACCAAAGATCTATTGATTAGCGGGCTAAGAAGATGAGGTGTCGGTGGCGAGTCGTGTGCAGAGGGATGCCTCGCAGGAGCAGAGCCCAGGTGATAATGACTGTGGCCTCCTCTGCCCTCCCTCCTTGTCTCTCTTCATCATGATCACACTGGCCTTAAACATCTTCTCCAGGCCTCCTGCTGCTTCCTCACTCTATCGCTCTCTGTGTCAGATAAACACAGACACACACATGCATGCACGCACACAGACACACACACACAAGCCTTTCCTCCTCATGTCTCTCAAAATTAGTTACACTTACTTTCACAAAAGTAAAGCACTGAGAACAATGGCCGCTCTCCCCCACCATTAGCTATTATCATTATCTCCACCACAAAGTCAATGATTAAATAAAGATACAAATTAACAGCCACAGACGAAGACAACAGAGGCTTTCATGGCTCTCAAACGTTACTGCAGGAGTTGACCTACAAACTCTGATAGTTTGCTTCATGTTTTATGTGCAACATTCGCACCGTATTAAACTTTAACCCTCATTCAGAGAGGTTCTTAATATTAACTGACACTTCGGCTGTTGCTCATTGCACCAGACATCATCTAGGCTTACCTTCTTTTGTCTGGAAAAAGCATTTGCTTGTATCTGTCAGTGTGTGCCAGATGAGTTTTTATGAAAAAAAAACACACAAGACAAGTTGAACCACAGGTTTTCTGTGTTCTCTCTCTGGACTCCACTTTCTCTTTTAAAAAAATAACGTGAAAATATTTAAAGATTGATGTCAGCAAGCATAACCTCTTATGTCTGCGATAACACAGAACAACCCACTTATAAAGTTATATGAGATAAGATGAAGAGGAACGGAGAATTAAAAAATGTAGTCAGATTATTATAGATATGTTATCTTGCTGATTTTCCTGACAACCAGCTATAAGGGAATTCAATGTACAAGTGCAGATATGTTGTTCTAAGTAAGGATATGGCTAAAATGTATTTCCTTATCAATAAATATGTTGATTTATTTGTCATTTAATTGGCTGATCATTCGGTCAATGAATTATTAGAAAAAAAATCCAAAGATATTCATCCTCACTTTTACATTAATAAAAATAAACCCCCTCAAAAAGGCAGAAAATTGTCAAAAGCAGCAAAATAGTTGCCAATTAATTTTGTGTTGATCAAAGAATTTATTTTTTCCATTCATTAAATTATAGCATGTTGTTCATAGATTTCCTTGTTTCATTTTATCAAACGTGAGGATTTGTTGATCATCTATGTTCTATCGAACAAACTTTCTGGATTTTGGACAAAACAAGCACCCTTAAGAAGTTACCTCAGGCTTTGTGGGTTTTTAAAATTAATTATTATTATTTTATTTTTTTTACAATTTTATGATAATTTATAGCAATTAAGCAATTAATCACCTAATAAACAGTATAATTTTTAACTTAACAGATAGTAGAAATAATATTTAATTTTGTTCATATGTTGTCTTAACTTACAAAGTGAATAATGTTGCTGGAGGAGGATCTGTTTAAAACTTTCACTTCTTCATCAATCAAACAGAGACAGTTGAGTTTTTCTTTTGGTATCTGATCTTAATTCTTCACTAAAGTTTCCATATGGAGGAATTCTGAGCACGTCCAACATGGAGGAGACCCAGAGTCAGACCCCGAGCACACTGGAGGGAATAAACATTATTACTTCC
The DNA here is from genome assembly GCA_029814765.1 of Acanthurus leucopareius. Classification (NCBI taxonomy): domain Eukaryota; kingdom Metazoa; phylum Chordata; class Actinopteri; order Acanthuriformes; family Acanthuridae; genus Acanthurus; species Acanthurus leucopareius. The sequence goes on along the minus strand of JAQMCX010000001.1, from coordinate 11,345,957 downwards.
TTGAAACAAGCATTCAGCAGGAGAAGCTGGAGGATGTGGCTGGGTAAAGGATGTGTATAAGATACTGTGAACCTAGAAAATCAAAGGCAAGCAGATAGTAGACAGAGCAGTTTTTCATTTTAAATTTGGGATTATCAAATCGACAAGGAACTGTCTCTATGGTCTCTCTCTCTCTGAGCTCATTCAGCTGAATCATTTGGCCTTTTCACACCTACCTGTCTCCATGTCCCCATTGTCTTTTTGTCTTAACTGTATGTGTGTGTGTGTGTGTGTGTGTGAGAATGTGTGTGTGTGTCCTATTGTGGTCTCCCAAATGATGCTCAGCACAGCAATGAATCCTAAAGGAGTAACCTCTTTGTTTCAGACAATTAAACTCAGCTCTGGTCTGCACCCCCTGCCAAACAAACACACGCACACATACACACATACACACACACTTCTGCAGATGTGCACAATCCAGCTACACACATACACACACACGGCAGCAGATAGACATTGTAGCCACAAAAGTGAGGTTCAAATACCACTCAACCTCACAGGGGAGGCTGGTGACCTTTACCACAGCAGCAGAGCCTGTCCCTCTCCTCCCTCCACTCTATAGCTCTTTCATTCTCTCCTATCCTTTTTTTACTTTTTGCTCCATCGCTCCTCTCTTCCACACACACCTTATCACACTTCCTTATCCCTCTCTCTCCCCAGAGAGACCTCTGCTCCCCCCTCTCTTCCAAACCCACCCCTTCCCCTTCACATTTTCCCTTTTATACCTTGAACCTCTCCGACAGCGAGGGCAAGTTTTCATCTATCCATCCGTCATATCTGTCACAGTCACTTTACACCCACCAACCCCCCATGTTGAGAAAAGGAGAAGCTAAACAAAAATAAGCATATTTCAAACAGCAAACAGCAGCAACAAATAAATAAAGAAAACACTCCGTGGAAGACCTTTCAACCTGTTCCAAACGCCTCCATCATCCCAATTAGTGTGTGAAATCTGGGGATGCAGGTGCACAAGAAAGCACCATAAGTCATTGGTAGAAAAGTGAGTCTGCAGTTTTAATGTTTCTGGACAAAGTAAAACAAGCCTTATTCAAGCTGCTTGTTTACCTGGTTCAAGGAGGTTTCAAGTCTGTGATAGATGGTTTCCATTATACCCTGAATGAAAATCAGAAGAGGAAAGAGGAGGAGTTGAAAGGTTAAGGGGAGTTCACGTATGTTTTACTTACCTTGTAAGCTGAATTCCATTATAAGTTAGGTAAAGGTAAGGTAAAACATACTGAGCAAACACTTTGCTTTAGAAAATGTTAAGTGCATGTACGAAGATTGTTGTACAGGTTGAACGGATTGCAAAAAACTCAAGGACCTCTCAATGAAGGATACATAATTTTTTTTCGTTAATACCGAATAACATATTCATACTTTTTTATACAGAACACTTAGAATAAATTCAAAGTAAACAAGATGCATTTAGGTTCATCAAAGGTTTAACAGTTTAACATCAAGTGCATTTTTATATAGAATTCAGTGTATGAGTTATTTCACTTAATCTAAATAAAAATAAATTGGTGTAATAAAGCAGGAACAACGATTTTTTGATTATGCATGTCTACAAGTCACTGGCTTGGTATTAATAGACTGAGATATTGACAGATTGCATATGTTGTATACAGTGGTGGTTATGGTGGTGCATGCATCTGTGTGTCAGACGCTGAGACTAAACAATCATGTTTGGAGTATGACAATAAACTTCTCAATCTTCCACTATTAATTTCTTGAATGTATTTAAACAGACAGTCGACTGAGGCAGTTGGGACAACAAACACACCTGGTGTGCTAAATCCATGCAGGCGTTTCCTCATGTGCATCCTCTTCAGACTTCTTTCATGACTACGCTCAGAGCTTCCTCTTACTTTGCTTTTTCTCCTCTCTCTGTGTCTGTATAGAACTGTAATGCATCCCACTCATGATGCGCTGAAGAGTGGAAGCCAGTGCAGGAGAGAGGGTAGAGGCAATGAGGGAAACTGAAAAAAAAAAAAAAAAAACAGGCTGAGAGAGGACGACAAGGACTCAGACAGAGAGGGAGAGCGAGGGACAGGGTGCATTGAGGAGGAAATGGGAGGGAGGAAAGAGGAGGAGTTGATAGTTTGAGGGGTCGAGCACCACCTGGTATTCCTTTACAACCAAGGAAAATGCCTAGAGAAATGATAATAAAATAGAGGGAAGTCGCAGAGCCGTCTGTTGCTGACAGGAGCTGTGTATGTGCCCTGCGAGAGGCGCGTGTCTGTCTGTGTGTGTGTGTGTGAGTGTGTGCAAGTGTGTGTGATGAATAATTCATGGCTCTTCATTAAGGAGAGAAAGTGTGAGTGAGTGATTGAGTATGGATGTGTGTGTGTGTGTGTGTATGTGTGTGTATGTGTGTGTTTGTGTGTGTGTGTGTGTGTCTGTGCGCACCCTTCGTTGCTCTGCGCCATGTCGCCTGCCTTGTGGCTGCCATCTGGCTTCACGCCATCAGAGTGCCACCCTCCAAAGCCCTCACTCTCGCAAACATGGCAGGAGAGGAGAGGAGGGGTTGGGTGGGGTGGGGGTGGGGGGTGTTGGGGGGGGGGGGGGGGGGTGTTTTGCCGGGAAGGTTTTTGGGGGGGGGTTGGGGATTTTTGTGGGG
>JAQMCX010000001.1:11293872-11317345 GCA_029814765.1 Acanthurus leucopareius | reverse complement strand
ACACACACACACACACACACACACACACACACACACACACACACACACACAAACACACACACACACACACACAGACACACACACGTGCGCTCACACACCTCTTCCTTTTTCAGTATTCTGCACAAGAAACAAATAAGCCACCTACAGCAACATACTAAGGTGACACACACGCACACACACACACACACAATGCTGCATTTGTATGTAGCCACCAAGGGTCGTAACTCTGACAGAGAATCATATAGAAAGTGAGTTTCATAAACAACCCGTCCATCTCTGTGACATCTGCACTTCCACAGTGGTCCGTTACACACTCTGCCTCCAACAGACCCTGCGTGTAGTCGTCTGTGCATCTGTATGATGCTAGTCCGTTGCATTGTGAATGTGTGTGTGTGCGCGCTTGTGTTTGACCATGTTCACAGCAGCAGCTCCGCAGTACATCAGCATATTGTGTGGTTGGAACAAAGCACTGACTCTTGACCTTAGGTTACCTGAAGTTAATCCTTTTCGTGGGTCATGCAGGGAAACTGTTAATTCCAATCACAGAGCACTGAGGCTTTTCACTGCAAGCCTTTTTTACATTATTTAATCGGTGCCGGGGCGTTTTTTTTTTTTTTAAAGTCCTCCTGGCTTCATGTGAAGACAGCGTTTGTGTTTAGGGCTGGCGAGACTGGTGAGACTAGAGTTAGGGCAGAGCAGCTGTCTGTGTGTACTTTACAAGCTGGTTCTGTTTGTTCTGTAGACACAGGAGGGGTCAGGAGGGTGTCAGCTTTGTCTTCTGTCCACCTCTATGGCTATGTGTGTGTGCATGTGGGTGTGTATGTGTGTCCGCCAGAGGGAGAGAGAGGGCAGGCGGGTGGGGCAAACAGACCAGTGTCGACAGGTGGAGGATTCTCACTGTAGAGGTACCAGGTGTATCTATCATTTTACTTCTACTCTGTCTGTATATCCTCCTGCCTATCCATTATATTTGTTTATTCATTTTGCGGTAATTTATTTTAACAGACATTAATGTAAATACACCAAAGTGAGGCAAAAGTCTATTTTTGCTTTTGTCCACTCTGTAACTGGTTTTAGACAGCTGGTCAGGCAATTTAAAGGTGCAGCATCACATCTTTCAAACTTTCAAACTTTCTTTAATAATTTTTCAGTTTTTTTTAACACTTTACAGACTCAATTATTGATTAATGTAAAAAAAAAAACTGCTGACAGAACAACCAGTAAAGAAAATAATTATTTGCTTCAAAATCTGTCATCCTTTTGAAAGTGCTGCACAGTCACCCTCAAAAGAATAAAACGCTGAAACAGTCAGTTATTTAAATGTTCAGAAATAATCAAATGGGAATATTAACCTTCATAAAAATTATATGTATGATACATGTTTGGGAAACACTATGCTACATTGCCAAGTGCTGGTTGGAACAAGCAATACAGAAGCATGTAATACACTCATAATAATAAAAATGAAACATAAATCATAGTGATAATAGTGGGGGACTTTTCCAATGTATCCATCTGAAATTGAGCCTTTTGCATATTAATCGTGAGGTTGCTCATTGTGCACTGCCCCTGAAAATAAATTAATAAATGCATCAGTCAACACAGCTGATTATATACTCCGTAACATCTGACAACACATAGCGAAATTCAATAGATTTTACTAGCTATGCAGTATTTATGGCGTGTGTTTACATCCCTTCCATTCAACTCTCTGAAAGCTGCCCTTGTATTTTGCTCAACAACGTAAATAAAGTCTGCAGTCTCATGGACTCAATTCTGCTTTTCTTGTTGTCCTCGTCGTCCTGATATGTGGAAACAGCGGCACCCACGGGCAGACAGCGGGACAGGAAAACAGTTGTACTTCTGTCGCTCACTAGTTTCTGATTTGACCGTTTTGGTTTCGGTAATAATTTCACAGGAGAAAATGGTCCTATGTTTTCGGCTGCACTTAGCAAGTCACACATGCACACAATGTGTTTTATTCACATGTATGTATTGCAAATACAGATATTTTCATCCAAGTGTGACACATAGTCACTGACTATGTTTCATAAGCGTGCATGCAGGTATCATCCTGTGATAAAGTACCTTATATTCAGCCTCAAGTGTCATAATCTTAACAATTCTGTACCAATATAAGATTTTGTCCTCTTCAATTTGGATCTTCTTCAACTTAGACAGAATTCCTGCAATGTTGCCAGCTCTTGCTTCTGATGATACCCGAGAGAGAGAGAGAGAGAGAGAGAGAGAGAGAGAGAGAGAGAGAGAGGTTAGGAGCTCCAGATGGTGTTTAAACGCAGACAGAAGGCTACAGCGAGGACAGAGCGAGAGGAGGAGGAGAGAGCCGCGGTTACTGCGTACAGTGGGCCCGTTTGCTCCACTCATCAGTGAAGACAAAACACCAGGTCTGAAAACCCGAAATTGTTGATTGACGGGGAAGGAAAGCGTAAAAACATGTGTGATTTTCTTCGGGAGAAGTGAATCTTTTATTGAGACCATCTGAAGGCAGGTCGGCGCTGGATCGGCGCGTCGGAGGAGGAGAAGGACCATACAGAGAAACGTGGTAGTAGAGTAGCAGATTGTACACAGGCTGCAAAGAAACTGTGTGTGTGTTTTTTTAAAACAAAAACGGAGACAATTTTATCTCACCGGATGTATGAGAACTTGTTCATGACTCCGCGGACTGTGGCTGAACTGTGAACTAAAGAAGAGGGTTTGAAAGTTGTCACAGGAGGAATAATAGACGCACCCTGCAGACAAGAGGATCCGCATCTTGATAATTTGCGTTTTTTTACATGGGAGACGCGCGGATTTGTGGACTTTACAGTCACAAAATAGAAACAGGTGAATAGTTTAATCTGTTTTAAACAGAGCAAATAGGACTACGTGCAAAAGGTAGTTTTTTGCTGTTGAAACAGTATTTTTGTTCTGTTGGTTTTTTGTTGTTCTATTTGGGATAGTTAAAATGAGCAAGAGAGCGGATTTACAGGATTGGGACAAGTTGTGATTTTTTTCACATCACCGTCAGCACACGAAGCTGTTTGCTTTAAAATAAAAACAGACTGCAAAACCAAAGACATCAGTGTGCTTGAGGATCCAAAAGTCCTGCATGGCTTTGATTTTATTTTTTCCTTTTTCGAGATAACTGAGAAGAGAAATACCTCATTATTCATCCCACCTGGAAAGTCAAGACCCCTTTTTAAAACTCCCAAAGGAAAGTTAAACATTTTTTCCTTTGTGTCAGACTGTGGTTTCTGCCTCTCTTTCCTCTCAAAATTTCAAAATCAGAGAAAAGAGGGATAAGACCTAAACAGTTTCCCGCACTATTTAGCAAAGGCTTTACCCCCTTTTTTATCCAAATAATGAGGATTGAGACGATACAAAACCTGTTTTAGAAGCTATTCGGTGTGGATTATCACCACTACAATTACCTCAGCTTGACCTCGACCTTCACAAAGTAAGTACGACCTGAAAACTCGACTGTATTGAAGGAAAACATTTTATTTGCCTTGTGTGTTGTGTGTCAGATTGTTTTTAAATGCGCTGAGGCTTTGCAAGAGCGCACATGAAGTTTTTTTGTAATATAATATCCTCGGACAATGTTATCGCCTAATGATAGAAGAGTTTCATTTTTATAGGATTTGACTGCGAATAAATGTCTCATTTGCTGGTCAACATGCTGGTTGTAGCTCTGTTAGAGTGGCGTGTTAATCTAAAGGCGAAGGCAGACCAGTTTACTCCTCCTATATGTTTTTAAATCCATTTTCCCCTCTTTATATCTTTCCATGGTTATTTCATTATTTTCCAACCTTTTACCTTTTAAAATATCTTATTCTATAGGAAAAATCGGTGCGTTCATTGCGAAAGAAACAACACATTTCTCAATATTTACCGAAAATGCTGCTGATTAGAATAGATATAGTGATAAGGGACGAGCAGATTGTACTGTAAACTGTATCTATTACCCTGTATTTGACCTACCAGACACGCGTGCATTAGAAAAGACAAAAAATAATTCTAGAATAATATTTATTATTATTATTATTATTATTATTATTATTATTATTATTATTATTATCTTTCACTTTTTATTTATTTATTTATTCTGTGTTAGGAGAGAGAGGGGAAAAGGGTGAGTGGGGGGGTCCCTGAGTTGTTTGCCCCATCAGTCTGTGCTGCACATCAAAGTGATGCTGAGACAAAGTGATGACACAAAATCTTTGGTCTCTATGAACTTGCTGTCCACCTGGACTGGATGGAGGTGATGTGTGTGTGTGTGTGTGAAGGGATGAAGGGATACATTTAGACATTTACTCTGAATTGAGCTCCAGGGTGCCTCAGACGAGCCCTCCACCTTTTGTTGATGATACTGTCGTGCATCACCTGACATGAAAGACTTGGAAACTGATCCTTTCTGGTGGAGGCAGAGGGTGTTTGTATTACTGTAACAATTATGAACTTGTGGAGACAGTAAAGAAGGCAATGGAAAGAGTGTTTAACAGAGATGCTATGGCAACGGAAGGCAATAAACAAACTGAAAAGTGAGTACAAAAGCTGAAATCATGGTGGACAATTTATTGCAATTCTTGTAAGTGTGGGGTCCTTTCCTGGGAAGAAAAAGGTCCAGCCAAAGGTTTCTACCCCCACTTGAACAGCTTCAGCAGCGCACTCTCCTGCCTTTGAGTGCAAAAGTAAAACACTCAGGCCATTTTCTCTGCAGGACACGGCTCTGTATAATTGGCCCTGGTAAATATCATCTGAATAATTGAACAGTTGATAATAGTCTCGAACAATAGATGGGAGGTTGCAGAGGTGAAACCGCAGTGCAGACACCCTGCCTCACCGCACATTATACCTCCATCACAACCAACTATGCCTCTCTCCTTCCAATGCCGGCCACCCCATCCCTCAGCTGGGCCCGGCCAAGGCAGATGTCCCCACTTCATCATTAAGTAGCTCTCTTAAAAGGCAGGCCATTCATTATGACCTGAGCCTGCCGAGTGTTTATTCAGTTCCCATCTACCACAGGTGCATGGAAGGGATGTCACCTGAAAACAGAGAGCACAGGACTTTGGAAAAAAAAAAAGCAAAAGTACCTGATTTCCACTGAAGAAACAGCATGTAAGCAAAGCCACGAGCCAGCAGAAAGTCAACAGAGTCTTTGTAGTTTCATGACAAATAGAAGAAACATGTCTTCCCTTTGCTTGGCAAAGAGTTTTTGTCTTGTTTCTCAATTATTCTATAAATCATTGCTGCTATTTCAGGCACATCATGACTAAATTTCACCATCAAGGTATCAAAACACAATATTTTCTGTACTCTTCCATGTGCCAATGTTAACACTGCAGTTTATCAGTGATTTACGTATCAGGCGTTTGACAGGTGATGGTGAAAGACGCAAGTTTTCAACATCTCAGTCGAACCGTCTCTGTGTGATCCAGTGCAGATAAAAAGACCCTGATGCTGCAAGATCTAGTTACTGTGTTTATGTGTTTACTGTATGAGTGTGTGGGCTTGTTGAGTGTGCTTTGTGTGTGTGTGTGTGGTAATTATTGTAATCTAAATGCGGGCAGTGCAGGTGAAACTGGCTGTCTCCTAATTAATGAGTGGAGCAGATGGCCTCGGGTGGGCGGGAGCTGCGAGCACACAGCGAGCCAGTCAGGTGGTCAGCACAACACAGACACCTGGGCCATCGCAAACGAGACAAGCTGAGCGGTCAACACAAGCAAAAGACATCAGGCCAGTGTGTGTGTGTGTGTGTGTGTGTGTGTGTGTGTGTGTGTTTACCTCTGTCTGTGTATGTGCAGGTCTCCTGAAAGTCAACAAACAGACATGTAGTACTGTGTATCTTAAACCATGTGACTCCTTGAAAAGGAACAGTATCTGCTCGTGAGCCCTTATCATATGTTGGCTGTGATCTGTTGAATTAAAGAGGTGTAGGAGGCAAAATGGAAACCAGACAGGAAAGAGGAAAGGAAACAGGAAAGAAAAATGTTTCCTTCTTCTTCCTTCCTTCCTTCTGTCCAGTCAATCGTCTCATGACCTTTTCTATTCACCAGTGGCCCCTTTAAGGAACGCAACCCCCAAGTTGCGAACCATTGCTACATAGCATTTTCATTTATATCAGGGTGTTTATGAGCTCTTGCAATAACCCAAAGCTGCACAGTGTGTGTGTGTGAATGTGTGTGTGTGTAGCCTCTTTATTGTTATGCCTTTTGTATGTGAGTAAGTGACTTCCTCACTGTGCTGTGGTCCTAAATAGTCTCTGTGTATTTATTATATTAAGGCGTGAACCTAATTTCCCCCTCTAACAGCAGTCTATTCTTATACAAACAGAGTGCCAAATGACTCAAACAAGGTGAGATGTGTGTAGAGTTTATACTTGTACCTTCTGACATGTGTAAATATGTTTCAGGGATTTGTTCTGTGTTGTTTATTTCTGCACTCCAAATGGTCTATTTATTTGCACCACTAAAGAGTAGGGGAGTATTTTTCACAGATTACTTGGTTGTAGGCAGTCACACAGCTTTGCCTTGAGGGTGACAACATTATCCTCCAAAAGCTAAAGCTGGTTACAAAATGAGGGGAAAGTTTAGTTTGTGTTGAAGGGAGAACAAATAGCCGTAAGGATGAAATATCCATTAATCTGTAGATTATGTTTATGATTGACTAATAAAGTGCTTAGTGAACTCTGACAAGTGCTAATCACACCACATGAGAGGCATCTTCAGATTGCTCCTTTTGACCAACCAACAGTCCACAACCTTTATTTAACAACTAGAAATGAAAGAAAGCAGCAGATCTTTTCATTTTAAGAAGCAAGAACCAGAAAAGGGGGACTTTCTGCCCTGTAAGGGTGCTTTTTTATGATAGAAGAACATGACAGACTGATAAATTGCAGTAGTTTTTAAAGAGGAGACTGTGAAGTTAAAAAGAGAGTTATCGTGGTTATTTGACTTGTTAGCAGTTCTTTGGTATTTCTTTGCTCAAGATGGCAAATTAACGTCAGTCTTTTGCAGCATAAGTGCTCACATCAGAAACATGTGCACTTATTGCACAGTTAAAGTGAGTTTAATGAGAGCAGTGTGCAAATTTGTGTGTTTTGTGTGAATATTGGAGCAAGAGAGAGAGACTTTAGGAGTGATGAAGTGACTTTCCCGGCGCTGCATCTCTATGGTTTCACTGCTGTTTATCCTCATACACAGTGTGGTTCTGGCCGCCTCCTGCTCCATCTTCTGTCCTGTGTGTGTGTGTGTGTGTGTGTGTGTCGGTCTGGTCTGCCCTGGTCTGTTCCACATGTGTTTGACATTACTGTGACAAGGCTGCCCAGCCTCTCAGGGGAGATGGAGAATGTCAGGGACTAGAGCGGAGAGGCGAACAGCTTCCCAACATCTGATGGAATGAGAAACACACTTGCTGGATGGCTGGCCTGCTGACGCCACAGCGTGGGAGCAGAGCAGAGGGTGGAGGCCAAGTAAAACCCCAAATGTGTGTGTGAAATATTGCTCTTTCTCTCTTTTGCTCATACACTTCCCTACATGCGCACAAACCCACTCAGATTCCCAAGAATAACATAAACAACATTTAACAACACACAATCTTCACTGCTAGTCAGTCAACACTGTTTTGCATGCACTTGAAATATTCGGTGTCTTTTCTTCAGATTTTCATGCACGCAAAACAGCTGAAATGTTCCTTATCTGTGACATTTGTGACTGAGCATTTCTGGAAATTGTTTGTTGACTTGACTTTGATTTGACTAGAATGAATTCAGCATATACGGCATTGACAAATTGCATCCTCAATTACGTATTTCTAAAGGATGGCACATTTCCAATGCACAGAAATGCTCAATCATGAAAGCAACTGCAATCAAATGACACAAAGCTGATAAATTCACATGTACCTTACAAATAGCTGAATTGCTGGCAGCTAAACCCAAGAAAACAGCACTTCCTCCTCCTCCCTTCCTCATCTTGTGCCTTTTTCTCCTCCTGCTCTTCCTCCTCACACTTTACTTCCTCACTTGCCTGCTCACCTCTGACCTTCTGCTGACCCTCTTCTCTTCCTCGTCCCATTCTCCCCTGCAGCACCCTCTCACCTCCCACTCCCTTTGCTTCACGATAGGAAACGTGTTCAGATCAGAGTCAGACATAGGAAACAGCTGGGTTAATCTACGGCAGCGCTGAGCTCTGTTTTAATCAAGCCAAATGGACAGGACGGCACAGAAAATGGGAAGTTCATATCGCTACCGCTACTTGATATAATGAATCCATCCCTTTCCTTCTGCCCTATGCCGAGGCCTTTATCACAGGCTGGGAGTAAACAAGCACAAAAAGAACACAGACTGTAGTTATTAAGGTCTCCACTCCAAAGCAGTCCTCTCTGGACGTCTGAGGAAGTGCTGCAACGGAGGAGCATGCATGCAGAGATTGGGAAGGAAGGCACGTCTCTCACATTTGCTTTCCCTCTCCGTGTACAGTATTTGTGAAATTAAAAAAGCCGTTATCTCCTGGAAACAGATCCTGTGCCACACAGATGGTTCCGTCTCTCTTCAAATGGGAGGCTGAGCCATTGAGTGCCGTTGTGTTACCAGTCAGTTGTACAGACCTTAATCTTGGCTCCAGCCTTCCTTCCTCTGCCTCTCTCTCTCTCTCTCTCTCTCTCTACACACACATGCACACACACATGACAACCAATTCAGATAAAAGTACTGCTTGTGTAATGTCCTTATTCCACCGGTAAATGGACATTTTAGCTTCTCAGAGGTGTTTGAAGTGCAAAGAGAGGAGGGTCAGAGATCTTGTTGATGTGTCAGAGAGCAGTGGTCACTTTAAAGGACGAGTTATCGGCTGGCATTTAAACTCACCAGGAGCCTCAGCAGGGTGTCGTGCTATGTTGTTGGCTTTCACTGTGTATTTCAAGTACTCCTTTATAGAGAGATCATCTTTTTAGCAATGTGGTCTGAGCTCTGTGAGTTGTGATGTGAGAAGAGGCTCTCCAGGTACATCCGTAGACTTTGACATAAACAGTGTGATTGTGTTTGAGACCACAGACTTACATTTAATAGGATTTCCTGGACATTGCAGGAACGACAACAGGTTTGTCATGGACCTCCTGATCACATTGAGAGGACATTTCTAAATAAGGCAAAAGCAGTGCAATTGTTTCAAGAGGATGAACACACGCTAGAGGTACAGTCAGGAAAACTATTTTTTCTGTTCTTTAATCATTTGGTCCCTAAAACTAGAAAATACCATCCCACAAACAAATATGTATCACAATAGTATAAACAAAAGGCAGAAAATGAACAAGAATCAACTGCCGACACACGCTATAAATCTTCTGAGGGTTCTGAAAAATCAAAAGCTTTGTTCTGCTTGATTCATCTCCCTTTTCATGTCCACATTCATAAAGCGGTCACTAGTCGACATTTTAATTAGTAGCGATGTTAATGCAATAAACTTAGGGATGATTAAAATGTTCATACCCTGACTTATTCTAATAGACTTTCTCAAACTTCTTATGCTTTACAAAAGAACAGCTCCTTTATAATAGCTGCACTGTTTGCCGTCCACTTACTTTGACCACGACATGACAGTCTTAATTTGCCAATTAGCTCACATAATCAGCATGTTATTGGCACCACAGTCACTCTCTTTCTTCCCCTGCTCGCTCTGTTTTTGTGACGGCGTCCCGTAGTCGGCTCGTGTCCCAGAGGGGTAGCTGGTATTTATTTCAGCAGCTTCCAGCATGAGCTGGCTGTAGGCTAAATGGAGAAACTGTCAAAGCTTCTCTCCAACCTGTCACATGAATGCCCCCACCCCCACCCCCCTCCTCCACCACTCCCCCATCAGCCACATTCTGCTTCCCAGTGGTTTGTGTGTGCATGTGTCAATGTGTGTGTGTACGTGTGAAACCAACGAGGTCCTGCAGGACAATACAGAACACCCTACCCATGCCTGGCTAATGTCAAAAGCTATTGTTACTGTGCCTGCGGGCCAAATGAAGAGGCATGAGAGCGCTGGCAGGCTGGGGAGCAGTTCAGGCTACAGACAGTTTTGTCAGCGCTGAAAGCTCCATAGTGACAGAGCAGACATTTAACACTGAATGAAATGAAATACATGACATCAAGCAGGAGAATGCCTAATCTGCTGTTTGTTTGCCTATCTTAGCTGTAAGTGACAGCTCAGTGTCAGGTTTTAAACGGTGCACAAAGCAGAAGAGCGGGAGACACGGGGAGAGAAAAGAAAAAAACAGGCAGCCACAGTTCACACTTTCTGTTTATAACACACACACACACACACACGTAGAGATTCAGGGTTTATGAGGAGGAAGAAAGGAGATGCTGCCGTTGCCGTGGTGTGTATATGTGTGTGTGAGTGCGTGTTGCCAGGGTCAAATCTAAGTCTTTTGTGCTCCATAAATCAGCAGGCAGCAGCGGTGACGTAAGAACAAACAGAGCTGCTCTCTGCTGCAGCTGGCTGGAAAGAGGGAGAAACAGGAGAGAGGAATACAGAGAGGGAAAGAGAGAGCAGGACAGCAGCTGTCAGGCCTCCATCGCACACCTGTCACACAGGAAGTGAGCGCTGGCCACTGTTTCCTGGATACACCTCCTCAAACACTGCTCCTGGAAGAAGTGAAGAGAGGACATCTGCTGCGAGGGAGAGAGACAGACAGGCGGCCAGACTGATACACTGAAAAAGATCAATAGATTTGGACATTTGCTGATGATGAAGACAAAATGCAGAATAACACGAGGTGAAAACAAATAGAGTTTCTCCTGCCTGCGTTGCCTTTCTCATGCGTTGCCTCCTCGCAGTCCTGCTTGCTTGCGTCTGCGTCCAGTTAAGAGGATGTTTGTGTTATCGCAGAGCTCTGTGACAGACAGGTCACTCTGTGGAGCCTCCAGCCTAACTCTCCCACAAATGCAGCGAGCCCACATGCCCTGAGCTTAACAGTGGGACATTCCCACGCTTGCAACTCTCATCCACCCCTCCAGCCACAACCCACCCACCCTCTTCCCTCCTATGACCAATATGAACTAATCCAGATGTAGTGTAGCCGCTCACAGATGTAAGCATAGCTCTCTTAACATGGCCCCGCTCCATTCTTCCCTCAACTTCTTCTCCTCCTCTCTGTCTCAGCTTTCCCCAGCCTCTCTCATCACTCATGCTCACAGTCTCGGCCTCCATGTCAAACTGATCAGAGCAGGAAGTGATATCACTTTGTGCTACAGTGCTGCTGATGAGGATCTTGGAGCCATTGTCTCCTGTTTTTGCTTCTCCTCCCAGCCTCCAGAGCCGCTCTGTTGTGGCTGCTGTTGGTAGAAAACCTCCTCTTTGTTTGTCAGGCTTGTCAGGCTTGGTCCTCAGGAGGCCTCCCTTGCCCTATTCCCAGGCTGCCCTTCATGCTGCCTGTATGCAATTAACGGAGTAATTAAAAGCCTGATGAGCTAATTGGTGCTGGGTGAGGCTGCAGGTGTTTGGTTGGGGAGCTTATTTATGTAAGTGCGCTCATTGTGAACGTCTTTTGACAGAGGGACAAAGTTCTTTTCTCTTTGATTGCAATTGAATGTATGCGTTTATGACTTATCAATGGTTACTGGTTACTGAGTAAAGCAGTCGATGCGAGGCACTTAAAAGAATCAGGTGGTAATTGCCTGTGACCTGATGCGGTTTCGTAATCATACCATGCATAAAATGTTACACAAGTAAATATGCAATGCTCAATGGGAAGAAGAAAAGAGACTAAGTGTAGCCACTGTGTTCCTACCTGGTGAGCTAGTACTTTATACTGTAATAATTTAATAGATTAAATAAAGCAAATCTATATTTAAGTTTTAAGTTGGGCTCAGGTCCTAAATGTGGCAATACCAGACGGTTAATGAGGTTGGATCCCAAAAAAAAAGGCAAATTTTTTAGGCTCCTGCAGAACTCTTGTGACACTATATCAACAGTGTGCTGGATATTAAAAGAAATGATATCACATCTGATGTAGTCTGCTAACTTAGCTCATCTAAGAGCAGAATGACGAAAGAAAGTCTGATCTGATGTTGAAATGTGGCAGCCTGAGGCTGAGCTCCCAGCTGGCAAAATTAGGCGCACGGCTGACATGACGAGGGAAAGAAGATGTAGATGAGAGGGAACAAAGGAGAGTAATCCTGTAGAGCAGAAGCTTCATGTAAATCCTACTCTCTGCTCGTGCCTGTCTGCCTTTCTGTCTCTCTGACCCATTCCCAGATGTGTATGCACAGCCACCTTCTCATGTAGCTCGTGTGTGTGTGTGTTGGTGTGTGTGTGTGTGTGTGTGCGTCTCTTTCTTGTCTCCTACTTCCTCACCCATATCTCCCCTCCTCCGCCCCCCTCTCTCTGTGGCAGCTGTGCTGGTGATGGCTGTGTGCCCATGGTGCAAGCTGGCTGTGGGGTCCCAGGTGGCCCACATGACAGTTATTGATGTTCAGGTGTTCAACTGCTCTCACACAGAGACCCTGGAGTCACCCACACACAACACAACACAACACAACAGAACACACAACACACACACACACACACACACACACACACACACACACACTGAGAGAGATACAGATACACACAGATGCACAACACACATGTATGCACTCTAATGTGGTTCACAGGCATACACAATATACATGCAAGTAGTCGTGTACTTGCACAATTATGCATATGAACTCTGTTTTTCTCTATTGCTGTTGTGAAAGTGTATTCAACACAGAAACAAGCACAACAGAGAATTTGTGCACACAGCTGCCGGGCTGTCTGGCGAGCAACAAGAACTGCAGCTTTTAATGTGAGATGAAAACAAGCTGGTCACTGACAATATATGCAGTCTAGTTTGTATATGATTCCTGTGGTCTAGTATTTGTGACCATTCTCTGTGTGTGTGTACATGTGGTGGGATGGCCAGTGTTGGTACTGGTGCCCGGTGCAGCCCTAACACACTCCAGATGTGACTGGCTAGCCAGGGAGTTGTTCTTGGCACAGCCGCCTCGGCCGAATGTCACGAATACTTTCCTTTATTTAGGAATGACTCTGGGTTAGTGGCTGGAGAGAAAGAGGGAGGCGAAGATGGATGGATCACAGGAGGAGGAGGGAGAGAGCGAAAATAAAAAGGGGGAGAGGTAGATGAAAAGAGTAAAATAAATGATTAGCAATGGTGAAGGACAGAATAGGAGGAGGCGGGGGGAGACTAAAAGAAGAGATGTAGAAGGACAGAAGATGGAGAGGGAGGAGAGAAGACGGAGGAAGGAGGGAGGAGGGAAGGAGGAGGGAGCGGTGAAGGAGCGAGGCAGAAACAGCTCCAGTCTAGCATCTGGATTTTATTAGCAGCCGTTGGGAAAATCTGAAAAGGAAGTTTTTTCTCTGCAAGCACGTCGGCAGCAGTGATATGCTGCACATAACCACTTCACTGCCGACGAGAGGAGCCAGGCCCTCCCAAAGGAGAACAGATGGTCGCTAGAACTTCAATACAATTACATCAATAACAGCTTTCACAGATATAAGCACTGTATGACAGGATCCCTGCAGCTCGGAGAGACAGAAGTACAACTCCTCTACCCTTAGCACCTTTGGCTCTGGATAAATTGTCTGCAATCTATCCTGACTCCCTGCCTGTCTTCAAGTTATCCTTGTTTTTCTTGCCAGTTTGCCCACTTAAAAAAAAATAAAAAAATAAGAGGGTAAAGGAAAAACTGGTGACTTGTCATTGATTTGCTCATGGTATTCTGATCAAAGACGGGAGGGTTTTTTTGGGGGGTTTTTTGTTAGTGCTTATTAAGCAGAACCCACCACCCCCAGTTTGTGTTTTTTGTTCAACATGTTTGCTCAGCCGGCACTGCATGTGTACTATCACAGGGATTCTCAAGTAACATGGGGGAAAATATGTGTTTGTGTCCACAGCGTGAGCATATGCATCCAGCAAACTTGTGAGCATGTGTGCATACATCTGTGTATCTATTTGTGAATGTGTGTGTGTGTGTGTGTGTGTGTGTGTGTGTGTTTGTGCAAGCACTGCACACAGGCCGTCTCCCACCCTGTCATTACTGAGGGCTTTAAAGCCTCTGAACTCTAAATCAGCTCAAGATGAAGTGTAGTCTGGGATCTGTCTGCAGAAGCATCCTGTGTGCTGACACACAAAAATACACACACACACATACTCCCATCTTACCTGTGACACAGTTGAAACTTCATGCAGATAACAAGGTGTATATTTAAATATAGATCTTTAAGGAACACAGAACTTTTTTTTTAGATTGCTCTAGTTTACAGAAAATCAACATATTGGTCTTTTGGTCTTGATAACCAATTCATTCTGTTTTAAATGGCACTGGGGCTGGTATTATGAGAGCTGAGGGTGCTGTCGGTGCTGTACCCCTAAGTCTAAGGTCCAGGGCACAGGGCTACAATCCCCATGTTTTGATACGAAGGCCTGGTGGGAGGCTGGGGGCCAGGGGCTCAGGCTCTGTTTGTGTGGACTCCTCAGCGGCCTGATAGGGAACAGATGTGGGAAGGCAGGCGGCCGGGCAGCCAGCCAGAGCAGCTGGGAGAAATTAAAAACAACAGCATTCCTGGAGACTGGGGGAATTACAGTGGGAGGGAGGGAGCGAGGGAGGGAGGGATGTAAGGAGCGAAAGACAGAGGGAGAGTTTTAAGGCTATGCGGTCACTGCCGAGAGTCTCTGTGGAGTACGAAAGATTGAATAGAGAAGGGGGGATTTAAGAGGACTGTTCTGCAGTGGTTAGCTTAAGGCTAATAAGTTGCAGCTGTATTTCCAGTGCGTGCGTGAACACTCATGCACAACAGGCAGATGTATGCCAATGTGAAATGAGACCAAAATGCATCTGAATGGTCTTCTAATGGCTTGTCATTACATGTGTATGTTTGTTTTTTAAGGGCTTTAGTGAAGACATATGCCCTGAAATCTATAATGAGACCCCCAAACGGCTGCAGAAAGTTGGATAAAGCACTTTGCAGTTTGTGTGTGTGAGTGTGTGTGAGTGTGTGTGAGTGTGTGTGATTGTACAGTACATGATCTGTGGTTTTTGCAAGCCTCTTAGTGAATTGTTTTTCATCTTGTTTCATCATGGCACAGGGGGAAGAGCAGAAGAGAGGGAACATTTTTAGAACTCAGACAGCAGACTGTTTCTTTGGTGAGCAATCTTTTAGCCCCAATTACGTCAAATGAGCAGACATACAGCTGTTTAAAGAGTCAGAGAGACAGAGACAGAGACAGAGAAGGAGGCAGCGACTGCATTGAATTGTTTTATGATTTAAAATGGTATTAAATAGTGAGTGTTTCAGTCAAACGTCAAGGTATATCCTGAGTGGATCTTTTCTCAGCTGTATTGATCCCAAAGTGGTTCTTCTCATTAAAAAAAAAACAAAACAAAAAAAAAACCTGTGCAGCAATGCAAACAGGAACATTAGCAATGCCCAGCCCCGGATCTTAGCCACGGGTCTGTTTTACCTGATATATCAACCTCTCTCTCTTTTATCTGTTTCTCCTGGTTTGAATGATTCATCCTAAAGCACAAAGCACAATGGGTGTACAAATGGCCACAGATGGGGTGGCAGACCTAGCAGGCTTCCTAATGTATTAAAAGTGAAATCCAGAGCCTGGTGTGTATGTCTGTGCCTTGTCCCTGTAGCTGGTCAGATTAAACAGCTGTCTTTAATCCAACAGGGGAAGCAGACTCACAAACAGAACGGTCCTCTTCTCCCTCCTTTACTTTTCTCTCTTTCCTGATAAAAAATAGCTTTGTTTTCAAAAGAAAAAGTCGTGGAAGTATTTGGATTTTATATTGTCCTCCTGATCTTCAGATCATGTGTTTTCACCTCTTATTTGTTTGTGTATAGGTTCAGACTATCAATATTGGGACAAATTAATTAAACATAAGTGAAGGGTACTAGCATAGCTGTTATCTGGATGTATACCATATGTAAGTGCTAAAGAGTGCACTGCATACAGTGGCACACTAAATATGATCAAAGAGGAGGTTTACTGAAACATATGGCCGCCTCCCTGCAGGAAGCAGCCCACCAATTCAGGAGCGCAGAGAGCTTGTTTGTGTGTTTAGGGTTCTTCAGAAGAGAATGGCTGCATCTATTTATACCAGCCATCCCCGTCTGCCTCGATCTACAACCTTGTGTGTTTATGTTCGCGGCGTCTCGCATGAGGGCAAACAGCAAAGCGCCCCTCGTGTTCTTGAGGATCACTGTGTCAATGGTCCTCATGCAGCACACTCCAGAGTGACACTCTTTAAATACAGACACCAGCTGTTGAACGCATCAACATGAGCCCTCAGAAATAGGCTAACGCCACAGACCGAGGCCAACTCAGGCAGGAGCTTTCACGAAAACACTGGATTTTCAGTTGGTTGAAATGAAAAGTAAATTACTTGAAATTGATGCAATATGTTGTGTCAGTGTCTGCATTCACAGCATTAAAGGAGGTGTCTAAACAGTTTATTAACAGACTTTGGCCATTTTGTTTCATGAGTGGTAGTTGTATTAATTTAAATGTTTTGACAGGGGATAACCACTGACTGTTTCGTCATTGTCAGAAGTCTAGTGTCATGAAATGACCACGACTGTGACCTCCTCCACTCTATGTATATGAGAATGTGAAATAATACTTTTGACTGGCATTTGTTTGGAGTCCATGTTTGAGAAAAGAGAATTAATTTATCTCTCCTTTTCTCTTGTAATGCATTAAGAGTCAGCTAAAAGCGAGAAAAAGAAAAACAGAGAAAAGAGAGTTATTGAGAATCAATGAATGCCACTTAAAGTCTACAATGAATGTGGTTCACATCTGCTTTAATAGAGCATAGAAGGAGGCCCTCACCTCTTAATCTTTCATTATAAATGAGTATGTTTACTGCACTTAACTGTGGTGTGTACTGGTGGAGAAATACACAAATTTCTGTATAAATATATAAACTGTGTTGAATATTGGTTGAATTGTTTTTCATTGCACAGTACAAATTTCTGTGCTTTCTGCCAGTTACACACATGTACACATACTCTGAAGGTATCCTCTCACAGGCTGCCGAAATCATCACACCTCTCAGGTTTACATCGCAAAAAGATCTGCTTCAAGCAGCTGTGCCAAGACAGACACACAGACAGAAAGACAGTCAACATTCAGCTCACTGTATAACGGACCTGCTGCTAATCTATACAGTGTATATATATATAGTCTCACTCAGTGCATGCGGTTTTTCTCATGACAGTGTTTTTGTATAAGACACATCGTGTGTATAGGCCACATGAGGCTGCAAATACAGAATGTATTGGTGCCCACGCATACTTGTGGCCATGGAACATCTATCCAGGGTCATGTTTTCTTCTCATGTCCCTTACCGCACCATCCATCCCCTTCAAGCCACAGAGACTGGCCTTGCCTTGTTTGGTCCTGGCAGGGTGTCTGGCAGAGGACAGTGAAGCTCCTGGTTGCAGGATGGAGCTCTGTTGAAGGCCAGTCCACAGTGATGGACAGCAGCAGATCCAGCTGCACTTGTCACTGGTTGTCAAGCCGGCTGTCTGAACTAGGGGACGAGGGGGGGACAGGCGGGGAGGGGTGAGGAGAGTGTGTGTGCATGTCAATATGTGTGTGTGTGTGTGTGTGTGTCTGAGGGTTGGAGGTTACAGTGGAGGAGCACTGATTGGGATGTCAGAGCTACACGGATAGTGTGTGTGTGTGAGTGTGTGCGTGTGTGTGGAGGGGCAGGAGGTGGGAGGTGGGGGGGGGCTCTCAGTCAGCAGCAGCTGAGCGAGTGAGCAGGTGTTACTGTATGTCTCCCAGGCCCACAAATCTCCAACAAGAGAGACACAATGCAAGTTTGGATTCATTTCCACTCCCTGCATTGATTTGTTTTGGTTCTTTTTATGGGGCTTTTGGTTTAAGGAACCAATCGATGGTTCCCGGGTGAAAATGTCAGCGCTCTCCTCCTTAACCAGCTGTCTCCACTTTGAAAGTATGATTTTCATTTTTTATTTTTCTTTACTTGCCGCAGCTCCATTTTTGATGACTGTGTCTGTTTTTCTCTTTCTTTTTTCTCCTTTCATACGGCAGGTAGCAGAGTGCAGAAGGTTGGAACAATGCCAGATTCACCTGCGGATGTGAAAACCCAGCCCAGGTCCACCCCACCCACTATGCCTCCTCCACCCCCGGCTGTGAGCCAAGCAACTAATCGCAATGCTTCATTCACCCCTACTACTAGCAAATCAAGTAAGAACCCTTCATATTTTTTGACTCTTGTCCATTATTGACACCTTAACTCTATATAGTGAACGCCCATCGTCTATAGTCTGAAACATTTGCTATGATCTACATAGCTGTATATGACTCACAGTTGTTAGCTTGTGTGCTGTGATTGCTGTACATGTTTTCTTTGACTTGAAGATGATCCTTTTGTGCTGAAGAGTCATGTCAGCAGCAGTTAACCAGGCAGGTGTGAGGAAAAACAGTGATCTGGTAGGCTTGCTGGACCAGCGACCCATCGCAGGACCAGCTTTAACTCCTCACTTCACAGTAAGCATCGGAGAAGATAGTCATAGTTACATGAGCAGGTGTCTACATCATTACAAATAATGCTTCTCCACAGAAATCACATGTATATCTAAGCATAAATTCGGTCCTTCGGAGTTTGATGCCGTTTTTGGCATCCAGGATAAAATTCTATTATGTTGGAACTACTGTGTATACTGTGAGCAAAACTTCTAGTTTGATTCCAATCTGGAGCCTTTGTTGACTGTCATTCCCTATCTCTTTCTATTTGTTCAACGGTTAACAATAAGCTAAAATTTTCAAAAACAAATTCTTAAAATTTTCCTTAATTTGTTATAAAAGTATGGTTATAAAGGCCTATCTCTGGCCAAAACAGTATTTCGCTGACTGTGTTTCATTGTGGAATTAAGACCTGCTACACCTTTAAATAAAAGGCTTCACTCATCCATCGTAGTAAATTACACAAACTAATACACTTGTGCATTATCTCGATGGCCATTCACAACGAACTACACTGTCATTTGTTTCCCTTTGGCCAACTGTCAAGAACACTTCTCATTCTTGTGCAAAGGGAGAGAAATTCGAAATATGTGTTTCTTCCCTGTTCTGGTGAACAAGTGTTGAAGTCACTTGTGTGTCAGGTGTGTGTGTGTGTGTGTGTTTCTCTCTCTCTCTCTCTCTGCAAGCATCTGTGTGTGTATGTGTGTCTCGGTGTGCAGAATGCCCTTGCTAGTGGGACAAGTGTCTTTGAGCGCATGTGCAAGTGCGGCTGTGGCATTATGTGTGTCTGTGTTGTTTACCAGCTGGTTGGGCAGCAGTGGCCACGGTGGCGATACAGTGTGTAGACTACTTTCTTCCCTATATAGCAATGACAGGCCATGTTGTTTCACCTGTTGTGGCGGGCGGTCAGCAGTGTAGTTCTCTCCTTGCACCTCTCCCTCTCTCTAAAACCAGAACACAAGTGCTGCCTGTTGGGATCACATGGGTCAGTCCATATGTGCTCAGGACCGCAACAAACACGCCTGAGAGGAACCACGGGAACTAGGATGTTGAACAACTATGCTGTTTAAAATGTTTTCAACTATGAGAAAAGAGTATTTAAATTATTCTATTTGTACAGGGTCGTGTGAAGTATTAAACATTAATGTTACTATTAGTATATGGTGTGATGTGGGCCTTCTATAGTGTTCAAGGTCCACAGTGGTGCCTGAATTTTGTTGAATCTGTTTTGAAAAATCATACATTTAATGCCATGCTATGTAAGTGTTTACATATGTTGTCATTTAATAGCAGGCACATACAGAGATTAATATGTATTATCTGAGCGGAAACTGTGTTGCATTTTGCCATCACTAGTTATTAAACCACAGATTTAATATTAAACACTGACAAGAGGCAGGAGCTAGAAAAAAATAGACTATTTTATAATACAACTTTATTGCTTAAGGATCATATCTTAGACTGTGATGTAACCCGCATGGATCTTGTGTCGGATGAAAAACAGGGTAAAGGTCAAACGTGTGTGTGTTTGTTTATTTGCGTGTGATCCCTTGCGTATTTTCGAGTTTTGTTTGTGCCTGCACTACAAAGAATATGCAAGTGATTATATATGTGTATGACTGCTGTATCTATTCTGAACCTTAAAGCTGCAAATCTACTCTCAGCTGGTGGACATGTGTAGGGCCAGATTTAGCTACACACCTGCTATTGGAATAAAAGTAACACAGGCCACAGGACTATTTTTGGCACCTCTTTAACAAGTTCCTCTTATAGTTGTGTCCTAGTGAGTGAGGGGGAGAGGGTGAGGAGCAGGGTGAAATAGACTGATACATTGGAAGATGGAGGGGGAGAGGGGTCAAATGGTACCACTTGTGAGACAGCTGAAGTTACTGCAAACACGCACACACAAACACACACTCGCTGAAGTGTATCATATACTGCTGGGGTGGTGTCAAACTTAAGTAAAATACTTATGTTTAATCTTAACCACA
Source organism: Acanthurus leucopareius (assembly GCA_029814765.1). Classification (NCBI taxonomy): domain Eukaryota; kingdom Metazoa; phylum Chordata; class Actinopteri; order Acanthuriformes; family Acanthuridae; genus Acanthurus; species Acanthurus leucopareius. The sequence continues at coordinate 11,296,823 of JAQMCX010000001.1, read as the reverse complement.
CACTCCTCTATCAGCAGGACAGGAGTGCATCTGCCCCCATCACACTCCCAGATCTGTCAGATGCCCCCCCAAGGCACTTCCAAAACTACTGACCCAATTCACTCTGTCTCTTCCTTCTGTCTGATTATCTGCAGTGCTGAATGGAAGCAGCCACTCTCCTACGTCGCTGAACGGTGCTCCGTCCACTCCTAACGGCTTCAGTAATGGGCCAGCCATGTCCTCGACAGCCTCGCTTTCCAACCAGCAGCTCCCGCCAGCCTGCGGTGCCCGGCAACTCTGTAAGCTGAAGCGCTTCCTGACCACGCTGCAGCAGTTTGGCAACGACATATCGCCTGAAATTGGAGAGAGAGTGCGCAGCCTTGTGCTTGGGCTGGTGGTAAGTTCCGATTATATTCATGTGGAACTATTTTGATAAATCTTTACAGCAACGGTACTGTACTGTACTGTCCTTCACTCATTCAGCAGTTTCTTCTACCTCTAAGCATCTTCTAAATATTGATGTTAGCTTACAGTTAATTAATGTATTACGGAGTATTTTACATACATTCCTGAAAGCCGATATTTTTTATGCATAAAAGATAAGAACTAGTGGGCAAGACGTACTACTTTGTTTAAGTTTGATTAGGAGATAGTTGAACCAGCTGAAAAATATACTCTTTAGAGGTTTCTGGTGTTATAAAGGTTTATTTTTTAGCCACTCTTGTCTTCACACTTTGTCTAACTCCACTCCTCTTGGGCAGAACTCCACTCTCACCATTGAGGAGTTTCACTCCAAACTTCATGAGGCCACCAATTTCCCTCTGAGGCCATTCGTCATTCCCTTCCTGAAGGTAAATACTTGTGCGCAGATTTTATGTGAGTTAAATCGAGCCTTCTTTATTCAGCTAACAAGTTCAAATCTTTCTTCTGCTCTCCATATGGCCTGTATTTAGGACTCTGTACTATTTCGTCTATGGATACTTTTATTGATATTGTTAAAGATATTTTATTTCCTTAAAACTGAAAGACAGGAAGGATGGGGAAATCTTGTCTTGACTGAAAACATGTAGTTCTATTCTGTATTCTTAGTACTATGTATAAAACCATAGTATATGCTTATAAATGCCTGTTAAAAGTGGTGTGTGAATGAGTCAGACCTCCTGGCGTGCAATGATCCTCCACATCTGTAACACTGCAGCAATGGCTGCGTTATATCAACCAGACAGGTCTGAGAGAGCTATTTGACAGCACTGACACACACATGCACGCCATACACACACACATATACACACACATATATACACTCACAGTATACACATCAGCAGACCCCAGAGAGAGAGAGAGAGACACATGGCAGAGGAAGGTGTCAAGGGACCTGTCTTATCTCATCCTGTCTCTTCATCTATCACTCTCTTTTTTCACCCTAATCTGGCATTATTTCACTCTCACCCCATCTATCTGTTGTTCCACTGGAGTTTCTAGCTCACCTCTTGTCCACTTAACACTCTTCTCTACATTTATATTGGTTCAATAAATCTCTTTTCTACAACACTTTGTTTCCTAATCCAGATATGTCTGTCTTTCTTCTTTTTTTAAACCACTGAAGGCAAACCTGCCTCTGCTGCAGAGAGAGTTGCTCCACTGTGCCAGGTTGGCCAAGCAGACTCCAGCTCAGTATCTGGCCCAACACGAGCAGCTTCTGCTGGACGCCAATGCCAGTTCACCTCTTGACTCCTCCGAGATCATGCTGGAGATGAATGAGCATGGCAAGAGAAGGACCCCTGACAGGTAGAATTTCTTCATTAGACACAAAAACACACACACTCACTCTCACACACACACAGACTTCAGAGACACACATACATTGGCAGACTCTCACACAGCCAGTGCTATATATGAATTATTTCAGGGTATTTCAGAATGCCAAGCGACTAGGGGAGTCTATAAATCCTCTGTGCGGGAGGCGGAAGTCTGGACAGCCCCGATGCCAGCCTGGCTCTGCCAGCTGTCTGGGAGGGAGGGGTGAGATAGATGCAGAGTAGCAAAGGAAACACAGTGTGTCAGGAGCAAAAGAGAGAGAGAGAGAGAGAGAGAGCCAAAGAAGAGGGAGGGAAGTACAGTAGATGTCCTCAGCGCAACCCGAAGATCAACATTGAGCTATGGATTGCAATTGTTCCACATTTCTCCCGGGCTCCCTGCTTTATTCACTCAGCTAAGAAGATGACACGAGAGAAAATTAACTGGCATTTCCTTTCTCTCCCTTTCTGCCTTCTTCTCTTACTGGCAATGCCCTTCTCTTCTGATAATTTCTTCACCTCTCTCACTCCCTCTCTCTCCCTCCTCCTCTCATTCTGTCCGACTGCCTGACCTGCGGGCTCCCAGCAGCTGTCCATATGTCAGGGATGTGTCCAGATGGTGATGTGCTGACCGTAACACTGAGCACATCCTGGGCAGGGTTTATGGAGGTGGGTGGTGGCGGCGGGACTAGGGGTTGGGGCTGAACGTGCAATCCCACTGTAATCCGCACACCTCCGCCTCCCGACCTGTGGCTTATACACAGCAGGCGGTGCCGGGCGGAGGGGGGGGGGGGGTTCAGGCTGGGGCAGGGCCGACGTGGTGCCAGCTGTTCCTCTGATTTGTCATATACTAGAGCAAAGGATGTGTACGAGTATAGCCAACATGCGCAAATATACACATGGATAAGTATGAGTACTCGCACACACACACGCACACGCATGCGCATACATACATAAACATACATCATATTCATGGGACGGCGTTTGCATTTATTCGCCTTTGATCCCTGGGATGATAAAGAGTGATTTCTATTCGAATGCCTGGCTAGTGCCATCCAGCTAAACAGATTAATATCAACACTCCCATTTAAACTGTCCAGATGGCTGGAAAACACATACACACACACACACACACACACACACACTCACACACACACACACACACATTCACTTAAA
>JAQMCX010000001.1:11259771-11293772 GCA_029814765.1 Acanthurus leucopareius | reverse complement strand
CAAACACAAACTCTATCTCAAAAACAAACACACACACACACACACACACACACACACACACACACACACACACACACACACACATTCACTTAAAGAACACAGACACAAATGAGTGTCACTAAACATCTGCCAAACACACAGCATTCAGCCCATATTGCCCCTTAAGCCCGAGAGCAGGGTGGGAGGGAGAGAAATACTTGCAATCTAAGAGTAGGCTGAGGGATATTCAGATTAAGGGCTTGAGACGCAGGGTGTACAGTTGGACTTGGCTTTGTTTGATACATATGGTGTACAGCTGTGCAAAAGCTTTGGAGTGCCACTGCCGTACTGTAACTGAACAACAAGCAGCTCTCAGCAGTGATACATGTACAAGTGTGTATGTGTGTCTGCATACACCATGTGGGAGTTGTTGAACATAAAAAACATATTTTTGTTACTCACTTGAGCCCCCTTAAACATATACAGTGTAGGATCGTAGACAGTGTAATCTTTGAAGAGAAATTGTTATGACAGCTTATGGCAACTCTTGGTCTCTCATTTGACGGATTATCTGTTCATTGGGATACTGATGCGTTTTTTGCATTCAGAGATCCTGTTACAAGACACTTTTTTGTTGAATTTTGCCTTAAGTTGTTTTCAAATGAAATTGCCACTATTTCAGATATCTGATTACTGTTTTATCAGACAAACATCATAAGATGAATGATATTTATCTTTTGCTTGACATGTTTGTTACAGCTGACCTTTTTTTGTCCCTCGATCTCATTTTAAGGGCATTCTGGTTCTTGCAGGGGCATGTTTTCTTGAACTATGAAGTAATACACTGGCATTGCATATTTAGCCTGGCAAAGTCATCCCACGGTTTTTATATTACTCACTGTGGTCTGGCGAGGCCATAGATGGACTAGCCGGAGAAAGACGAAGTACGCACTATAAAAGCCAATTCTCTTCCTTCAGTCAAAAATCCGTTTCTGAATAAAACTGAAGTGAGAAATGAGCCGTGCAGCTGCAATTTTTTTTGTAACCAAGTGTAGTCACGTTAACAGAGCTATTCTTGATTGGGTTAGCTTTTTATGTGAAGCAGTTGAATTGATTTATGGGTGGGCATTTGTGGAATAATGGTAAATGTGGTAGTGGAAACAAGGCTTATGAGATATTGTCTGGCCTTTACATACTGGCAAATAAACACTGAATTGTACAACAAAAATCCATCTCATTTTAGATAATGATATACCACACATCCCACATTTCCCACTGCTGGAAAACACAAGGAGCCTTAGTCCTTAGTCCAATCAGGTTATGTTTCTTCCCATGAAGTTCTTCTATTGGATATATCACGTGTCAGGTTCTGCTTTTTCATACTGTATCTCACTGTTTTCATTTCTGTTTAACATTCAGTCATGTTCAATGATTAAATCATTTCTTTGTGCTCTTCCACAGGACCAAAGACAGCTCAGAGAGAGATGGGTTGCACCCGGAGCACCTGGCTAAGAGGCCCTGCACCATCAGCCCAAGCCAGCGCTTCAGCCCCAGCACAGGTCTTCCTGCTCACCCGCCTCCCAACGGCCTCGCCACACACCCTCCCAACGGCCTATCCCACCCACCTAACCCCCAAATGGGACCCCAGCACTACCGCTTAGAAGACATGGCCATGGCACACCAATACAGAGATGCTTACAGACATAATGAGCACCGTGACGCCAGAGACAGGCACCGGCAGACAGGTAGCTGCAAAGCTTTCACAGGGTCAAACAAATCTATTGGTCTGTTGTCTTTAGTTATATGGTTAAGACTGTTGGCTTGCGCATATAAAAGTAGGGTATATGTTGGCAACAATGGCCAGCTGTCTGTCCAGTGTGATAATCCTTGTGTCAGTGCGTCTATATAAAGACCACAGCCATACATACCCATCTGCTACAAGCGTGGCAACCATAAATGCCTTCTGCTATCCAACAAGGAAAGAAATGCACTCTCAGCCAAACTGTCTCACTGATAAGATATGAAATCCTTGAAACAGGCATGATTAACAAAATACAAGAAAATAAAACAATAACAAAAGAAAACAAGAGGACAAATATGGACAAACACATACTTGGCTAGTTACTCATGATAAGATTTTTTTTTTAGAATCACAAGAAAACAAACTTTGTGAATGATCTCAGCTCATCAGGTTGTTTATTATAGAAAGCAGGGGAAAAGTAGGTCTAATTTAAAACTGTCTTATCTTATCAGATCTAGATGTTATTTTAAGTACAGAGGTTTGATTTCATTGGTTAACCGTTTGATTGCCTAAATCGTCAAGACTGCAAAACAGAAATTCAGCCTGTTTCCCTTTGTTAGACACTCAGTTTTTGGTCAGAGATAGTTCAGTATCCATCCTATAGTTTTTACTGCTTGTAATCTAAACACACAGTTTGCTGTATATGAACTGAGTCTGACTGTCATCTATGTGTTTGTCCTTCAGCAGTGCATGGAGCCCGGCAAGAGGAGGTGATTGACCACCGTCTTACAGATCGCGAGTGGGCAGAGGAGTGGAAGCACCTTGATAATGTAAGTATCAGCACAATAACCGCTTTTTTATGTCTAGAGCCTCTTTGTTCCATTTATTAACATCAAAAAGCAGTGAAAAGAAAGAGCTGGGAGCTGAGCAGGTGATCAGAGTTAGCTTTAGTGCTAAAGATGGCATGGGGATGACAGGGGCAGGGACTGCTGACAGACAGAGCAGCCACCGTCCCATCTGAGTTAGCAGTTGACAGACAGCTGATCCTTGGATCTCTGTGTGTCAGAGTAGTGAATTAACAACAGACAGACACCTATCTGGCTTCCTGGCACCCAACTCCATGACGACAAAATCATGTACACTAGACATACACACAAACACAAAATACAGATACAGACACGCACACACAGAAACAGGGCCCCAGATGGAGCTCAGGACCCAGCAGAGAGCAGCTCCAGCTGGGGAGAGCAGCTGAGACAAGAGCTGCAGTCATGGAGAGAACCGGCCAGGCCTGGACCCATGCCAAATTAGAAACACTCCACTGAAATAAATATAGCTAAGTCGGAGGGGAGGGGAGGGAGGGAGCGGAGAGACAGGGGAAAGGAGGCAGAGGCAGAGAGTGGGGGGAAGATGAATGGGAATAATGATATGGATTGAATGTCAAACATGCGAAACCCATTTAGCAGACCAGGCCGGGTCTGGAAACACAGGGCACTGTAAAAAAAAAAAAGGAAAAAAAAGTGACACTGTTTACAACCATGTGGGTGGAAAGGAGAGAAAAAAGAGAGGAAATCTGTTGGGTTGGCAGAGAACGGAGCAGAAGGGTGGAAGGAATTGGCTCAACTTTTTTCATCAGCAGCCCAGCTGTTACATTATCGTCGTTGTAATGCTCTTAGACATTGAAATTCACTGACGAGCACACAACCCATGAACAGATAGTCAGAGACAGAAGCCCACAGTCACACACGAACACATACACATCTGCTAGGTGGTATGTATACTGGGACGGATAAATTCAACTCCTTTTAAACAGGCTCTGTTTCAACCTGTGGAGTACGTAAGGACCTATCTACACTGCTTTCAAAACCTCTACTTCTCCAACACTAAATGTACATGATATTAGGAGTTTTTGAGGGATCTGTTCTGAGGGATTTACCTAGAGAGTGCACTGTCAAACTACTAGTTTATCATTTTTGGTAAATATTCGAACTCATTCTCAACCCTGTCCCATTGCAGCTCTTGAACTGCATCATGGACATGGTGGAGAAGACGCGCCGCTCTCTGACGGTGCTGCGCCGCTGCCAGGAGGCCGACCGGGAGGAAATGAATCACTGGATTCGGCGCTACAGCGACGTGGAGGAGATGAAAAAAGGTGGGAGCAACGGACAGCACTGCCTTCCTCCTCCTCCTCCTCCTCTTCCTCACCACAACTCCTCCTCCAACACAGCTAGCAGCAGCGAGTCACTGCCCATAGGAACTTCCTCGGCTGCTGAAAGGCAGACAGGCAGACAGACAGGTAGACAAACACACACAGGGTATGTCTGGCAAAAGCAAAGCAAAACACTCACAGGAAGGTAGGGCTTATTTGAAATGCTGGAAATTCCCTGAACACATCAATTTAGACAGACAGAGTCAGTTAGATAATGACATTTTTCTGCAAATTTGCAAATTAAGCTCACACTGTGAGCCAATACAAATCTAGTTGCAACATCCTGAAACTTTAACCAACTGATTGCACCCTTATGCTGCCAGCATGCTCATTCATAATTAAAATTTGTGTTTACCTCTGGCACCCAAACTCTCATTTCTTCCCAGATTGGTTGAAAAAGTTGATGACAGCTTATTTACTGATGTTGACACTCAGACAGCTTGTATCGGTACCAATGCATATAGAATTGGGAACTATAGGGGGAGACATGCGGATGTGTGCTTGTGTAGATCAAAAATCTATAACTGTGTGTTTGTGTGTGTGTGTGTTTGTAAAGGAGACTTAGTGTGTTCCTGCTTGTGTGTTTCAGAGATCCACAGAGACTTCTTACACAGGCCTCCCTCAGGATACCTGCCGGAGGAAATCTGGAGGAAAGCTGGTAAGACCCAAGCATCCCCCTTCTCTCTGTTGTCTTCGTGATTGACCTCACACAGACTAACAAAAAACACACACCCACACACACATACTCACAATCGACATCATCAGTCTTCAGGGTCCTCACCCTGGCTACTGAGACAGACAGAGCAGAGGCCTTACAGCCGTAGGTCCATCAGGGCAGAGGATTGGAGGCCTTCTGTGTCATTAGGGCTAAATGCCCTCCATCTGTCACCACTATGAAAGGCCACTGCAGTTAAAGCTGCAGTGAAAATGCAGTCACCTGGCCCAAGGCAGGCCGCAGCAGCACAGCATAGGCCGGAGATGAACTGGTCTCCACTGTCCTAAGAAACACACACTCTTAAGTTTTTATACCTCTTTTTTTTATAATGACTGTTCTCCAGCCTCATGTACAGTACACAAGCCTATTACTGAAGTGAATCCAATACAGTAAGATATACTTGTGTATAAAAAATCTTGACCACGCTTTTTTATTTTTGGCTCAGATTGTAGCTAAAGTGAAGCAGGTGGGAGAGTTGCACTGCACTGGGCCTTCTGGTATATTGCATGTTAGATAGAGCCCATCCCATGAGTCATCTGGCTCAGCCCTTGTTCCAGCCCAGTCCCAGCACTATTATGTTGCCGTCATACTCCAATACCCTGCAGAGGAAAGATGCTGCTGCTGTCGGCAAAATACTGTGCTGCATTTTCACCAGCAGAAAAAAAAGCTCTTTTAATTGCAGTTGTTTTTCATACAGGTACTACAAGCATCCCGCTCTCCCCAGCTCTAAAGCACCTCCAAAACAGGCAGGGTGAGTAACATATCTCACTCACAACAACATCTCACCTTTAGTGCGTGTGTATACGAGTGTGTGTCTGTGTGTACACGCGAGCATGTGTCACCTCTATCTCAGCAGCCAGGTAGTGTGCCTGATGTAGCTGCAGCCCCTCTTGCTTTTAATTAAAACCAGACACGTATTCTGTGGTCTGGTTCAGGTTGAGAGACTGCAGTGCTTTTGAAAAATAAGATCTGAAGTGTGAAAAAGCAGACAGAAATAACACGTCTCAGGGACTTGCCAAATCCCTGTGGAATTAAAACGTTAATATTGCTGCCCCCGTGTTTTCCATTAAGTGCTAATTGCCCCAGCATCTGCTATGCAGTCTCCTTGATAAGAATTAATTAAATTTGCAAACTAATCTTAGTGGTGCATGCATTAGTCCAGATAATTGAGAAGCTTGGGATAATGCAGATAGTGTTTGCAAGGGAGAGAAAAAAGAGGAAGAGGAGGGGGAGAAGAGAAAGAAAAAAGGAGTAGAAATGAAGTGAAGGATAAAGGTAGAGACCGGATGAGAGAAAAGTAGTGAGAAGTGTGTCTGAGTGTGACTGTATGTTGACAGGATTGACAGAATGCTAACTTTTTTAGCATATGAGCTTAGAAAGCGAGCTCCGACATGCACACATGCACACACAAACATACATGCATGCACAATCAAGCACATATGCACAGGAAAGCGTGGATAAAACTCCCCCCGCTGCCTATCTTTTTGCACAGTAGTTTGAAACAAGTGGAGTGGAGCGGCGAGGAAAAGTGACAGTTATTTATGAGATTTCTCTCAAACAAACACTGACTGGAGGAAATCGGGAGCAGCGGAGAGAACAGTGTCAGTCTCACCTCCTACTTGGTTGGCCTAACACACCTGGAGAGCCACTTGTGTGTGTGCGTGTGTGTGTGTGTGTGTGTGTGTCATTTCTGTCTTACTGTAAGTGTGTGTCTACATCTGGAGAAGGAGCAGGAGGAGGAATAAAATAAATTAATCTTTAAAAAAGTTGCTTTTTTTGATGGCTAAAGAAAGTGCCATTTCAGAAGAATTCATATCATGTGATCATGACGTAACTACACTTGCATTTGATTAATAAATAGTGTATATATGGCAACCTATTTCTCAGGTGTGTAAAGCCATATAAGAAATCATGTGCTGTATGTTTGTTGTGCACTGTGAGGCCAATAATAAAAGATGGATTTCTGCCTCTTACTGAGAGGGGACTGCGGGAAGTTTCTATTTTAGACTGCCATCTGGAAAAGAGTCTACACACCTGCCTGGTGTAAAAACACAGCCTCCTCACTCATACAGTTTGTGCTTGTGCTCGAAGAACAAAAGGCCCCATGATAAAATCTACACAGTAGGAAGCTCAGCAGTGAAGATATGCATGCCTACCGGGGAGAAAACCTTTTACTCTCCACTGTAAACTGTGTCTGTCAAAATTATTCTTATGACATGAAGACAATCAAGCAAACAGGGAATCCCAGGATGTTGGATGAACAAAAATTTTGGAGACATCTGCTGTTGTCAGCACTGGAAATTATTGTGGCCAGACGTGTTTGAATTAATTATTGAAGTCTGGCTGTTTCCCTTTTCTGGCAGAAAGTTTTAAATCTTGGATGATGTACATCTGTTCGCTGAGATACAACAAGATGGCAGCTTAAAGAGCCTCAATAAAGTATGACAGAGCAGACGGGATGGGACGATGGTCACAAGCACTAACACCTTACTTTCTCTCTCTCTCTCTCTCTCTCTCTTTCTTTTTCTCTCTATCTCAGAGGAGGCAGTGAATGAGGTGAAGCGACAGGCGATGTCAGAGCTGCAGAAGGCCGTGTCAGACGCCGAGAGGAAGGCTCATGAGATGATTTCAGCTGAACGCTCTAAAATGGAGCGGGCGTTGGCCGAGGCCAAGAGGCAAGCCTCTGAGGATGCACTAACAGTCATCAACCAGCAGGAGGACTCCAGTGAAGTGAGTACCACAGACCCCCCACCTACATTTTGCCTCATTCTCTTCTAATTTCTTCTCTAACTTCTGTCACACTATTCAGGTTTTTTTTTCAGCGCTGTTTGGCTCCATTCATTACCTTCACTTTGTTCTCCTTATCCTCTGAGTTATCCTCTGTTGTGTAATCCATACAGCTGGCCGCTCTTGGTTCGGTGCTGCACCATGTTGTCATGATTATTGCAGAAGCAGTCAAGTTGTTTGTGTTTATAAAAGCAGACAGACCCAGATGGTCAGAGCAGAGTGCCAGGCTGTGGCCATTACAGAGCAGTTGACCACCACCTGCTGGTAACATGAACCAGTGGCATCGGACCAGGACTTAAAGCTTTAAAATCAAATCCCAGTAAAAAGAGAGGGAAAAAAAGGAGCATCAGACAAATAGACTAAGTTATTTTAAAAATAGTTATTCGAAGTTTCTAGAACATTTATGTTAAAAAAGACAACTATATGTTATCCTGGGACAAAAAAGAGACTTATTTCTATCAACCCACTCTCTACCCACTGTCTCACCAGAGCTGCTGGAACTGCGGGAGGAAAGCCAGCGAGACCTGCAGCGGCTGCAACACGGCCCGCTACTGCGGCTCCTTCTGCCAACACAAAGACTGGGAGAAGCACCACCATGTCTGTGGTCAAGGCCTGCAGGGGCTGCCAGGGGGCAGCAGTGTCCCTCTAGGCACCCCCTCCTCCTCCAGCTCCTCAGCGTCCTCCAGCGCACCCCCCACCCACTCGGAGAGCACTCCTCCAGGCCCCCTGTCCCTGGCAGGCCAGAGCAGTATTGCGGGAGGGGCTGGTGGAAGCGTCTCTGCCAGCCCCAAGGAGAGCAGTTCCAGCAGTGCCTCTCGCTCAACAACTCCAGCCACCCCCGCCCTCCTGGATGCCACCTCTCGCTGACGTCTGACGACCCCTGCGCCCCTTCCCCGCATATTGATGCGACAGTGCTCACACTCCACACAAAACCAAACTGAGGAATCTTCATCGCACACTGCTCCCTTTCCTCCTCCCTTACTTCAATCCTTATTTCCCTCTTATCCTAAGCTGATCTGAAAATCTTCTTACTACCTGATGATAGACTTGTTTTCTCAACTTATCACCTTTTTCCCCCCAAAAGAAAATACTTTTTTTTCTGTCTTTGTCTCTTTCACAACCACAGCCACAAATACAAAGATTCCAGCCTGGGGTTTAGTGTAGTGGAAAGCATGAAAAGTGTCTCCTTTCTCTGTGTCCAGTCACAGAAACATATCAGATGTGTTTGCTAAAAACATGAGCTTTGACTTGAAGATGTGACTAAGATGTGCCCTCAGTAATGTCAGCACGTCAAATACTGTCCACATAAGGACACAAGACAAGGGCTGTGGTAAGGCAACCTTGATGGGGGGGATGACTAGGACAATTAGCACTTGGATTGGATTTCCCTTTAACTTAGCACCAATGAGAGAACAGTGCCCAGCCCTGACATGTGCACTACCAGTCCAAACTGATGTGGCACTTATTTTACAGTGACCTAATGGAGACAGAAAAGGAACACAATACCTTTTTTCGAATGCATGAGGGAAGGGGATGCGATTAATTCCTCAGAAACACAGCTTAGTATTTATTAAATGTTTCTTTCTGGCTTTAAGGGAAAATAAAGAAAAGTCCAAATATTCTAAATAAAGAATAATAGTGATGATGATGATGCTGATGATAACGATAATGATATGAAAATAAAGAAATTTTAAACTGCTAACTACCTTGCTAGCGAGCCAAGAAAATCTACACCGGACTCACCTCTCTGCACCATTGTGAACCCAAATGAATTCAAAGATGAAAAATAACATGATCCAAACCTTTGTATTACACTGCCAAAGTGAGTAAGTAAGCGATAAGGAGAAGCACTCATCTTATAACCAAACGCAAAGCAACATCACCTCCTCAGCAGATAAGCCAGCCCTGAGAGGACCAGGCTGCAGAGAAGCTGCAGAACGGGACCCAGAGATAGACAGACAGACATTTAAAAGACAAACTGTGACCTGCTTTGATCTGCAGCTGCCTCCTGCAGTCTGGACAAAACTACAGCAATTCCTCAGCGATGGCCCAGACTAGTGAATATTGGACAATGCTGTGAACTTGCCTACGAGAAAGACTTAAATGAAATGGATGGAAACCCTGCCACAGTGTGATTTTTTTTTTAAAAATTTTTAAAAAAATTTTATTTTGGTGAATGGTAACGGAGAGGAAAGAAAAAAACAGAAGGAAGGGAAAAGCTACACAGCCTCAAAGGAGATGAAGATAAGTACATGGCAACGGAGCTGCCAAAAAAAACCTCAAAACAAGCTTGAAAGCATTGTCCAAGAAGGCATTGCATACCATGCAGACGTATGGGAAGATTGTTTGTAAGTCCGCTTTTTTTAAAGCTCCACAACGAGGAGATATTTCAAGGAATTGCTGTTACCTTTACATTCACTCCCTCCTTTTCCAAAGCATGATGAACAGATGAAAGAGCCTAGTGAAGGGCGGTGTAGACTTGGTTCTCCTCTCTCTTTCTACCTCCCCTCACCCCACACCTCCCTTCCACGCTCTCCCCTGGCTACTTGACTCAAGTCTGCCCCCTAACCCCAGCCTGCTTTGGACAGAGCCTCCGAGCAGTTGCGCGGGAAGAGTTCGAACCTGCTTGTAGATATTGTTCCTCTTTTCAAATTTCAATAATGTCTCTTGTCGCTGATGTCCATATGTGCTGCCCTTGTGTATATCCAGAAAGATGGACTTTGTTTTGGTTCTGTTACTTTTCATTTTTCCTCCTTTTCAGTTCGGGCTGAGCTGTGAAGTCAGAACAAGGACACTTGTTTATGAGAGGAAGCCCCACATTTTACTTATGTTTGATTTGTTGTATCTATATTAATGAGATGAAACCCCTCTTGTAGAATATTTTGTATTGCTCGCATTGTAAGACAGTGAGAGGACGGAGGTGCAATATGAAGAGAATTCAGCTACTGAATGGAACCTCAGCAACTGCCCATAGGGTGTCATATAATATAGATACATATAAATATATTTAAAGTAACATCAGTAACTTAATGTGAATGTACATAGTATTTAAAGAGGTCCAAAAATGTGTTTGCCAAATAACAGAAACCTTTAAAGTTTAATGTCCAGAATATGATTTTCTCACAGTTCACTTGTTTCTCAAATGTATCAATTGTCCTTTTTTTTTCTCTCAGACAAGTTAAACACTTTCAATTCTCACTCAAATCAAAGTGTCATGTAACCACGAGTGGAGGAGACAGTTGGTAACAGAAGTAAAGTGGCTCTATACATGATCACAGAGCATGTAGCTTAAGATTGATAAAAAAAAACATAAAGACATAAAGGGTAGATCGACACAGACACAGGAAGACTTCCAGAACCTTTTCCAAATCATGTGATTTTGTTCATGTTCTCTCTTTTTTTTTTTTTTTTTTTAAATGGGATGATGCTATTGGGCCTAAATGATGTCATTGTTATGTGCTTCATTCTCCCAGGGCCAGTTTATGTCCTGCAGGAGGGGCCTCAACTGTGTGTATTTGCAAAAAAATCTAGTCCAAATATGGGCAATTGCTTGGGGAAAAAAATGGAAAAAGTGGCGGCTCAGTTTCCAAATTTAGTTCTTTCAGATTAAAATTAGGAATTGTCACCACCACTGTAGTGACCCCCTCCATCTTGGTTCTCATCAACCTGTGAGTGTGTGTGTGTGGTGTGTAAGGAATATTATTTTCCCCTGAGGTGCAGAACAAGACATTACTTTAAGAGTAAGTGATATGCCAGTGTTAAGCTACAGTAAAGTTCAAACCTAATTTTGACACCCACCTTCCGTTTTTTTTTTTATCTATAATTGTTTATTTGTAAAGATGCAATTTGAGCTCCAGCTGGAGATCTGAGCCAGGTTTTCATTTCCAGGCAAAGAGAGAAGAATTGTCTCATAAAGTTGATTTTGTTTTATCAGCCATTCCCACACGCTCCAGCAACATGCTCTGGCAAACACGTGTGAAACAGTCTCTCAGCACAGGCCTTTACTAAAGCATCAGAGGGCCTGCAGCCACCATGCTAACGCAAATTTGATATAATAAATCCCACATGGTTGGCCTAATACTGTACACGCTTGAAAAAAACTTTGAAAAAAGATTAGTAGTTGCTTTTTGTTCATTAACAGATGGACAAAGCGAGACATTTTTGGATTATCTGAGGCATATTTTTCAACGGGAATAAGGTACAAGGTACCCCTGCATTAGTGTGTAGCATTTATGTGTGTGTGTTACCGTAATATGGTGTTGACCTCAGCCAATCTATGTCCTTCCCCCTGATGTCTAATTTTGCCATTTCTACCACTGACCACTTCTCATTACTCCACTCACACGAGCTACCTCCTCTGACCATACAGCTAAACCACCAGGAGAGGTTGACCTGGACTATGAAAAGCTGGGCTGAAAGCAGACATGGAAACGCACATTCAAAACTGAAGTGTTGATAGGAATTGCCATTACTCATGATAGAGGGGAATATTTATTCTGACCAGACCTCAACTTTTTGATCACATCCCACTTACCAAACTGGTACTGCTGGAGTGAAGAAACAGTCAAACCTGCATATTAACCAACTGAACACAGAATCAACCATCAATGACATGCCATTTGTTGTCCGAAACCAATAAAAGCACAGACCAAAGTACTCCTGCATTGCCATAGTAGGCTTTGACACAATGTGTATTGACAGACCAGAAATAATAAGGTTCGAGCTCCACTACACCAATTAACCAAAAGTGTCTGAAATACACACAATCAGGGCACAAGAGTGAAAAAAAAGCATGCAGAACCGGCTGAGTTTCAAATGTGTAGAGATCTTATTCAAGCAATCAAAGCGCTTGTTGTCTACATATTGAAAACTGCTTCTGTAAAAAAAAGTGGCAGCATCTCCTTTGGTAAAGCCTACTGATTGAGTGGACTTACAGTTACAAAGCCTTGCAGAGATAAAGTGAATACATGGTGGGTGTGTGTTTGCGTGTGAATGGTGGTGTGTGTGCGTGTGTGTGTTTTTTTGTAAAAAAAAAAAAAAAAAAAAAAAGAAATTAAAAAAGAAAGATAGTATCCTTTTTTTCATGTCTCTGTACAAACTACTTGAAACCTTCAGAGCTTTAATGAACCATCCCAGACAGACTATAGTGGCAGATCAATTCACGATATGTAGCAGAAAACTTTGTGCAGTAAAACATCGTGTTTGCATAAAATATCCACATCAATAATCAATGTAATGACAGTTCCATTCAACTCTTGGAAGTGCTTCGTGTGTGCCTCCTTGTCTGCAACTAAGCCCTCAGATAAACTAAACAAAAGCCAAACCCAACAGACCTGTTAGAAATGACCAAAATACAACCAAAAGCTATAACTATCTTCTTCAGATGTTGCTCTGTTTGAGGTTTTTGTGTCATGTCCAAGCATTGATGGACTTCAGCGTGGTCGGTTGTGATGAACATGATGCTGCAGTCTTCAAATATTGGAGCTGTAGAGACGAGAGCAAACTCTCCACTTCTCCCTCCTGATTAACTGGACAGGATACAAAAGATCAGGTAGTAATTCTGTTCAGCTGGGTGTGAGCTTCATTAAGTCATGAAACAAATGAAATCTGTGCCGAGGTGTCATATACTTTTTTCCCTGTAAAGATATTATAGATGGCAAACGCATAAGGGCTCAAAGGGTCTCTGAACACTTTACATCAGCCACCTTTCTATTTGTTTAACTATGTACATGATATGGGCAAAACGCATGTTTAGAAAAGACAAATATTAGCAGGTTGACATTTGTCTCTCCCTACTCCAACCAGTAACTCTACCAATGAAGTTTCGAGGCTCATCTGATGTGATGGTGACATGTCCTTCCTGTGAAACAGGCACTGATGAAAAGCTACAGTTGAAAGCTAAAGTGGCAAAATGTGTATGCAGCACTTGTTTCCGCAAAAGCCATGGCTCAGGATGGTCCTGTTTTTACCTTTACATAAATTGAAAAAAAAGGTTTATGGTTTTATATGTGTAGGGAAGCATTCTATACTGTATTGTGCAATACATTATTACAGAAAAAAACACGTTTCTGTAGGAAAGGTTGGCGCTTTGAAGATCTTTCTCCTTTTGTTTAATTTCCCTCTTCTAAAGATCCTGTTGCCGTTTTTAGGTGAAGTTAACTGTGCCAGAAGAATTAAATTCTGAGTTGTATTTATTTCTTGCATGCTTTCCTCCCTGTTGCTAATACCGCTCTTTAACTGTTCGCTCTGTTGGATGTGTGAAGCTGTAAAACATTCTAATTCAGGTTATTGTCTGTGTTGAACAATGTAACTGTGTAATTAAAACATGAAATGAAATATTCATCACTCTGGTTGCTGTTCTTCTTTACACACTGACATATTATGAGACAACATCCTCAGAAAAAGAAAACCATTTATTCTTATTTAATCATCACTGACTCACAGTTGTCATATAAACTTAAGAAGTCATTTGATGGGATTTTCCTCTCTATACAGAAAAAAAATATTAATAGTTGCAGATCTTAATAACAAGGGCAAATGAAAAAACAATACAACAATTAAATAATCCAAGTCTCATACACTTAAAACATTTTTTTCAGATATATATCAAACAATCAAATCATAAACATACTAGCTCCATGTGTTTGATCCACATTAAAATTTAAAATTTGCTTGACATGTTTCTACACAGACTGTATCTCAATGTTCAAGTGTTCTGTGTAACATCTAGTGATTACACTGACCAGATTCTTTATAACCTGAAACCGTACGGCCATTACAAAACTTTATTTACTCCCACAGACTGTTTTTTTTTTTTAAATTTAGTGAATATTCCAAATTCTCTTGTAATCTTTTCACTCCATCTCCAGGGTTTACTAAAGGAGGTCTGTGAGGATGTAGGCAGCACTAAGGGAGGGTGTTTTTTTTATCTTACAGCATGCTGAAAAAATGTGATGCTGACTGGAATAGAGACTGTTCCTCAATAATAAGTAATTCCAGTTAAAAATATCAGAGATGGGATCCTTGTAGCTCCTGTGTATTTATGGCCTTGCGTCTCATCCCATTTAGGGTATCTTTAGTACATAAAAACAGAACTACTGTAGCTGTTGTCTTTTTCCTGTTCATACATTATGAAAATATTTTTTCTAGTGGTATAGGATTAAAAAACTTTTTGAGGTGGGGGGTTCTCGAATACCCTTGATAAAAATGGACCTTTTAAATTGAAGTTATGACATGCCCAAAGAAGAAAAAAAAACACTCGTTTGAATAACAAAATTATTGATGGATGAATTACATTTCGCTACCTCAGTTTCAGGGTCTATACATGATGACTCACTGTCACACCGTCATGACTTAGTGTGACATAGAACAGAGTTTCAATTTACATTATTTGTAAGACTAGTCAAAATGTCTGTGAAAAAGCATATTATTTACCAAAATGCACAGCCTTGTTATGTTAGTATTAGTGTGGCAGTAAGACCAAATGAAGATTACATCCCACAATTTCCCTGAGGGAGTCTCCAAAGGGATCAATAAAGTTCAATCTAATCTAATCTAACATCAAAATTTCCAGTAATTAATTTTTTGTCAATATAAATTTCTCAAAAAGGCCACTAAACTTTCTAAAAATGTGTCCATTTTCCGAAAATGAATTTATTGTCTCTAATGACTGTAATTTTAGTCTGTGTAAATCATGGGGGTGAGGTGTGGAGAGGGGCAGGGAAAGGGATGGGCCCCTTGTTGATGCGCCACTGGGACGTGTACACCCTCCTCCAGCGGCGTCTCTCTCACGTGCGCGTTTCTGTCAATCAACCTCGCGCGTCGTGAGCCTCATTCACAGGTGATATATATTAGCCTAGCCCATATGCTGTCAGGTGTCGCATTGGCGGACCCTAAACCCGTTTCCTTGCTGTCAGGGGTGTTCTTGCGGCGGATTTTGGCGAGCTACAGTCGGTTTTGCAGATGCAATGTTTGAGCAGTGAGCCATGGCGGAAAATCATCTGGAGTACGGCTACCTGGAGGGCGAGTCCATCGGGGAGCATTTCACCGAGGACCCGGTGAGTATCATCATTATGTTTGTAGCGAGTCGAATGGCTGCTGTCACGTTATTCGTTTGCACGCACGTCAGTAGGGCGAGCAAATGACGACTGGGCTAACGTTTGAAGCAGAAGCTATGCTATGTAGTATCCTCCTATCACTAAAAAAACGTTACATGCAAAGGGAAAACGACATCAGAGAGCATAGTGAGTAACAAGCCGTATTACACGAGTGTTCGGCATGTATGCAGTCAGGTGCACTGCATGTCCATGCTGGAACATATAACGTTAGTGCGGTTGTATGTGAAATAACAATAAAACCCCGTTTCACATATGAATGCGATCCTGGAACCTATAAGGCCAGATGCATATGAAACTGTGATTGATGTCTGAGCAAAATAAAATATGATAAATTCAAATATAACTATGTTTTGATTTGAATTTATGAGATATTTACAAGGATAAGTAACTTGTTGGCCAAGCAGTCCATACCATGTGGTTTGTTTTTTTAGATATCAAACCAATACTTAATCGAAATTGCGTCTTGCTATATAGAGCAACAAAATTTCAAGCTAGCACATGGATTTGCCCATATCTTTGAGTGACATTATAGGAAAAGGTTGCAGCACTCACAGATGCTGGGCCACCTGGCCAATGAGAGAGCACCAGTCATGCAAAAGTTAGTCTCTTATTTATGGTTTTGAAGATCCAGAATCCCCTTAGTTGTAAAATTTGGTTGTAAACAGGAAGACTCTTGAGGCTGCAATATTAAATTCACCCATCTTTTTTATTCTCAGACCATTCAGTGACCCCCTTCTGCTCTTTATCCAGTGTTATTGTACTCTTTCATTCAGTTTCCTTTTCTTTTTTTATAACATTGAGTTACAGATTTCTTTTTAGTTTGTCTCCAGTCTGTTTTTAGTGTAATATTCTGTCCACAGTTACTTCACACTCCGGTGTCTATGCTTGTATTTTCTCAGGAGCTGGCAGCCATCAAGGCCAGGGTTCAGGAGCTGGAGATGGAGGAAGAGACAGAGAGACTGAGGGAGGAGGAGGAGAGGTGTGGTGCAGGAGACATGCAGCTCCTGACCAGCAGCCCTCGACCTGGTGAGGCAGCCCACGGGTCTGAGTCGCCCTGTGGTTTGTTATTGTCTCACATTGTTGCTAAATGCTGATTATGCATTTGGGAAGCCTCGACAGTGTGTTCATGGCCAGGTGTGTAGCATCGCAGCCTCCAGGCAGGTGAAGTAGCCTCATCCTCCACCATCTGGCTAACACCTGGGACACTTCACATGTGCCTGATCACTGCCCAATGAGACGAAGCAGTGGGCCTCAGAGAACCAGAAGGGTCCTCCCAGCTGCCTGTGGCGATTTTTCTGCTTCTGTGCATCTCCTCATCCCTTTTATCCTCCCTTTCCTCCACTTCCTTCCTTTTTTGATTTCTCCTCAGAACAGAGATGCATTCAGAGGGGAGCCATGTTCTAAGATATGTGTTATAAATGATGATGCAAGAAATAGACATGCTGAAAATAATCATTGTGGTTATTTCACCTGGAGTGACCATGTGTAGACTCTACTTTAACAACATTGCATGTGCAGTGGCAGTGTATTCAACTGTTTGCTTCCTTCACAGGACCTTTCTATAACATGACCCCTGAGGAGAGGATAGACGCAGACAACAGATCGGTTTATGTAGGAAATGTAAGACTTTTCTGTCCATCTTGCTTCATACTGAGCATGTTTTTTTTTTTTTTTGCCATACCTGATCTGATGCTGCTTATCAAAACTCCAGGTAGATTACGGTGCTACCGCAGATGAGCTAGAGATTCATTTTAATGGCTGTGGTCCTGTTAACCGAGTTACCATCCTGTGTGACAGATTCTCCGGCCATCCCAAAGGGTGGGTTTAACTTCTGCATATATTGTTTTATACCTTATCTACCTGACACTGTTTGACTATAGAATACAACTCTACTGGTATGCTGGCATCAAAGTTTATTTATTGTTGATCTCTTCTCTCCCTCTTTCACAGCTTTGCTTACATTGAGTTCTCTGATCGAGACTCTGTTCATAGTGCCATTGGTTTACATGAGACCTTGTTCAGAGGAAGAGTCCTTAAGGTGAGGAACGTTACATCACATGTTAATGTTGAAGATCAACTCTACAATAGTTAGCTTCTCAACATTCAGTCTTGAGCACCCTGGGTACCACTAATAATGGGTCTCAGTATAGAGATGAGAGATGATCTGGTAAAGGTGCTTAGATTTGGTGAAGGGGAGATATGGATGGGTGTCTTTTTTTAAACTGATGTTCAGATTGATGGAGCACAGTTTATGCCCATATTTGATGCTGTGTACTGGAGATGAACTTACTCTTTGTTTAGTGTAAATAAAAAAAAGAGTCATTGCAATTTGGGGTTGACAAAATATTCCTTTTTAAAGCAAACCAATCACAGTGCCCTTTTTTTTTACCCTCTAGTTTGAGCTGGTATCATATATGTGAATAAATTGTACTTTTCCTTCTGTGTATAATTTTTTTTAGTCCCTCCATCCGCGTGTAATAGCAAACATGACATTTCTTGTACCTCTAATCAGTCTTCCTAGACAGTACAGTGAAAACCAGTTATCTTCGGCTTGCAGGTAATGCCTAAGAGGACCAATATGCCGGGCATCAGCACCACAGACAGGGGAGGACACCGAGGTGGCCATTCCAGAGGCAGAGGTCGTGGTTATCGTCCACCTCGCTACCAGAACAGCTCTCGAGGCAGATTCCGATACCAATCAACCAGGCCGCAACATCAAACGCCCCACCCTTACTATGGAGGCCCCTCTGTGGGGAAGAGGCAGTGGGGACACATGGACTACCAAGAACAGATGCCTAAACGTTACCCATGTCTCCTTCTCATCACCCCACCCTCAGAGGAGTTGGGGGCAGGGTCAAGTGGACAGCACTACCCTCAACAGCGCTAACACTACCCACTGCATACATACTAAAGTGGGCGAAAAGAACTGATTATTTTAATTTAAAAGTTTTTCCAGGCGTTACTTAATTGAGCATCATGTGAGAGCCAGAGCGGACAGCGGAGATGTCCTTCACCTGGATGAGATGTGAAGGATGAAGACCAGGGTCAGAGGTGTTGCATTATAAGCTTATGTTGCTGTGAGTGCATGGGACAATCCTGACATTGTTATGCAGTTGGTGTCTCTTACTATTTTTACAAATTGATGCAAATGTATTGTGTTGCTGCCTGCAGTGTTATGTATAAATCCTCCCTTTGTATAACTTATAAGTTCTTTGCTATGTAAGTGAATGAATAAATAAAACAATGATCCAGTGCTCCGTTTGTAGTAAAATGACACATTCGGTGTGGATAACAACAGTTTAGTTTTATTATGCATTTCAATAATCAAGGCAACCTGTTTTATTTTTTTAAAAAAAAGAAACAACAACAAAAAAAAGATAAGGGTTGTTCTGTACAGTGGAGGTTTAGGATGAATAGGTTGTCAGCCGGTTTGCACCATCATTCCAGATACAATGCCATCAAAAGCCCTAGAAAGTGAGTGATCAGCAGTTAATCAACAGTTAAATGCAGCTAAATTAAGAAAATGATTATGCAAATCCTTCTGAATATTAAATCTAAAAAAAGAAAAACTCACTTAGACTGAATGGGATCCCCTGGATTGTGGAATGGGTTGCACATCACATCAGTAAATGAATTGTGTAATTTTCTGAACATCTGTAATAGAAAAGACAGTATTAAAAAAGTAAAAAGTTAACAAGAACATAACAAATTGTACTGTGGGGTCATGTACACTGATCAGCCACGACATTTAAACCTCTGCCCAGTGAATTGAAGAACACTGATCGTCTGACAATCCAATGTTCTGCCACTTTACAGGCATCACCTGGCATCAGACTTTGTCATTTTTCTTGGCCTATCCCTCAAGTTTCAGTGCATCTATATGGTCAGCAATTTCCCAGATCCCAATTCATGAGGGCCCTAACTCGCTGCCCAAAGGTTTCAGAGGATCTGTTGTCAATGTCTTGGTGCCAGACATCGGACATCCCTGGAGGTCTTGTGTCGGAGTCAAGTCAAATCCAGGCGGCGCCTCCATGGATCAGACTTGTTCTATAACATCTGACTGATGATCCAGTGGATTGGGATGTGGGGACTCTGGAGACCAGGTTGAACATTGAACACATGCACTTGGGTTTGGTCTGCAACAGAGTTTGAGTGTGTGGATTTCCCAGCACATCATTGCATTGTTACAGGACAAACAATGCTCTTCACTTCAACTGTTAATAGCTTTAATGTTGTGGCTGAGCAATGTATTCCTGCATGCTTATCTATTCAATTTCTTGATATTTCTTTGTATCACAACTAGTGTGTGAGGTAAGGATTCACTACACTAGGCTCATTATTACTAAATTGTCCAGTTAGCTGCAATGAAAAAATTGGGAAAAAACTGACAATGGTGTAACAGCTTTGACAGAGTTTGTTAACGTGGACCACACTATGCAAATATAGAAGGTGGAGGTTTAACTTACACTTCTAATTTCATTGTCCCGTAATGATGTATTTGAGGAGTCCACAACAATGACAAATTTCACCTTGGAGTTTGTTACATAACCATATCTGGTTTCCAGTTAAGGATAGTTTCCCTTGTAAGAGACTAATTTTAGTATGAACATGGATTCCAGGTCCACTAACTGAAATACCATTTTGTAACATATATATATATATATATAAAATTATAATTATTATGTCTTAGAAACCTAACTTCTAGATTTAATTCATTTTACAACTATAAAAATAAAAGACATGCAATGGTTTTCACATCGGTTATATGTGCATGCATAGGGAAGCATCTACTGTGCATGCATCTTTCTTGATTAGTAGAGGTGCATATATGAAGTAAAGTTTATTTGATGAATTGAAGATGTGACTGTTGTGATTGATGTGATTAAGAATTTTGTTAAAATGATCACAGTCTAACTCTCGTAAAAGAAAGACGATTTAATTAAAAGATAAATCAGGTGTTAAAGGCACTGTCTTTTGGGTTTGCCCAAGCTTATTGTTCTTTTTTTTTTTAAAGAAAGAAAAAACAACAAGGATACACTTTGTAGTCCTCCGTGGGATATAGCAGGCCAAGGTATAACTCTCTCTGGTCTCCCAAAGATTTGCCCACTGCTGAAATCTTCTCCTCCACCACATCCAGGGAGGTGTGCACTGTATAGTGAAATTTCAGCTCATTTTGAGTCGGTACACTGCGGATATACAGCGGGTAATTCTGGGGAAAGGGCACAAAAGATTGAACAAACAATGATTAACCTGTTAAACGCATCCTATTTGAACCAATTAAATGAAATCTTGTTTAAGATGTGGCAAACTGTATCATCAGCCAACCTAAAACAATATTGTTGTTGTTAGCTACTGACATTAGCTCTGTTCTGGATATTTCAATCTGCTACACCTTCTGGCTCACAGAGACAGTTAACACTTTCCTAGACACGATACGAAGAAACACGAAAATATTTCATACTAAAAAATAGGCCATGGATACAAAACGGGACATTTAAAAACAGGAATCTGTACCTCTTTTGCGATAACTGCTATGCAAACCGCCATGTTAGTGTCACTGGACTGAGCTGTCAGACGCCGTCACGTGATACGTTGCGTTTAGAGACTGTTGGAAAAGTGAAGTAAAAGACGAGTACCCTTTTTTATATGTTATGCACAACCTGTGTTTAAACTGTATGATACGCATAATTTATGTATATTTTAAGTTTAATTTAAGTTTATCAAACAAAATTATATTTCTTACGTGGTCCCTGTTTAATTGTCTTGCGGGTTTCGATTTCTATTCCCCACTTTCAAAGTTTATCGTAAGGTCATGAACGCACCAAAAACAAGGAACAGCATTGCTTTTCAACGGTTGTTCCTAATCGATGAAGCTTCCGTGCCAATAAGCTGAAGAAACAAAAATCGATTATCATTAAAATGACTTTAAAACCTGAATCAACCTAGCTTAACAACTTTGAACAAGTTCTCTATTGTTTATGCGCAAGTGTTGCGCAAAAGACCCGCACGAAGATAAACAAACCACTTCCTCGAAGCTGATGCTCATATGACTACAGCACAGCAATGCGATTGATGCGCACTGAAACTTTGACTCTTTTTTATACAATAATATGTTTTGCTTTGACAGAAAAGCCTCAAAATGTTTCATCTCCAAACATTATCATCATGTTAATGGATGACGTAAGTTATTTTTTAATTCAGTCTCTTAACATTTTAATCTGCATGTGTCCCTGAGACTTCAGAGGCACGGTTCTGTTTAAGTGAGTGGATGAGTTTGTGACCCAGAAGATGTTTCTCTGTCGCCTTCCCTCTATCTGTGTTTGTTTTCTGTTCGTCTGTGGGCTCTAAAATGTTTCCTCTGTTGTACATCTTTTTGAGCGATGCAGCATGGCTTCATAGACTGTCTATATGTGTTCTTGCATGTGTCTTTTATCTTTCGGATTTGATTGTATAGGCAGGAGTTGATTACAAACTCTCATTTTTTCCCCCCATTTGCTCTTCAGATGGGATGGGGGGACTTGGGGGTGTTTGGCCAGCCCTCTAGAGAGACCCCCAACCTGGATGCCATGGCTGCTCAGGGCATGCTGCTTCCCAATTTCTACACTGCCAACCCACTCTGTTCCCCATGTGAGTCTGTTGAAAATGTTGTAAGACAGAATCTGAACCAGCAAGTCCGACTTTGCAGTTGAAAGCATGTTATTATTTGTGCTATTTTTGTTTTTTATCACATTACAGTCGCGGTTTCTTGTGTTTTTAATTTTTACATTGACAAAATTTGCCGCAAGTACAAACTCAACATAACTGACCTACCACAGAACATCCCTTATTATTTGTTAAGATCATCCCATTCAAATGCAGCCTGCAAAACAGAGAGCAATTTGTTAAAATAATTGTATGCGGGAAAGCATGTATCATTAATTGTCCATGCTAAAGATTCAGAAAAGAGTTTCTATACATTTTCTTGATGAAAAGTTGTAAAAACCCGATTAAAAACTTAAGAAATGCCATGTGGCCAAGCTGCCACAGTGCTTTTCTTTTTAAATTAAAATACCAAGGCAGGGGTTATAACAGACAGCAGGGATTTGATTTAATAAGAGCAGAATTCACTTATTTGATTTAAAAATTTTGCCAAATTACTTTGCAAATTGGATGCATTAATTTGATATCTCCAGTGCTTTTGACATTGCTGCACACTAAACTCTTTTTGCCTGCCAGTAAAAAAACATCAGGAAGACCAACTCACAGACAAATATCTTACCTACTTTTTGCTACCTGTTTATCCACAGCCAGAGCTGCACTTCTTACCGGAAGGCTGCCTGTCAGAAACGGCTTCTACACCACTAATGGCCACGCCAGAAACGGTACAGTCTCACTACATCCCTACTGCGCTATTTATCCAGCTGCAAATTATTTCCTTCAGGTGTTCTCATTACTTATTCTATAAAGTACAGTGTGCAATTAAGTAGTGGAAAACTTTGTACACTTAATGTTGACCTTTTTTATAGCATACACACCACAGGAGATAGTGGGAGGAATCTCTAAGGATGAGATTTTGTTGCCCCAGATGCTGAAGAAAAAGGGCTACATCAGCAAGATAGTTGGCAAGTGGTGAGCTCTTTATCTTACTTTATGACAGAAATTGAAGAGGTTTCTACAGTTTCAGAGGATGATGTTGATGATGGCTGGTGATGGTGACGGTGGCTGTGGCTCAGGATGTATAATGAACTCTGTTTAAACAGCACTTTTCAAAACAAAGCTAGCAACAGTTTTGCATGTTTAAACAAGTATTATGACATTTCAGGACTGTGAGGAGGCAAATATAATCTAACAATTTAAATAATACAAATAATAATAACAAAAAATTTAAAAAATAATAACAATAACAGTAAAAAATATATATATTAAAAAGTGTGTTGTCCACTTATCACAGGGTATACATTTTGATCCATGGCTTCTGACCATTACCTCTCAGCCACTCAGCCCTAGATTGCTGCTGATGTCCTGGCCAATTCCTTGTGTGTGTGTGTGAGTGAGTGTGAATGTGTGTCAACAGATGAATAAGTGACAAATTGTAATTCTGCTTACATAACAGAATTATATAAATGCAGTCCATAACCATGAATTAACAATCTAAATGAGTTAAATGACGTGGATGATCACTGTCCACTCATCTTTTGATAATGAAGGCAAATTAAATAAGTTAAATTTTACTGCTATTTGAAATGATTCTATGATTTAAAGGACAAATGCTGTAAACATACTAATGCCATTTGGTATTGTAAGTCAACTGGCAGTGACCAAAACGCCTATGGATGTAATTGGGTAGACCTACAACAAGCCATGAAATGTGATGCAGCAATAAGTGACACTTGAAAGTTGGGGTGGTGGTCGATCCATCTTCAAGCAAGAAAAATACAGTGGCCCTATCGGAAAAAAAAAACCTCTCACTTGTATATACAAAGAACCAATGAGAGCAGAGAATCGTGCGTCATGTGATTATAAAATCTGCACCAGCCCCATATTAGATACATGGTTCTGATTGGTCCGACATGAGCCATGATGGGTGGAAATCTGTCTGAATGGGGGTCCAAATCCATCTACCAGAACAAATAACCATGAGCTCGGCACATTCGTCTTGTTCCCAGGCTATTATATTTGCATTTTTTAACCTTTTTATTACACATCTTATACACTTAACATTAGTGATGATCATTTTCCACAGTATACAACAATTTCATGCTAGATTTTTTTAATGCATTTTTCTTGTCCCTAAGGCATCCATTGATTTGCATTCCTTTTAGTGTGGTATGAAAGTCTTTATGCAGAGAGCTAAGGCTCATTTGGGCTAAATAATATAGTACACATATTTTTATCTTCCCTTTGTTTTTGCTCTGTAGCAGTTAACATAGAAATAATTACTTCTTACTAATTAATAATTACTAATGATTACTTACTAGCATCATCTGAACAGAAAACTTTGATACATTGCATACCTGTTTTCAAGTTTTAAGCCTCTGCAAGTAGATTTTCACACTGTTCTTGAGGAGAATAGAAACCAATAACAGTCTAAAGACAGTCACTACAATCAAACATCAAAATATGTGTGCTGTTCTTTAGAAAACAATGAGTAGAACCACAAGTTTATGTGATTTGTAGTGATGGTCTAAGTTCAAACTTGCAGAAACATGTAGCGTACTCCATCATTCACGTTGCTTTTTCAGTGTAAGTGCACTTTGTTTGTCACTACAGGCATCTGGGCCACAGAACACAGTACCTGCCTCTGGAGAATGGTTTTGATGAATGGTTTGGTGCACCAAACTGCCACTTTGGCCCCTACAACAGCAGCATCAGACCCAACATCCCTGTCTACAACAACTCTGAGATGGTTGGCAGGTAGTATCACACTCCAGCACTCAGATATACATAAAAGCAGACACAAACAGTGGCTGAGAATCTATAAAAACCTTCTTTCCCCATGACTCAGAGGAATAGTTTGGCTGGCTGCTCCTCTGGATGAGTCGAGTGTCTCCCCTCCTCTTCCTTCTCCGTACCAGCTGTGCTTGTGTATTCCATTTTCCGCCCATTTGTTTTCCCCAAAACAGCCATATGTGTATTCAGGGTCATTGGAACTGGCAGCCGGGCGTGTTTTTCGCTTAGCAGTGGGTTTAATCAGCGCCGCATACCAGGGCCCTGGACAGACATACACACACACATAGACACGTATACTCACAGACACACGCACGCCCTCAAGAGACGGCAGGTTGCGTTGGCTGTATGCGGAGACACCTGGAGGAAGTGAAGCGTAAGAAAGAGAGATGCCTGTCACTGCTTCTCTGCTCGCCGCGCCACGCTTCAGCAACACCTCATAACAGTTCCCTCTGCTCAGCTTTGTTGAGGCTTCCTGAATATGTCTTTCCCCAAAATCTCCTGAAAACACAGTCCGAAAGAGATGAAATTACTTCCATCTTCTTGATGATATTGTCTACAGTAGTTTTGGTCAATTTCAAGGCAGATAGAAAATCCTGCCTATACAATCAGGTCAGTGTGAAAAAAAATCATTTCATGCTGTTGGATAAGCAGAGGAGAGATGGCCTCGGCTAAAAAAATAAGCTTTATTGAATGAATTCTGTCAATCTGCTTGTTTTCCAGATACTATGAAGAGTTTCAGATTAACAGGAAGACTGGAGAGTCCAACCTCACACAGATCTATTTGCTGGTAAGTTAAGGCTCACCTGTCCTTTTAAGGCTGTTTCCATTTATTATGATATAACCTTTTTAGGAGAGTGGAGTATTCAGGTACAGACATTTTCTTTCCTTAGTAAAACAATTATAGAATAGAAGAGAATAAAATAGAGTAGACTTCGACATTATTGTCCACCAGAGTGGAAAATTGTCTTTGCCTCACCCAAACATAAAACCACAGGAGCATAAATCATCTGTTTGACAAACTAAAAATGCAATTGAAAGCTGATTTTGGCCTTTGATCATTGCCGTGCTTTTCACCGGCAGAAGTGGATTGTTGACGTTTGTGCACGCTCATTTTGATTATCTCTGCTGCCTACGTCAGTCCCTCCCATTCTGTCCCCGAAGGGATGAAAAGCAGCGCACAGAGACAAACTGCATGCTTGAAAGGTGTCATATGACATCGCAAGAGGAGGACGGATCTGTCAAGAAGAGTTTTTTAAAGCTCATATTAAGATGTCTGGTGGGATCAGACTGGTTTCCATTGCAGTTTATTAGAGTAACTGATTTTTTCAGAAATTGAAACAAAACTTTGAATTACCACTTTATTTACCCTGTTGTTAAGAGTTAAAACAAGTATACTAATAGGAATACACAGTGAAGTCATTTATGCTTAACACTGTTTTGACAGCTAGTGTTAAGAGTGGATATAAGGAGTGGACCATCAGATTTCTAGCTAACTGCTGCTTCAAAACATAACTTCCAAGTTGTAACTGGAAAATGTCATATATAGCCAGTAAAATGTTTTTCTTTTATTAATATATAAATATATATATAAAGTAAACACTGATAAGTAAACATAATTGTGTGTTCGGCATTTTTTTTCTGATAGACATTTGTACAACCATGATTCCAAAAAAAGTTGGAATGCAACTGACAGTAACTAAAATAGATTGTGATAATTTTGCAAATGAATTGTGTTTTCTAACAGATTTTACTGAGTGTTTTGAGCTCATGTAGTTATATATTCTTTACTTATTCATTTGTTTCATAAAGTGGTGAAAATCACCTCATCCTTGCTTGTGTCCATGTGGAATTTTCCAAACAGTCCAACAGCACCACAAGTCACAGCTTCAAAAGAATCATAATGTTGAATCGGCACCTTTCTAGAACAATTTAAACAAAACCTGAAAAATATCCCTCATTAAGGTTGTGTTAATTGTTAATTTCAGGGCAGTTTTATGACTCCATTTGTTTAGCTGGACATAACAAAAAAAAAAAAAAGGAAACAAAGTGTACTCCATAATCAATACACGATTTCATATAATGAATGCAAATGAGAAAGAAGTTATTAACTTCATGCAACTTGACCGCAGTACTGTAAATGAAGTCCTCTGACTTCTTTACTGACACTGTTGTTACACTCTCTCGCACCTCCCACCTCTACAGGAGGGTCTTGACTTCATCTACCGTCAGACTGAAGCCCAGCGGCCATTCTTCCTCTACTGGGCTGCGGATGCCACCCACTCCCCTGTCTATGCCTCCAAACCCTTCCTGGGGAAGAGCCAGCGAGGCCGGTACATTATATGCTAACATTACTTTTGCTCTTTTCATCACAGGAGGTTATGAATGAATGTATTCCTCATGAGGAGTGCGACTTTCTGTGTTTTGTAGGTATGGTGATGCAGTGATGGAGCTTGACTACAGCGTCGGTCAGATTTTATTACAGCTGAAGAGCCTGGGCATAGAAAACAATACCTTCGTCTTCTTCACCTCAGACAACGGAGCTGCTCTGATGTCAGGTCCAAGTGAAAGTAGGCACTTAATTCAATGCACACATGCACACGGTTATTTCTTTGTAAACCAAGTTGCTGTGTTTTTGACACATTTTCTCTCCTGCTTGTGTGTATGTGATCTGATACGTGGATTCAGGTGGCAGCAACGGGCCCTTCCTCTGCGGGAAGGAGACCACTTTTGAAGGGGGCATGAGGGAGCCTGCCATTGCCTGGTGGCCCGGTCACATTAAAGAGGGCACGGTGAGAATACCCCGATGATTTAAAGCTTTTACCAAGCAAAGCCTCCAAAAAAGAAAAAGAAAAAAAAAATCCAAGACGATCATTCACTTAATCCCTGCCATCTTCTCTAGAGACCAGACTAGAGTTGGATCCAGGATCCAGAGCCATTTTTCTTTCTTTTTAAGCACTGTTCCCCAGTGTTCTGCCTATCAACAGGTACCAGGAGCTGAAATGTTCTCTGTAAAGCTGCAGGCGATGTACAGGACTGTAAAGGAATTCACTAATCCTGTCTTTTGAATGATGGTTGCTCTTTGTTTCATTTGTGCATCATTTACCACTTCACACACGCGCACTCTATTGATGCTGTAACCAGTTAATCTTGACTAAGTTCAACTTTCTGTCGAGCCATTCAACTGCAGAAACGGTAAAGATAAAGTGTGTGATTGCGGCCGCGAGGCGTGTGGGCGCTTTATCCACTGTTTCCTCAAATATGTTTGGCTGGAATTAATGCCCCAAACTCTCTCTCTCTCTCTCTTTTTCCTTCCTCCCTCTCCCCAATTTAACCCCCACCCACACCGTGATCCTCTAAGCCTGTGCGTTCTGCAAATGACTTTTAATTGTATTAGGGGCAGCTGTGACACGGGGCTGTGACGCAGAGGGATTTGGTGGAGCAGCGAGCGGAGGCTGCAGTCTGCAGTAAGCCTTGCCCCTGGCTCATCTCACAGGGGTGTGCTGGGGCCTGATAGCACAGCAGAGTAGCGAGGGAGAGGGGGATTGGGAGCGTCTTAAGCGGCTAATCTGTTTGTGTGTTTGCTGAGGTTGGATTGAGCTGTAATGAGGACTTCAGTATCTGAATATGCCAGGCGCTCAGGATAAAGAAACGGTTGGGGTGGGGGGTGGGGGGGGATGGAGAGAGGGGGTACAGGGAAGGAAGCAAGGAAGAATTAAAAGAGGTGGCTGGAGTAGAAAAGAGAAGAGGAGGAAGAATGCTAAAGACCCTGGCACTGCCAAACTGCCAGGAACGTTGTTGTCTCTGCGGGGCTTTTCTGCACCTGTGCCATGTTATAATTGACCACTGCGTCTGTGTGTACATGACTGAGTCGCTTCTGTTTGGTTCTGCATGCCCACATACATATGCATGATTTCATATGCATGTTGGATGGGCTGTATGTGTGACAGATAACTTTCTAGATCAGTGGAAGAGTCGCAGATGTAAACATTACTACCAAAGCAGAACATCACAAAACACCTGTGTGTGTGTGCATGTGTGTGTGCGTGTGCATCTGTGTGTGTGTGTGTGCATTTGCAGTTGTTGCCCGGCTGTGAGAACCCAGGTCAATAGATCCTCCCTGAAGCCCTTCTTGGGTTGTGATGACAAAGCTGCTTTGTTGGAGTTACTGTACTCCACAGCTCTGGATTTATCACTCTGTGCTGCTTGGGAGGGAGAACAGACCTTGCACAGGGCCCCCCCTCCCCCCTTTATTTGTAGTCTTCTGGAATCTCTGTTGATCTGTGCATTGAAAAGTGCATGAGCTTGTGGAGCAAAACTGCTGGAGACAACAAATAGCCATAAAGGCCTTTTGCTAAAAAAAGGGATTTCAGCAGGTTTATTGTATCAACGGAGCATAGATTCATCTTTATAGCATTAAAATGATGAGACAAGTTTTTGGGGATAAGGGGATAGAAGGACCACTCTGGTGTGTTTCCACATGCCTCAAGCAAACAAAAGGCCCTTTATCTGTGGACGCATCTAAATGATGAAACTTAGTCCTTCCCTCATTTTAAGAAGGATGGACGGAGGTGCACTGGAATGAAGCAGCATGGTTGGTCAGACTCAGCATTCTCCCAGTGCCTGTTAGTGGGGGTGGGGGGGCGGCTAGGATGATGAGGGGTGGTGACTGTAGGAACAAAGATGAGGAGGCTGGCGGGGGTGTCAGCCCCACAATGTTGTCGAGCGTCACAATCCCTTTTGTTGCGTTTTATCAGGCGGCAGACACACAGGCAGAGTGGCAGAGACAGGAATAGAAGAACTGCCTCCTCCGATAACCAACATCACCACTCACAACAACACAGAACGAAATGAGAGAAAAAGAGGGAAGGAGAATGTGACATTAATAGAGAGTGATGAGTCAGTCAAAAAAAAAAAAAAAAAAAAAGGAGAGAACAAAAGGTGAGGAAAGAATGAAGTTCAGGGTGTGCTGCAGAAGAGGGCAGAGCTAATAAACAAAGGGAATAAAAGATGGCAACTCATGAGATAAATTCCTCTGTCAGAGCGGCCGGAGTGTGAAAGTTTGGGTTTGTGGCCATGCAAGTTATTACCAACTAAATGTCAGTTTTGCTTCTTCTTGTGTCCTTTTGTCCTGGCTTCTTTAATGGTTTGTGTGTGACTGTGTGAGGAGGACTTAAAAAAAAAAAGAAAAATGAAGTGAAGGACTAAATCTGTGAGTGTGTGTGTCTGTGTGTGTTTGTGTGTGTGTGTGTGTGTGTGTGTGTGTATGTGAGAAAGAGTGTCTGGATGTGCAGATAGATCATGGAATGCATTGCAAAGCCTTTTCTGTGGCTAGTTCTGTGGATACAGAAGAAAAGGGAATTCATTTCAGTGCTTATGAGTGTGTATGTGAGAGTGTGTGTGTATGTATGTGTGTGTCTGTATGTGTGCTGGCTGCCGATAGGAGCACAGCGGCACATGGCGGTGCAGCTGCAGAGGCCTGATAGCACTATCTGATTGTGAGCGTGCCGTCTCCCTCTAAGGCTCGCTCAGGAGAGAATGGAACGGAAGATCAAGGATGACAGCGAAAAAATGGCATTTTATCTGAAAATAGTTCAAAGTTTATAAATAAAATAAAGCTTTTCACTGGGACTGGGAGAACGAGATAAAACACCAGCTCGCTCCAGCTCCAGCCGCCTGCTTGCCCGGGCCTTGTCCTCTCCCTACTTCCTCTCCTCTCTTTCTTCATCCCATCCCCCTCCCAAAAAAAAAACTCATTTGGAAAAAGAGGCATTTTGGAGGTTTTTTTTTTTATATAATAAACCTGCAAGCAGAGATTAGAGAGGAAACTGAAGAAATGCAACTCTTTTCTACATGTGTACACACAAGCACACATAGAAACATGCTATCATGACTCTGCAATGTTACCTTGTTCGTTTTTTAATGCAAAATATCGTGCTGAAAAGAGGGAGCTTGGGGTTTACCTGCAATATAAAACAGTTCATCTGGATTTGTGACGTCTTGATTACACATGTGTGTGTGTGTGTGTGTGGCATTATCCTACAAAGGACAAATGAGGACAAACATGCATTTTATACCTAAGAAGACCATGATACACTATTCGTTATTTCTTTAGCATTTAAAGTTGTGTGAAGTAACTTCTCGTGCTGAAGATAGATGATTTTGTGTGTGTGTGTGTGTGTGTGTGTGTGTGTGTATTTCGTAATTACTTTGTCCTTTTTGCAGGTGAGTTTCCAGTTGGGAAATGTTATGGACCTGTTCACAACCAGTCTGGCTCTGGCTGGCATTAGCCCTCCTGATGACAGGACCCTTGATGGACTGGACTTAACACCAGTCCTGCTAAAGGGCTCGCACACACTCCAAAACAGGTAAGTTCACACACACACTAGCTGTTGGTTGAATTGGCGGTGTTGATGGAAGTTACTATGGAGCCAAGATCACCCTTTTCCTCAGAATGACTCCCATGTTTGTAATCACAACCCTGAGGGGAAAATGCTGTGTTTCATCCTAAAAACAAAAAAGATCTTTTTAATGTGACCCAAATTCACCTGAAGAAACACATCTTTAGAGCACTGTTTCTCCCTCCTCTCATTCCCAACAGGCCAATTTTCTATTACCGTGGGAATGAACTGATGGCTGTGAGGCTTGGACAATACAAAGCACACTACTGGACCTGGAGCAACTCATGGGAGGAGTTTAAAAGCGTAAGTCCTTCTTATAACACAGTAACTCTTTCCCATCTCTGTTTCTGCCGTTCCTGATTTGCACAGCCACATTCTTCCTCTTTGTCTTTCCTAATCTTACTCAAACACACAAACACTTTCACTGTTGGTGTTATCTTGAAAATGGCTCATCAGTTGACTGCTGCGTACATCAGAGCGTAATGAATATTAATGAAGAGCCCCCACATGAGCGAACTTACATCATTTATCAACCAGTTGACTTGTTTGTTCAAACTCCAGTGGAGATTTTCTTCCTCTCCATTTACATGCCGACATTGCCCGCTGTAAACTTGTCCTTTTGGCATTACAGAGCTCAAAAGGAAGAAAGAAAGACAGATAGCTAGTCGTAATTACATCAACTGATTAAATATATCAGAAAAAAAAAGTAAAATCTGACAGGATGGTGTGGTTCTTCTTTCTCCCCCTCGGTCCATAACAACATGTCCTCCTGTCCTCCCTCCATGGCTCTGCTTTTCCTGTGATCCAGTTTGTTTTATGCCCCATCGGTCGCTTAAATTGCTCTCTCCTTCAGGGCCACTGAATCAATAGCAGCCTCCTTTATCAACTCATGTGAACTGAAGTGGAACTTCACAAATAATGGCGTCTGATTGCCTGTGAGTTGCCAATCGATTGGTATGTGTGTGTGTGCGTGCACATGAGAGAGAGAGAGAAAGAGAGAGAAAGAAGACGAGAGAAAACACGTATGTTTATTTCTTCATACAGATGTGTGTGTGTGTGTGTTTTTTTATGGCACAACTATTGAGCTCCTGCAAGGTAACGCTACCAATTTT
Source organism: Acanthurus leucopareius (assembly GCA_029814765.1). Lineage (NCBI taxonomy): Eukaryota > Metazoa > Chordata > Actinopteri > Acanthuriformes > Acanthuridae > Acanthurus > Acanthurus leucopareius. The sequence goes on along the minus strand of JAQMCX010000001.1, from coordinate 11,261,285 downwards.
CCTCCTGTCATTACGGCTGAGTCCATCTCATGTAACATCATATTGCATTTTATAAACATGAAAAATGTAAACAAACTGACTTATGCACTCATATTAAGCTGTTTCCCACAGTCAGACAAGGCATGGAATGTTTTGGAAAAATTACCTCTCCAAGGAAAACTTGCAGTTTTACCTGTCTTACAACAGCCAAACTCTAAAAATCCATGTTTCCACCACCTTCTTGCTCCTCAGCTGTGCTAATACTTTGAAGTGTAATTTGGTTTTCTCGGCCTGTGGTGAGGAATAAACAAGGGAAGATGTGTGTTTGTGAAGAAGAGTGAAATTACAGGTTAATAGCTGGGAGACGTATTGCTTTGTCCTGGCTGCGTTCATGCAGCTCAGCCATGAGGAAAATGAGAAATTTCACAGGCCTAAACGGCTCTCATCAAACTCTCTTGAGGCAGTGTAGTGATGTTAATATTGCGAAATATAGTTTGTCGTGACTGTGACTACGGCCGCTTTGTATCTGGACTGCTGAGTAATCTATGCTACAGTAAGAGCTCTATGGCAGCTGTAGCAGCTTTTTTTTTTCTTACTTTGATGAAACTTCTCAAGGTGATGAATGCAAACTGAAAAATGACTCTTTCCCCCTGATACCTATTTGTCTTACGCTGGTTACTTATTTCTTTATCAATTCTGTTGAAGACACTCAAACTCCACTAATTTAACGGCAGACAGCAAGAACGTACACTACACTACAGCAGTTTGCAGCTAATGAAGACTTCCAGGAACTAACAAACATTTAGCAAATGATCCATAGATCATCTGCAGTTTTTATGTTTGTAAGAATACGTCAAAGTTAATCAGCTATGTTTGCAGTATATATTATTTAAAATATTAAGCTGTGATCTGCATAAAATAATTGTTCATCCCTCCTGGATCAAAATAGACACACAATATTTCTTTTTCCAAAATCCATCCTGCCACCCCTGGGTGCTCCTGCACCTTATCTTGTAAAGGCGACTGCTCTGCTCCAGTTTGAAAGAAGCCTGGTTGTATCTATAGCATTAATGTCAGGGGAGATATGGATTTCTTGCTGTTATGTCCTGGGTACAAGAGAGAGTCCATGCGATACACACACACACACACACACGCACACACACACACACACACACACACACAGAGCAGACCTTTCTTGCTGCTCCTTTGGGATAAGTTTTTTTTTCTTTCATTCTTTTCTGCATTTCTAAGCTGTTGGCTTCAAAAGACAGGACAAGTCTGGATGAGAGAAGGCTCTGCAGGGCAGGGGGGGGCATCCATCCTCCATGCTCTCTCTCTTTCTCTCTCCTCTATATGTATTTTGAGGTGCTCTGTCAAGTGATCTCAGAGGGGGGCAGCAGCAGAGCCTTACAGACGAATGCTTTCTCAATATTAGTTGTGCTCATCAAAAAACCTGTGTGTCTGTCTGTGTGTGTGTGTGTGTGTGTGTGTGTGTGTGTGTGTGTGTGTGTGTGTGTGTGTGTGTGTGTGTGTGT
>JAQMCX010000001.1:11229837-11256085 GCA_029814765.1 Acanthurus leucopareius | reverse complement strand
TGTGTGTGTGTGTGTGTGTGTGTGTGTGTGTGTGTGTGTGTGTGTGTGTGTGTGTTAGTGTGTGTGTGTGTGTGTGTTCCAGCAATAGTGTTATGAATCAGTAATCAGAGTGGTGACACACCTGAGCAATGCCCCCATCCCCCTTGGGTGCCATACATTATAAATCAAAAGACTCCATTTGCATACAGCATGCTTATTATTCCAGAATTTGCCTCTCTACCAGTAGGCTAAGGGTTATAATCATGATAATGAGCCGTGCTGACTGTGGGCTTTTTATTATTTGTTTGCAGAGGGGGCATAAACAAATGATATTATTAGTTTTTGATTTAGAGGTCTGCACTGTAAGATTTTCAGTGCATAGACAAAACAATAGAAAAACTTAGTGACTTGTGCAAGTTTCCCTGTACATGCTTTGCTTGCAGACTCGTGTGGAGAAACTGAATGTACTCACAGCCGTCTGATAAATCTCCCTCACATTTACTTCTATTAAGTTGCTTCATCACTTATCACAAAATGAATCACAACAATGAGTAGTGGGCACAGATAGGAGGGAAGTGAAATGTCGCTCTCGCTGATGCAGATCGGGAGAAAGCCAAATGTATGATTTCAGATAGCTGAGGCAATTGAATGTGAATGTCTGATTTGAAACGGAGGGGATCCGGCTTTTCCCTATCAGCTGGGGTCACAATGCGTAGATAGTTAGCTTATGACGAATGTGGCACACCAGGAGAGAGACTAATTGCAGCGAGTGCACTACCAGTCGAGTAATTGCAGGGGAAAGTAAAGACTGAGAGTATCAAGGAAAGGAGCAGGTGCTGGCTGATGGAGGAAGCCTTGCTGCCCTGTGGGAGATCTAGAGGGGAGGGTAGGTGTGAGCTGGACAGGGCCTGGGGTTATTACTCTAATTGACACTTCACCTCACACACATGCACATGGTCCCCAGGGGCCAATCAGAGGGTTGGGTTTGCAGTGGAGGGAGGATGGAAGGCTGGCACAGGTGCTGCCAGTGAGTGTATCAGGGGTGTAATTGCACTGCTGATATTTGTCTGTCCGTGTGTCACGCCACCAGACGCCCACTCCCCCAACACACACACACACTAACACACAGACGCGTGCACAACACAGCCCATTAACCCTACAGGTCCTATTGAGAGCAGCGTTCCTTTGAAAGCCTTCAGGGCCCCTGTGTTTTACACACTGAATATAATAATGCACAGAGGTGCTCGGGCTCACTGGTGTCCAACAGCAGTAATTGAGAGACAGGGGATGGGATAGGGGTTACATAGTTCACCCTGCTGAGTGTGCTTTCCCACAGGGTGCCCGAGTGGACAGCCTGTGTGTGTTTGTGTTTCTGTTTTTTTGGTGGTGAAAGCTACAGAACATCCCCACTCTCATATAATGAGAAAAGGCTGGGACTGAATACATTCACTGCAACACCCACTGACAAAAAGACACAAATTTAGGGATTACGTTCATTGGTGTGTTTTTGAGTCAGGTTTCAACACAACTGCACAACTGCAAAGGGACAAAACAGATAAAGAATACCTGTGTTTGTCATGTATCAATGTAAATTAAATGGTTTTGGGTTTTTTTGGACTTTTGGTCAGACAAAACATGACACCTTAAGACAAAATGTTGGGTTCTTGGAACTTATGATAAATGTTTTTTCTCAACTTTTTTTTGACATTTCATTTCCATCAGTCAAAACAAAAATTTGCAGATATCAGATAATGAAACTTATTTTCAGTTTCAGCCTTACAAACTGTGTTTATTGTGTATTTGCAGTGTTTTGACAAAGGAGTACGAGGATGTGCTGAGCAGGATCACTTCAGTTGTGGAGCAGCATAAAAAGACCCTGGTGCCTGGTGTTCCCCAGCTCAACATGTGTGATGTGGCCGTGATGGTGAGACTTACATAAAATTTATAAGTTCATCTTTAACTTCCGTGATGGACTTTGTGAGGAGATAGCCAAAAAAAGAAGGATTATGCTGTGAAAACAGGCTTTGTTGTGTGTAGGTGCAAACTCCTCTCCATTATACCCACAGGCAGTGGACCACCGCCAGCTCAGTTTTCACAGCAGAAACTGTATGTTTCTTTTGGGCCAACAGCTCTCAAAGCCACCACGTTTTCTCTCTGTTCTCTTCATCGCACTCGCACATCAGACAAATTAATACATGAGAGAAATTTACAGGCCTTTATGAAATAATCCATAATGCTCTGAACCACTGAGATCTTTTATTTCAGTTACAATCCGTTTTTCATTCAGAATTTAACCTGTAGTCTTTACATGTTCCACTTCAACCAATTTAAGCTTTTATTTTCATTTTTGTTTACCAGCGTAATTCACTCCTGAATGTGAATCATGTTATCACCTTAGTCTGGATTTTTCCTCCTTGTTTTTTGTCATTGTTACACTTCCATGAAGAAAAAAAATCTCTTTTAGGATTATTTTAAGCAGCTCAATTTTTTCAGCGTCTTTGTCACTCCAAGCACAAGAGGCTGTGAACGAAACTGCTGTGGATTTATTTGTAGCATGACACTGCCCCCTTGTGGTATAGAAAACAAATAGCTTAAATTAGGGTTAAGGTTAATCATCAATTAGTCATGTTTGCCCACTATACTGTAATGTCTAATCCTGTAACCTGCTAATATTGATTTATTGACTTCTTCTTATCTTATAATTTAAGTAAGCTATTATCTCTTGGTGTCATTATTCACATATACATGGGTGTGTGTGTGTAAGGGTGTGTGTGGGTGGGGTTTCCTGGTTTCAAAAAAACTGTCCAGTGTTTTTTGTGACAGAGCTGATTATTTTCAGGAGTCAATTTTTGTTCCAATTAAAAACAAGCTATGATATCAAATAATAAATAAATAAATAAATAATGAGGAGGAAAAGGCCTGGAAAGAGTAAGAAGAGAGAACAGGACACTTTCATATCCCAGTAACATCATTACACACAACAGCACACAAAAATGACCTTGTGCATAATAAATATATCTTCGATGAGCTCATAATTCTTGTTCTGACTGTGTTGGCTGCTCTCTGTTGCAGAACTGGGCCCCAGCAGGATGTGAGAAGTTGGGAAAGTGTCTCAAAGTGCCTAAGTCTCAGCCCTGGAAGTGTGACTGGCCACACTGAGAGCAAAAAATGAGGAAGCAAAGCCTGAAAACGTGCCTTTCTGCAGAACAGCAATCAGCCAAATGATTTCAAACTCTTTGTAAAACAATTAATGCACACATTGACAGGAAGGATGTGCTGTGAAACTAAGGGAATTATTTTGTTAATTTTGCAAAAAGCTTTTTTCAGCAATGATTTTCTTGAGCCAATGCAACTTTTATGTGTTTTGAAAAATCACTGCATCAAGGGTCAGTGGTGAAAGTCACAACTTATTTTGGCAATAAAGAGCAGATAGGGAAATGTATTTATTTTGATCATGCCTAATGTAATAAAGTGTACCACATTGGGTTATTGCATTAAACCCTTTTTACATGCAAACAAAACCTCTGTTTGTTTTTTAAAAGTTATTTTTAATTATATGTATCATGGCTAATTTTGGATCTGCTTGTCCGTATATCCGGTACATTCATAATGCTTGCAATATGTGCACAACCACACATTCAAATTTTACTTTTAGTTCTATTCTTGGGTTTCAAGATTCTTGACAGTCAGCCTATAATTTCACTATGAATTCAATGAGTAAACTCCACAACCTCCTATAATTTAATGTTGTTTGACATTGCTGCAGATGGTTTATTCATCCACCTCAGCCTTAGTTTAAATAAAAATAAATAACAAAACTATCAATTCAGTTCAACAAATTGCTAGCAGGCCCTGATGGAGGTTCTTTTATGACTCCGTGTATCTTTTTTTCTATAAAAGCCAGAGGACATATTTAGTTTTTGTATGTTTCGTGTTGCTTTTCAGTGAAAAAAAACAAGTAACTTCTTGCATGAAATATTGCGCATAATCTTACTAACAGTCATTTCCTTTAGAGTTAAAAGGAAATAGCTTGTTTCAGGAAACAGAAAGAGTGTGCTGTCTTTCGCAAATGAAATCGCACCATAATGTCAGAGGATCAACGTAAAAATCCACCCATGGACGTGGACTCCACTTTTTTCAGATCCAAGAGGGGGATCCTTAAAGTAGCAGAGATGGTGAGAATATTTGCACGTTAGCAAACATTAAAACATGATGCAGTTTGTAAAATAGCTAGAAGAAGAGCTACAGATAAAAGTGCATGAAGCAATAACAACATTGTATTACAGGTTTACAGTATACCTTCAGTTTAGTGTTACTAGGTTCAGTCTGTTGATAGCAAAGAGAAACTCAAAATGACATTGACAGCATTTTAGAGATTAAAGGAGTAGCTGGCTGTGTAAAAAAAAAAAAAAAAAACTGATGTGGAAACATCAGTTGAACACTCAGTTCTGCTTTCACTTCATACACAGAAATGTGCAAGATGCATGAAGGAAAGCGATTAGACAATAAAATGATCCATACTTAATGTTTTGTAACCAATCTCAAGTCATCATAAAGCGAATCATATTTTTCAGTATATTTGAGGTCTAAGAATGTATATTTTCTATTGTTGCATTGGAATTTTCTGTGCATTTTTTCTCTTTTTGCTGCTTTAGGTGAGCCTGCTTGTGGCTTTTGTGTGTTTTACTACAGCATCCAGGCCAAAGTACATAGCAGCCACAGTGCTGGAGTTTCTCATCACGTTACTTCTGGTGTTGCTGTACGTGCTCAAGCTCAACAAAAGGCTGACCTTCTTCTTTTGGCCTCTTATCGTGGGTGAAGTTTTACATAACTTCATAATATGCAACACTTTTTTTTTTTAGGCTTTATGCTGATAGGACCAGCTGTGCACACTGTTTTTAGATTCTTCTCTTTTCTTCTTTCAGGATGGTTTTAATTCAGCGTTTGCAGCAGCTTACTTTATTGTCTTGAGCCTGATAGCTCTGACTACATACACTGTCCCAGGCACACTGGTTGGAGGGGTGAGAGATATTTCTTTTAACTTTAAATGCAATGTCAGTTGTGTGGGCCAATTTTAATTTGTGGATTTTAAGTTCAATAAAATAACCAAATAATACTTTCACATGTGCATATGTGCTGTAGTCCAACATTACATAGTCTTCCTGAAGATGTAGCTGTTGTCTCACACTCTGAACTTTGATGTATTGACGTGGTGAGATGTATTTATTTTAAGATCTCCTCTCTATTTGCAGATAATGGGTCTTACAACAGCTGGGCTGCTGTGTGTAGACAGCTACATGCTTTTCAAGAACATCACATTCAACAAGCCAAGACGTGGAATCCCGAACCAAGACAACCAATGAAAAATCAGTGACATTAAAAAAACATGATATGCTGTTGTATATGAGCATCAAGTTAAGATCCCTTACGACTGATTAAAGTCCTGCTGTCTCTGAATACTTAATATTATTGGCTATTGAACTATGCCTAACTATGTGTCTGACTCTATTTCCACCAAACTGTGCTTTAGTTTGTGGCATTTTTTAGAGTCCAGTTGTAATTCAAACTGATTGGTGCTCTGCTGTCTTGAAATACGTTTTTTTTAAATAAGTATTTATCAATAAAGGTTTTCTTCAACTTGTGACATCATGACTATATTTCCACCGAGTGGCTGTGGATGTGTAGTATGCAGCTGGGAGGGGGGGCATCACATTTCACATCTGGAGAAAGCAGATGTTGCGCTTTTTTGGAGCTCGCGCTGCGTTTCCGCGCTGTCATTGTTTCCGTTTCCACCTCCGAGAAGCCTCACGCCTCCACACATCTCTCTTTTTTTCTTCTTCTCTGTTTTGCTTTGAATCCGTTACGTTTCGTGAAAGTTGGACTATCTGAAGTTTGAGGAGAATACGGATATTTTTCAAACATGGGGGACATCGAGGCTCCCGACTCGGAACGACCGCGTCAGACTGTCCTGTCCGCCGTTCTTCCCACCAAAGAGTTCGCCACCTCCAGGAAAGGCATGCTGCTTATTGCTGAAGTGGTAAGAAATGACCCGAGGAATCTGCTCTGGAGCAAATGGAACTTTCTGAGCCATTGTTTTGGTCTGATGCGCTCAAAAATCAACGCGTGCTGTGTTTTCGATACATATTTTGCACTTTTCTAATACTTATGGCAGCTCTTAAAGTGTGTTGCTTTAATGCACATTTACAAATAGTTTGTTTAACTGTATTTTTTCTTAAAAAAACAGGCCAGTCAGTTGTCGTCACAAGATTTTCATTAGAAAAGGGAGGAGTTGTAACGTTTAATGGCAACTATGGGGTCCTGAATTTCTGCATTTGCTAAACATTCAGGCTGTACTGGACTGTAAGACACACAGGAAGACATTCACTGAGTCACTGTATCATCAGTGATCAAGCTACATAAGAGCTGAAGCTTCTTTCAGCCTCTCAGTGTGTGTGTGCATGTGTGTGTGCAGTGTTTGCAACGTGCAGAATCAAGTTAATCTGCTTTAACATCAAGCTGGTTGATTTTTAACCACTTTTTTTTTTTTAAGTAGATGGCAACAAAACTGGGAACTGAAAAACTGTGTTTGATGGTGTTAGTGGTGAGGGAGGGTGGTGGTGGTGGTGGTGGTGGTTTTCATGTGCGTGTGTATGTGGGGTGAGGGTAACTGTACAGTAATTGTGTTAAGAATTCGGCGTGAACCCCTCACATTCGTGTCATGTGGCACTTTGCTCATGTCAGACTGTGAGAGAGCAGTCATGTTCCCCACAGTCACATCCTTCACTCTGTTGCCATAACATGTAGCCTGGAGCTCAGTCCTCACTACGTGGGTGAATGCAGAGCTTGTCACACGCCTATATGCACACACACACACATACATGTGACGGGCACGGACACACACAAACACACAAACACACAATGCTGCCTCTCTAGTGCTACTTAACAATGTGACATAGTGATCTTCAGCCATCAGCTAAAACGTCCCCTGTAGGGCCTCTGATGGTAGACAGAGGAAATGTGTCTTCTTGTGTACATATAGGTGAGAGTGCACACCTGGTTTAAACTTGCACAGAGAGAAGAGAAAGCATTTGGAGATTTGTGTTGTACTTTGCACTATTTTTGTCAGGCGAGCTTTACTGTGTCTGTGTTTATAGTTTGTGTGGCTGAACTCTCAGTCTCCCTGCCTCAGTTGACTTACTCTAATTGCTGAATTATAATAAAATATTCCTCTTTTTACCTATTGTATAGCATCTAGCATTGCAAGTCTTAGCTTTACTTATCCATGTTTTGAGTTTTCCATGTCTGAGATTCCTGCTTTCACTTTCACTTAATGGAAACAAACGGAATTTCATTTCTGGTGTCACATCATTTGGGAATTACATTTAAAAAAGTGTTCCTAAACTTTGTCTTTGTTACACTGGGAAATCAACCAAATGAATGAACATCTCTATGTGTGGCCAATTCGGGAAATTCAACACCTGACTTGATTTAAAGATCAAATAAAAATCCAGTGTTGTCATCGATCAGTCATTTCCAACACAGTTTCATGGCAGTGCATGGAATTAAGGATTCATGTATATGGACATGAATTTACCTTTTTTCTTTAAATCATAAACTTTTAAGCTGAAGTATTTCAATGCTAGGATCTTTTGTGCCTACACCATGTTTCTTGGAATGCATGAAACACTCAATTTGTGCACCACACTGCAGTCACACGGAGGTCAGGGTGGATGAGAGGAATGCAAAGTGCAGGACTGTAACACCAGAATCCAAGGTTTCCTGTGGTTAGATTCAAACACTTTGGTTAAAAAGTTGTGATTTTTGGCTAAATTTTAATAAATAAAGTAATGGAAAGGAATGGAATTCAATCTTCAGGATAAGTGAATGTGGACACACATTTTCCATTTAAAAGCTTTGCTGGTAAAAAAGGGAAAATTCTTTCCCATATCCAAGAATTCTGTTGAATAAATTTATGAATATTTTACAAAATGCTGCATACTGGCTAACTTAAATATGCAACATTGTCAACAATTTTGTAATAATACGACAATAGGATAGTTAAGAGGATAGTTACCACTGTATAACACTATGGTTAAATCTGAGAGGGAGAAAAATATTCAAAATCCTGGGTAAAATAAAGCTAGACCTCCTGCTTAGATACCAGATATATGTGACAAAATACCTCTTTACAATGCAGGTGAGGTTCCAATCTCACTGTGACGGCAGCAGCTTTGAATTGGGATTAAGTTGGTTTTAGCTTTTGTGTGTACAGTTTAATATACAGTATGTTATGTTCCCGCCTTTATTGTGTTTATAAAATGTAAAGCTTAAAGGCAGAGTTGCATAAGCCCATATTCACTGAACTCAACTGTTACATATCTTCCAAAGCGAGCGCAGCCCGTAGCTTTTCCATTCTTGGGAGTATTACTCAGACACGTATCCTACTGAGCATGTATTATTGTACACAGTGTGTCAGACCGCCATGACTTTCTCATTAGGATTCTCAGTCTCAGCCAGCAGTAGGCCCGATAAGGAATGTGAATTCACAGCACACTCAAGGTGCTGCAGAGAGAAGATTTTTGTAGTGTTCAAGGTATTTTCAAAATGCAAACAAGCTGTTAATAAAAAGGAACATGTTATTGTGAATTTGTGCCAAACGTGCCTCCTTTCTAGATAGTATTAATAAAAGTAAGTGCTGCCAGAAGTCTTAGCTCAGTTTGTAGAGTGTTTCTTTGGGCTTTGTGTAAGTTTGAAAGCTCACTTGTGCACTCAGTTTTTTCAATTTATCACCAACCTTTTATGGGCAAGGCTTTGAACACATGCTCTCTCCCATCTGATTTACTTTCTAATGCAGTTATTCTGTACTGAAACAATTAGTCAAGTTATCAATACTAAAATGACTTTCGACTTTCAGAAACTGTAAATGGAATTTTTTCACTTTCATTATCCAATCATAGATATTCAATTAAAAACAATCAACAAAAACAAAATGTTGATAAAATTAATTGTCAGTTGCAGCCCTAGAGCAGTGTCATTATTGACATTTAACAACATGAAATATAATTTTCCTCACTGATGCAATATGTGATGTGTTTATCGAGGTTATGCATGGCACCAACAAGTGTAGTTACAAAAAAAAACAACTCATGAGTTGTTTTTTGTAACACTGTCAACCCAACATGTGTGTGCCCCAAGACTTTACTCTTCAACTGCAAACATGCTGGAGGATCTCGTGAAATACTCGATAAAAAAGCCCCTATTGTTTACCTGTGGATGTTATTTTATTACTGAGAAATCTCATGGATCCCTGACATGATGCTGCTCAGTAGCAGCTGTTTTTAGAAAAGAGCAGCTGCAGCAGTTTGGGTTTCAGTCAGGGGGAGTGCCTAACCTCAGGGCAGTGTAGGATGACTGACTGAGACAAAGACAAGATGGCTGGGCCTGCTTGAGATTACAGTGTCTGGACTCGCTTTCATTTGCACTGTCATGGTGTGTCAAGCCCTTCCAGTGGAGAGCCTCGAACACAGGAAAGCTGCGTTTGCTTGCACTGTAACTACTTATGACCTTGTCGCAAATGCAGATCACATTTAATGTCTTCTTTCATTACTGCAGTTTTGTGTTTGTGAGTGTTTGCAGTAAGTGTTTGCACAAGTGTGTGAGTGTGTGTGAGAGAGAACGTGAGGGATTCACCGTACCAGCCTGCATGAATAAACATTGTCTTTTAACAGCTGTATCTCCTTACAGGAAGTGGGCCTGGGGCTGTAATTCACACAGACTTACAGCTTCAGGGCAGAGTAACATCTTAAAGATCAAAGACAGTTGGACTTCATTTTCTTTCTCAGTTGGATTAAAAATGTAAATTTGTCTTTTAGCTTCCAGCAGCTCACTTAGAAATAGATAAATATACAAATAAAGTGTCTCTTGGTTGTCTTAAATCATGAAAGGAAAGAGATATTAGTTTACTTTTTGCTTCAAGCTTCCTGTCTCAGACTTTTCATTCATTTATATGAACGTTACACTTATTTTCCTTTTTCTTTTGTGAATTGCCTCTGCAGGTTCTGTCCTTTGTGTCATTTGTGTGTTTCGCGGCAGCAACCGCGGCAGCCTTCGTGACAGTTCCCCTGCTGGAGTTCCTGGCTGCTCTCTTCTTGTTGTTCGCTTACTCCACCAAATTCAATGAGAGGTTTAAAGGCTTCCTCTGGCCTCTTATGGTGAGACCAAATTTTTAAATTAAAAAAAAAAAAGCAAAACACTGTGGTTCATATTAATATGCTGAAAAAACTGTCTTCCAGTGCAAAAAGAAGAAAACAGTAATATACAGTTTGACGTTTCCTCTGTTGATGGTGTTTTTTTTCTTTCAAAGGATTTCCTGAGATGTGTGACTGCCTCCATTATCTTCTTCATCATCTCTATTATTGCAGTGTCCAGATATCTGGATGGCTCTTCTAAGGCTGCAGGGGTAAAGCTTACACTATCTTGATTTATTTATTACTAAGTACTTGCATCAGACAAAGCCATTGAACAACGTCAGTTCTTATTTCGCTGATAGTTTTTCACTGTTTTGACATCATATGTCCATCTTTTCACAGATATTTGGCTTCATTGCCACCATCGTTTTTGCTTTAGATTTTTATGTCATTTTTAATGAGCTGGCTAATTTCTTGAAGCAAGGAGGGGAGTCCAATGACGAGCCATCAAGACAGCAAGGTGAGAACTCATATCAAAATCTGGTATATGGGCATTTAAGAACATTTGGTTTTAATAGAGTATCTTTCTTTTATATATGGACATATAGTTTGATCTTTTTTTCCATATTAAAATGTATATACTCTCATAAGTAGCATAAATAGTTTTGTACATGTAAGGTAAGCCCGGTTATGAACCCATACATGGTGTATGTGATGTTTTAAATTGCTGTGCTTTATACTGCACACCCATATGTTCAAAATAAATCATATTTTGGCACAAGTTTCTGAAACGGATATTTTAAGACCACAGTAAATAAAATCAAAGCTGTCTGCACTGTTTGATTCCCCCAAAGGATGTGAATACCTTTATGGTGATGTGGGTGAACTAACCCTTCAAACAACAAGGAGCCAACAATGTTTCAAAGTTTACACTTGTGTAGTTTTATGAAAATAAAATCAATATTTTTTTCTGTGATATCATGACTCATACTTTAATCCATCATGTCCCCTCAATGTTTAAAGACAGAAATGTCTTCACATGCATCAAATCTTCGGTTTGTAACTTTCTTGCATGAAACACTTGTCAAAATTTTACTTTTTAATATGATCCCCCACAGAAAGCCCCTATGGAGAACTAACACCCACTCTGATACTGAAAGTGTTTTTTTCTCACTTTTGTTTTCCAGATGAGTTTTCAGACTCTGATTCAGACTGAGATCACGAGGATCTCGACCCGGCAGATATGTTTGAGCACACAAAACCAAAGCTTTGCAGGAGGAATAGCTACTGCTGAGCTGCCGTCTGCAAAAATCTGCAAGTGTTTCAATATGCCACAATACATTTATACTAGGTACAGTAGAGATCACATCAAGGTTACACTGATTGTTGGTTTATTACATAAACTTATTGGTATATGGGGAGTCTACATACAGTATTTTTAAACATACAGAGGAGGAAACAAGGTCCTCTTTATTCACCTTCTTTTAATTGGTTTTAACTGAGGGTGATGAATTTATTTCAGACATTTCAAACAGACAGTCAGGAAGTCTAAACTGGTGCATCAATGCGTTGGTCTTTTAAAATTTCTCATTTACAGGCTTTTACAAATACTTTATCAAAAAACTACTGTCATGCACAGAACTCATATCTAGTGTCTAAGATGATTTGTGAAAAAAGGTTAATGCCGTTATAGTCTGACGGTTCAATCATGAAGCTGTGAAATTCTGAGTTCGCAGAGCTCCTTTGTAGAAATATTTGACTGAAATAATAACTTTTTTAGACTTCTAGACATGTACTGTGACATATTGAACACTAAATTTATGTCCTATTTGAAGACATGACAAGACACAAGTGCCAATAATATACCTGTACAGTAACAAGAATGTTTTAAGTGGTAGCGCTGAATAAAAAATGGAAGGAGAGGATTTCATATGTACCTGTGGCATCATTAGTATTAGAAAAACATGTTAACAGTACAGAGAAGAACAGATTGGCTGCTGGTTGGCTGGTTACAACCTCCGTCCAATCATCTGAACTCTACCATGTGTATTTCTGTCATCAGAAGATGATGTTTGCTTCCTCTGAATTCTACTTTTAGGTCAACAGAGTTCCTGTGGCGTACCGTACTGCATGACAACCTTTTATGGGTCGTTACATATTTTAATTATATGTTTAAAATATTTTATGTTTGCAAGTTGTTATGAATCTAAGCAACAGAAATGATGATGTATTTTCAAACCTAGTCAACTAACCCAAAGTCTAAGAGGCTTTTTTTTTTTCATTTTGTCTGCTGTATGTGCTTCTTACAACCTGTGTCTGTTCGTAAATCAGACTGCATTGAAGCCACTTGTTGTTTTGCATTATGGTTTTGTTAAGTGCTAACCCCTGTATGTGAACCTCTTTTTTATTTAAATGCAGCTTTTGCTAATATTTGTTCTACATTCATTTTATTACAATTTTTTTTATTATTTTGACAGTTTTGTACGTATGATTGATTCTTCAGTTCTGCCACTGTCACTACTGAGACAATAGACACACTCCAAAGCCACAGTGACTGTTGAAGGTCCAGTGTATAAGATTTAGTGGCACCTAGTGGTGAAATTACATATTGCACCTGACTGAATGTCCTACTCAAGGTCTCCTTAGCACGCAGAAGAACTTCAGATGGCCCTTTTTCAAACCTGTCTTTGGTTTGTCCATTCCAGGCTTCTGTAGAAACAAGGTGGTGCAACATGGTGGAGAACCTGCTCCCTCTGCAGTTATAAAAGGGCTCATTCTAGGGTAATGAAAAGACAGCAGCTCTTGTATCCAGGCAGTTATATAAAAGCTATTCATGAAGATTATATTCCATCTCTGCCATATTCTACAAATACACCCCCATGTATCTTACACACTGGTCCTTTTAATGTAATATACACTGCACTACATGAGTGTTACAGCAGCACTGTGAATTGAAAAAATGGATGACTGAAGATTGTCATCAGTGCATCTGATTTCTGTGTGAACTATCAATCATTGTGAGCAACTGGTGCATTAATCTTTGAAACACTTAGTTTGAATTTTAGCCAATCACTATTCACCATTGTGCCTTTATGAGAGTTTTTTGTGCAATTTAAATTTGGTAGTTTTCTAAAACAAATGGTCTATTTACATGTCAAGAAGGAGCATTTTAATTATAAAACAACCATTTAATCCTTCAAAATTAAGCTTCACCAAATCTGAAAATGCACAGCAACAAAACTCAACTATGCCACATTTCTGTGAACACACAAATTACAAAATAATGTTATGATCAAGATGAACAAACACACAGTTCCATTTTATACACAAGATCCCATGCTGAACCAGCATAGGTGCAATTTTTACTGTTTTTTACTGTTTTGTCTTTTTGTGTTTGAATAAAACCTGAGCTATTTTCAATAATGTCCAAATCACTTTATTGAAATTGTCACTATAAACTGATGTAAAGCCTTTTTTGTGATTTCTTTTTAAATACAAAAAAACACACATAAGTACGGCTCCATGCTGTACATGACAGACCTTGTTGTAATCATGAACGCGTCACACAGAATTAAAAGGAAACAGAGGAGCGTCTCACATCTTCACTTCATCCAAACAGATTCATAATGTCCACTGGTTATCACAAGCATTTCTTCTTTTCCTCATAAATACAAATACCTCATAACATAGCATAACATAAGGTTGTATATAGAGAGCTGCAGCTGTGACAAAAACGATGGTCATTTCATATATTTTTTTAAATAGCATAATGCATTTGCATTATTGTGCAGCAAAGTTTCCTGTACAAATGTTAATGTGAACATTTTAACATCACTCAAACAAATCCATCAAAGTAAGCCACAGACAAAATAACACATATGATTGTCTATTCATAAAACTACTTATAGCAGTTGTACATGATATAAGTTACTAAAAAAGATGAGGAAAGTCTGGTTAATCTGTTTAATGTGGAAACTTTTCAGGCTATTTAAGAAGCCATAAGTTTTTATTTTTCATTTCATCCCACAGTCAAACACATTTCTGGTCCTTCAATTACACACACACTTCTCTAGTTATCTGGCTGTACAGTCAGTCCACTGAAGTCACAAGGAATACATTTTTAGATGAGGACCAGGAGAGGGAGCCATAGAGTCGATTTAGACCATGCACAAATACACCCACGCCTAATATACAAAAAAAAAACAAGGTTTCAAACAACAACAGAAACACACACACATGTAATTGTAGTGAGGAATTCAACAAGTTAAATCAATGCCAGACACCTAAAAGTTGACATTTCTTCTTTCTTCACCTTTAAACGCAGATATGATGTGATTTTTCAAGATTAAGTCTCTTGTCTGTCAGTCAAGACCACTGGCCCAACAGAAAAAAAAAAAAAAGATTTAAGAATTGAGTTTGCACTCTGTAGATACAAGCTTTATAACAGCTGCAGATTTCATTATACATGAAGTGAGTGATAATATACTATAGATACATTTATAGACATTTGAACCGAATCAAACCCAAACCTTTAACTGTGACCATAAAATTAAATGTACCATATTCCCACCT
The DNA here is from genome assembly GCA_029814765.1 of Acanthurus leucopareius. Lineage (NCBI taxonomy): Eukaryota > Metazoa > Chordata > Actinopteri > Acanthuriformes > Acanthuridae > Acanthurus > Acanthurus leucopareius. Next base: position 11,241,347 of record JAQMCX010000001.1, on the reverse strand, counting down.
CACCTGTCTCCACCTTCACAAGATTTTTTTTCCAAATAATTTCAACATAACAGGAAGGCATTCAGAAAAAACAGCGTTCAGGTCGAGGCACCCTGTGATTTCATCTCAAATGTTTTTCTCAAAAATCAAAGATTATAAGGAGTGTGTCAATACCTGAGATACAGTGTATAGGCTGAGGGCTTTGATCATGACCAGGTCACCTACAGACGTTTGTTTCAAAATGAATCTCACCAATGTATGGTCAACATTTGTGTTAACTAAAGCCTAGATTATGTGCAAAAGCAACAAGATAGGAATTTTAGTATTGTCACCTGTTTTAACCTACTTCTGAAATTGAAGCAAAAGGAATGTTAGTGTGAACATTTTTTGGATAGTTTGAGGATAAAAAAGATGGAATGAAGTGTTGGGAATTTCTGTTTTGGTCCCACAATCCTGTTAAAAGTCACTGGACGCATTTGTGTCGCCAAGCAGTTCAGTTATTTTTACTCATTTCAATATTTGCAACTCTTTTCCACTGCCCATCTTTATTGTAGTAACAAACCACCCTGTGCTGCTACCATATAATTGCTGTCATAAAAGAGAATAATAGTGGCCAATGGTTGCAAGGGCATTGTAAAGTAATAAAAAAGAAATAAACTCCCTTAGTCAGCTCTTATCTTTACATTAAAACATATAAATGTCAGCTTCACTCACAGGTAAAAGCCAAAGGCTGATGTCCTGTAAAAGTTTTGTTTTGCTTTATTTTTTAGTAAAGTTTCACTTATAGTTTTAATTTTGGTTTAGGTTTAAGTTTTTTGTAGTGTATTGGAGTATTTTTAGTTGCTAGGAAAAGGTTTATTTTTATTTAAATTTAGTCTTATAGTAGCTTCAGTGAGTCTTTTTTTGGAGCCAAAAACAATATGTCAGTAAATAGCCACATATTTAGACAAAATACTTAAATAAATAAAATACTAATTCTGTGTGTGATTTGCATGAAGGGGCTACAATATTCTTTTCATTTTGCAACCTTAAGTCGGAAAATGACGATAAATGAGTCTTGATATCTAATTACTGAAAACAAAAGTGAAATGAATTTACATGGATTTTTCTGTCATTTTCACTCTGCTTCGGGTGACATTACGTAAGTGTAGATGTATTTTTTCTTAAAGGGCATTGCTTTCTTTCGTTTCAGATTACACCAGTTTTTTTCTCTGCTTATTTTCTTTCATTTTAATAACCCTGTGGTCTGTATGAGAGAACATTAAAGTCATGGTGCTTCTGTTGTGCTGCAGGTTGCTGTATGTCGCCGGTCCAGGATCCATGATCACATTTATCACCACAGACTTCACTGAAAGCAGCGTGAAATAAGCAATCTGTATGAAAGCTGGCCTTCTCCTACTCAACTTCATTCACAGTGAAACACGAAACTTTTCCATAAAGTCAATTCTACACCAGAACGGGAACGTGCTGACAGCTGGAGTGGAGTCAGCCTTTTTTTTTTTTTTTTAATATTTGGCTCTTCATAAAAGTCATCCTTCACACTCATTTAGAAAGATATGTATGTAAGAACGGAGAATAATCTCAATTCTGAGTCGAGCTCTTCGTTTTTAGAGTCTTCATGTGTCACTGAAGCCTGGATGCCAGATAAACAAAGCCACAGAGCTCACGTATTCAGTAGCTCGGCAGTTGAAAAGCACAGCTGAGGTGTTGTGATGAGAAGTCAAAAGCATGAGGTGAGCTCGAGATGGCCCTTCCACCCAAGACCCTATGTGAAAAACCATTCTGAGGGTGGATTAGCGTCCGTTTCAGTCAGCTGCCAGTAGTGTGGCTTTCCCTTAGTCTGTCTGATTGTCTGCCAGCGCTCATGCTAGCTCGGGTCTTGCCTCCATTTCTCCACGAGATGCCGTGCGTGCTCGCATGTACTCGCTGGTCTGAGTCGACCCCTGACAGCCGCTGCCGAGGCGCCACTTCCGTACCGCCAGGAAGGTGTTGACTCCATACACACCTGTCGCCAGGAAGCCAAAGATCTGCATGCAGAGTGGAAACAGGAAGTAGAATAATGACTTCTGAATGCGAGTGGGAACCAAAAGACAAAGGCTGCACTAAGTTTCTGAAATATGTGCCTGCACAGTTATCAATGCAAAAATGTTTTAGGCTGATTTAATCACATCAAATTACATGAAAATCTGTGCAGACTGATGATTTTGAGCTTAAAGGCTCATATTTTAAGTGTATGAGTAGACACTTACAGCTAAATGTGTTTGACTTTCCTTGGGGGAAAAACACCAAAGCGAAATGAGATCTTTGCTGAAGTTTTATCTGACACTCTTCCATCAAATGATTCTACACAAGTTTAAATCTGCTGAGATATGCCTTGATATTATAAACTTGATGGCTGATAAGAGGAGGTCAGTAAAGATGTTTGTTATGATTCCAATCTGTATATCTTGGCAAAGGAGGACGGTTCAGTTTACTTACCACTGCTGCTATTTCAGATCCAGTGTTATGGTTGATGCAGATCAACACAAGAGATGACAAGAAGAACAAGATGGTGCTGGCAACGGTGTTGACCAAGTCCTACAGGAGGACACAGATACGAGACAACATCAGCAACATCAGTATCGTTTTTTCAGGAGAGAGAAGCAAGTTTTTTAATGAGGGGAGCAGCTTTAATTATTTTGTCAGTAGTAAATATCTACTGTGCAAGACTGTGTGTGTCATTTACATTTATGCATAATTACATACGGAAAAAGTACCTTTTGAAACTGCTCAACACTGCAGTATTGTTTAGTATCATTAATATACTTTTTTGGCTGATTTTCTGCATGGGTCCTCAATGCTAACAATAGCCTCTTTGATGCACATTGCTCTCTCATTGGTTGACCTAGCCTGAGCACCAGTGGTGGGCGGGGCAAGAGTCATGTAATTGATAGATCTAGAATTTCTTATAGAAAGATGAAATAAGGCAGCAGCCCCTTTCAATGCTATTATTTTACTTTTTCTACGATAAAAAAACATATTAAAAAATATTAATTATTGTAAAGTAAAACATGTCTGAAAAGGAGTTTTAATGAGGTGTTTTTAACACAGTCTAAAACCCAAATCAGTCTTTGCAATGAGGCTGACGAAACATCCAAGAAGGAAATTCTGGATGAAGTTTCAACTATGTTGAGAAAACGAAGAGTTTTGTTTCTTCTCATCTAACCAGCCAGACTGAAACCTGGAGCTTCACTACGAGTTTAACACCACAGGAGGGCAAAAGAAGCCAACAGCACATACTTAAAAGCCACCTAGCACCTCATATTACACACAAACACACCCTCTCCACACACACATAACTCTCTCCATCCCCCACCTTTTTAACACATGAGAGGAAGAAAGAAAGAGATGCTTCCCTTTGATGTTTTACTCTCCTGTTTTCGGCAGTACAGACAGTTAGGGAAGGGTTAATAATGAAGGGCTCAGCGTGACTGGGGCATAGTCCTCGTGATCAGATGCATGATTGTGATCATGGCAGACATGGTCTCTCATATGACACACGAGGCTCAGCAGACACACACATACACACACGAGTGTAAACACACACCACAAATGAAGCAGACGACTCGGCAGAGTGTAAAAACTATGACACTGATCCTGCGGTTTAATGAGTAACGCATTAATATGTAATCATAACATCACATGCTAACTCACACAGTCAATGTACACCAGCGTTATTATCCTAACCTTCCAACGAAATCAGAACCCCACCCACCACACAAACACACACTCTGCATACAACCCAGCACACACTCAGATGCACACACTACAAACACACACACACACACACACACACACACACAATAAGCTCAACTGGTTAAACAGGAAATGGTGCAGATCCTCGTTCCAGTGTCCTGTTCTCATGTGCAGAAAAGCTTTTCTGCAGCTTTCAGATGCCATATTCTCTCCAGATCCAGTCGGTTCAGTCCCTGCGCTTCACTCTTTTCCACATTCCACATTTTAACCAGGCCAGCACTCTGTAAAACCTTAAATAACACAAGCACAGCCTGGATCAAACCACCGACTCTCTGGCTTATTATTGGTCCATATCATTGTTTTACAATCCTCTCTGTATCTGCTCAGATTCAGAGCACTGTACATTGCTAATATGCTTTGAGAATATAGAAATCATTTAAGTTGAAATATTTGTTTTTAGTCTTGGAATTATAAATGAATCGCACAATATTGTACTTCACCCATTGACAAGCAGTTACATAGTTTGGGATACAGTTCAAACCTCAGTCAACCGTGACAAACTGTGTATGTATTGTTTTAAAGCACATGACCACATCACATTATACTTGCAAACCATGCAGCAACATCAGTGCATGCACAACACAAATGTAAAAATTCATACAGATAAAAATTAAACAAATAAAAAAACAGACAAGAAAAACTCACATTTTCACCTTGTCTGTCTGTGCATCTAAACACATGGATCTGTACAGCTGGCACTGTTTCATGCTGCTTGATGTGGTTCTATTTTATCTGTTGTATTCTCAGGATGAAAGCTAAAAATACTCATTGGACTGCAACTATGGAAACCTTAAAGGACACAGCAGAACACTAATTGTAAAAATATATTCTCTTGACAGTTGCAGCAAGTCACAAGGGCCCAGAAAGCTTTGTGAAAGAACAAAACATCCCTCCGGCTTTCACATCTCTGTCTGAATATATCCCAAAGCCAAATAAAGATATGAACTAAGTATTTCATGTCTTTTGTCAACTTGGGTGGCAAACTTCAGCTGTCAAAACCAAGACAGCTTTTATTGGATTCCACTTGCAGGTAAAGTAAATACAAAATGAGGAAAGTGGTCTCTGGTCTGAGCTGATGATAGATGAATGACTGTAGCTAATAATAACCACAAATCTTAGCTCTCTGTGCGTGTGTGTGCAGATTCAGCAGAGAGATGTAGGTCATTACCAGCAGAAGAACATGGAGTCAAACAGAGGAACAAGGATGGATCAATATAAAAATACATACTGACAGCACACTGGAACTTTAAGTTAATGGGGTAAATCTTGTTATGAAACCTAACCACCTACTTATGATCTTATCTGCTGGTTAACTAAAAGTTTCACAGTACAAACTGTCCAGAAAACAGATTCTCTGATGCTTTTTTATCTGTAGCAGTGATGCAAGTGATGCTCTCTGAACAGCATCAGGATTTTTGCAATTATTTGTTGCACCTACCTCCACCCTGTCATAACTCAGCTCACTCAGGCATCACACACTGCTGCAAACAGCAATGAATCTGATTGAAAATCACAGAATTAATGAGGAACTCTCTTACATCTCCTGGTCTTAGCTCATAACTATCAAATTCTGATTGAGTACAAAAAGTGATGTGGGTGGTTGTCTGTACAAATGGGAACTGTTGTAAAAAAGACTAAATGTCAAACCAAAATCATTAGTCAATAGAGATATTTTTGAGACACAAGCAGATAGTTGTTTTGTGTCATGCCCTTAATTTATAAGGCTGTGACGTGTCAAGTCGAGTCAAAGCTCACCGACTGTCTTTCCGCTTAAATAAGCTCATTTATGCATTAAGTGCGATGAGATTCTGTCTGTTTCCAAAACAACACAGCCAGAATTTACTGGGAACAATGGCTGCTTCCTCTCCTTTTAAAAACTAGGATAACAACACTTACATCTCTCTCTCTGCCTCCATCTCCACTTTGTGCTTTGAATGATTCTCCCTTTGTGTCCTCAAAGTTGCCCCACTTCTGTCCCAGAGCCCCTCAGCCTGGCCGACATTTATTTGGCCGTGGGAATCAGGGTAACAATGCACAGAGTGGTCTGCCTTAACCTCCAGCTGGTTGTGCAACACAGTAATTCAAACTAAACCCTTAAGTTCAACTTAATAATTAAAAATGGCTTTACGACAAAGGTCCTGCAGGGACTGCAGAGTGGGGGGGGGAGTGGGGGTCAGGGCTCTTTTGCCCCTCTGCTCTGCCAAAGTCATCACAGAGGAGGAATTGGATGACATGGGATCATGTAGCACATAATTGTACGATCCAAACCCTCCTTCTGAGACTCTCAACCGCTTTACATAAAACAGCTCGCTCTACAGAGGGGGAAGAGCAGCGTAAGGCCACGGCTACAGTTTGGAAACGAAGAAAGGCAGCAGAAGGGTTAACAAGTTGGTTAACAGCCTGAAATGCTTACATGGTGAAATTCCCAGTGGCTCATTGTGACTGGAACTGCTTTGAACTTGATAGACATAAACAGCGTGGGGTGCAGCCAACGACTGTAGAGTGGACCCGAGCATCACGCAGCATGCGCTCGTTAGCTACAACAGTCTGGAGTCTGGGTTTCATGATTGGGAAAACAACACTTACGGTAAGTTTTCATTTGCTACATTTTATTAATTAAAAGTGAACAGCAGGGGGAGTTTGTATTGTAATCAGAATTACTCGTCCTGCCCTTTTTTGATCACTTTAATTACTTTTTATTGCAGTCTAGGGAATTACATTCTACGAAATTTGTGTAATTATGGAAAGCGGGATGAAACATTTTGAGGAATTATAATCTGTATCCATTACTTTGTGGGTCATTGTGACTGATGACAATAATTATAACAGTAATTATAATGATAGAAACCGCGATAATGATAATAATCACTGTGTAATACTGTGCTACATTGATATTGAAGTTTTTTCTGCATTCTGTCACTGGCAACACCCCTGGGGTAACAGGACCGGGCCCCTATCTAAATTTATCAGAAGAGGGCCATAACATCCCTTAAAATGGACACTACATGTACAGACCAGTCAATATGATAAAAAAGACTTAAAAGGATGGTGACTTTGTCCAAAAATAGGGTTTAATTTTAGTTTAATTTTATCTTATTTGAGCAAGGTTTCAAAAGACCAGCTTATAAAAAATATGGCTGAATATTTCCTGCTTCACATGTTATGAAGCAGACGATTGGCTGTTGGAGAGGAGGGGAGGGATTTGTGTCACACAACGCCCATCTCTGAAGTTAAGGATTTTTCAATTAAAAGTCCTTTGAGCGTTTTGTTTAGTCTTTCTCAAAGTCTCTGGTGATGTTTTCTGAAATGATCATCGCACTGTGAGAATTTCATACCACTGCAGCAACACACTAACCAACAGCATGTTCCCAGCAAAACCAAAGAGCCAAAACTCAGCCAAGCAATCTAACTTCTTTAAAGAACCATCTCCACTGTGGTTCAAACGGCAAACCACAACCAAACTTACTTCAGCACACTTCTGTGCGCACACACACACACACACACACACACACACACACACACACACACACACACACACACACACACACACACACACACACACAAGAAATAAGCTTGATGTTTGATGTTGCTACATAAAATATTTTTTAAAATATGTCATTTTTATCAACAAATTTTACTTAAAATTGAACGTAACTTGTTTTTTTTTCCTGCTAACAAGTTTTAACCTGTGGTCACTGCCTGACGTAGCTAACAGCTCTTTGTCATGGACTTACCATCAATGTCATGAAGAGATGTGACAGCACATTTATTACAGCAGCAGAAACTCCATATTGTGTGTTTAAGTATTAAAATTTTTGTATATTTTTATATATTTTAGCATTTTTTTAAATTTACTTCTGTAACATTCTTTTTTATTTGTCCTTTTATAAGCCCTTTGTCAAATTTATACAATCAGATGAGGCTAAAATTGGTCAGAACCAAAGCAAGTTATACGTACATCACTTTTGTGAGTAACTACATGCTATGACAAATACAATAAATCAATAAAACCTAATACAGATCACAAAATCAATGATGTGACCATTTAAAAACTCTAAATACAGAACAGACTTCATTCTACACTACAACCACTGCCATTATCACAGAGCAGAGCATATCAGTGTTAATCTGCACATCACTTTACACTAAAAGCTCTACTATCTCCTTATCTGTAACGTAACTCCCGTCACAGCTACATCAGCGTGTAAACACACTTTCCAAAGGCTACGAAAAGTCATCCAAAATACAAACTCTCCCCCTCTTTCTCTCTGATAAATTATGTGCGTAGAGATATTTTGGTTAGATTAATCTGACCCAACTGTTTATGAAAGTGCTACTCAGATGAGGAAAATCTGTGTGTGTGTGTGTCTGTGTGTGTGTGTGTGTAAGTAAGCGTGTGTGTGTCTGTGTGGTGTGTGTGTGTGTATTTGTATTTCAGTGTTTGGGAGGGAGCACACTGCTGTAATCTGAGGAGGAATCTTGATGACAGATTGTTGTTGCCACTCGGTGTGTTTTACATCCTCTCTCTCTCTCTCTCTGTCTCACTTCCTTTCTTTAGGTCTCTCTCCCATTCTCTTTGTCTAATTTAGAGGTAATTTTCACAGGTACATAGAGCTGAAATATGGATAAAACAACTGAAAATCTCAAAAAACAGCCCTTAAAAGATGTTTTATTGAACTAACACTTTATATAAAAATATTCTATTTTAAAACTTCAGTATTGACCCCTCGTCAAATATATAGTACCTATATATGCCCACATTTTAAGAAGCCTATTGGTTATAATTTGGGTTTATAATTAAATACTTGTATGAATACAAGCATAAAGTTTCACTCTGATGCATCAGAAACTCAATAAGCAGATCAAAACATGTATTTTGGGCTTTTTTTAACATTAGCAATAAAGGCTGCATTTGGCAGTTATTTTTATTTTGTTCTCACTTAATTATTAGATTTATAAAACACAAAAAGAAAATGAAACCTGCATTTTACCGTTTCCAAAAGCTCAAGCTGAATGTTTTGACTCTCCAAAACCCAAAGATGACCAATTTTTGCAATCACTTCATGTGTATTAACATGTGTAACACCTGAAGGTGGCCGTGCTGACTCGTTATCAGCGTCGTGATAATTAGCCTGAGCTGCTGTTTGGACAGACTGCACTTAGGACTGAAGTTTTAGGGAGAGGATGGAAGTTTTCATCGGTCAACTTGCAAGGTCATGTGATGTTATATCTTGTTTGTTCAGGGTCAAAAACTATAACATCACATGGCTGAGTGTGCATGAGCATGATGGCCTGTGGAGTGAAACGGTTCATGTGTCTGCTTTCTCCGCTTGTTTTGGCACACAATGACCTGCAGCTCCTGCCAAAAGGGGGAGAAGTTCACATAAGTCATGTGTCAGGGTGTGAAGGGCCTGTGATGGTTTTCCCTGCCCGCTTCCTGTCTCAGGAGGTGTGCAAGTCCTGGTTCACGCCGATGATCTGTTCTGCAGTCCTGAAGGCTCCGAGCACAGAGAGGGAGCAGTGTTTGGGGTCTCCTCCTCAGGTCCACTGTCACGGTTTTCATTGTGTCCAGCTCCAAGATGAGACCACAATAGAGAACCAGCTGTTTAACCTCCTGTTCTGATGCAGATGTGTCATCGTCCTGCAGGCCACGAACCCCGAGAAGATCCATCTATGTTTAATTTAGTGTGTTTTATCTTCTGCTGTGTATTATTGAGTAGTGAATATTAGTTCATAATACTAAGTCACTGTTACAGATTGATTACCTGTCAATAGCCTTTGACCAGTGGTTTAAAAAGTGGGTGCAGCCCCCTCTTGGGGATTATAGAGTCACTACAGACAGAGACTGAGAGACCAGGAGGAGAAACTTGGAGTGAGACTAAGTTGAATAAATATAATTCAGAAGAGAAAATAAACAAACAACAGTTTGCCAGTTCTTGTGTGCTGACTTTTATTTCACACAAATTTTTCTTGGACCTTTTCCATTATTTGCCTCCCTTGTTCTTAATGACTGATGATAATTTTGGGGTGAGGGGGTTGCACTTTTTCAAGGGCCTTAAAAGAGGAGGCTGCTGGTAAAAGTTTAAGAGGCACTGCTCTGGAGATTATTTGAGTTGGATCATTAATGATGTCACTGACAAGGTCAAACCTCCGCCCCTTCGCTCTCTCAGTTCTTCACTAAAAGTGTCGTCCGGCGGTGTTTTGCTGGCCCTCAGGAGCAAACACTTACTTAGGAACTTTTAGCGCCATTAAGGAGGAAGAAGTGGTAAGATAAGATCCCATGTGAGCGCAGCCCCTGATGTTCTGCTCCACTTTCAGATGATATTTCATACATGTTTCTCCCGTCAGACTTTCTCTTGATTAAACTGTCGTCGTTACCTTTAAATAACCCCGTTCTTTATAATACAACCTCGTTCACTTGAGATGTGATCTGAAACAACTGCATGAGCTGACGTTTCCGACTTGGAACAAAAAGTTTGGTTAATTAACTACAACAGTGACCGACACCAACCTGACACGAAGGCAACTTTCTCCTTTAACACAGGAAGAACGTCAGACGCCTTGATGCCTTCAGTCCTCAGTGACCCTGGAGAGAGAGAGAGAGACAGAGAGAGAGAGAGAGAGAGACAGAGAGAGAGAGAGAGAGAGAGAGGAACAGTCAGCGGAGCTTTCATTATTAATCCCATTATCAGATCAACATTCCTGTGAGAGAGGACACACACACACAGACTACACACACATGCACACACACTCAGATCTAATTCTCACGAAGCTTTTCTTATATAATTTTATTGTAAGCATTTTGCACCGCTGTTATTTATTTCATAATTGTTCATTAGGAGCATCAGCAGGAGTAGAAGTGTCGTTTCGATCCGTCTCTATTATCAAGTGTGTGAGGTTTACAGTAGAAATGTCTCCATCCTTTGTAGTCTCTCTCTTTCTTTTACTCTCAGTTCATCTGGTCGTCCGTCTGTCATGTTATGAAATCTCTCACTCTCGACTCAGCACCTCTCTCTCTCTCTCTCTCTCTCTCTCTCCTCTGACTCCTTTTTCTCAGCAGAAAACCAGCCCAAATGTCCATGTCCTGCTGGGTGTGTGTGTGTGTATGTGATACACTGTGCTGGCTGCAACACACACACACAAACACACACACATACAGATACACACATTCCAAGAACATTCCACAGTGAGAACGCTAAGTCGGCAAAATCTCAGGACACAGACAGAGAGAGAGAGAGAGAGAGAGAGAGACACCAGAGGAGTCAGGTCCGTGTTTTAAAGCGCTGACATCGACACAAACCTGTTTCATATTCATGAGATATGAAACAAAACAGTGAGGCTGAGGGGACTTTACATACTCAGATCCAGCCTTTCTGTTTCGATAAAGTTTGGAAACATGAGGGGATCTTGTTGATTTTGGGCCAATTTTTTCTAATCGTCATTTTATTGACAAATAGGAAATGAATCTTGAATGATTTGGACTGAAGTGATCAGCTTCTAACAAACATGTGAAAGCGATGGGATCAGACAGCTCATCAGTCAGAATTAGGGGTGGGCGATAAATCAAATATACTCAATGTATCGCGGCTTGCTCTACGTGAGATGTATGACTATAACCACTAGATGACTATATCGCGACCATCGAGTACAAATTGTCAGGTAAATGTTTTAAGCCGTCGGCATGTAATTCTCTTTGAGTTTTGCTTCTTTCACTCTCTCCTAGTGCTCCTCTCACA
>JAQMCX010000001.1:11187989-11229737 GCA_029814765.1 Acanthurus leucopareius | reverse complement strand
CACACACACACACACACACACACACACACACACACACACACACACACACACACACACACACACACACACACAAACAATATATGTAAGAATGCATTTCTGGGCTATTAATCACCTGAGTGGAAAAATAATTAACCAGATGAAGCTGAAAGCCAGTGAGCCTGAGGAGAAAAGGAACAGAGCGTCTCAGAGAAAGACTGAACAGGAGGATTTTAGATTATTTGAACCGCCTCTCAAAGACTGTAAAAAGCTTTCATTTGGTGTCATTCTGCCAAAAGCAGAAGCCAAAGACACACCCTCCCTCCATGTTTGAGATGGAATATTGTACCAAGGATACCATAATGCAATCTGATAGCTATGATTGGATTTGGACATCTGGTTTAACATCCACTGCTTACTACAATATGTACCGTATGTATGTACTGAATGCTGTGTAGCCTCTAAAAAAAAAAAAATACAGTTTGAGATGGTTTAAGTGGTTATTTTCCACTCTCCTCCATGAGGAACACTTGGCTGTGTATATAGGCAAATATACTGAAAGGTAACCAGTATCAGCTGGAAAACACACACAAGCTCATTTGCTTACAGCTGACAATGCACATCCTGGTGGCAACAATGAAACTTTATGCCCTCCCAACCACTTTCACACTCAGTGAAGTCTCACGGCTTTATTTATTAAAAGCCTTCATGCTGAGCATTACCTGATAACAAGCACAAGGCTATTTACTTAAAGCAGAGAGGAACTGCAGCCATTTAAGAGTTTGGTCCGATGTGTAATACTAAGTACACTGGTAACATGAAATGAATCACATTTATAGCATGAGGAGCAGGACATTTATGATTGTGACGACAGGGGGAGAAAAAAAATCACCTTGGAGGTTATAAATTCATTCTGGCTGAAGTCCATTTTATTGTTGTGTGATGTTTAGTGTTCACCTCTAACCTACAATCGTCTGTGACTCCTCGGCTCACCTTTAATCTTCTGTCAGCTCCAACGCTTTTGTAAAACTCTACAGTAATCAGTGTATGCTGCTAATGGCGTCCGTTTTCTCTTAAGCCTTATAAAGAGTTTTTTGCTCCGAACAAAGTCAAATACATTGTGTGTCTGATCTTAAGACCCTTTTTGTCTCCTTTTACCTACCGTCAGGTTCCAGTTGACAAAAGGCACCTTGGTGTGCAGGTTGAGGCTGAAGATCAGGAGGAGGACTCCCGTCACCACGAGGGCGCTGCAGCTGACAAACTCGAAGAAGTAGACCCCTCCACAGGGAGAGCACTTCATGATAGTCTCTATGCAGATGAATCCGATGAGCGATAAGACCTGAAGTGAGAGTCCCAGAGAGAGAGAGAGACAGGAGAGGATTAAGGGCAGAAGGAGATGCTGAGTATGATATTTACAACGTATTTTAAACGTCTCACTCTCTAAATGGCCGTTTTATCAGTAAAACCTGCACAACTACACCACAAGTTTGAACTGTTCCACTTGTATCTAGATGATTCTCAAATTCATCCTACAGCCTGAGCTACTCTACAGAAAAAAAAAATAAATCATTTTGCGTCAGTAAGCAACATCATTTCAGAATAAATACTGTGAAATGCACTGCAGGTCAAGCCTTTTCTGTAACTGTGTTGGATTGTTCGCTGAAATTCAAAGCTTTCCAGATGATGAAGTGATTGTCCTATGAATAGACCGGAGGCCATGAGCCCATCTCATGAGTCCCGCTGCTGGCAGCCTGTAAAGATGTCTCCATCCAGCCAACATCCATCAACAAACCACAGTATGGGAAGAATTCTGCTATTTAGGTGTTCGCCTGCCATCTAGACCCCGACAAAACCACACACAGATTACCAATTGGCTCAGAGCGCTCCAAGACCCAGAGACATAACAGACGTAGAGAAAATGCCACTGCGACACATTAAGACCTGGAGCAGCTGAATTCAGACCAGTTTAGACTAGTTCTGCTCGGTCGGGACGGGCTTGAAATTTAGTATTAAATGTTAATTTAATGAATTTTATACTGATGGGTTTTCAGTTAGGAAAATCCTTGGATGTTAAACTGATTGAACATAGTCCTTGGAAAGGTTGTAGGCTCTTACAAAAAGCACAAACACTCACAGCTATAGTTACTGAGATTTTTACTGATCGTATCAAAGTCATTATTTTGTGACTTGAAGCGGTTTGACAGTCATGCCTTTTGTCTTCTTTGTGTTTTTTCTGTCATCTGTTCACTTAAAGTACAGTTTTTACACAAATCAAAAAGAATACGGAGTTTTTTTTTTCTTTTCTCTCTCCTGCTTTTGCAAAAGGAAAACACTGAAGCAGGGCTGGAAAATATGAACAAAAAAATGCTATGTCTGTATTTTGAGACAGAATGGTGGCACACAATATAGATGGTGGTAAAATGTTTGGTTTAAAGTCAAAGCCGCATTTCATGATGAAAATAAAATGCAAAGACACAGTTTCCTTCCTCTTTAAAAAAATATAAACTTGCAAAACGTGTAAATGAGAGTATAGGTATGCAAAATACTATAAACAGCATGGCTTCAAATATCACAGTATTTTTGACGACTTATCTTTTTATTTATATTGCAAGATTTAAACCAAGTGGTTAAAGGTAAACATTAGAACAGCTATAATAGTCTGTTAAGTTCGGAAAACTTAGTCACTTAACTGTGATTTAGCATTTATAAACAGGAAAAGACAGCACTTAAGCCATTTCACAGGCTTTAGATGCCCAGAGGTCGAGCAAAACATTTATTGTCACATGCTTTCTCAGAAGACATGAGAACATCAGTCAAGACACTTAACAGATATTTGTCACAGCTCACAAACACACAACACTCAGTGAGAGTAGTGAAAGGTGATATAAAGCTTGTAATAAGCTGCAACAGTCGGTTATTTTTTTCCTTGAACAGATGACTAAAGTGCTGCTTCAGTAGCAAAGACAGAGTGTCTCGCTGCTCCTGGTTGCTTTGAAAACAGGATACAAGGTTGCAAGAGAATGACCTGGTCCTTGATGATGCTGAGTCATAAAGTCTATTACAGAGAAAACTGTTGATCGCATGTTGTTGCTGTAAGTTTTTCTATAGTCACAAAAGGGAATAAGGGTTAGTTTTTATTTTCACAGAGTAGTTTGATTATTATCAGCTGTACAGAGTTTATGTGATACAAAGGTATTACTGCAGCCAATGCAGACAGTTTTAAGCTTAAAAAAAGCCCCATTTGCACTCGTGTTCACAAAAAGTGGGCAAAAAAACTCATTCTATAAGCAAAATTGAGCAAACTTACAACTCTACAATGGCAAAAAGCAAGCCCCCTCCGCGCACACACACACACACACACACACACACTCTGCCTCTGATTGGCTGATATTCTTACTCTAACCTTAACAAATCATCACAACTTATGTCTAAACCTAGCCAACCTAACCAACAAAGCCAACAAGCACTATCCAATCAGAGGAAGAGTAGGCGGGTCGTACCTTCACCATAGCAGGGTCTTAATTCAGTTATTAAGAAGCCAGGCTCTTTGAAATCTGCTTCCCCTCAGTCACCGGGGAAACAAAGTCAAGGAAATTGCTCAGACATGAGTTTAGGGATGTGGTCGGATTATCTACATAATTGGACAGTGAAACAAGGAAGAACATCAGCAGGAAGGCCACATGGCTGCTTTAACTGTCAGGATAACTGGCACTGGAACAGGGAAGAGCTGAGGAAAATGATAACAGGAAAATGGTTGGATGAGCTAAAAACTGCAATGCACCAACCACTGTAAACCAAAAGTAACAATAAAACACACCACAGAACAAATTATTCCATAATTCCTCCTATACATCCCAATAATACATGACATAACACTGTACAGTTGTCTTTCATACCCACATGGAGAAACTGATGGCAGAAACTTAAGCCCCTTATCTAATAAATCTTCCAAATCTTCCAAAATCCTCCAAAACAAAAGACTCAATGAGATAAAAAACACACACACAGTCAAACAAGCATAAACAGGCCGACATGTATCGTTGCCCTTCATACTCTCTATTCACAGCTGTGTTCAATATGTGACTGATTTGGAGATGCAATAAAAAAACTGTAACCTACTGATTGTATCTGTGTATGTGTGTGAGAGTGTGTTCCAAGTTCTTACAGACGGGTCATGAATCACAAAGTTCATCTCTCAACAGTCAAATGAAAACAGTCTCACAGGGAATGGTTGTGTTCGCTCATTTATAGTTCGCCCGGTTTGATATGCTATTTTGATCTGGAGTTATTTTTGGCTTTTTCTTGCAACTAAATTTATTATAATCAAATCATTTTCAAATTTTTATCACCTCTCTTTCTTTTGCAGGAAAGACTCAAAGACTACTAAGCAGTCGTTCCCTAAAACCTGGAAACTTGGTTTATTTAGGAGCTGATCTGGTTTCAAAGTTTCCATGTAAAAATGCTTCCAAGTAAAAGACCTTTTAAAGGATAATTTTTAAGCTATTCGAATACAACTTCATCACATTTAGTTGCATTTCATTGCTTGACACTGCTAAAAAATGTATCTGAAAACAACTCGTAACTGTCTTTTTTTAAGCAAAAGACCCCTCCTCCTCTCGTGGCTCTAAGCAGCTCAATACCCAACCTTGTTTATCCAGTGAAATGAGCAGGGTGTTTTTTGCTTCTGACAAGTTAAGTGTTGTTGCATGACGACTGGCACTGGGTGAACCGTCAGTGGAGAATTGTACTATTGTGACAGACTCTTTTGTCTTTGGCTTCCAACTCTTTGGCTGAGACGTCTCCACACAGGAAACACTTCAAGGTCCACAGATAGTGCTGCATTTACAGCTGTCACATTAACAGTGACACATTAACAAATGACACATTAGAGCAAAGACATAACAACAATGCAAACCCACTCAGTCAGCCAACATTAAGAAAGAAGTTTCGTTTTTTTTTTTTTTGTGCTGCTGCCGGAGCTTCGTTAGGAGTCTGCAGTTGGACAGCAGCTCATCTGTGACTGTAACACAACCAAAAAGGTTACACCCAAACAGGAGAGCGGAGGGCTGCCGGGGCTGAGGGATGATGTCATGTCTCTCAAACAGAGAATATTGCTTTCCCTGAGTCCCTGTGTAGCAGGTGTCAGGCAGTCATAGGGGAGGAGGTGGGTGGGGGGTGAGGGGGAGATCACAAAGCACCACACCGGATAATCTTGTAAGTAATGATTTTTATGTCGACCTTCCCCACTGCACAACCTGTTCATCGTGCGCGCTCAAGTGCATGATCATAAACACACACACTCACTGTCTGTCTCTTCTCCCTGCTGCATGCACACACACACACACACACATCCTTATCTTTGGGATTATGCACATTCTTAAATGCCTTTAAAGGCCTCTTGAACTCAGATCACCTTCTTATACACCATCTGTTGGTGGACAGAAAATTAATTGAGGAGAATGGAGGCTTTACATGCAGAGGCTGTGCAACTTTATATGCTGCTCTCCCAGTGCTGTGGGACAAAAAAAAAAAAAAAAAATACACAACATGTTAAATATACTTCTGCAGCAGCCCACAGTCGTCTATATGTGATTGTAAATGTAGCCTGAATGAAGGTTATATTTATCTCCAGAGGATAAGGTACGTATGTGTAGGAAAATGCATACATGCACAACGTTCTCGCTGACTTTATGTCTCCCTTCAAGCTCCGAATAAGTAATGTTTCAACCAGAAGAGAGCGGAGAATGTGGTGTCTCTTTCAGAGCAGGAAGTGCTTGCTGACACTTGGGCGCATCTGGTAACTTCATTATTCAACATCCACAGATTCACAATGAAACACGTTAATGTAATATTTAATAACCACTTGTTAGAAAAGTACCTTAAAAAAGGGAAACATGAGCTCATACGCCATCATGTATGACTCATCATAAAATCATAAGGCTTGTTGGGAAACAAAGGAGAGCTTGATCGATGTACTGCAAGGCGCTATAAGGTATCAAATTCCTGTCATTGCAGAGGCACGTGAGCTGAATATCCGTTGGATGTTGTTGACCCAGTCACAGCAAAGAGACGAAGAAAAAAAGGGCAGTCAGGGAGGACACACCTCGGTCAGGTTACATCCTACGGGGGTTTGTCTCTGATAAATACAGGGTCAGCAGCAGCCTGCATACCCATCCATTCATCCCAGGACAGACAAGATGACCGAAGCTTTCATGTTTACGAACTACAGAAAACAACTCAGCACATAGCACCCCGGTCTCATAGAGCTAGGCGGAGAACTGCTCCGTAAACATGGGTCAGTGCAAAGGTCAGAGCAGTTTGTAATTGTTACCATAGTGCAAATAAGAACTGGGTGCGGAGGTAATATAACAAACATTTCCTCAACAAAGTTAAAGGGAAGCATGAACACTGCCAGAGGAGGTGGGTGAGGCATTTAGACCCACTAACGTTCGAGCGATAATTGGCAAAACTGTCATCATCAATAAAACTTTGCGTTCGTCCAGTATCTTACACCGCGGAACTCCTTATTCCTCCATGTGTGCAAAAAGACCTGTGGATCTTTCAAGACACTGTGTTGTGATGCAGCATGTCCTGTGCTTTTGCAACACTGCTAATCATTACTTCATATAACTGACTTCTGCACAAAGATGATATATTAACACCACGTCTGTTGTCCTTTCAGCCACAAACCAAATTTCCACTGACACAGAGAGACATAAAGTAGAGGCTCAACAAACTCGTTATCAGGGGAGTGCTTCATGATTAAGCAGAAACTGTGCTACATTAGGTACTTGCGCAGTAAATCACATGCAGTCGGAATTGCGTTATCATCTGTCAGTTCTAAAAGAGCATCACATAGCCTTGGCTGGCACAGATTTGAATTTATTAGAGGACACGGAGGTAACAATGCACGCCAGTGAGGCTGTTAACGTTTGGCAGCGAGCCTTGAAGGCCTCCTCTAAGATACTGAATGTAAACTTGGATGACTTTCAATGGTCCTGTGCCTGTAGGTGAAGGAGATATGAGAGTATCAGTGCTGAACAAACTGTGCAAGTAAATATGAAGCAGAAACAGAAGATAAGCAATTTTAGGTAATGTTTATACACTATATCATGCTCATACACATGACATAAGCAATATATTATCTGTTTTATTCTACCACACGTCCTTGAAAAATATTTAGCTTATCATCATTTTTAAGAGAAATACGTGCACCTTTGCAATATTTGCAGTGCAACCCTGATTACAAAAAAGGTTGGGACACTGTGTGAAAAATATGTAAAAAACTGTATTAGAATTTTCTAATATTTTTTGATAAATACTGAATTGATCTTATTTCTACTGAATCGTTAACATTTTTTATTTAGGCAAAGTTTTTGTATGGCTGCTTCTATTTAAATTATATTTGACATTCAGGAACCTTGTTTTATTTTGTTAAATGAAAAAGAGTTCTAATTTATTAACCCTAACCTCTAACCCCTAGCCCTACTTAAGATATTTACAGTATGAGGGGGGGCATCTGCAGTTATATTACTGTTAAATGATCAGTGCTGAAAAGTCAAGTAGAAAAGAAAACATTCCATCATTGGCTGTGAAGCAGATGAAGTCTGTGGATATAATTCTTCCAAATGAAACCCACGCTGATGACAGATGGCGTCCTACCTTAACTTCCCACGTACACTGAGGTAAACATCACAGGTGTGTGCAACAGCAGGGGCAGACTGTGCTCTTCTGTAAGACCAGTGAGGCTCTAAGCCACCGTGAAAATAGCTCGATTGCTTTCAAATACTACTATTTCTCATGTTTAACCAAGGTTTTGAATGTGCAGCAGTGGAAAAGCTACAACTGTGCAACATTATCTTTAACAGTTTAGTCTACTGCTATGCTTGTGCTATTCACAAATGTTCCTAAATACCAGTTTCCTTGATGCCATGGTTTCCCATGTTGTGGACATACTACCTCGTGTGAGTGTGCAGGCCTGTGTCTGAGTTTTTTGGCACCAGAAGAAGAGAAATTGCTCCGGCTTGATAGACATTTCCTCCTCTGGTGAATTGTCAGAGCTATGGGAGCCCTCATTTTGCTTTGTTGTTGCCTCTGCCTCAGTTCAGACGTCTTAGATGTACAGATGTGAGGGGAAATGTGTTTTTCCAGTGACCACTAAATCCTGACAAAGAAATTGGGGGTATGTTTTCTTTTTCTCCTACAGTAATTGAGGACCCACTCAAATAGCTGAGTAGACTGACAGCTGCTAAACACATTTAAGGCATCGTCGTACAAACATGCAAATCGACTGTTTTCAAGTCTCTGGGGAAATACTAGCTTATCATGAGAGACTGAAATTTTGACTACACAAAATAAGGTCACCATAAAGGCACTGCTATGAACAACACCAAAGATTTACCATGAAAATACTGTATTATTTTGGTGGAGCTTGTATCCTTTCAGATAGGAATATTTTAAAAATGTATATATATTAACATGTATGACAAAGTGTGCAAAGTAGGACTGAATGAGAATTTGATCCTTAGCAACCTCACCCCTACAATCTGCCTTCACATGTCAGAGACTATAGGCATATGCATGAAACCTGACTGACCCCTTTGAGGGATGAAGGGTAATCCAGGACCTGGAGAGCCGCATTTGAATGAATATTTTCACATTGGGATTACTATATAAGGCTTCAATAATAGAAGTAATGAATGATGTATTAATGCTCATAGCACAATCCAGCAATTTAAGCTTTTTAAAGGGGGACATTGGAATTATTCTGTCCATATGTTAGGGGGCTGCTATGTGCACCAGTGGTGCGTCATAGTTTGTTTTATTGACTTTTATAAGGCTGTGCATCTCTAAACATGGCAGCAATGTACAGTCGTGCTCAAACTTACCACTTCAACCACCTTTAAAATCCCAAAGTATGACTTGAGGTACTCCACATCGCACCTTATCCCCCTCAAAACGTTCCTCGCGTGGACGGGCTCGGTGGTGGGTTGATACGGACTGCTGGCCCCGGAGATCATGGAAGTGTTGGAGGCCTCGCCGTCAAAGCCATCTGGCTCCTCGCTGGTCCTCATGATGATTTCGGGAGAGAGACGCTGGACTCTGGGCTCGAAACGTTACCACATACAAACCCACGCTGACAAACCGCCTGGATCCACCTCACGGCGCAGGTTATGTTTCATAAAGCACACTTTGTTCCATGCACGGTTTAAGTGGATGGAGAAAACAAACCGCACGGTCCACTTTTCGTAGCCACCCCACGGGGGAAACAGCCGCGGAAGGTGCCCTTTAACATTACGCGCAGGAAAATCCGGCTGGAATCCGTTTAACGTAACCCTGCGGTGTTTCCTCCTGGGTTACACTGTTGCGTCTCTGTAAATTAGCCCCACTTATAACTATGTTAGGCGGGTCACTTGTTCAAATCCCCGTGTCACTTTATCATGGAAGATTCTCGTTAGTTTAGCAGCACCGAAGAAAATGCCTACCGGGCTGAGTGACTCGCCTCTGTGACCGAAAAACATGCACCCATTATGGCCCCCAGAAGAACCGAGAGAGAAACTGTTGTTTCCTATTGTAAACTTAAGCTATTCTCTACAGCAGCCTACAGTGAGGCTGCCTAAAACGCCGCTTAACTGGCTATGGATGCGGGGCAGAGCTTGTCTCCGCCCCTCTGAAAACTGCACATTCTTGTGCAGGCTCTGCGCCCGTTTCAAGTATTCCCAAACAGTCTGCAAAACGAATCCAGCCGGAACCACGCCGACAGGACCGAGCTCCGCTACATTTTTCCCTCTGGATCCTCTTTCTTTACGACCAGTCCTTTTCTCATCGTCAGTATGCTTCTGCAGCCTGCAAGTTACATGCAACCGAGCCTGATGAGACCATTCCTGTATTCCTCAGAACATTACAGAATGCCTGCTATTGTTTTCATGGAGTTTGTAGGGCACTTTATCTTCCAGGGCAGCCGATTACTAAAATGATCTTAATAGCTTTTGATGGATTATCTATAAAAGCCTATTAGTACAAAAGAGAACCCTTAATATGAAATCACAAGTCACAGCTTTACTGTATCTATTTGTCTGGGCATATGGATGCTCCCCCGAATTATCAGAAGACTTTGCAGGTTAGGGACCATGTGTTTTTTTTTTTTTATATAATATATTATACAGTCATGTTGGTGTTTTTGTTTACAGTTTTTTCACTAAATTGAAGTGCCATCAAACTGTCATGCCAGGTCAGTCATGTTAAGTAAACTTCTTTGAATGAAATAATCGGTACCTTTACTGCCCTCCTGTGGTATGTAGTGGTATCAAAAGGTTGCCTTGGTGACTGCAGATGCTGGATAAGCTATCTAAAGCCCAAATGTTTCTCTTAAAACAGGTATTATCCTTCAGTGCAGTGGTGCAGTTCAGTATTTTCAGTTCAGGTCTGCTTAGATCTCAGAGTGGCTCTGTGACTCTTAATCCAAATGAATCTCAGCCAATGAAATGTGCAGTGTTGCAAACTGCAAGGCCTCAACACGGGGTACTTTTCACAGAATACCATAATTCAAAATAAATGACAGCATTACACAGTTTTATTCAAAAGTTCAGATATACTAATGTGTCTGTTTAAGATTTGTATATTAGAAATGACTGTGATTCTGTTTGAAATTCATTAAGACAGATACATAAATTCACTTAAGTATAGCTGTGCCACTTAACCTTTATTATATTAAAGATACAAAGAAATGAGGGGCTTCTTGTGACAGTAGGCACCATTTTTATATAAATATCAATATCTATTTCAAATCATTTCAATCTATAGGAAATTACTGATTGATTGATTGAAACTTATTTAAATATGAAAACAAATATGTTTTTTTAATGTGGAATGTTTGTTATCTTCAAGATTTTTACTGATAGGAATTTTTTGAAGCCGCATTTCTACTATTAAATGAATATTGAGCACTATAGATGTCATCAAGTACTAATTTTACCACTTATATTGTTTTGTGGTTTAGTGTAGGGTGGATTTGGAGGTTAACATTAAAATATATACATGTAAATAAACACTTAAGAAACAGACAAAAAAAAATGTGCAAATCAACCAAAGTTTGGATTCTTGTTTTTATTGAAGCCAGGGGTCTGATAAACATTTTCCTTATCTTTGTCGGCGTAAGAAGCTAGAGTCCACATGGCACCTTAAAGGCTACAGAATTGTGTTAAAGTCATACAATCAAACTTCTGAATTAATTCAGGACACAAAAATGCAGCCAGCCATGTGCTTACAATGTCTTGATATCCTAAATACAAAAGGACTGGAAGCAGAAGCTCAGAGTCTCGCATAGATGTAGACTGTCGATAGTGGTCGAAGGCAATTCATTCAAGATGTGAAGAGGCAGTTGCTTACAACTGATGTTCGAGTACAAAAGTTACAACATCAGTGTATTTATCAATCCTAGGAGCAACAAGTAATCTTTACAAAGGGCAAGTGCAACTTTGAAACCAAGCAGCATGAGAGCACTTCATTCCACTCAGCTAAATAACAAATTGAACAACTTTTACCATGATTTTCGTGACAAAATGCCAGTTTCATCTGGTTAGGTGAAATTCAAGAATTCATTAAACAGAAAATGTTCATGGGTAAAACCATTCTTGACAAAAGAAACAACAAAAAACCCAAAAGATGCCTAGGTAGGATGTAAACATAAACAAGTGAATGTTTTATGGGCAAAAAAGGACAAACCTGGATATAAATGGATATTTATTTGGTTATGTACTTCATGATGTCCCAAAACATACCTTGCAAAGGTGTGATGATAATATTTTTTTAAGAATTTAATTAAATGTACAATATTCGTGGCTGAAAGGGGTTATTCCATAGTTTACCACCAGGGGCACCTTCCATAACTAAGCAGTAAATGCAGATAAAGTATGAAGTTTTACAGAGTAGGTTAACTTCTGGTTAAAGTACTAAATGTTCTGAAAAGCCAAAGCAAAAAGAAAAAAAAAAAGCATTCTGTATCTTTAACTGTACCAACAGGAGCTGATACAAGTGTCCAAGGAAAAGTGCTTATTTCTACATGTGGCGGTTCTGCTCGTGGCTGCTCTCAAATTGTGCTTCATCCACCTTTGCAACAGGCTCTCAGGTACACATTCTACCCAGTCACAAAAAGAAAAAAAAAACAAAAAAAAAACAGAAAAAGGAAGAAAATAAGGGGAAAATATAAACAATAAGAGCTTCAATACGAACAGATGTGTAGCATCATTTCGACAAATCAAATCATGCATAAAGCATAAAGTAGACTGTTCACCAATATGATCTTGTGGTTATTCCCTTACAGAGCATATTTTTAAATGAAGTTAAACTTAAATTGAGGATCAGTTTAGAGAACTTACCATGATCTACCGTGCAAAATTAATTTTCCTTTGACTCCTGAAACCCCAGATATGGTTGAGCGGAGTAAGGCATTTCGTTTTATGGGGTGTTATTCAAAATAAGCGTTCATAGGCAAGTCTGAAGTTTGGAATGCAAGGGCTCCATGCATGAGTATAAAAAATGGCCACTAGTTAATCTTATGGATTATCACCAACTATAAAAGCAGAAAATAGTGACTAATATGCATCTTTGGTTCCATTTTCCAATTCACTCCAGTTTTTCTTTTCTGCTATTATTTAAATAGCAAATAGCTGCTCTCTTCACACTTGCCATTGATTATGTGAAAGCTACTTGTGTTAACTATCCATAGGATTAAGCAGGGCCGTGCATACAGACTTCATGAATTTACACTTAACTTTTTTTTTTTTAGATGATGGTGTGATGAAACCATATATATTATTACATATTATTTGATATGGTACAGTATAATGGTTTTAATTTAAAAAAAAAGGAAGAGAAATTACATAAGACAATTGAGCAACCCCTTAAGGACACAAATTAATTAGGAGCATTCCTGTGAAGGCAGGGTGTCCAGTGTGACAAACCGTAGCTGTACAATGAAGGCAAAAGGTTGTAGTTTTAAATGGGCACTGAAAGAGAGCGAACAGAAAGACGTGACCGGACAGACAGATTTCCTACAGGGGACGTGTTCCTACAGCTACTTCATGTAGAAACTAGGAATGTGTTAACTGACATGCGAAGTACAGTGTGAATAAAACATGTGAAACCGTGAAGGACAGTGCTGTCAAACACTGAAGGATACAATATCTCATTTTGTTCAGACCACAACAAGTCATTGTGTTTTTTTTGGCTGCAAAGCGAGTGGTTTCAACCACAGCAAGTGTTCCATCATGTGGTGTTCTTAGTTATCAGCAGCCTTTACAGTTTTTATGAAGGCATTTTATCTATTAATCTACTGAACACTATAAACTAGGGAACAGATATCTTAATCCTGAAAAAAATAACAGACCACAGGCTTGTTGTACATTAACAAAAATGTAAAATGAAATAAATTATTTGGATGACAAGAAATGGACAAAAACCTTTTAACTGATGGTGCTACAGTGCATTTCCTCTTATGTAGACAAGCACCTCTACTATGACACAAACAGCTAACTGTGCGAGGCACTTAGGAGTTATAGTAGGAAAGATGCTGGCCAACCCCCTCCCAAAATATACACACCTGTAGCTAAAGAAGCGATTCTGTTGCAAACTCTAAACCTGTCGAATCCCAACCAGTCTCATTACGTCAAAGAAGCTTTTTTTCAGAATTTGGAAATAATTGCATTTTGTACAAAATCAAAGATAACCTGAATAGATCTTTTTTTGTATTTATATTTACAGAATCCTTCGAGATGATTGGGGAAAATGACATGATATGCTATCAGGTGTCTGGACTTGTCATATTAGTGTCATGACGTCAGTGGCATTTAACATGTTATTTAATACAGATGAATGTTTCCTTAGACTGATAAATGGCGCACAAAATAAAATAAAAAAGGAGGAACTTTGTATAAATACATCAGTATCATATCCAACATTTTTTACATACTAAATGTTTGCAAGTATTTCAATTACTTTTCTCAATGAATATATTTAAAGTTTAAATACCTTTCCAATCGCAACAAAAATTCCTTCCATGAGATAGGCTAAACCAGAGGCCATAGGACCAGTAATATTTCCGCTCTTTTAACTCACGAGGAGAGTGTTATACTCCGGAAACTGGGTGGCCTGCAGCCCAGCATATCATGCTGGCCAGGGAGTGTGCACGCATTTCCATAGAACGAACACCCCTCATAAAATAACATTTACAGTGGAAGAGAGGACAGAAATAAAGCCAAGCCTCCAGCACTTATCATCTCATTAACACCTCCATCCTCTCTCTTCCCATCTCACCAGAACATCCAACTATCTGATAGCATCTGGAACCCATTTTGGTGGAACCACTGTGTGTGCTGACTGATATAGACATCGGGAATTTGGTCAATTTTTTTTTTTTTTTTTATGCTCACATGTACATGTATTTTTCCAGAGTATTAATGCAGTGGATGATGCAGCTGTTTTTGTTGCCTTCACGCTTCGTTCTCTGTCGGTGGTGGTATGTTGTTAGCTGAAACCATGGAGTCTTGTTTGCGGGTCATCCTGTCCAACTCGGCCTGGACATCAGTCAAACCCGGCTTCTGCCCTTGGAAAAAAAAAGGAGACAAAGCCCACAAGTAATCTCCTGTAGCGTCTGTGTGCATTCATAAATAACAGTTTTCTACAGCCAGCAAGCGGATGGATAGGGGTTGGATGGTGATGCGGTCCCATGCTGGAGATCAGCGGCTCGCTGCCACAGCTCACACACATGCAAAACTCATCATCAGACAAGGGGAACATGTACTCATGCATTATCCTTTCAAATGGGTCTCACAAAGATGTTAACGCTGC
Source organism: Acanthurus leucopareius (assembly GCA_029814765.1). NCBI lineage: Eukaryota > Metazoa > Chordata > Actinopteri > Acanthuriformes > Acanthuridae > Acanthurus > Acanthurus leucopareius. Next base: position 11,214,914 of record JAQMCX010000001.1, on the reverse strand, counting down.
TCAGCGCTGGAACCAAAAGTACATGTCAGTGATCCCAGAAAGATAAGTGATGCAGTGTTTCCTTCAACATTTCACTGGGTACTTTCAGCCATTTCATTAACAGTATTTGACTTTGTTATATTTATGATATAACAAAGTAAAAATAAAAAAGTGCTGGAACTAAATATTAGAGTTGACATGCAAAAAAGGTGAGGTCAAGTAAATTAACAGGTAATTAAATTAGTTTAGCAGGAGAGCACTGGATATGAGGTGAAGTGAGTAACATTAGTTTCATGGAGCACTTATGATTCGAGGTTTGGTGCATACAGGCCTGCAACAAGTTTCCTCAGGTGTCAGAGGTTCAGTCAAAGAGGACAACTTTTCTTTTTCTCCTGTTTTAACCCTCTCTCTCAGGCTGTAGAGATAAAACTCCAGACAGCAAAAAAGGTCCACAGCCTCTATCAACAAAAGGCCCTGTTTCTAACACCTCTTTCCTGTCTAGATGTGCATGCAGTCCACGCTCTGAGATGAATCTAAACATCAGTAGGCTCTTAATCAACAATAATCATTTATAAATCTTTTAATGACAGGACAACTGATAACCTGTCAGGAAGGAAGTTTAAAAACACAAAGAGTTTGGAGGTGAGCGCACTGGAATAAGAGGTACCTGTTTTCTTGGCTGTCCCCTGCACTCCGGCTCCAACTGCTCCACTTCCTGGGCTTCCTGGGGATCCAGTCTTTTTACTCAACAGGCTGTTGAAGAAGTTAGCCAGCACTCCCTCATTGGCAGCTCCTGCTGCAGACGAAACATGAAAACAGAAGTATAACTTCCTTTTATTTTGAAATGATTAACCATAAGATTACAAAGTGATTTTTTTAAAGTTGTGTCCCTTTTTTCTTGAAAAAACATGCCACCACACTTTACTGAGTTGCCAGTTACTGTACCAAACACACATGCACTGCTTCCCTTTGACTTATGGACATGAACCCAAATAAGTTGTATGTGTGAACCAAAATGCCTACATCATTTCACTAAGATTTTATGTACTGAGCCCATGTATGTGCCATTGAGCTCATATGTGAATAGAGCAGGTCCTTTGCTGGGGAAGTTACATTGATCAAGTAACTGATGTTCTTAAGCTGCTGCTGGAAACAGACTGCAGGGTTCAAGCAGCATGCATTTTCACTATGTGAGAACTTGTCTGACATGGAAATTCCCTCTTGTGTGCTAAATGTGTGAAAGGGCAACTCCACAAAATGTCCATACGGGTTTCCAGCGACACTGTCCACATTTTATGAGTTAGACTTAAGAAAACAAAGACTGATTATGAACTGGTAATCTTGCTTTAATGTCCAACATCTTAGAATAATGGAATTAAAAATGATCGGACTGCGATAAACGGACTGCCTCTGCTGCCTTAAAAAAAAAGAAAAAAAAACACCTTTTTTGCAAATAAGGCCATTTCTTCATCTTGTTAAGTTGAGACCAAAAGCCGTTTAAACTCGTTAAGGGTGTTGTACCGCACTCTGGTATGTGCACCACCCTCAAACCACAAGTTTGTCTCAGAGGGCTTTACAATCTGTACAGCATATGACACCCTCTATCTAAGGACTGGATCTTGATTTGGATTAGGGAGCACACCACAAAGCATCCTTTATTAAGAAAAAATGTGGTAACACAGTTGAAATTTGATGATGAAGTTGCTGCACAGAGAACACAAAGAACTTTCCTATTTGAGATTTGCTTTAACACAGTAAAAACCGTTTTAACAGATCATTTAATATAGTTTAATCCAACAATCTGTTATAAGTTGGAATGTACCATACCCCTACTACACTTAATGATGGAAAGTCAATATTTCTGCCTTAAGATTGTCTGTGCAGGGGGCGCCAAGGATTCTATTATGTGGATTATTTTAGCTGTTACCTCTTGGGGGCAACATTGCAGCACTTCAGGAAAAGTGGTTCTCATTACAACCAAAAAAAGACCCCGATGAAAGCTGTTTGTTTTCTAGGATTCAAACATGCAGCCATTCCTGAATAAAATACAAAGGACAGAGCAAACCTGGGACAAACTGGGAAGCATTGGTAGTATGGTAGTGAGATTCTGGGCTTTCTGAGTTTCTACCTTTCATGTTAGGGTCAGGCTTTTTGACAGAGGGTGAGCCACTGGTCACAGTGGGTTGGCCGGCACGACCCGCAGGCCTTGGTGACCCTGAGGTTGTCCGTCCTGGAGACTCCTGCATAACAGAAACCAGATCAAGACTTTCGTCACAAATATACAGCTTAGTTTGTCTGTCCTGAAGACAAAGAACACCATGAAAAGGAAAAATCTAAAGATCCACATTTGAGGCATGTTAAAAACACTTACTGTTGCACCTCTTGTTGGCGTGGCTGGCTGCTTTGCTAGCAAAGACTGTAAAGGAATAAAAGTGATTGGTTTCATTTAGACATAGCTTGCGATTCCAAGAAAACATTTTAATGCACATTTAAAAAAGAGGGACTGAAAACACAACTTAATTTCAATCATACATACACCATTCAACTCACTATGAAAGCCTATACAGTCTATGCAAGATAAGAGACTTTTTGCATAAACCCCCACACAAACTTTTATTTTAACGTGTTCTCATTCCAGGTCTTTAAATATCAACATTGCTTTGTCATGCTGCTTGGCGTTTCCTACAGATGCATAAGGTACTCTACTCGGTTACTCTGCCCAAACCAACTGGGGACTTAGTGGCTCTTCCTACTCTGGAGATGGCAATTGTTATGAACATATAATATCAACATGGATGGGTTTACTTACAGGTATTAAAGGGTACCTTGTGTGTTTGTAAGAGACTCAAAGAGTCATTGAATAGTGTCAATATTTGATGATCTGGGAATAGGACCCACTTCTTTAATTTTGAGTTCACAATTAGAAGGGCAGTCAGGGCAGCTAGAAGGGAAAATCTGGTAAAAACGAACCTCAACTAACAAAGAACACTACAGTTTCTTCCTGATTTAGTGGCCAGAAAACAGGAAGTGAAGGCAATGTTACTTGTCATGTGGAAGTTTCAGATGTTTAATAGCACATGGGTACAGTTTACAAATTTGTCCTATAGTCAAAATGCCAGTTCAGGATCACTTTTAGGGTTGCAATGGAAAAAGATTTTCACAGTACAAATCAAATCTTAGAAAGAATCATTGTATACAGGAACACTACTACTACTACTACTACTACTACTACTACTAACAATAATAATAAAAATAATAATAACAATAATAAAAGCCCAGACATGGCACCTTTCTCAGTGGCAAGTTAAACAAATCATGAAATATACTTAAAAAAAATAGAAAAGACTAACACACCTGTTGTTTCATCAGGAATACCTGCTCATCCTCTGCATTTATCTCTTTGTCATGAACCAGCTGTGGAGATGAATCAAGGAGAAAACATTTGGTTATTTAACAGGCACTTTTGGTTGTAAAGTCAAACTTAAAAGTTACATTTTGTCTGTAATCGTAAAGTTGTACCTTTCGAACTGGAGGCTTTGTGATAAAATCTTCAAATGGATCTTCGGGTCTGACCGATGAGATGTTTTCATGCAAAATTCCAATTTTCTTCTCATTATCCCAACCAGATGGACTGAAAGAAGGAAGCGATATGCAGAGTATTTCCTTAGAATAAAAAGATAATCTGTATTTTGGTTTGTCTCATGAAACCATGATGGTAAACTAATGCATTTCTAGCTTTGCTTACATGAACACTGCGTCCTTCTCCACCACTAAGGCAGGTGTGGTGAACTGGAAGTCATACATCTTATGTACTATATATTTGTAAAGCAGGTCCAGGTTCTTCTCCTCTTTAACTGAAGTATAGATCAGGCCTGCTCCATCTGTTGAATTCAGTTAAGGGAGTAATCATTGGTGAGTGATTGGCCGATTATAAGAAAATATCATTAGAAACCTGATTTATGACTCATTTCTCTTTAAAAAGTTAATATTTCAAATATAATGACCAATGTTAAAGAACTACAAACAATTATAAATCAAAAGGATACACTGTAAGGAAAATCGCCTGATGTGGGACTGGATGAAATCAAAGTGCTCCTCTCTGTAGTCGTGCTCCTTCTCTAGTGTGCTTACTGCGTCACACTGAGGAATAAAGATTGAGAGACAGAAAGAAATAAATTCTTTAGTTCTAAAGACAATAAAATGTTTACACTTACAAAAATATAAACAAGGGTGCACTGCTCTCTGTTTTTTTAAGTACATTCTACAATGACAAAAGTTTTCTAGCACAGTGGGTGAGAAGCTGTTGCAAGGCACATCAGTATAGTCATCCTCCAGGGCTTTTATGTTTTGAGTGTTGTTTTTCTTTCTCTTGAGTCCAGAGTACAACATAATTGTCATTATAAAGTCATTCACAGCAAAGTCGTTTACGAGACCAATGACAGCAAATGACTGATAAAGAGTTAGTGAGGAGTTGAAGGATTGACACCTCTGAAACGCTGTGTGCTGAGGGATGTTCAGGGAAAAAGATTTCCATGTGTTGACAGCTGAGCCTCTGCTAAAACCAGGCAGCGATACTCAGATGACAACTTGGACTTTCCTTCTTACATGCTTCCATGGAAGCATGAAGGAGGGAAATCTTGAAGTTTAAAAGAAATTAACAGCACTTTCTCATAATAAAAAACAAAATCATCTAGATTTTTTAAAATTGACTATTGATAAGATATAGTGATAAACACTGAATAATGATCTAAAAAAATACATTTTTTTTTTTCCGAGCTGAATCATTTTTCTCTGACAACAGCAAGAGAGTGGTACTAACACAAAAAAAGGAAATTCGCCATTTTCCAGTCATGCATAGCATGTGAAACTCTGCTGATGGCTACACTTTGTTTTTCAACATTGGTCTCTGCCTTAGGGATTAAAAAGCAAGAATAATGGCAGGTTTTTGTTTGAAAGATACTGCCTCACAAAGCACGACATAAAACAGGTATATTTGGTTCAAATATGAATCAGTGGGTAATGGGCAGACTCAATATAGGGTCTGTGCTTGTCATAGTGGCAATTGTCAGAGGAAATAAGCTGTGAGGACGGATGTCAAGGTCAGGCTTCTCAGGGCTATGATAAGAGGGTTTCCCATAGGCTAGCAGGGGCTGTGGCTACAGGGCCTGAAATAACTAAGACAGTACAGATGGTACAAAAAGTATCATTTCTATGAACAAACTTGTAAAGGCTGCATGTTTGTAATGAGGCTTCACATTCAAGACTTTCAATGCTGTAGAAATTATTCACCTTTGTGCAAACTATTAGCACTGGAATGCCCAGGTTGTGTGTGAGTGTATTGTCCCCAAGAGGTAGCACGACGGCCTCGTCTTCCCCTGCTGTTTGGGCCCGTCTCTGTGGGGAGGATGGCGTGGCATCCTCCGGTTCTACGTACTCTTGAAATGCTTTTACCACTAGTGAAAAGACAAAGAGAATAAAAGATAGGAATTCACACCATTAGTAAAGTACTGGATGAGCCCAACAAAAATGAAGATTAGTTCAGCCTCCAGGGTCTCTATCTGCCTCACCTCTTATTATTAATGATCATGCTTAGTCTCAAACTCACACATTCCTCTTAAAAAAATGGAAGGGGTTTGGATGTCTCAACACATAGTAGATGGGTTAAGGGGGATGAAACAACCTTGTAAAGTTAAATGTTTACATTGGGATAGTATTCAATATATTCTTTAATGACAAACCATCACAAAATCAAGTCATGTTTGTGCAGTTATGTTAATCTATTTTTTATGTTGATGAACTAAACTGTTAAGTTTAACAACTGACCGTTCTGGTTTTCATAGGATTCAGTCACTATCAGGATACTAAACTGGCAGTATTATCACATTTTATTGCCTTAATTAATATCAATTTGGTACAATACTAAAAGTAATTAACATATCATATTGCCCATTGTGATCTATTTTAACATTAATAGAAGGGTGGTGATGACACAGAACATCACTCTCTCAGACAGTTCTTAAAAAGAATTTTAAATCATTTGTATTATGTGAAAAAAACGATAGTAACATGTATATAAAAAACGTATTGGGCATTAAAATCACATTCAGCAATTTTTTCTTTTGTTATTCCATCTGTAATGAACACTTCCAACCTTAAACTAACAAAGCTCTTGTGGCAGCATCTCTGGAGCCCAACATGACATTTTTTGGGGGCACACATCACCTTTTTTTTGGTTTGGTAGAGGTTTGACAAAGCTATAGAACCACTGCTAGCCTGTGCACAGCCCTGATGCATAACTATAAACCTGATTTTACAGCCTTGTGTTAATTGCTGTGCTTAGCCTCAAACTATGACTCTGAGATTAGATCATAATATACTTAGGGTACAATTAACTGGCATATTAAAATACGCCTGCTTCTGCCTGATGACTGATGAAGAGAATTTCAAACTTAAGTGCACACACATACAACAAGTCCTGCAGGGTTTTGTAGGATTGGTGTTAATCACTCTAAATTTACATGGTTACCTAATGAGCCTTGGCATGCAGAAAATAATAAATAAACGGCATCCATCACTTTCAAGTTGTGCAGGCCAAGCTGTCCAGACAGTTACAAAGCTGCTGTGTGAGGTGGTGGTGGTGGTGGTTGGGGGGGTAATATGCAGGAAGCTTTGGCCTACTTCCTCAGTAGCTTCGGGAATGCAGTTGGGAACAACCCACAAAGCCAGACTGACTTGTAGTTTTGAGCCTCCTTAACTTTTAAACATAGGATTTAGTATGTAGGGCGAGAACTGGTATTACAAGCAATCTAAAAGGGAACCCTTCTTGAACACAGGATTACACAAATCCAATGCATATGCACAAACATGCTGGAGTATGTACATTAGGTCTTAACAGCAGGAATTTAATATGCTGATTTTACACCATCCAAAGACAGATTCATGAAAATCTCTGGTCCTTGCTGCAAAGATCCTCAAAGCCTAATTTAACAAAAATTTGAATGACTACTGAAAGAAGTTAGACTGTCATTTAATCTTTTTCAGTGCAAAGACAATAGGCAGTACATGGGTGCAGTCTGCTAAACCTTAACATGCCACACAACTCGGAGATCTATTGAATCAAAGGACAAGCAAGAGACAAGCTCAAATTGACAATGATCAAAATCTGTACACACATTTTGTAAGAATGTTTTTTGTCAATCAGAAAACAATACATTATAACAGGAGTAGTTATTAGCATGAACAAAACACCCTCAAAAAGTAACAAGTTAATTATCAAATGTAAGCTAAACGGACATTTCCTTGTTCAATAGTGTGCACAAATATACTCTATGTACTTAGGTCTCAAGAGCCCTTCTGGTGCCGACAGACACACAGAAACTTCATAGCAGGGTGTGCCTCTCAAGGGTAAAAAAAGAGAAAGAGTTTTCACGCGCACTTTCGTCACTTTCTCTGCTACAAGTCCTTCACAGCAAAACACTGGCATGTGATGCTAAAAGGAGATATCTTTAAAATTCAAAGTGAAAGACAAAGACAGTCAGACTTTGCACTGCTGTAACTATTTATCTGTTTCACAAACAATGGTGAGGTCAAAGTGCATTGGCACACACAATCAGGGAGTGTCAAGTCTCCACATGTTAATATTTAAGATAGCGAAACTGTGCCTTAAAAAAAAGAAAAAAAAAGACACTAAAAAAACCACAAAAGACTGGCATTAATCATCAGGATCTTTATTAAGTATATTCATTTTTTGAAAGGTGTCAGTGATGGTTTAGTATAAACTCCAATAGGTGGAATTTATGGCCAAATAAATAAACAAATTAGTCATACTGGATATTGTAAGACAAGCCCAACTTTTGAGACAGTCTTAAACTGTTTACCACTTAATGCTTCTGGTGCATGGCTAAAACGGTTTTTACAGCTGTCAGAGCTGTCAGGCACTCTTATTTTATTAAAGTGAAACAGACCAAGAGTCAAAACTAAATACCTAAGATATTTCCTTCAAACCATTTGCAGTTACTGTAGCTGACACAAACACACACACAAAAATAAATCCTTTTCTCATTTCTATCATAGGAGACTCTGAGTGACAGATTTGTTATTTGAATGTGTTGGCCCAGCAGCAATGAGTTGATCCTGTAATTTGACTTGAGACGGCTCCAGCACCCAGCCTACTTCATTTACAGCACAGCATGAGTCAGAACGTCCAGCCCACTGACTGTATTCAGACCCACTTAATTTAAGTCCCTTCCTTTTTCTGATGCTTCTGTTGGGAGGGGAGGGAACCATGATGCAAGACGCCTGCAACACTGCCTGGACAAAAGCCACTGACACTGTGTACACACTTCCAGTCTGTCTGTCAGTCCCTGTCGCTCTCACACTCACATACACATATATATAATCTGACTACGTCTCATCAATCTGCTGCTGACATCACAACTCACATGCTGGGAGATGCTTTATCTGGATGACATGCCTCTGTTAAATCTGGAAATCTGACCATATCAGTGGGTGGGGCAAAAACACTTTGCCAAAGAGGGTAAGTAGGAGGAGCACTACAGAAATTTGATGAGCAAATTCTAAGTTAAGCTTTAAAAATCGACTTAACAGTAAGGAATCGAGAAAGAATACCTGTAAAAGTATGGGCAAACACCAAAATTGCACACTGGCTGCAATGAATACTGCAAAAAGTCTACATCTAGTGAACACAAGATGTATAGGTTTCAGGCAATATTTTCTTTGATCTGCATTGTACAAATCAATTTCAATCATGCTTATGAGCTTATTAACACTAATAAGGCTAGTGGAAATGAAATAAGTCAGTAAAACAAGTTGAAATGTGAATCCATTAGAAGTCATTTTATCAATTCTGAATGTTTGTAATTAACAATATGCTTTTGTCATCACTTGGCTAACAGCTTCCCTTTTCATTTGTCACACATTTGCCAGCAGATACGACTTCTTTTTGTCACTTGACACTTAATGAAACAGTATAAGCATGTTGTATATCCAAAATTTTTTTTAGAAATCCTCTGTCAAAATCAGCTGCAATGATCAAATAATTTGTTTTCATTGCAATATATCACTTCAGACTTGTAAGAGCAAGAGCAGTAGGCAAATTAGGAGGGAAACAAAAACCTTTTGTAAAACCATGCAGGCTGAACTATCTTGTCTGTAAAGCAAGAATTCTACCAAACACAAAAGAGCAGTTCATAAGTGAGAGACAACCAGTTCTAAAATTAACAGAAGAACAACATCTGAGTGCATCACACCCATTGATGTGCAGAACCTGCCTCCAGCCATAACACACAGCTGAGGATCATGGGCCTCTCTGATGATGACCTAGAAACATCCATGACAATGTGTAATGTTATACAGTGCTGGCCTTCCATGCAGAGCAGCGAGCAATCTCTCCTTTTTCCCGGCAGTCAGCAAGCAGTCTGGCTCTCATTATGTAAGACTACCAATGCCTCCACCCTGGGATGCTTCAGGCACCTTTTCTGAGTGTTGTTTTCTTTCAGTCTTCTCATGATATACACCAATCTCAACCAACTCAAACCTTTTCAGCTCACAATTCTTCTTTTGATTTCATTTAAAACTTCAGTGTTATTGTTTTTACTTTATGCTGGTACAATGCTCGACCACAGAACAGGCAGGTTATGTGATAAAAATGTACATGTTCTAATTTGATGTACCACCTGACAGTTTGAAAAAAATCTGAGATTTTAGCTCTAAACCAGACCTATAAAAAGGTGGCACATGGTTAGAAGCGTTCAGCTAGACCAGTGGGGGAAAGGACCTCAACAACAAGCAAAATTTTCAAAATAAAAGTATTGTGTTTATTTCAAGCACACACATTAAGGTTTTCAAAACTGTGGGGTCCATTCAATTATCCACAATGTAAGTCACGTATGAGTAGATAAAGTCAAATGTTACTTACTCATCTGCTCCATTTCTCTCATGTCCTCAGGTGGGATCTTGAGCTTGTCCACATGGTCACGTAGCACACTGGCCCACTTCTGCAGGGACTCCATAATGGTCCAGGGCCGTGACATATCCGCAACAAACACAGCTAAACAGTCGCGTAGTGACTGAGCTGAAACGGCAAACTTAAGTAGGCCTTTGTGGTATAGGTCTCCATCCAGGATCCACACATTACAGCGAGTAAGGTCTGCAATGGAAAAACAAAATACTAATTAAATACAAGTGATACAATCGCTGTAATTTAGTCATGGCTACTGCTGTAAAACAATCACAGAAAAGCCACGACAGTAGCCAAACTCACCATCTCTGTCTTCATCATGGACATTTAAGTACAGATACTCCAGTCCCCTCCCTTTCTTGTTATGATCAGCTCCTTGAAGTTTGGCCATAAGCGTTGTTTTTCCTGATCCATCCTCACCTGCAAGATATCTTAGCAGTTACCTTACAAAATACATTGTTCATTATATTAGTAGCAGTTGTGATTTTGGTCAATACACTCCATTGTGGATATTTCAGAATAAAATTATCATGTCCTATGATTGTGCTACAATGATTATGCACATGTTTTCATGACTGTCAGGGGCCGCGAGATCTTACAAAAACCTCTGTTCAATAGCAGTTTTTACATGTTAACTTAAGGCCTACCCAAATAAGAATGTCCTCATCTGGGAATATTTCTCTCTATCTGTGTAATTTATGTCTATTTTTCAAGAGTGTGGGAAATAAACAGCTGGCAGTGCGGGCTGATTGAAAAGTCAGACAAGCTTCAAGGTGCAATTATTAGCTTTTGTGAGTTTCTGCAGTCTGCAAGCCCTCCACTCCCTTCAGACTTGACAATCACAAATTCACAGCAAATACTATAGACACATATATTTTTAAACATGTGGTTTAGTTCACTACTTACCAAACACCAGGATATTTTTTCCTGATGGCAACTTTGAACTCGATCTGGTTGACACTTCACTCAGTATCGAGGACCTTCAAGAAAAAATAAAGGCACATATTGAGAAAAACAGACACAGATGACGTAAGGTTAAAGCTGACAGAGTGACAGTCAAGTTGCACACTGACAGCTCCCCGTCTCTCAACGTAAGTTGCAACCTAACAGTAATTGGTCAGCAAACGTAACTTTACTTTACTATTACTGGTAACGATCTGTAACCACAGCCCGCTGCATCAGTATGTCCAATGATGTGTCCACGACAACACGAAAAAAAGCAGGAAATGATAAGTCATCTCTACTGACCAGAACGTTAGGAAAAAGTAGCACATGATCTGAATCAATAAAGTGAATCTTTTTAGCTGTAAAAAACTCTGATAAAAAATGCTGACAAAAGTCCACAACGTTTTTCTGCATAGTTCGGTTGGTCGGTTATACTTGGTAACGTATATGTTAACGTTCTTGCTAGCTTGTTGTATCCTGCATAAAAGAGCTAGATTGTAGTCAACGTTGTTTAGGTGTTGCCTTGGCATTAACGTTAACTGCAAAAGCTCCCGATAGTATGAACAGCTCTGTGAAACGTGACTCCTCACTTTATTCCTTAAATTAGTAAAAACCGTTATTCAGCTGATCAGCAGTAACGTTAGTGCACTTAGCATAGCTGACGTTAGCCGAGCTGCTAACGCAAGTAACGTTAGCACACTGACCGCCCAGCCTCAGTCAGTGCTAACGTTACTGCTAGCCGGGCCGGTGTCTGATTCTGAGGAACCGGCAGTGACAAAGCAGAACCAAGGTTGTGATTTTCCAAGAAGAAGGGCCACGTCAGGCATGGCGTCGGTAAAAGAAAAGCAGGACTTGCCAGAGGTTTTGTCCTTCTTCATCTTCGTTGTTATTGTCGCCTGCCCCGGCTGCGCCCGGGAGCTGTTTCTCCAGAACGGGAGCCATCTTCTCTTTCTACTACCACAAAGGCAAGGCCCTGCTTCTTGGGCACCACTAGCACCGCCTTCGTCCAAGTAGTCAAGGGTGCGTTACATTCATCGACTGCTACGTCGCGCCGGCACCTTGAGTTCACTCCTGCACATTAAAAAGGAAGCTACAAAGTGTCGTTATTGATTGTTTTTTACACTTGTTCAAATAAAAAACAAAAAACAACAGAAGTTTGTTTTTGTAAAGTGATTATAATATACATGACAAGAGGATTTAATACAGGTGGACTATTTTTGTAATCAAGCAGTGCATTGGCCACATTCCAGTAGGTGATGTCATAGCAGCTGACTGGTGTGATACCAACATTTGCCTTGTGGCCAGAAGTTCAAGCTGTGATTGAAGTTCAGTATGGATTTAACCTTTATTTTTTACCCTATGTACCTGATTTCACCACCTAAGTTACACTGGAAAAAAATAAAAATGGCCCCTATTAAGTCTGTCAGTTTTTGCTAGTGAATCCAGGCATGAGTTTAAGGTTCCTCAAAGCACATATGTGTTCTTCTGCCGGTCTTAAACACTTGTAAGAGAAAGCAAGACGGTGGGCGCTTGGGTGGTGTCACAGTTACCCAGCAGGCTGGTAAACACATACCATGAAGGTAACCATAGACACCGTGTAACACACCTCAGTCATTCAAAAACAACTCTCTGTCAGAGGATGTTGTTCTGTAAGAGGTCATTCTGTGAAGTTGAGAATTATCAGAGGAGTTTTACAAGAATTGTATACTCTACTGAAGTTTCCCTGCTGATCATATCATATCATATAATATCAGGCCTTTATTCTGGTCACATTTTCAATAAGCAACTTTGTTTACAGAGTTCCCTGGATTATACATAACATATAAATTTATCAAACAAATCTTCTCTGACCTTCAGCATCCTAAAAGATGACTTTGTGGGATTTCTTTCAGTGATTAACAACAGAACTGTGATACACCAACAAGAGTTACATGCATATAACACAAACACCAAAAGTGGAAAGAAAACTAAATTGTGTGTTTGTCAGATACAATCAGGCTCAGCACAAGTAAACATTAAAGGGCAAGACAACCCAGTATGGTCATTTGTTGTCAATTATAGCTGCTGCAGATGGATGTTTAGGGTACAGTAAGGCACATCAAACCTCAGTAATAATCAGTTTCTTTAGGTGGGAGTGTAACTTCAAAAAAATCCTGTCACTGAATACTTTATGTAATAAGCTTAATATAATAACTTAAATTTAATATTGCTTAATACCACTTGGTTTTTGTTTGTTTGTTTCTTTACATTAATTAATATTGATTGATACTCATAGTATTTCACACTATTGTTGTGTGAATGATAAGTGTCCAATAGAGGGTGCTATTCATCTTTCCATGAAATTGAATGGGACTCAACCAAACTAGTGAGTGCACTTCTCCTTCCCTTGAAAACACCAAAAATTTGCCCATTGGAATCAAATCAATATTAACAAAGCTACTACGACTAGTCCTATTTCACTTTGGTTGGAATTTTTATGGCGTTTATTTGCCATAAATTCTAGTCTCATCAGGTCAAGCTACAAGTGAAGCTGAGTTTGAATGCTCGCATCATAATTTGATTTCTGAAAACACTGCACCTATCGTGATTTTGAACATGCTCTTGATGAAACTGAAACTTGATGACACTCTCAGCTGGTAAACTACAGTATGCCTTTTTAACTAATTAAACCCAGACAAACTGAGTCACACAGCCAAGATATCAACTAACCCTCCTATGGTGAAAATACCTTTTCACCATCATATCTTACTCACTGCATCCTATGACAGAGTGGGCTACATGCTTAGAATAATCCATTTCTGGCTGCACTTATGTAACAGATGTTTTGAGAGCTGTGGGGAAAACAGTGTATTAGTTTGTAATGATGACTTCTTGGAATAACTATAATTTCTAAAGGAAACATCAAATGTCAAGCTCAAACATTTTTTGAAAAAAACATGTGATAGTCAGTTCATTTGTATATATGGATTCAAAGTAAAGTTAAATGTCTGATGTGTAAGCTTTATCACACTGTGAAAGCCTCCACACAACTCCAGCAGTTTGGCACATTCCTGCACACCTTGTGGTTATCTGTTGACTCGCAGCCTGTTCTAGCACCTGGCACCTGTTTCTATATTTCTCCACCTCTTCAGTCTTTGTGTCAGTCAAGGTCAGCAGGGCCAGAATATGCAGACAGAAGAGCTTTGGACTCTTACCTCTGGGGGCTTTTCCAAGGCCTCCCCCATATGCCTGTGAGTCTTCTGTCTGGCAGAGCGGTTGGCTGGATGCACTCCTGAGAATACATTCCAGAGCATTTGCATCATGTGAAACTCAGCCTTTGCTGCCCCCTTGTCACTGTTAGCTCTGCTGTCAGCAAGAAAAACAAACAAGATTGATCTTATTTTCTTGTTTTCCTCAACTGATAAAACTAGAACTTCTGGATCTGCACAGCAAAAAAAGTTGATAGCTGGGTGTTTTATATAAAATTCAAGGCATAGGTCAAACAACAATTAGTTAACAACAATAAAAAATGTTTTTTTTTAAAATATCCCTGGCTCTAAGAGTTTGTCACTCTGATTTTTTTACACTCTTATCTCTTTTTTGTGGTGCTGAAATCAAGAAAATTAGCTTAATTATGTCATCAACAAAAAGCCATGCTCAGTTTTAAGGATACCTCACATAATGTGCTATGTTAAAAGAAACTTCCATACAAAAAAATAAAATATAATGTTATTGATACATCAGAGTGTTCATTGTGCATCTTTTTCTTATAACAAAGTCTCTCTATTGATGCTGTGTTGTGCTATTAGTGTTGTACTATGAGCTTTAGTAACAGGAGAGGGTGCTGTCTCCTCAGTAATCCTGTCAGTCTGGCAATAGCTCTGTGAAACGTGAATGATAAATGATTTTGTTTAAAGATCCCTACATGGGAAAACACCAGACAACCAGAGATTCAGAGAAAATAACAAAGAAAAAAATGAAACATTCCTTCAAACTATCAAAACCACTAGGACATATTACATCCAGAAATAAACATGTAAAAGAAATTATGTCAAAGCTCAAGTTCTGTTATGTTAAATGAAAATGTAGAGTTCAAAACATCATGAATACAAATACAGTAGTCACATGCAATGAGACACATTCCTCTTCTCTTATCATCTACCTATATTTCCATCAACCACTATCCTTTCAATTGTATGGAGCTCTTCTTTAGAACCACCCGCAACCAAACCAGGACCAAGTAACCTGTTTGGCTTCTTTCCAAGAGTGTTTCTCATCAAATACCAGGTTGGTGAGTTTTGAGTGATGTAATCAGATCGCCAGTCTAATTGTTATGTGATTTGCAAGGTCTTTTTTTCAGTTTCACTGAGAGAAACTGTAAAGAAAAACGTGTTTGTGTGGACTGCCTGGGAAAGACACAATCTCGCCTTTCTTTTCGCAGGAAGGCTCTGCATGTGGAAACAAGTAGTGGACTGCTGCTGGAAGAGATATGAAGACTTTTAGTTGCTTAGAAATTCATTTTGTAGCAGTTTTTATGAGATTATCCACATGTGGTGATTCATTGTTAGTAGTGCTTGATACCTCTTGTAGCTCACTGTTCGTATTGTTTGAGAAAAATGTCAACATCTTAATAGTTATTTTACAACTTGATTTAATTATGTATGATTGTATCTGTTGATTTGTATCTGGTTTCATCGGCATGCTGCTTGGGTCAAATAGTTAAGTTAGAAACATGTTCACCTGGAAGGGTCAGTTGTTGAATTTCATTAAGTGACCCACAGACTCCCCTGACCAACCTTTTGCCTTTAACACATGGAAGACAAATAGCAAAGAGGCCACTACATAAGAATATTTTGCAGTGGTTAACATTAACTTTTTGTCCTCTCTGTCCCTAACAGGCACAGAAACTTTATATTAATATGCGGTTATGGCTTGAAATAACACTTCAGACAGCCTGTTTCTGTATATTTTCATAGTGTCATATGATGAAGATGACTTATTGTGAAGTCTAAACATTGATTTCTACAAATCAACAGTTCGTCACAGCTGGAGAATAAATCACATTTTACAACCATGTACGCTAGCTTTAATTTAGCACTTTTGAACCAAATATAATCAGTTTCCTTTATGATTGACTCAGCATGACTTTTAAACGTGTTATGCTACATTTCATGGTTACTGTGTGTCACTTTTTATCTGCCTAAGGATGAGCATGCGTGTTAACTTGCTGGAGAAAAAAAAGAGACAACAACACAAGAGTAACACATCAAAGAACCAAAGCAAATTTCTACGACAGAAAAATGTGCATTTTTACAGTCCGCTCATAATCACCTCCACAGTCCGCAGATGTATTTATACAACCAAGAAATATGCACTGAAGTGGGTGTGTGCGGGAGAGGAGGGGTTAAAACTGGGAGGGTATACATTGCAGACGGAGCAGTAGTGGGGTAGGCTGGATTGTGATAGCGACAGATGTCTAGAAAACTGTGAGGGGCACTCCTCAGTTAGACCACAGTCCCAGAGCGAACCTCGGAGAGCAGGGGCGGAATCTGCAGCTGTCACTCCAAAGGCTTACCTTCATTATCACATCCAGCCGGAGCTTGGAGAAGAAGTCCCAGTGATCACTCTCAAGAAATACAGGTTGGTCACATCAGAGTATTGTTTTATTTATTTTTTTAAATGCTGTAATTAATTTTATTAATTTATTTTATTTTATTTTTTTACATAACGCATGTTATATGAGTGTTATATTAGTAGAAAAGAAAGAGAGAAAGAAGGAGAGAAAGAGAAAGAGAAAGAAAAAAATGCTGTAGCTTTTGTTGTCTCTCTCTTTCCCATTCTCCTATTATGCAAATGTCTACATTGCGAGGCTGGTATAATAAAAGGCTTTTTTTTCCCAGCTTCTCAGCGGTCGAATTTGATTTAGTGAATCTTTTCAGGCAGCACTGCTGTTTTTTTTAAGTAGGCCAGGCAATTAAAACCCCTCTGAGATAAAGAAACTGCAAAGCAAAGTCATGAAGTTGCATCACTTATCGTTAATAACACGTTACTTTGTTCAAATTCGTATTTTTTTTCGTTTTCTTTTCAATACCGTGAGGGCAGTTACGACATTTTCAAACGCTGAACAAAAAAAAAAAAAAAAGGGCAGAGCAGCTGAGAGAGGCAGCGGTGGGTGGGTTGAAATGGGGGATGGAGACCCTTCTTAAGCTTTTGTCACTCAAGTGTTCATGGCCAGTGTGTAGTGTAATTCCTCTGTATAGATGCATAGGCCTATACCCTATACTTGGCTGTACTACAGATTAGCAAGCAGTGTTTTCTGCCAATTTAGCCCAACCCATTACTTTTGTCAGTGAGTAGGCTGCTGGTGAGGAAACCCCATCCTTTGTTACCGGCCGGCACATGCTGCGGCACCTTTCTCCTTATCTTTAAAGCTCTGTGTCATCATTACGTTTGACTTTTTTTTATTATCCACTCAAATATTGTTTGAAGAAAAAACAAAATCAGTGTAAATCTACAGTGACTAGATGTTTAAATAATCTATTAGGTTTTCTCCTCCTACTGTAGCTACATCTTTGCTTTGTCTGATTTGGAGGCCAGGAACAGGGTTTTGACAAAAAAAAAAAAAAACAGGCATATAGGATAACTAGCCTTAGTAACAAGAAACAAAAAGGTCTAATCGGTTAACTCAGATGCAATTCCAAAAGCAGAACTGAACTGGCATTCCTGTAAAAGCACATATGATTAATTAGTTTACTACTGGACAGCTTAATAGACTGTAAATTGGTGTAATGGATGTGCTGCTTAGCCTGGTTTGGGGCACATCCTGTCTTTATTGCTTCTTTGTAGCACTATGGACAGTTCCCAGATTGTTCGTACCCACATGCTGCCCTGCAGTGTAGAAGTCCTGCTCATAACATTGTGGGCATTACAGAAAAAAAACAATCAATATTACGTAATATTTCCAGCTTTTGTTGGAAAAGCATCTATCGATCTGAAATTAAACTAATAATATGATCAGATTGTAGCTTTTAAATGGAATGTAATATAAGCCTGTAACCAGATTCTGCAGAACCATGGCTTTTAAAGGAACCCTTCAAACAGGTTGATTTATGTGTCAGCTGAAAAGCAGTTAGTGAGGTAAAGTTGAACTTCCAGTTCTCTATTCTGTCACTGAAAGGAAGTCACATTCTGAGGCAATTACAAAATCGTCCAGTCTAAACAGCATCGTGACATTAACACAAAGAACCATTTTAACTTATTGCTCAAGAATGTTTCAATTGATTTTTTGTGATTTTTTTACATTGATCTTGAACTCTAGACATGATAAACAGTTTTTGTATTTATATCATGTATGTGAATGTAGCTGCAGGCTCTGGATTGTCTCTGTGTGTCTCTGTGAGACTCACTACATGGTGCAGTTTTCATCTTGTCATGCTGAGGGAAGAAAAGTTGTACATCAGTGATGTTCAGAGTTGTGGGCCAGAGTCAACCCAGAGTTGTGGGCTTCTTTGGCACTGAGCCATGACATTCCTCAAAGTGTAGAAAGTGTATGTGGAGTTGTCTGATCTCAATAAGGTCTAATGCATTCAGATTCTTTTTCAAACTGTGTATAAACTAATAACTAACAGAACTTTAAGTTTCTTCATAAAAGTCTCTCTCTTTCTCTCTCTCTCTACTTGGTGAACAATGTTTGATCTCTCATATTAAAAGAAATCTTCTCCACTTTTCCTAGGAGACACCATGGGAGGCAAACTCAGCAAAAAGAGGAAGGGATATGATGTGACCGACCCCAAAGAGACGAAGGCTGAGACCACAGCTTCAGGTGCAGAGGAGTCTGTTAAGGTAGAAGCCACAGTAACTGAGTCAACAGTGGAGGCAAACAATGTGGCAGCAGCACCTGAAGCAGTAAAAGCTCCAGAAGAGCCCAAAACTGCACCTCCAGAGGAACCAGCTGCGGCAGGAGAAGAACCAGCTGCAGAAGCAAAGAAGGAAACTCCAGCAGAGGAACCAGCTGCAGCGGCAAAGGAGGAAGCTCCAGTAGAAAAACCAGCTGCAGCAGCAGAGGAGGAAGCTCCAGTAGAAGAACCAGCTGCAGCAGCAGAGGAGGCACCTCCAGCAGTGGAGCAACCAGCTGCAGCAGCAAAGGTGGAAGCTCCGGTAGAAGAACAATTAGCAGCAGCGGGGGCACCTCCTGTAACAGAGGAACTACCTGCAATGACAAAGGAGGAAACTGCAGTAGAAGAACCAGCAGCAGCAGCAGAGGAGGCACCTCCAGTAGCAGAGGAACCAGCTGTAGTAAAGGAGCCAGCTCCAGTAGAAGAATCACCCACAGCAGCAGAGGAACCAGTTCCAGTAGTAGAGGAACCAGCTGTGGTCGCTGAGGAGACAGCTCCAGCAGCAGAAGAGCCAGCTTCATTAATAAAAGAACCTGTTGTGGAAACAGAGGAGCCAGTTCCAGTAGAAAAACCTGCTGCAGAAGTGGAGGAGGTACCACCAGTAGCAGAAGTACCAGCTGCAGGAACAGAAGAGGCAGTCACAGCAGCAGAAGAACAAGTTACAGCAGCAGAAGAACCAGCTTCAGCAGCAGAACCAGTCGCACCTACAGAGGAGTCAGCCCCAGTTGTAGAGGAACAGGTTCCAGTAGTGCCCTCAGAGACAACAGCTGCCACATCAGAAGAACCTGTGCCTGAGTCTGCTGTGTCTGAAGAATCCCCCGTAGAAGAACCTGCTGCATCTGAGTCTGTGCTAGAGTCAGAGGTTCTTCTTGCTTCCTCTGAGAAAGCACCTGAAGACCAAGAGCCAGAGGCCATTCCAGAGACTGTTACTGAGTCAATAGCCACTGAAGAGGAGACAGCGCTGCCTGCTGCTGTCCCTGAACCTGAGCCAGTAGCTGAGCCAGTCACAGAGCCAGTGCTGGAGCAAGCCCCAGAACAAGAGCAAAACCTTGAGCCAGAGCCAGAGCAAGCAGCAGAGCCAGTCCAAGAACCAGAGCCAGAACCTGAACCAGAGAAAGCCCCAGAGCCAGAGCTTGAACAATCACCAGAGCCAGAGCAAGTACCAGAGCCAGAGCCAGAGCCGGAGCAAAAGGCAGATGGAGTAGAATCTGCAGCAGAGGAACAAGTAGGCGAAGTTGAGCCAAAACCAGTTGTAGTCACATCTGACCATAGTGAACCTGAGACAGTGGGAGCAGAAGCACCCGAGGTCTCGGAGACTGCAGCATCCGAGGCCCCCGCTGATCACCCTGTAGAAGAGGAATCTGTTGCAACAGAAGTGTCCATCACTGATGCAGCAGCTGAGCCAGAAGCAGCTGAGCCTGTCCCTGAGATTGTTGTCTCAGAGTCTGTCTCTTCCAGCGAAATCAAGGCTGAGCCCGAAGAACAAGCTGAAGCACCTGTGGTAGAGGTTACTTCTCAGGAGCCTGAGACAGAAAGCAAGATGGAAAATGGAAATTTAGAGAGCACTCCTGTTACAGAGGATGTGGCAGAAGTAGATGCACTTCCGGCTGTGAATGGAGAGTGCACAGATTCTGCTGCCACAAAGACAGATGAATGTGTTAACGGCGATGAAAAGCCAGAGGAGATGTCCGTCAAGGAGCAGAGTGACTTTGAACTGAAAAAGGATGTGAACCTGAGTGGGGATGTCCCGGAAGTTCCAGATGCAGTATCCGACATGGTGGAGGGTGTTGGCACTGAGGTCACCCAGGCAGTCTGAAAAGAAGCCATCTTTTAAATCAGTGTGAATTCAGTTTAATCCTCCGATGCAAGAAAGCCATCAAGGTATCTTTAAATCAGCTAGGCTTTCTGGAATGCTGTAACCACCGTAATGTCTGTAATGGTAACTCAGGCAAAAGGATATTTTCTTTTGAGTAACCAAAAATGAAATGCAACAAGAAAGAGACAGAGAGAGAGAGACAAACAGAGAGAGAGGAAGAGAGAGAGAGAGAGAGAGAGAGAAAGAGAGTGATATTGGAAGTGAGATGGAAGCGCAGAGAGGACACTTGAGATTAAAATTTGAGGGTGAGTGCAGACAGACAGTGACACTGAGCATCAGAGCAAAAAATACTGGACAGTAAATATGATATTAACGAATGAATTGAATAAATCTGTCATTGTGTGTGAGCCCGATGAATTTTACAAAGTGGTTTATGGGAACAGCATCCATTATTAGTATGTTATCTGATTTAGAATGTCATATATCCTTTCTATTACTATATGCAGAGACCTGACGTAAATGTTTTGGCCTTTTATAATAATGGTACCTGTGAGGACTGTTCATTTAAAACTGATTGTTCGGCATAGAGAATAAAAAGAGACTGTTATAGCCTACAGTGATCTTCTTTTCTTTTCACGTATTCCCTCAGTGTTACATGGGCCACAAATGTCATAGGCACTTGGTTATGAGTGAGATTGAATATACTTTGAACTAAGTAATGGATCAAACTCCCTCATTAATGAATCAGTAAACTTTAACTCATCTCAAATTAAGGTCCAAGAATGAGCAATTGTCACTTCAGCTGCAAGAGAAGCAGGGCGATGTTATTTGCACAACATCTAGGCTCTGTTAATATCAAACCACTTGTTGACATCCACTCACACTACAGTTCATATCAGCTCTACCAGGTTAGAGTTTGACTGATTATTGGTATCTACAAAGAGCAATGTCCTTTAGGTCACTGGTCACATTAGAGATATTTTGGTCAGTGGACTTGGCTTTTCTATTGTGTGCAGCCAGCGTGTCATTATTTGGGCAAACAAAAGGATTTCACTGTACCCAGAGAAATCAATCCAATTTTCTGAGGTTTTCAGATTCCCCTTTTCCCTCTTTCTCTCTCACATCACCATGCCTATGGCTGTGGCTCCATGCCATAGTAGCAGACCCTGCCAACATTTCACAGATCCATACCGGCAAGGGGAGTGAAAGGGGGGGGAGGGGCAGGAATGCTTGCAGGAGGCAGAGAAAAGGAAGGCGGGGGGAGGGTAGGGGGTGGTCTGGGATGAAAGCAAGTGCTATGATGCTGCACAGAGGAAAAGAAGATGTCAGAATAAGATATTCTCTTCCCCGGTTGCAGACATTTTCAGACTACTATCCACAGTGAAATCAGAAAAGCAGTGGGTATTTACAGTTGGATGGTAATTGGTGGAGTTGCGCATGTTTTGACACCAACCTGATGCCTCCTTTTAGAATGCTGCCACGCCTGCCGCTCACACTCATGTCAAAGAGTAGAGGGTCATTGTCGTGCAGGTGCTAATGTACGTGCATTAACAGGAGGGGTAAAATGATGGTTGTTTTTCTGTGCATCTGTGTGTCCGTACATGTATGAACAGCAGAGGAGCGGGCGACTGTTTATGTGTGTGCATGTGTGTGGAGGGTGGGCCATAGTAAAGTATGGTCATCCAACCTTGAAATAACTACTGGACCATAGGTCAAAGCATAAGAGGAGATCTGATTGAGATAATGGTAACCTCCCATCGAAGTAGCTCCATTATGGGCCCATCCACATACCAGCTCTCTCCAGTTTCTTAAAAAAAATTGCTCCAGCACCACACATTTATGAAAGGAATGTTGTGGAGAGGGTTTGGGGGCTGGGAGGATGAATTCACTGGCATTGTTTCATCTTTCTTGCTGAACAATTTTTAAAATGACTTTGCGTGCATGTGGACTGCTGCCACAAGCTGCTGGTTTTGGAAATAATTTCAGTATAAAAAAAATTATTAACATCAGAAAAAATGAAATAAAACTCTAAGGAGATTAGTGTTTTTTTTCAAACCATGATGACAACTCATAATGCTTTAGTTTGATTTTACCCAAAATCATATCATACAAGAGGCAAAGTGTGTGATTATTTCATCCAACAACCACAGTGATCCTGTATTGGTGCAAACGTAAAATTAGATTAACTTTAAGATCTCTACTTTCAAGTACCCATTATCTCTAGAGCTGTATTTTTTAAATCTGAGTCTGGAAGCAACATGCCCTGCTAACCTCCTCTGAACAATAGATGTCTGGAGATAGCTCAGAAACAAAACGAAACTCTTTAAATCAAGCAGAATTGTAATCATAGTAGCAGATAAGGAAGTAACTTTGTAATGACATATTAACACCAAAGAAGTTGTTGCTCAAGCTGTCTATTCTTGCTAAATCTGCATTAATATAGTCATTACTGAAGTCTTACACTGGAGACTCAGTATTTCCGCATTAGCTCGTTTCACTTCCCTTTACTTTCTTTCCCTTTTATGAGTGTGTTAGTGTGGGAGAACAGTGTCCTTGTCTTTTGCATCTTGATTTAACTCTGCCTTAAAGTTGCATAGTTGTGAAAGGCCAGCTGCACTGCCTGGTTACCCCAACAGTATGTGCTCTATATGCGAGCTCCTGCACAAAGCTCAGACTGTGTTGCAGCTTCTTTTTTCCCCGTGTGAAGACCAGCCTGCAGGCTTTAACTATCCCTGACTGATGCCTCGGAGAAGCAAAAGGAAAAGGAAAACGTGAACCAAAGCCAAAGGCTATATTATGAAGAAATTCTTGAGCACTGACCTACAAGGTCAAGTTTTTTTTGTTTTGTTTTGTTCTATTGGGGGGGGGCAGGGTATTGTAGACATGGTAAAAAATTCACTGTTAATGACTTTTTAACCAACTCTTCCATATACTTCTATGGGCAGTTAATGCTTGATTAATCTGCTTGAATAATGTGTATATGAATGAGAAACAGAGTTGGAGAAGAGAAAAACAAATATTAGCAAATTTCCAATTTACATCATTTCCTCAATAAGTAAGAAACAGCCCGGTAGTTATTTTTTAAATTTGAAATTAAAATTTTTTAAGTACATTTTTTTTATCAATTTAAAAACTTGGTTCAATTTATGAAATATCTCTCTACTGCTGTACCCAAAAAATGAATTTTACCACAGGGTACTATATAGAGCTGTCAAAAGTGTATGTGATCTACTGTTGTTGCTATAACGCTATGCTCTGTATCTTATACAGTAAATGCCGAAACCCACATTTTGCAACTCTACACCTGTTACACTTGATACAAAATGATGACAATTAGTAAGTGTCTGGTTGAGGTCAGTTACATAACAAAAAGGGAATATAAAATTAGGGGTTGGTTTCACAAACAGCCTGTAAATTTAAATATTAATGACAAAATAGGCAACAATCTGTTAATTTCAGGAAGAAAACACTCTGACCTGGCAGCATAAGCAAAAAACAACCCCACAGCTGTCACTGATTTTGCATTGAAAAATAGCTTTTCATTGAGTGATGAAGTACATGGCATCACCTTTTTCCAGCTGAGCTCTGCCTTGTACTTCCCAGTGACGAAGACTCAAATTCAATATTCTCTTATGTGAAATTCAAAAACATTATGTTCCTTGGTTATGTAGGATTTCACTGCGCATAGTAAAAAGCCCATTGGGGGAAATATGTTTTAGGGCCTTTATAGCACTGTTTCTATATATAAGACTGAGACATCAAACCGTTCAAAGACAATATTTAACATAGCTGTATTTACAGGCCTTTCCCTGTCTAGAGGGCTGTTATATTAATGCCCCTTGTTCTTCTGGGAAGGAATCTTTCTGATAACAAACAGGGAGGATGTGAGTGTGTAAGGGATGACTGCCCAGACTTCAGAAATGCTTTCTGATACAAGAGATAGTCTTTCCCTCTCTCCATCCACTCAGCTGGCTGAGTGAATAGCTTAATACAAGTCAGGTGGCCAAATTACAGCAACAGAGGATCACTATTTATTATTCAAGCAAGAGGGTGTCAGCGCAGAAGTACAGACAAGAAAATACATGGCCGAAAACAAACAGCTCATTCTTTCCTTTTCATTTTCTCCCAGACAAATCCCCGACACACACACACACACACATGCACAAATGACACACAAACTGACATCTAATGCTTTTACTGTGATGGCTGCACAGAGACTTCCTCTCTTTCCCTTTATGTTCCTTAAAATGGTCAGTCAGGAGAAGATGCACTAAGTAACCGACATGCTGCAAGAGCAAGAGTATTTTTTATGGATTTTTCTCCTGGTTTAAACTGTGCCTACATAAGCAAACTATCATTTTCCAGTGTTTCTGTCTGGTTAAAGCTCTTTCTCTCTCACTCTTGGTGTCTCTCTTGCACACCTTATCAGAATTAGTGTCGCCTCGCTTTTCTCCTCTGGACCTGTAAATCTTTTCAGCCTCTTTATCGCTCTCTCTCTCTCTCTCTCTCTCTTGTTCTGGTTGTGGCTCACCCTCCCACCCCCGAATCCATCCATCTGGACATGTGCACTAATGCTGTCATTGTATCAGGGCGGGCAGAAGCCTATTAGACAGAGCTGGGTGGTATTAAGAATCAATATTGATCTGTAGGGTTTGTCTAATGGATGCTGAGAGTAGCAGTGATTCCTCTTTGTCTGCTCAAAGATCCCATCACCCTTAAATCCTTACACATGCGCTCTCTCTCTCTCAACCAGACACACACACACAAACGCGCAAAACCACACACAAACACACACACACACTCAAACAAAGACACTGCTTTCTATTCTATCTCACTCTGCTGATGCAGCTGCTGTGCTGAGTGAGCACTTTAAAGCTGCCCATTTTCTGTGTGTGTGTGTGTGTGTGTGTGTGTGTGTGTGTGTGTGTTTGTGTGTCTATACGATGGGTAAATGTTAACATTAGTATCTATGTAAACAGTATATACGGACCTATAGACTACATGTATTCCTAATTGCCATGCATCCCAGGAAATTAAGACAAAACAACCACAAGTTTCAGGGTCATGCACTCCACTAACATCCATCTGAAAGCTATTCAAGCAGGATATTCTGTTATGTAACACAGGCACACACACATGCATACATACACGCACACACACCTGGTTCAGTGTCAAGTAAAACTAGCACAAAAAACTTATTTAGAAATGTTTTAATAACAGAGAATACAGCAGGCAGCAGCACGGATGTGTTCTCACTTTTCATTTTGGCTCAACACCTGCTGAGATTTTCAGCTCCTACGCTGTTGTATCAGCAACTATTCAATGTCACAGTGTTTGCTGGGTAGCACCAAAATGAAAGTTGAGAAGGTATCCATAACAGCTACATCCATCATTCTTCTAAATTCAGACATGATAGTTGTTTTTAAAATCAGACATTTTGACTTTATCTCTCTACTTTAAGTGACCCAGTAAGCCATGACAGCATTCACCACTCCCTATTAAACAGACTACTATTAAACAGTTTACTATATAGGGATTTAATTAAGAATGAAAACGTGATTTTTGGTCAGTATAGATTTGCATAACTCTCAATAAAAACTAGATAATAAAAATAGAATTTTACAGTTAGAAGAAAGTAATAACAACAACACTACTACAACTACTACTAATAATAGAGACTGGCAGCATGGTGGTGCAGTGATGTACTGTCACCCAATAGCATGAGTTGTTGGGTTTTTTTTGTGCCTTTGCACCCTTTCTGTGTGGAGATGCATGTTGGTGCACCAGTGAACCAATGACCTGTCCAGGGTGTGCTCAATCCTGCATGGAAAACACAGTTATAGATTTTCCTGGACAACAAGGGCTCAGTCACCTTCAGTGACAAGTCGAGATTTTGTGATCACTAGTTGTGGCCTGCTGGATGATCTCACGCAGCATTCAGGCTCAGAAGGAATTTACAAAACCAAACATCGATAGTAGCTTGACCCTGCAAGGTATTAATAGCATGCAGTAAAATCTAAGCAAGGATTGTAGTTACTTCACTTAGAAAATGTTCAAAGCCTTGCTGTAGCATTTTGTGTCAGTTGTAGTCTTTGGATGTTTTACCTGCTTAAGACTAGAATAAAGTGCTATTCTAGGTTGTGATTTTTCCCACTAAGAGGTTAAAAATAATCTTTAATGGAAAAAATGTGCACTAAATTTTTATGCTTCTACATTACAAAAGAGGTTTTAACACATGTATTGATTACATAAATACAATAATAATTATGGATTACCGTGATATCGGGATTTTGTAACCATCCTCACAGCAAAGCAACAATTAATCTTAGTGC
>JAQMCX010000001.1:11129046-11187463 GCA_029814765.1 Acanthurus leucopareius | reverse complement strand
GTAGTCTTTGGATGTTTTACCTGCTTAAGACTAGAATAAAGTGCTATTCTAGGTTGTGATTTTTCCCACTAATAGGTTAAAAATAATCTTTAATGGAAAAAATGGGCACAACATTTTTATGCTGCTACATTACAAAAGAGGTTTTAACACATGTATTGATTACATAAATACCATAATAATTATGGATTACCGTGATATCAGGATTTTGTAACCATCCTCACAGCAAAGCAACAATTAATCTTAATGCAAAGTTTTACACCAAACACACCTCTGTAATCTCAGTCACTGAAGGGTTGCTAACGCAGAGTGCATGAGCACAGTGTGTATTTTAGATTAGAGATGGAAACTCATTCTGTGTGCAGTCACCTTGATCAAGCCTCCAGGCTCTTTAAGTTCCAAGGAAACATGCAGTAAGAAGTTCATTCCTCTCTCCACCTTCCTTAGCCTTCTTCTGGAGTATGGTACATCGACTGCGTCTGAAATGACACTAAAGGTGTTTTTCTTGACTTGAGCACTCACCTTATGCAGCGGTCATTTCGCGTCAATGACAGGAAGAATGATACAACAAAACCCATAAACAACAGAGTATTGAGACTGTTTTCTACCTGAGGATAAATGGGAACCGTTCAGATAGTTTGGCAGGAACGTTTGGTCTTGTCTTCTACAATCTGAAAGATCAAGTTTACTGAAAAAGAAACACTTCAGGGGAGAAGACTGAACACTTAAGAAGAGGAGGAATAATTCATTTATTAACTTTAAATTAAAACAAAAACAACAATGAAAAGAAGGTGGTTATGTAATACGTTTGCATTTAATGACAAGTGGATCCATAGGAAATGCATTTATATCACGCAACACAATTTTTTCTTTAAAAAAAAAAACTGCGCATTTTCAGATCTTCTATTTATAAAAGAAAAAACTGTACTAATAGAGTGTTGGTGCCCTTGTAATAAAATTACAGCTGTAAATTGGTTCAGCCCCAGCCACCATGGCTACAGGGGAGTGTCCACCGGGGAGAGATGACCTTCACTGTGCTTCTGGTGACAGAGCTAAATCAAAACTGCTGCTTGTTTAAGACAGCTACTGTACACTGGCTGCAAGGCCCCTAGTGAATTATTTATACATGAAATAAAATGACCTCTGGCACTTGAAGACAGCAGGAATAGTGCAAGGACAAAACAAGCAGAGCAAAAGGCAGGGGGATGGCAGAGAAAAAGTTGCAGAGACAAAGAAGGGTCTTACTGTATGTTTGTACATACATGATATTTAAAGCCAGGAGGGAAGATAGAAACAGAAGGACAGGGTGAAAACTGATACCTCAGCTCTTAGGAGGAGCCTGCAGGGGTTCATTTTTTAGGTCTTTCTCAACCTGTTGGAGCAACAACTCATTCTCTGACTCTCAGTCTCTGTAAGTTTGTGCGCTCTTGAATGTCAGCCTTTGTGAGAACCAGTACATGATTTAAAAGTCCTGTCTTTACAGAAATTTTTGAATGCCACAATTTTGAGTTTTTCCACTAAGAGTAGTTTTAAGGGACTGGGACAGGCATGCAGTTTTTCTGGTTGAGATTTAATGCCAGGGGTCCTCACAGGTATGTAAGCACAACTGTCTGTGTGTCAGCTTGACTGTAGTCAACTCTGCTAACATCCATCTGAAAGCTATTCAAGCAGGATATTCTGTTATGCAACACACACACACACTTGCACACACACCCCAACACACACACACACACACTCAAGCACACAAGCACACTAGTCATATGCAGTTCTGATTAACGTTGAAAGTCAGTGTTCAGAGAGTGCCAAGCGCAGGAAGTTCATATATAGCACAGAAAACATTAAGGTCACTGGTCAGCGGGCTGGATGGGTGTGTGAGTGTTTGCCTTGGGATCCAGATTCCTGTGTTTGTGTCTGATACCACTAGTCTACATGGACATTTTTATCATTTCATCTCAACAATGATCTTCCTCTTACCCTAACCACATGGTGAAAATAATTTGAGGTAAACTCTGATTACTATTAATATACATTTTAAGTATTACCTGGCTGATCATTAGCAGACTAAGAGGTTAAAGGTCCAGAGTGTAGGATTTAGTGGCATCTAGCGATGAGGTGGCCACAAAACTCATGAAAAAAAAGTCAAAAGGTCCTATTTAGAGCTAGTGTTTGGTTTGTTTGTTCTGGGCTACCATAGAAACATGGTGGACACTGTAGAAGAGGACCTACAACCTCTGAAGATACAAAAGTTTCACTCGAAGGTAATGAAAACACTACACATTCTAATTTGGGGGCAATTCTCAAAAAATTGAAAACCTACTTATAACTATGCTATTCAATTTCTGCTATATTCTACAAATAGATACCCCTGAAATTCTACATGCTAGACCTTTAAGTTACCAATTATGACCTGCCATTGTTGAATGACTCTCTCTGTCTCTATCTCTCCTCTTCCTGTTTCTGTCACTGTTCAATAAAAGCATTCAAAAATAATTATATAATATTGGCAGAGAACATTTTGCTGATATGAGCAGTGTAAAGGTTCTGTTTAACATTGACAGCTGCAGAAGAGTTTTCCTCCATCTTTGATTATCTATCCATCATCTCTGCTACCTGCAAATCTTCTAAATGACAGCTTGGCCGAGCAGCTGGCTTGTCAGCTCTCTGGTTGAATTGCAAGCCGAATGTAAATCTTCCTGTCAGCTGCCGTTACGTGGAAGATTCTCACACTCTAACTTACCTACAGGTGAACTCTAACTAAACGTTAACCTTTGTGTTTGGGCAAAGGTCAAATAGTTCGGTCATCACAGGACAGTAAAAAGTATAGAGTTTGGCC
Source organism: Acanthurus leucopareius (assembly GCA_029814765.1). Classification (NCBI taxonomy): domain Eukaryota; kingdom Metazoa; phylum Chordata; class Actinopteri; order Acanthuriformes; family Acanthuridae; genus Acanthurus; species Acanthurus leucopareius. Next base: position 11,184,633 of record JAQMCX010000001.1, on the reverse strand, counting down.
TGCAAAATAAAGATGACAGCACACACCAAATGAAACAAGAAAACCAGCCATGAAAACAAGATTCAATCAGAGTGCAGGATACTTATTAGTAAACAGTCTACTTCATGTTGTACTCCAGTAAAGGCTAAAGTGTCCAGTGTGTGCACACTGAACAAAAATGATCATTATGAGGTAGATGCAAATTTTCTTAGCAGCCAACTGGAAATAGCAGCTTAAAGCATCCGTCACCTACAGTCCAGCTGCTGAAGATACACAGACCGCAGTCACTGACCTATATGAACATCCTAGAGGGCCTTAATCATGGTTACATTTCAAAGACTCTCACAAATTGCTGCATTTTGTTTAAATTATTCTGACAAAATCTTACAAAGTACAGCTGTGCATGAAATTGCACAACAGTGTTTCAGACCACACTGATTATGGAGCGTCATTATTGCATAAAAGCTGAAGAGAAAAGCTGCAGAAAGGCTTCAAGAATGCATTCCAGAAAAGTTAAAGCCCAATCAACAAAATCAGTGCATGACTCAGTGTCTCCCCAACTGAATCCATGCGTATTCTAATAAACCCCAATATTGTTTTACATCACTAGTTGGTATCTACATTAGTTTTATTTGTGTTCAGCTGTCTTGGCCTGTCAGCATCTGTTTAACTGTGCAGGACTCTAAAATGCTTGTGGCAGATTGTCATCTCAGCTTTTCACGTCCAGTTATGTCAACAAAGAGGGAGAAATGCAGAGAGAGAATGTGGAATTTTTTTCTATTTAAATTAGTCACAAATAAGCACATAACAATTCCTGCATTTAAGGGACATTACATATTTATCGACTATAACCATTAATGAGAACATTGCAGACATTTCTGTCTAATAGACCACAATGATCATTTATAAAATAACACAAGCTCTTCTATGCAGCAAGGCTCCATATGGATTTTGCCACATTAAGGCAATTGAATTTCCTACATATGACCATATATTTACACCCATAATTGCCTTTTTTTTCTTTTTTTTTTTGCTTAAGATGAACATTCTGTGTAAGACTCATTATCAGATTCCAGCTACATGTTGAGAAAGAGGCAGAAAGAGGCAGGCAGGACTCATAAAAAAGGAATCCATCTAGCTTGGATACACAACAGATACACACATAAACACAGCCCACCCCCAACTCACACAACCAAATTTAGCTCATATTTAGCCTCATGTTACTTGTATAATTATTATTCAACACTTTTGATAGAAATTGTGCTTTTCTCTCTATACATATTTCATAACATGCTTACAAAAGTATTTTCTGGCGCTCGCTTTTGTGCATGTGTCCATGAGAGAGAAACTGAAGTAAAAGCGGTGGACAAAAGGGACTGAGATGGAAAGTGTGGGTTGGAGGAAGGTGGGGTGGGGGGAGTTTTATTGTATTAGAGCAACAAGGACTTCAAACTGGCCCCTCCTTCAGATGCACTTATAGAGAATCACTGGGCGAGTGCCGGGACCGCCTTCTGTCGCTGACCCCCTGCACACCTCATTAAGTCCCTTAACTTTGTTGTAGATTCATCCCAACTCTCACACACACACACACACATTTGTACACATATGCTCATGCACATGCAAACACACACACATATAATACAAACAGTGCCCTATGTCTCCACCCACCATGATGCCCCTAGCCCACAGCACTGCCATATGTCCTCCACAAAGGCACTGGCAGCTCCTCTCTGCTTTGTACTCTCTGCACACACACTTCAGCCTACTGCAACATGTGAGAAAGACCCTGCAGAATGACTGGCAGGCAACTACAAAACACCCCAGGCTTTTGTGAAAGATGGTGACTCAGTCGATGCCACTGCCGCCTCACATACACAAATAGTTATAGACATAACCAAGCCCAATCTAACACTGCTGTCATCTGAAATCCTGTATTTCCTCTCAGTTTTGGCAATTTTTATTTTTTCCACTTTGGTTAATGGATTACATATTCCCTTTTGGGTTGGGACACCTCTGAGAGCTTTTCAGGGCAGTGGGTGTTGCAAAACAAAGCCTCTAAAAATGGATAGTTAACAAGATGATGGCTAGGTTTTCTTTACATACCCAAAGTATAAAGTACTTTATATACATATATATGAGTAGCTATAAAGTACTTAGACTTAATATACATCAGATTGATCCAGTAAAATATAAGCAATAAACCCCCATTTGTGGATTATAAATTCCTAACGAGTCTTTGGTGTTGCTGTAATGTGTAACCCTCACTGAGCCAGTTCTACTGCCCTCTAATGTTACACGTTACACCTTAAGAGCAAGCTGTCTCTACTGGGAGCAGCAGGTAATCTTTCCACAGTGTTGATTTTGTCATTCAGGTCAAGGCAACCATTTACAAAAACCAAGTAATGTATATTCATGTCCCTCAGGATCTTGTTTTAAAGTGGCATAAAGTTACTTTTTTACAGTGATTTCATTCCACTTCAAACTTTGTGACCAGTTCAAGGTTAATTGTTAGAAGCAAAGGGGCTGTTGCAAATTGTGGCAGCGTCATATTTCACAAATGACCGTAACATCTCGAATTGCAGATAAATTTGAGTTGCAAGCACAGTTTGCAAATATGACATTCGTTTTGGTAGATGCGTATTGCAAATTTAGTGAAATGATCAGGTTTGTAAAGAAAAAAATCTATAAAAATCTAACTTTCACTTTGGCTGTTATGCCTTTTATCAGTGAGTAACTCTGTGTATACACTGCATGTTAAAGAAACATTTGAGTTTTATGTAATAAAAATATCAGATCGACAAGAGAATTTTACTTTTGAAGAGAGAAAAAAAGATAAGAGAGGACAGAAATATAACGATGAAAAAAAAGCACAGCTCATCCTCACAGAGATAAGAACTGACAAGGTGGCTGTGAACATTTTGACAGCACAGTCAACACGAACATGCACATCTCAGATTGATAAGCAGCTCCTTTGCATAAACAGTAAGTAATAAAAACAACGTGCAGTGAAAAATTTGATATTTTCTGGGCAGAAGGTGGGATGTGCACAAAGGTAGAGGATAGTAGAAAAGGTAGGAGTAAGTAAACAACCAAGATGGGTCTCCCTCCCCTTCGCTGGGCTGCTCTGTCTCTACAAACCAGCCCAGTGAGTGGCTGGAACAGGTAGAGCCAGGAGAGTGACTCAACACTGGGCATTGGGACGTGACCCAGATCCATCTCTGCTGTGCTTTTTCTGATGGAGAAGTGTCAGACGAAGCAGGTCAGGACGGGCCATCACTCCAAACTATTACTGACACTCACAGCCAGCGAAGGAACAGCTTCCCTGGCACTACTTAGCAAGAAAGCCAACTCAGCTGATGCACAAGGAAAATCACAGAGAGAGAGAGAGAGAGAGAGAGAGAGAGAGAGGGAGAGGGAGAGAGAGATGGGAGGAAACTGCAGTATGTGTGTTTGGGTGTTAGTGTGTGTCTATGCAAGCTATAACTCTTGAGAGGTAACCTCCCAGAAAGATTCCCAATAAGTTTCTTTCCAAAAAACAACAATGAGTTATCCTTCATAATTTTGTTGTACAGCTACAAGTACATGCCGCTGACTTCTTCCTGACCTTTACTGCATTGCTTATTAAACACAGAGGCTCGAAGGAAACGGTTAGTTTACACTAGTGCACGTGCAAAAAAAAAAAAAAAGTACGCATGCAGCAGTTTTTAACACAGTGTTACATTGTATAAGTTTGCACTAATATGGGATTACCGCTGATTATAACTGAGAGCAGTGGACGCCGCCTGCTGCAGAACGTGGAATGTAAAACACTCCTTTGTGATGAGGCGTCCTGTGTTTTTCTTCAAAGCGTGCCTACGAGAGGGGAAGGGGTGAGGAGGGGGGAGGCTCGTAGTGGGAGAGTGAGGGCAGGCAGACATGTAGAGAGCAGACGTGAATGAAGAACCCCACCGGGGCTGTTGCCTGATGATTTCTTGTGTGGAAAACAACTTACAAAAGAACTCAGGTGGTTCTTTTGAAGACTGCAGTGAGACAGCTACATGTGAAAGAGCCACTGTTTCATCCTGATTGTAATCATTTTAAAGGAGTAGTTTGACATTTTGAGAAAAAAGGATTAGTCTTATTCACATTCTTAGCACGACTTGAATGAAAAATTGATACCACTCTGATGTCTGTTTGCTAATTATAAAAGCTGCATCGGGCAGTCAGCTAGCTTAACTCAGCATATAGACTGGAAACCACGGTGAGGACCACGGTTAGCCGGGCTCTGTCAAAAAGTACCAGCACTCGTAAACCAGTAATAATCTTTCATTACACAGGAAGTGAACACAGCAAGTGCGGCAGGTCAAAGTTAAAGGAGAAGGCAGTCTGTGTTGGATTTAGACAAAGTTGTGTCAAAGTCTGTTCCCCCCATCTGGTGGTGTTTTCTTTTATCTTAGTCTTAGTCTCACTGGATGTAATGGGGGGGGGGGGGTATGAGCCTGCTGTTTGGCACCTTTTTCAGTCAGCATTCTGCTCCCCTTCTGCTTTTAACGTGTTGGCATTTTCAGAATCCCTGTTGCTGCATCCTTTTACTTCGCACCACCCAAGATGACTGTGGTTGGTTTAAAGAATTACGAACAAGCCAGAGCGTTTGCTTCCTTATAGTAGAATGATAATGGGTGCAGCCAGACCTCTCTGTGGTCCTGACACAGAGCTGTGCAGATAGCACCGCAAGACTATCTTTATCTTCACCTGACCTCAAACTTGCCCCCTCACTCTAACCAGTTATCTCTGCAATGCCTAACCATAACCTAACCTGCAGCGCAGCAAACAGTGTTTGTGTGAAAGATAAAGACATTTTAACGGACAGTCTGGACAATATTTTTAATGTTTGTTGTGGTTTTTGTTTTCTTAGCTTTTCAGGTTTACAATCTGCATAATCATCTGAGCATGTGTTCTTTTTTTCCCCCCAGTTTGATTTCTTTTTAGATTGGTTTCTGTATTTCATTTAAAGAAATAAAAACAACAAAACAATCTGCAGCAAAGCAAAGCTTAAAGAACAACAAGTTGCATTTTTGCAGGGACTATAAATGCTGAACTATTGCCTTGTCTGGGAGCTCTTACTCAACTCTGTAATCCTTTGGCCTTTCCTGAAGTAGCTAAATAAAATACTTTAATAGAAAAACAACATATGTGGAAATACATTACTGATTTTAATGCTCTCAAATATTTCAATGCATGTTGTTTTTCAACCTTAAGCATGAAGGAGAAAGAGACGGATGGAAACAGGATTGCTGATGCAGCAGCTTAGCTGTCAACATGTGTGTGCTGGAGTGTTTTCTACTTTGCATATAAAATGTTCCTGTTTGATAGATTTCTGTGTGTTCATAGAGATTTTTTTGTTATTAAATGAGTCTGAATTAGTGTGAGTGTGTGCATTAGATAACACTCACAGCCTCAGACATCTTCTCCAGCACTCTGCCAGGCTCCAGTCCCCCAACATGGCAGTGCATCTCTCCCCTTGAATCTGATTGCACCACACACCCCCTGCTGTCTAATGAGAGGATTAGACACTACATATTTGTTACAATCCCCTTATGAAGTTACCCTTTCCTCTCTCTCTCTCTCTTTCTCTCTCTCTCTGTCTCCTCCTCCTCCTCCTCCACTCTGTCAGGCGCACTGCTGCCTTTATGGTTCTCTGTGGTTTAATAGAGAATCTCCCGTCCTGCTGACACATGGAAAGCACAAACATTCACGCACGCGCAAGTAAAACCTCGAAACCTCTACGTACACCCACACATGTCGGCACATAAGCTTACATATACACACACTCGCACAGACCCTGGCTATACACAGAGGAGAGGATATTTATGCTCAAAGTGTTTTGGTTTTAAAAGCCCACAGCGCAGTAAATTGAGGGGCCACTGGTCCCTCCTCAAAAGCTGATTGTCCTCTGTAGCGGGTTGCAAGTGTGTGCATGCGTGTGTGGTGAGCAGAGAAGGATCTGAGGACGATCACCACCTTCCTCCCAGTTTGTCGATAAAAGATATAAAGCTGAATCAGACCTGCCAGTATAATTACAGGCAGGAATCTGAAGAATGCTGTGATCTGAACTGAGCCTGACACCATGTATGGTACCCCATGCAGCTGATTTACCCACTCCCAGTGTGTGTTTGTGTGTGTCTGTGTGTGTAGGTGTGGGTGGGAGTATGGGTGGGAGTGGGGGTTTGACCTTGGTGCTAGGGGTACCATTTGTTTGAAATGACAGCACATAAGGCAGTTGATGACTTTTTCTCAACATTACACTGATTTCTGGATACTGATCCTGCAGGAGTGCATCTAAAATGCTTTAACCCACTTTCTGCAAGCCCACGAGGTCCGGTTTGTGTATGCATGTGTTTCTGAGGTTTACCATATACAGTGCAGGGTGTGCTGTGCTCTCCTTCATCCAGAACAGCGAGAGGCCATGTCACTTATCTGAGGAATTCACCCTGAACATCTCTTCTTCATAAACACTCCCCTGTGGAGCACATCCCTCTCTCATGCGGTCTCTCCACTCTCTATCGACACGGTGTGCTACGAGTTTGCTTTACGAATAGCAGAAACAAAAACTTCTACAAGAGGGCATATAACCAAAACAAAATCCATCACGCAAATTCTACATGGTCCTCACACGCCACCTGGAACTACCATAAACTGCTCACATTGCTGACATAGTTCTCTGTCTTCGTGCTTTCAGTGTCATGGCCTCACCAAACAGGTGGTCCTCGTTAATGCGTGTGTCGAAAAATGAGCCGAGACAAAAAGCAACACATGCATGTGTCTCTCCTGATGTGTTTTTTTTATGCTGCATGTTGGTGGAGTTTACTTTTTTTTTTTCTCGGACACTTTTCTGTGTCAGAAGAAAGACGTCTGCAGAAATTCCTGAGGTGCCAGTCCAAACCTTCTTTCCAGCTGTGACACATCTCTGGATTCACAGGAACTGACAACGGTCTGTTAAAAAAAAAAAAAAAAGAAATGACAAGTCTCTACCTCACTAAGACAGATCTGTATCTGGCGAAAACAGACATGGCAGCACAGAGAAAGGTTGTGTTTTTTACCTGTGAAAGGAATCCAAGCCACTTTGTTTCTGACTGATCTCAGCGATGGGGACAATGTCAGAGTGTGACAACAGATAAGAATGGCACCTGGAGAATGTACTCCAGAGTATGTCCATTGACTACAAAAGATGTATGCTAGAAGTAAGCAAACATGCTCTGACACACAGCACTGTTACAAAGTTTTCTGTACAGCCTTGTTGAAGATAGATAGATGAAAAAAAATACAGGTTGAAAGTCTCTATTTTAAAACACTCTCTAACATTCTCTCAAAACTTGGACCAGAAAGTTGGAAAGACTTTAGATTAATCATTTAACTATTATATTGTATATCCAAGTTATGTATATGTATGTGTGTGTGAAGAGTACAGTGCATTGTATTTGATGGTGTATTTTGAGTATGTTCCTGCAAGTGTGCATTTCAGGAGTGTAATGTGACACCCAGGTCTTACAGGGGAGGACTCAATCTCTGACCCCATCTGGAGATGCCGACATCCAGACTCTCTGAAGGCCCCACTGCTTGGGAAACATGATTAGATGGTGGATGCATATAAGCCAATTATTCTTTATCAACCTTGTCCCAAGTAAAAATACTAGTTCATCTAAGAAGATGGTGAACCAAAGTGTGTGTCAGATGGATCAGAGAGGGTTTTTTGATTTCTTAGCGGGAAATTACGAGAGGTCATACTGTGACATGTCAAAATATCTTCAGTTAAAAAAAAAGACTTCTAATCACACCATGTTTTAAACCTTAGATGGTTAAAGAAATGTTTACACAAACTCAGAAACATTGTTTTCTGCCTCTGTCATGTTCTGACTCATTTAAAATACCAGCGCGCCCTGTCACATTACATCACAGTTATTTCACATTGCCTGCATGCCGGATGCGTTTTACATGGACAGGTGCACATTGCACATATACACGCACCTACAAACCTCTAAATTAGTCAGTTAACTGGAAGAACTGGTTCTAATGATTTCTGCATTGTCTGTTTTGTAGTGTGATTATATATACAAAAATATATATCCCACGGGCATAAATACAGTTGGTGGAACCAGTGCAGTGCTCTGGGGCCTAGAAGCTTTCAGGGGTCCATGATGGATTACAGCTATTGCCACTCAGTTGTTATGGATCATGTACACAATGTCACTTTGCCTTTAAAGCAACTGTTCAACAGCAACATTAAAAACTAGCTGTCAGGATTATGATAGCTTTATACGCCACTCTCCAACCCTGTGTATGATATCTACACTTAAGTTCTTGTATGTTTTGTGTGTCTATGCTTATGAGTGGATCAGTGTGTGCTTGTGTTCTGCAAACTGTGGGTTTGTTTTTCTGGGCTGCAAAAGCAGCTCAGAGACACCTCTTGGGCTCTCTTCACTGCTTGCTTGTGTGTGTGTGTGTGTGTGTGTGTGTGTATGCATGTTTATATGTGCATTTCAGACTATTTATATTGAGCACACGTTCTATTTCTTTATATACCTTCCAGTTTTTGCAGAGGTCATGTTTTTGTATTCTCCTTATCATCAGGTTGGATACCACCTGTCCTGTGCATGTATTTGCTACACGAACTCATTAACAATGCATCTGGTAAGGATGTAACCATTAAGGCCTGGCAGCCAGGACAGCCACAAACTCAAAAGACTCTGGCTGGCTGAGCTACACTGCTGTTAAGTGAACAGCACACATCACAGAGTCTATAGACCACTTGTAACAAGCTGAAGTATACATTACAGCCACACATATCACTGTCTATCAACTGCACATGTGCAGTGGTGCACATTTAACATTTCTAAACACTAGCCTGGTACTAGTTCCACACTCTCGCTGCATTGTTCATGTCCTTCCTTTTTATTTTTTTTAACAGGGCTCTGTATGCATTGTACATTCTTCAGTCACAGATCCATCTGTTTGTAGGAAGAATGGAGAGGCCCTCAGCAGACCCCTGAGAGGTTTAAAGTATGCCGGCCTCCTGCAGTCTCCCTGCAAACACACTGAATACTCCACTCTGCTCAGGCAGGCTGGTTTTAATTCAGCCTGGGCCTCATGAGGAGGTGAACCAGTTGGACCCCAGCCAGGTAAATGGCTCAGACTAACAGCCATGACCCATCAGAAGACATCACCCTCAACCTTTACATGCCTTTGCCTCTCATTGCCTTCATTCCTCTCTCAGGTTGTGTTCATGTTGTTTGTAAAATGTAACCTTTTTTGTCCAGTGACCGAGGGCGGGGGGGGGCTTACAACCCTCAGAGATCTGTCACCTTTACTGTGCAATTGCCTTGGTTTCCCTAAGATGACTCATCCACTTTTTTATTGCTGGAAGCTTCCAGTGAGAATCATTGCTGGCAGTGTGGCCCTTCTGCAGGCTGAGCTTCTGATTTACTGATTGATTTTAGCATTAACGACCAGCCCCTCCTCCCCACCTCGCTGCACACACACACATACTCACACACATCCATTGTCAGGCCTCTGTGGCTTCAAGATAAAGCAGTTATAAGCTTAGCCTGCAAGCAGGGGTTTTGATAATACATGGGTGCAACAAAGGAGACAGGGTACAGTTGTGTGCATGGAAGAGTGGAAAAGGTGAGTTTCCATTGTGTTTCTGTTGGCAGTATTTTACCTCAAACCTCAGAGCCAAACAAAATTTTAAGTAAAATCTAACATTATATGTGGAGTTGTCTGTTTGAAGGCTAAATCATTCTTACAATAACATGTTAAGTTGACAAATTTGGCTGTATTGTAGATATAAAGCCTCAACTGAAGTTTGAAGCAGAATAAATAATCTCTCCTAAAAGTGGCTATCATCCATATTTTTATGGATGTTTCAAATGACAATAAATATCAGTGTCAAAATTTGAAAGGGGTCCCTCCTAAATATGAAGCTACAGAGAATTATCACCTAAATCTGGACTCAAAATCACCAGGTGGAAAGAAATATGACTCTAAGTGAATCATACTGTTCCTCCGTAATGGCTGGTTTTGCCAAAAAACAGCTTTGCTAATGTTTACAAACTTAAGCTAACAGTTTTGCTGTTTACCACTACACTGTACTGTCACTTATGGAAATATAAAGTGATGCTCAGCAGGAATTACGGGCTTTAATGTGTTTGGCCATAAGACTCTCATTCCCACTATTTGGTCATGTTCCATGTATTGAGGAAAATAAAACACATACGTCAGCCCAGCTTGAAGCGAAGCAAGAAGGAAAAGTCACAACCAAAGCATATAGAACTGATCAATTTAAAATGAACAAATCAGTTCAGTATCACATGATAAAACTAAAAGAAGAGTAATGAAATTAAGAGTTAAAAAGCGAGTTTTTCTTGGAAAGGCAAGCTGAATTTCTGCCATCTTTAAAGTTCAAAAGCCTGATTAAGTGTTTCATTTCTGTTCATTGGTTCTGAGTGGAAAATAGCAACCGCGTGCTAACAAACCATGAACCTGCCGCTTACTTAAGCATGACACATGTGTAGATCCTTGCCTAATTACATAATACAGACTCATGTCTCATAGTGAGGCTTCATCATTTTTATACTTATCTCACAATAAAGGTTCTTTTCATTGGCCTTAATTAGGAGGGTGTTTCTCCATAACTACTCCTGTAAAATGTATTTCTACAATTTCATTTAGCAGACGCTTTTGTCCAAAGCGACGTACAACATGTATTTAAAGATTACCATGTCATTTTTTATTTAAATCAACTTAGATGACGAGAAACAATCTGATTTCCGGGTGAATTTTGCTTTGCCCAGTTAGCTCTACTGCAGGAAAGGACTTATGTAGTTGCAGTAGCTACAGATTTTAGAAAGCATGTTTACATGTAAGATCAGCACATATCTGCTAATTCAGTTATGTTAATTTAACTAGCTAAGCATCAGCTGGCCCTCAAGGGAGACGTGAGATGGAGCATGACGAGAGATCTCAATGTAATATTTATTTAATTTTGGTTTCCTTTTGCACATCTGTCCTATACAACATTAATACATCTGAAGGTATACAGTTAGACCATATCATGCAACTGTTACTTCTGTTATGGTTTTTAGTATCTTGTACTTGATATAGCATAAAAACTGCACTTTTACATTCTTTAAAGGTACAGTTTGTATGGTTTAATGACTCTTAGTGGTGAGATTGCAGATTGCAAAAAAAATGAATATCTCTTCGTCACCCCATAATAGACAAAACATTGCAATAAAAATGTCAGAGGTCCTATCTAGAGTCTGTATTTGGTTTGACCATTTTGTGCTAATGAAGGAATGTCATGAGGGAACATGGCAGATTTCATAGAAGAGGACCTGCTTCCTCTGTAGCTCTACAGGGCTCATTCTAGGGTAATGACAACAGTTCATATTCCCAGGAGATTATGAGTTAGGAAAACATCCTAAAAATATTATATTTAAACTTTGACTTATTCTGGCAATAGATCCCCATAATTCTTACACACTGGACCTTTAATTTGTTTTAATTGACATTTCCCTATTTGATTAAATATTCTTTAAAACAAGTGAATGGAATAACCAATTGATTTCATTCACTTTAAATATTGTTGAACATATGAATACTTAAATTAATAAAAGAAAGGGACACATACCAAAAACTGACATGTGGCCTTATCTTTGTCAGTGACTGTTATTACAGTGTGGTTGTTAGATAACAAGGAGACACACCAGCTACTGTCAGGGCTCTTAAGCAGATATGGTACAAAAACTGAGGCCATCCTTGTGCTTTTTAAAGTGATCAGCACTGAATGTTATTTATTTGGATGTTTGCACAGCTGTATACAAATTGGCTGGACACACACTAATCAAAACTTGTGACTCTGACCTCACGCCCCCTCTGCTGAGTCTTTAAATCTCATTTTTTGGAAAGAATCACAGAGGAAGTAGTTGCTGAATAGTACAAAAGTTAATCAAATGATGCTTGGGAGTATGATAGAGGCTGAGACTCAGTGGAAATTCAGGACTTTGCTTCAAAACATCAGAGAAAAAAAAAGAAAAAAACTGCTCTGGGGCATGTTATTACCAACACACAATCAGGACAAAGCTCTTCCCTCTTAGAGGTCTTATAAAAGTAAGGGATAAAATGACCAATAACACACATTGCTCAAATAATGTAAATGTTTATTTTGCTTTACAGGAAACCCCACTCTCTCTCTGTTGTCTTTATTTAAGGGATGGACAGAGACAGAACTGAGAGCAGAAAAAAAGAATATGACAGGACTAAAAGAGCACAGCAGTAATACTGGTTGTAGAAACAGAACTATTCTACCTATCATGACTTTGCATACAGTGTTGGACTTACTTTAAGCCTTTTATCAGTCGTGAGTTGGTTGGTTTCATCTCTAACTTCACAAAAAGCAAAACCTGTCTGCTTTGGCCTAATAAAGCTGGCGTGGCTACTAGATGTTAATCTTAAGAGGCAGTGGGTGGATGGATGGGCCCGCTAATCTTTTAGGCAGTGGACAAAATCTTCATTTAAGAAATGTCCAGAGTACTCCTTGGCAATCTGCTCTATCCTTCTCAGACAGAGGGAGAGACGGAGGGTGTGTGTGTGCGTGCATGTCTGTGTGTGTGAGAATGTGAGACAGATCGCTGCATGGGGAGAGCTGTGGGAGAGGGGGGGCAGGGGGTTGATGGAGTCTTACAAGGAAAAGATCTGCTGAGGGCAAGTTTCCATTCTGCCAAAGTCTGAGAAAAAAATGAAAACATCCCCCTGCCAATGACCCTCATAACAAAGTTATGACAAACAGGACTCCGCGTGGCAAATCAGATCAAACTTATTACAGACACAAATGTCCTTTATATTTCAAGGCAACTTGGACAGAGTTAACAGGAAGCAACATTTTGGTTAAAATTTAACATTTTAGCTGATTACATCAAACAGTTTGAATCCAGTGGTCAGCATTCAGAGATTATTCAATGAGCAGGAATGTGAAACAAACTTGGAACTGTAATTGTAAGATGTTACATAGTGCCCCCTAGTGTTTGTTAAAATACTATCATCAACTTCCAACATGACTCATCTTAACCTGTGTAGCATGTGAGTGCAGCTATGGGGCGAGTCACATTACAGGCCTCTTAAGAAGCTCACATGCTTGTCATCTCTCATTTATTTAGGCTAAATATCTGTGTAATCCTTGTTTCAACTATTAAACGAGTCAAAAAGTCATGGTTGTTCAACTCAGTGTTTACTAGACTGTATTAGAACAGAGTTAAACCACACAAACCAAAAAAAAATAGCAGATAAGCAAGGGACAAATCATTTTTTTGCATATTAAAATATGTGTGCAGAATGTGTCCACTTCACTTTTCATATATAAACATGAACGACTTCAGATAAAAATGCTGAATGTTTTTTTTTTGTAATACAGGAGAGTTCAACAATACATAGAAAGTTTATTTTTCCATTTTAACCAAAAATCTTGTTTCAAACACAACACAATAAGAGCCAGTACACAAAGTGGTGCTACACTATATGATCCATAAATGTGTTTTACAGATGAATGCACTGCAGGAAGGTCTTGAATTTACTCATTTCATTTCCAGATTTTTTTGAAAGATAATTTTAGCCACAGGAGAAGTTTGAAGAAATCCCATGGAAGTACTACCCCTGCTACCCTGATTTCTTCCCCTTCAAGAACTTTAAAGTAGAGGGCTGACTCTTCAGATAATAGAGACGTTAGTCTACACAGTCCTGACCTTTGACCTTCTGCATATGAAGCAGCTGTATGTTGAAGTGCGCACATCTGGGCAGTTACCCCATTCCAGTGTGATATAAATGCAACCTTTCTTCTTTCATTCACAAGACTGATGTGCAGTTTACCATTAAGTTTTATTAAAGCAGGCTGGTAAATGCCTCTTTGATCTTCCTCTATTTTCTGTGATATTTTTCAAAGAAAAACTAGATAAGTTATGTATTCACAACTGAAATGTGGCAGAAGTCTGTGACATTGCATTATAAATGAAGGTGTTGCTGAAGGGCACAAACTGGTGGCTGATGATCTTGATGGCTTCCTGGGCAGCAGATCCTACACACACACACATTGAAAGAGGAGAAAATGGATTTATTAGCACTGTACAGGTGAGGTGTGCTGCATTTAAACTCAATCAACTTCTGAAGAGTGCAAAAATATTACCTCCCAAAAATGCAGCACCTGTGTGCGGCTCTGCTGCACCATATCGACAACTTCAAGTCAAGAAAAGGGTGAAAAAGTTAAGCATTTGGCAAATATTACCACAATCAGTAAATCAGACAGCAACCATAACTTACAACTCATGGATGTAATCGTCTTTAATGTTAACGTTGAGGCCGTACTCCTGCAGGAGGTTGTTCACGCAGACCTTCAGCTTGCTGATGTCCTCCTCTACCTGGTAGTTTGAAACTCCTGGTACAGGAGCACATTTAGTAAAATAAAAAAAAAATATATATATATATTTCTGCATACTGGCACCAGGAGAAACTAGACAGCTCCTATTTGTAAAAAAATAAAAAAGCTACTCAAAAATCAAAAATATGATTTGATTTTATTAGTATTAGCCTTGGCCGTACCTGGGTAGCGTGAGTGCTGCTGATAGAAGCGATCAACAGCACGAAGCATGAGGTAGAAAACCATCTCGCTGTCTGGATTGTCCATGCATGAGGCTGTGGACACAGCGGCATCGTAAACACGTAAATATGCTTAATGCTCAACAGAGTACAAAATGGTACAAGAGTTCGCTCAAATCAAGATGTGAAAACAAACAAGCCTGAACAGAGCATAAAAAATAACATGATATCCAACTTACTGATTTCATCTTTATTTACTGAATCCACATTATATTCTTCAGCCAAAGATCTGCAGCGCACCACCCTCAGAAAAGATGAGTTCTTACCTTGACACCAAAACAAATGCTGACACTTAGAAACAAAGAAATTACAGTGTAGCAAAAGATCAGCTTATGTCACACTTGTATGTAGACTGAGTTCTTACACAAGGTCATCATTACAATACAGCAGCAATGCTCAAAGAAATTTAAACTTTTGAAGTCAGAAAAAGCCTCTCTGATGCATGATCACAACACATGACAAGCATGGTGCTTTCAAGTGCTGCTAAATGAGCAGCAAATATTCATTTGATGAATTATGATGTAAGGCATTTTTGATTTGTGCCTTATACCAATGTATGTACATATATTAACACATTAAAAAAATATCCTTGGATGGCATGTTTACATAGATAAAACACAATTACAATTAATAACTAGATAAGCAAATATTTGAGACTAAAAATACATTTTAACCCATTTTCAGACATAACATAGTTAAACTCAATATAGTTATATGGTTTGGATGCAGAGCAAAAAGCCTCAATCATGTACATCTACTTAGTATAACTAAATATAAAACATGAAGATGAAGGTTGATAACCAAAGGATGGGTTACTTACAGAACAGTTTGATGTCCTTTTCAGAGATGCTTTCTGGTGGCTGGTGTAAAGCAAAAGTAATTGCAGCGGAAATCCATTTTTTCACAAATGCATTTGCACACTCAAATTATTGTGAGTTATTAGCACATGGGCTTATTACATACCTTTCCAACAGACTGCAGTAGACATTCGACATGCTTAGCAACAGCTGCTGCATCCTGCATGGCCTTTTCCCTGTAACTGAAATAAAGCACAGAAATGAATGGCAACACACCCACAGATACAGATTAGGATCATGCACTGTTAGAGAGAGAGTGATAGAACCGGACTTTCTGTTGAATCAGAGAATATTTGAAGTACATTCTGTTGCTCATGTTCCCTGTACAAATTTATCTACACAGACTGAACCATATACTCACACTTACACATTTTGGAGGTTGATGAACTTCTGTGAGTCTGCGATCATATCTGGGATGCTTCCCCGTACAGGCAGGCTTCCATTGCCTTCGTTAAGTACAAATTCCTTCACAGCTCGCAGCATCACCCAGAAGGGCAGGCTCTGGTAAAAACACCAGCAGAATATACTCATCAGTTTCTTAAAGCAGTAAGTTCAGTAACTACTTAACTGACACATTTATATCAGTGTTCATGCATTTTTAACAGATTTTTTTAGAAAAAAGTCAAAACCTGTGATGTGATGTTTTTGCACTGCTCACTATTGAAGAGGTCTTCGACAGCACTAGGAATCTGCAGAAATAAAACATGTTACTAGATGAGTGTAACCAGACATAACTGTTAACCATGACACTATAGAAAACAAACTGGTTATGTGTTTTAAAGTTACGGTATGTTATAATTAAAATCTTGCACCTTGGTTAGGTTCAGAGCAGTATTGACGTTCTTTACAGCTTCCTCAAAGTTTTCTTCATCCTCTGGGACACCATTCTCATTTTTCAGGATCCCTAAAGGAACACAAAATAAGAATCAATCACATAAGTTTGAGTTACACAGGAAAGTCACAAGACTTATCCAAATGTTCACACACACCTTCCCGGATAAGTTGTCTAAAGGCCTCTTTCTCCTTGTAGTTTTTTGGAGGCTGACCGTTGTGCTACAATGACAAAGAGTGAAATTTTTTCAGAACGTACACTAACAACAACCTTGAAGAATAAATGGAATTGAGCCACACATCTTGTCACTGGTTAGGCCACAGACAGTGTAGTGTACCTCACTGAGCCATTTCTCCAGGTATTTAGCAACAATGATAATCCACGGAGTGTGACTGTGATCCTATAGATTTAACAAAGGATTGAGAGGAGTGTTATCGATTGTGTAAAGCTTGCTTTAAAATAAACTGACTAATGTGAATACACAAAAGTGCTGACAACAAGATCCCACCTTCTTGTCCATGCTGTCGAGGTCATACGACTGAATGTGGTTCTTGAACTCGGCAAAAGGTTGGTCTAACCTCAGGTCCTCCAAGGCATTGTCTGGATGAGATTCAATCACTGAAAAGAGAGGTGATAAAAAGTCAATTTACATTTAAAAACATCACATGATAAATATGAACTATGAGCAACAGTAAAATGACTAAAAGTGTTGATATAGATAGGGGAAAATTAATTAGATTCTCATTTTCATGAGTTCGTACTTCAGTTAATGCCAATTAAAAGATTCAATTAAATGTTCTTTACCATGGTAAAGTGTATTAGTAAGAAAACAAGTTAAATCAACATTAAATGCTGGGGAACTAACCTGCATGCTCCTGCACCACAAGTCTCATGTAGCCAATCAGGCCGTATGTTTTACAGACTAAGAAAGGTACAGAGGCACTCCATAGCACTGAGCCTAGCCTCAAACACGTGCTGTTGAATTGAAAAAAAAAAGTCAAGTTAATAGGAGAAAAAAATGTAAACGTAAAAAAAAAAAAAAAAAAAAAATCAAGCCAGTTATCAGTTTCTACAAAAGTTTCAATGTAATTCAATTTCTTGACCACCACAATAATTGGAAAGGAACATGTTTTTTAATCATATAAAAGTTACTTTGTTATTTCTCATTAACTCTTTGTTATTATAAAAGTGAAAATAAATATAGACTCTTTCATACCTTTCTGGCAACTGGACACCGATGACAATGGTAAACCTGTGGAAAAACTCTGGATCATTGTCCAGAAGCTTGTCTGGACTCTGCAAGGGTAACAGGAAACGAAAAAACAAATCTCCGTCACTATTAGAGTGATGACAGTATTTAATACATTTATTTATTCACAAATTATTTTTGTGTATTTGTAAAACTACTTTTATGTCATGAAAACTTATCATTTTTGATATATCATAGTTGTTTTGAATCTGCACTAAGTCTTATTCCTTTTAAGTATTTTAAAAGGTTTTAATAAGGATTTATGTGTTTTCAATCCCTACTGCTACATTATTACTGTTGTAAAAAGCAAATGTGGCACCATGTCAGAAGCTCAATAACACCCACCTCTTCAACAAAGTTTCCAGAGACATCACTGTTAAGCTCTTGTAGCAGCTCAGTGGCAGCCTGTGCTCTGTTCTGCAACATGAAACATACGGTCAGGTTGCACACAAAAATGCAAAGACATTAAGTCATTTCTCTTGGCAAAGCATACCTTTCCAATACTACTGCTGCTGAGGAAGAAGCTGAAAGACAAGATAAGAAAGTCATCCATCAAGACAAAAGAAAAACTAACACAGTATTTTATGATTGGATCGACTTTTTAAACAAAAATAGTCTTACTTGTTTCCAACATCTTCACCAGAAACTAAGTGTCCATCAACAATTGTGAATGCTCCAATACCTAACACAAAAAATCAATATATTGAGTTAAAAAGATACTTTGATCAGCACCTGCTGCATGATCATCACAGAGCCAAATCTGTTTACCTGGAAGCACCAAGTTCTTCAGTATCTCTGTCCCTGTGGCTGTGGCGTTGATGAGACAAACATGTGCATTTTCTAGTGTCTCTTGTCCATGATCACCCCACAGTCTGAAAGCACACAACATTACATGGTCATGTGTTGCCATCTAGTGATAGAATTCATCCTCAACAAAAATAAGCAACTAACAAAATGACTTCACGTTAGCTAGAAGAATCATAGCCTAAATAATACTGAATGCCCTGTATTGCTGCACTCATTCAAACATTAAGCACAATCAATGTAAGTTATGCCAAGGTGATGGAAGTCATTCAACAAGCAAGCAAATGCGCTAGGTTAGGGGAAACCAAACAGAAACCAAACAGCCCCTCCAATTAGCCTTATCACTAATGTGTTAGCTTGGTAAAGCTGTTTTAACTGTAACGCACATATGAAGCTAATGCTTGCTAACGGTAGCACTCCTGCTTTACTAATGTTCTGTAGTGACCTCTCTCAGATGAAATACGCAGAATGTTTAATCAAAGTATTTTCGGTTCTTCGTAAAAACTGTGAAACAGTTGGAACTACCTCAGTTGCCTGTCGTATTTCTGTTCTTTGGAGGATTTGGTGGCTGCCATTGTATCTTCTGAATGAGTGACGCTCATAGACGCATTTTAATTTCCTGTTCGGCAGATTCGACACAAACACACTCGCGTGAAAATTCAGTTACGTACTTTCGACACTAATTCTTACACAGATTCCCATTCAAAAATCTCAAACAGGTGCAACATTTTTTTTAAATCCCAGTATGCTGTCGTCGAATCTCTCATTTTCCAGCCTTTATCTTAAAATTAAAAATAGACTAAATTTTAAAATAGAAATAGCAGCAAACCCTCACTTTTCAGTAAATTCAAGCCATATTTACCTGTTTAGTAAAAATAACATGAACTTTTGATCATAATCTAATCTTTTCTGGATTTACTGACAAATTAAATCACTCGTAAAATGTTTCAGCCGCAGCAGATTGGTTGAAACTGTAGCTATAGAAGAACATGCCCAGTGTCATCATTTTTTATAATAAAACTACAAAAAACAAATTAGAAGAAAATAAATGGCAGGCATCTATTTCAAATTTAAATTAGCCCAAAATGAAGAGAAAAGGGTTTTTAGACTTTACGTTAAAATCCTGGTCTATTAAAACAAATCATATCTGAGATTCATAGCATGTCTCTTTAAATGGCAATTATGAAATTTTTAGTGATTTTTTTTTTTTTATAGAGTCCCTGCTATTTTTCATGCTAGGCTATATTTTGTCTGTTTTGCTAATTAGAGAATAACGGAAAGAAACGTCTCTTGAAATCGTGAGCATAAATGGATAGTGGCCTGTAGTACCATTAGACAAGATTAGCTTTCAAACGTCAGGCAGGTATCAAGAGGTGTGCGCGTTTGCGCGTGCGTGTGTGTTGGGGCTGTGTGGAGGGGGCGTGTCAAGAAAGGATAATTTCCCTTCCCCTTTGGCCACTACATAAACTTCATCAATAGCTGCATCAGCTGATGTCCGTGTCCGTCCTCCACGTGCGCACCGGAGCGCAGGAGTCAAACACCGACCGCTTGTTCAGACTTGACTTCACGAACAAGAACAATGCCAGGGCATCAGTGGGGATATGGAAAATCAGACGGTAAGATCCTAGGCTACTTCATCCAAGCTCAAGTCTCTGTTGCTTTCAAGTCAGCAATGGATACAAAATGTTTACTATGTACATGTTTACTATTGTTTCATTTTGTAGTTGACAATTGCGTGTTTTATACTGGGGGGAGAAGCACTGAGGACTAACGCGTTAATGCGAGATTAGCCACATGCTTAAAGGGATGACCGCTGTCACCTTATTCTAACTCTCACCCGCTTTGTCCTG
This sequence comes from Acanthurus leucopareius, assembly GCA_029814765.1. NCBI lineage: Eukaryota > Metazoa > Chordata > Actinopteri > Acanthuriformes > Acanthuridae > Acanthurus > Acanthurus leucopareius. Next base: position 11,164,380 of record JAQMCX010000001.1, on the reverse strand, counting down.
CTGGGTTCTTCTGTTAGAGACATTGCATTGCATGTGTCTGATGTGTTTGTTTTTAAGGAGAAGGTGCTCCTCTTGCATGTCGTTGAATGGTGGGGATGGAACAGTCTTAAGTGACTCTCACTGATTTTTTTTATATTTTTTTTTTAATTTTATTTTAATGACTCTTATGGTCCTTATATTATGCTGATGCTTTCAGTCATTACCTGGGGAAATAGTCTTTGATCAGTTGGTAGTTTACAGCAGTTTTATCTAAATTGGCTTTGTCAAAGCTTTGTTCTATTGTCATGTCTTAGACAGTATTTAGTTAAGTTACAAATTAATCTTTGCTGAATCTTAAGTGCAGCATTGAATGTACTGAAGCCTTAAAAATGTTATGTAATGATGTTCCTCTGTGATAAGGTCCCCCTAATTGGCATGAAAACTACCCTGTTGCCAAGGGGAAGCGGCAGTCTCCTATTGACATCGACCCCAGTCAAGCTTCTCGTGACCCCAGTCTGGAGCCACTTGTCCTAGACTATGACCGTTGTACCTCCATCAACATCTCCAACAATGGTCATTCTGTCGTTGTGGAGTTCGATGACTCAGATGATCGTTCAGGTGAGAATAAAAATCTTCTTTGTTGACACATGGTTATGAATTAAATTACTGTTGCTTGAGTTTCTTGAGTCTATTGTTAGAAGACAGCAGAAATCACACCTACAAACAAAACCAGCCAATCATATTCTGGTTATACTTGTGTTCATACAGAAGTCACTCTCTTAGGTGCGGTCAAAAGCAAATAAACAAAAATAAATAGTGTAATGATTTGGCAGGGACTATGCACATTGATATGACCTATGCTTGTATGGAAAGGTTATTGTCTTTGAAATTATTGACAGAGGCCACAGTCCAAGGACAATATAGGCACTAATATCTGTTTGTTATCCACACGCAGTGGAAATTCTGTTATAAAATTGACTTTCAGTAAACATACGCTAAAAGGTGAGATTACCATGAGTTTTAGAAAATGCAAACCACGCGCATATCTGTCCATAATCAAAGGTTACAAATAAACCTGTGATTATGCTGCAGGGAAGTGCAGCCAGCAGTTTACTGTATGAGTACCCGTCTGCTGGACAAGAGATATAATAACCTCGGGTGATCTCAATGGTTATAATGACCCTATTTGCTTTTATCACTGGGTGGATCCACGTTAACCACCCCATCATTACCATGAATGATAAGCTCAGAAATGTGGTGTTGTTTTGGCTCAGACGATTTCCACAGAGCAAGCAACTAGCGATCACTGAAAATAATTAATGAAAGAAAGGAACTATAGGAAAACTTCCTCAGCATTTCTTAATAGTTCAAACTAGGTGCACAAATCCCCTTAACCTGCTGTTTTCAGGTTGACATATATGGCTTTGTCTAGGTGAACATGTGCACATGTTCATACATCTGACAGCATTCTGTGTCATCGTCATATGGTAAGAAAATAAGGATGGAATAAAACAGATTCTATTGTCTAAAAAGACCAAGTAGTCCAAGATCAGTAGTCCAAGATCAAGTAGTCCAGACTGATAAGAATATATTATATAATAAGTTATTAAAGACCTGACTCTAAATTTATGGCTAGTTAACATTAAAGGTACTAAAAGCATCAATAATTGTAATAATTAATCATGTTATTTCTTCAGGAAGCAATGCTAGCATTACCAAGGTCGGGATTTACAACATATTGTTTTCCTTTCAGGAACAGAATTATAACCATATTCATAACACCTAATTTATTCGATAGTCAAGAAACAAGTCTCCATAACTGTTACTACCACATTGTTCAAGTTAGGTTTTTTTTTCATAACAGATATAATTTTTCTTTGTGTTTTTTTTCCCTTACATCTGCATTGCAAGAAGCAGAGGATAAGTATTTTGCTGCTTTCATGCCTAGCTAATCTGTCCTGCACTGGAGTGGCCTGTTTGTCAGAAGGATGTCAGCAGCATCACAATGAATAACAATCAGATTAGAGCAGTCCATGCCCAGCGGGGCAAGCGGGGCAAGCCGGGCAAGCCGGAGCCTCAGTAACTGTCTACGCTCTCCTGATAATGGACTGTCTGTCATTTTGACACTCATTCAAGTTTCTTTTAAACCTTATCGGTCACTGGACCTAATTGGAAAGCTATGTCAACCTAAAAGCTGCCTTATTTAGCACAAGACTGGCTATTTGTGTCTCAGACCAAAGCTTGTGCCACTGAGCTCAAATGATAGATTTGGTGAAACAGGCTGTCTGCCTGTTAGTGCTCATGTCTCAGCTTTTAAGTGAGAAATTTGAAAAAAGTCTGGTGGGTGTTATCATGTTGACTCATCTCTGTGGTGTGTGTATGTATGTGTGTGTGTGTCTGTGTGTGTGTGTGAGTGCATATCCTGCAGTAACTGTTTGGGTGATGTCTAACACCCATAGAGAGAAGGGGTGTGGGTGTCTGCATGTGAATGAATTAGTTCTATTTTTTTAACACATCACCTCTCATCTTCTTCAGTGATCCATGGAGGGCCTCTTGACAACCCTTACAGACTGAAACAGTTTCACTTCCACTGGGGTGGAAAGGGCTGCCATGGCTCTGAACACACTGTTGCAGGAGAAGGCTATGCATCTGAGGTCAGTGTTTGAGATCTGAATACTGAAATGTATCATTGTCTTAATTTCAAAATACAAAGTAAACAATATATATATTTGGCTAGGGTGTGTAAGCAAAGTTTACTGTATGTAAACTTAATTTGCTATCGAATAAAATCAATTTAGAGCTTCAATACTTACAATAAAACCATAATGCTTACCATAGTTTTTAATGAGTTTTTGTGTGCTTCAGTGGGTGAGTTTTTTTATACCAGTGTCTAACAATAATGAACACCCCCCCAAAAAAATCCCTTACATATTTGTATAATATTGGCATGTCTTTTCTACTTAAAATCTGTCTTTAAAAAGATAATATGCATTATATGGCTAAGAGCCGGATGTACATAAACTCATGTGGAAAATGCTGAAACAGGAAACCCTCATCAGTGCACAGATGGGACTGTAACGAGGTATGCATGTTAATTTGTTTAACTATAAAAGCCTCTTTCAATTCCCCATTCTGATTTATTCTGTGTTCATATTTCCTCTAGCTTCATCTAGTTCACTGGAATGCTGTCAAGTACAAAACATATGGGGAGGCGGCAAGCGCTCCGGATGGCCTCGCTGTCCTCGGCATCTTTTTGGAGGTAGGATGTTTTTCTCAAGTGCATTTTTTTTATCCTTATGCCATCTCTTCTTCTGTCTCTTCTCCATTTTGTAACAGTGTTTTTAAGTCTACATTAAGTTACAGCAATTTGAAGAGAAGCAAAAGCATGATAATGTGTTAGTGCCAAATAATTCTGCATTCATTAAGAGTTTCATCTCATCTTTATTAATTTTGAGCAGCTTAGACATTATTTTTGTGCAAAGTTTAAACTGCACAATATGATACACAGCCTGCAGATACGGGCAATGATACCAAAAGTTTGTAAAAGATGTAAGAGAAGCTGGTGGGAGAAGTAAAGGTCACAAAGATGTGTGCATGACCTTATGAACTAATAAACTAAATGCTTCAAACTGATATGAGAGTAAGTAGAAAGGTGACATTTTGCCATGAAAGTTATTTTATGTTGATTTCTTACAAAATAATGGTAATTGCTCCCTTCACCAGTGTTGTGGTGTTGGAACCTTTGTAAATGCTTTTGATTTGCTTCAACAAAAAAAGGAAGATTAGTAGATTATACCAAAACTGTTTTCAAAAATCACAAATCAAATTCAGAAACAATGTTGTCTGTTACTGAAGATAGGTGACGACCACAGATGGCTCCACATGATAACAGACGCTATGTACATGGTGAAGTTCAAGGTGAGTACTTCAATTTTGATTTCATTAAGTGTAATATTTATTGTATGTGTATGTGGTTTTTGCTCTGCTCTGTGTTATTGCAGTAATAAATAAAACTGGTGTATTTGTATGTCTCTTACAGAACAGTGTCACAGATTTCAAACGTTTCAACCCCAAGTGCCTCCTTCCCAGCAGCCTCCACTTCTGGACCTACCTGGGATCACTGACCACACCCCCGCTTCATGAGAGCGTCACCTGGATCGTCCTGAAGGAGCCGATCACAGTGTCGGAAAAACAGGTGTGTGTTGCAAACAAGTCCTTTTTTAACTGAAGCTCATGCATGATATGAAGCTTCAGTACATCTTAAAGCTTGTTTGTTATTGTAAGTTCATGCAGCCTGATTCATCCTGATCTGTCTCTCTCATACTTTTTATTGGTAAGAGACAAATAGAGAGGAGCCTGGTTCATTTTGTCCGTGATGGGTTTCATTCCTGCAAATGCACTATTAACCTCAATACAGCTACCTCTGCTGCGAGCCAGTAGTGGGCGACACCTCTGGCACATGGTTTGTTGTCCTTGAGTGAAACCAGATCTACTTAGCATCATTGGATCAGTATGCCAGGTTTCCCTGGTTGTAGTGATTAGTGGTGGTGGGGTTTACCTCTGCGCTGTAACATGTCCAGAAATATACTGCTTTGCCTCAGTATGATGCTGCATTTGGAGGTCAGAACAGGGGTGGGCATCACTCATGGGGGATACAGTGTTTAGGGTTGACTTGTTTTTATCCACCCGTCTCAGCACGGACTTTAATCACAAAGTTTAGGTCTGATAACCCCAGGTTGTTGACAAGTTAAGCTGACTAACTGGATGTCTGCAGCACATGTCCTCCAGGTCCCCCTTTAGTAACTGCTGCCAGCTTCTGGATTATACTCTTACATTGTGTTGATATTTTTAAGTCTAGTTCACCATTTTTATCTTCAGGACTGCTCATTTGGAATCAGTGGTTTCCCTGATGGTGGCACCTGTAATCATGAATGATCTGTCGGTAAACCCATGTGTGCAGTTTGCTGAGGCTGAGGTGTAACTTAGGCCCTGTAACCTGTGACTCCAGGCCTCAAGCCTCTGATCCGCTCCAGCTGATTATCCTGATGGATGGATGACTGGATGGGTTCAGGGCTTTAATTGAAAATGCTTGCATGGAGACCCAGCAGGGAAAATCCCTTATATAACAGGGAATTATTTTGTTTTTCATTACCACTCATAATGGTAGATATGGAGCAAAGGGGAAATGCCAAAAAGAGGATGGAATTTGTGGTCAGTTTTTCGGTTTTGGTAAATCTGGTAATATTCAATATTTTTTTCATCAAAAATAAAGTAAATTGATGCCAATAAACATGACTCTGTGTAAGAAAAAAAAAATGATACAGCTGATTCAGCATATGATTGTTGTCCACATTTATTAGAAACACCTCAGTGAGTATCACAGCTTCACTTGAAGACAAGTGTCTCCATAACAAAGAACATGGGCTTTGTAACTTGTTCTGAGTCCATCCTACATACACCTTCTGCTGCCATAAATACTCACCAACACAGCCGAGCTGCTGCTGAAAGCAGTCCAAAACAAATGCAATGTTTACTCCTGTTTGAGTAACATTTGCAAGAAAACATCAGTGCCCATTTTTTTTAGGAATTATCAAAGCCTTTTTTTAAAATGATAGCATCATTTTTTAAATAAATATCATAGAAACAAATTGCCTTTGAGTACAAAAGCCAGATTTTTTTCTTAGTTTTAGTCTTGTAATAAGAATTGTTGACAAAAACATACATCATATCACCTGTCTTGTCCTTTTTTAATGTGTGTACAGTGTCTAGCGTGGAGCAGAGGACATGTCTAACAGAAATGAATGACTTTCTTTGCAAAATATCAAGTGAAAATTGCATCTCTCCATCTTTCCCAATGCAGCTGGGCAAGTTCAGAACACTTCTTTTCTCTGGAGAGGAAGACGAAAACAGGGAACGCATGGAAAACAACTTCAGGCCTCCACAGCCTCTCAAAGGCAGGAAAGTGCGTTCCTCCAACTAAAGTGACCTCAAGAGATCTGATGTCAAAGATAACAAAGGCTCTTTTAGAGAACAGTGAATGGATTAATTTGAGTGTGCACTTTTGTATACCTCATGGTAGCTTTTTTTTTTGAGGATTTTTGATTTGCTTTGCAGAGAAGGAAAATAAAATTCAGGGAACTATGATTATCATTTCTCAGCACATTCAGATGCACGTGTTCCTCCACTGGTCAGAAGCTTCAATGGCAAAAGGGAGGAGTCAGTTTAACAATGATTAAGGGAAAAATGAAAGGGATCTAATAATAGGAACACTTAGCATTTTACTACTTTGTGATGTAATCTGCAATAATGAACGTTCAAAAGTTGGATATGAACTTTTATAGACATCCAAGGAAAGTAAGTGTTGCTGAGGCAACTAAGAGCTGCATCAACAAGCTCTTATAAGGTGCTGTCAAATGTAACTGGTGTGTTTGTGTATCAGTGCAGTCTCTTTGCAAACTGTTATTGCACCACTCTGCCATCTGCAGAATTACAGCCTCAGTCTCCCTACTGATCCTGATTGATCCCCCCGCTGATCCAGCCTTTTGGTAGTGGATTCCCAGTCCTTGTAGCCATAGATCCCTTCCAGTCCAACAATTGCAACTGGAGTTGGGATTGGATTAGTGCTTAAACTGCTGTGTTTGGCCATAGCAGAGGGAAGTCTGCAGTCCTTTTTTTAGAGCAAAGAGGTTGGTTTGTTTTTAGCATAGTGTCTAGATTTAACAAAAACCTGCACTCACAACTATTTCTCACTTTGGATTTATCAGACTAACAGCAGCTTTAAGAAGGACCCAATGTATTCAAATATTTTAGTCAGACTCTTAATCTTTAAACTGCATACTGCCTATGGTGTCACATTTCCCAGTCCAGTGTTTCTACTATGCAGAAGGTAATGCACACTGTTGTTAACAGCTGCCTTTGTAAGAAAAACAGGCCAGTATGTAAAAATGTCTGACAGAGGCCCTGATGTTTCACTTGGGTCTGGTATGGCAGCTTTGTGTAATGCTGGTCCTTATTTAGATGGACTTGGATTTAACTAATTCATAAGAATGTAATTTCTGTACAACATTTCTAGAGAATGGCACCTCAGTTTTGATTGTTTTGTGTTGTTGATGTAAGAAAACATTAAAAATGTAATTTATGGGTGGTTTGAATATTTTTGTTGTGTGCCCAAAATCAATGCAGTGTTTGCTGGATAAAACAAAATTCAAAATAACTTGACTTAAAGAGCTAGCATCACATTTTAGGACAACATTTTTTATAGAAAAGAAAAGGCTTTTTGTACTTTCTAATTTGGAATATTCCAACTTCTGATTGAGCTCCAAATGAAACCTTGCACACAGACACTCTCGCATTTCATGGGGGTTGTTGGTGTTTCAAAACAACGCAAACAGCAGATTGTCAACAGGAGAGTACAAGCAGACATTTGCACTCATGAAATACAATTTGGCTTCTTACCAAAACATTATGACATCTGAACCTTGTACCTGGTACCTGCAGTATGTTTTTAATGGAGGAGCCATTCAAGCGAATGTTTAAACTCACTCTCAATGATCAGAAGCAGCATGTCTGGGTTTAAGGTAATAAGTAGTCAGGTTGTAGCCTGAAGGGCTGAATGACGGAGCGAAGGAACACTGTGATTGCAGTCAATTATTTACAAACTGTGCTCACTCAATAGTCTTTATATGGCCCCCTTAAATTTAGGATGATTATAGTTGATGCTGTCAATAAAATTATACTGTCATAAACTCCCATTGTGGCTGTAATATGCATAAATGTAATACAGCAAATCCTATTGCATAACAATATACATCTTGTTAAGGAAGGATATTCCATATTTAAACAGACTGTATGTAACTCCCCCTAGTCTGTTGCCACTCAGAGTGCTTTACACTGCATGCCAGCATTCACTGCTTCACACATTAATGGCAGGTGTCCATATAAACAGCCACACACAGAAGGAATAGCTACATGGAGTTACATGGGTTTCAATATCTTGCCCAAGAACACTTTGACATGCAGACATGCAGGAGCTGGGAATCCACCCAGGGACCTTATGATGAGCAGATGACCAGCTCTGTCTCCTGGGTCCTGAGTAATCTGTGACACACACATCAGATCTTATATTACTGTGATAACACAGAGCAGAGCAAGACCTACATCATCATATTATAAAAGTACCATATTCAGTGTTTAGTTCAAATCTATAAGTTGATGTTCATGAACCTCTGAGCTTTTTGGCATCCGACCCTCAGACAAAAACCCTCCTATAGTGGAAAAAACCCCTCATTATTCATCCAGACACACACACACAAACACAAATAAATTGATATGCTTATAGGATTGTATCCCATCCTGAAAAAGAGTGTCTTCCTCACTTTAAGTTTCAGCTAAAAGTTTGTATATGAACATATGTTAAACCTACATATACATATTTGTCCAGCAGATAACAAGATGAAGATCTCTTTGCAGATTAAAGCCAATAGATATCCTTATACATGTGGAATTATGGCCAAGTTTACCTGATTATAATAGTCACATTACTGAAATAAAGTTTTGGTTTATATAATTGGCAAGCGGTACATAAATAAGGTCAGATTTAAGATCAGTTTGATGTTGGATTGTAATGAAAAACAGCGAATGACAAATACGCTTTTAGAAAAACATTCCAATTTTTTTTCAAAAAAACTCAAAGCCCAGATATCACTCAAGAAAACCACCAAAATATAGTTATACATGTCCAAAAATAAAAGACACCATCCTTTTGCTTACAGTCACAACATAATAATTTAAATAATTAGTCAATAACACTTTATTCTGCTGCACCTTGTTTTCTTGCTTATATTTTGACATGTATTCTCTTAAACAGACTTTTTTTAAAGCTGTTTTTGTGTCATTTACACATTGTGTTCTCTGGGTTGTCCTGTAGGTGGCAGCATCTACTCTCCTTTGTATCACTTACAGTGAAAACTCTGGCTCACCTTTTACCAAACGCAAGGTTGAATTAAAAAAAGTAAAAATATATCACAGATAAGTGTGAAACATCTTGGATACAGAGAAATGGCTTCATTTGGCATCGTTTAAATTATGAGCACAGCAGAAACACACGCCTAACTTGCCTCCAAGGAGACTATATATTCTTTTTTTCTATCAGTAACATTTGACCTTGCCTTTGTCACCCTCCTTGCCACTGTGTATAAATCAAAAGGTTGCATTACCCCATCAGCTTTTATTTCCCTCGACTGCTGATGACTGTATAAAAACTCAATTTGCAGATTAATGAATAAAAAATGAAAATGTGTGTGTGTGAGTGTGTGTCTTTGAAGTATATTTAACACATATTCTCAAAAATCATTCCAAAATAGCATCAGGGAGCTTTGTTTGGACTGAGAATACCTGATCGGGCACATCATCCTCAGCCACAATCGATGTGCCATGTAATAAGATATTGCAGTCAGGCCTCAGAAATAGAGTAAGTCATATGTATTTTTAGCATCAGGGTATCTACTTGCTTGTTGTGGGGATTTTTCCTTGAGGCTGCAACATCTGAGAAACTTGTGAAATACAAACCTGCGGGACAAATGAGTAGCAGAAAAAGTTGGTCAGACAGAACAACTAAGTTTTTTTTTGGAGAATTCCTAAATGATCCTCATGTTTGTTAAATAATGAGAACACAGAGAAACATACATGACTACACAGAGACCTTTAACTCCTAACACTTTTCTTTGTTGCTTTACCATTATTGCTTCATCTATGGCACTCCAAATATCTAAACTCACTAATATACTTAAAATAAATGATACCTTATACATACACTGATCTCTCAAAAACATGGTGTGTCTCATTGAAGTGACACCCTCCTAATTTTGTGTCAAAATCCACCTGCTGGTCATTAGGAGTAAATGTCCTCTGAAGCAGTTAAGGAAAGATGAGAAAATTGCTAAATTTTATACATGCTCATTAGAAGTTACAAGTAAAAGCCCTGCGTTGAAAATGTTTCTTCAGTGAGCATAAAGTGAAAGTTGTATTATCTTTTATTGGATTTTTTAAAAATCAAACAGTTTTAAAGATGCAGTCATTTACCAAGTAGAGGGGGACTGACATGAAGCCCACATTGGCCCGCATTTTAGCCTACAAGTCTGAATATCTTTCCCTCCTCTGCTTTGATATTGACTATTATGTTTTTAATTTGTCTCTTGACAATACATCTTATTACAAAGGGTGGATACTAAATTACTTGAGAGCCGATTTAAGTACATTTTAATCATCACATTTATTTCTTATGAAATCTAATAGACTTTTACTGATAAAGACTTCATTTTAAAAGACCTCTTACACATTTAACAGTCACAGATCAAAATCAAAAGCTCATACCATGTGCAACTAATCCACAACCACCACTTTATCAAAACCAAATTACTAAATTACTAAATTACTATCTAAACTTCTAATCTCTCAGTTTTTATGACTCCGTTATTTACACAGACTGAATCACTTCTTCTGTTTCTGCAGGAAGGCATAAAATAGAAAGCTCCACTTTTAAATCATTTTTCAGTTTCCTAATATTGTCAAGGGCAGCGAATCTATCTGGCAATCAGTGAACACAGCCACAGTGCTGTTACCATGGATACAAACAGCACATGTACCACAACACAAATGCTTGGCCGGTTCATATCTCCCCTACTTGTCTATGAGCCAGTGATCCATCGCCGTCACCCTGTCAGAAAATAAAACCATACGGCAAAAATATCTGACGCTTCTTTCTTCCAAAGACCTCTCTGGTGACACGTGTGTGGTTTTTTTTTGTATTCATAGGGAGCTTTATTTAGCAGCCCGTTATCTATTTTGTGCCAACATTCACTGAATGGGTCCGTGATCTCCAACTTATTCCAGCCAAACCTCACACACACACACACACACACACACACACAACACTTGTTTTTTCTGGGTGGTGATGTTTGGCCTTCACCCAGGTTCATGGTCGTTTTTAAGGTACGGCTATAACAACTTGCCAAACAATATACGCTTTTTACGGGTTTTGTATATATACCAAATAACATTAAGGGTGTCAAGCGGTGGCCTCGGTTCACTGAGTGGATTGTAAATCACAGCAGAAGAGAGGAGATGAGGTTCCCTCTCCTGGGCACTCTGTTGGTGGTCTGTTATGATAATTAAAGAAAAACAGAGCTTCACTGTCATTTGGACAGAGGTCACGATCTGTAATACTATACTTGGCTGTCAACTCATATAACATGAAGGCTTTGATCTATGGAGTATTTTACAGAAAATACAGCTGGATTCTTCTGCCTGGCACTTGATTTTTAGGCCTTACATCTCACTTAGCTACAGTAAATGTTGATATTGACACCCTGACATCTGATCCCGACAGTGTGGGTTTACCCATAATTAAGCCATGACATGTTGTGAGTGGTCAACAGACACCTACATGGTCTTCGGGGAACTCAACTGACTTCATGCAGTGACCCTTAAAGTCAATCCAAGAATCACTGTTTGCACACGGTGTCTATAGCAACAAGCACAGTCAGCGCTGCATCACGGCTCAGTCAACCCCTATTTATTTCATACATGTCTGTTTAAAATCAGTGTCAGAAACATTTGGCTCTCTGAGCAGATACATGAAACCAAGTCCAGTAGACATAAGAATCAGAGATTTACATTTAGAGCTATTTCAGTCAAGGTTGATGAGAAGTGATACAAGCCAGTGATCAGTGAGGCCCATTATTATAATAAACATGAGTTAAAAATGGGCAGACAGTTTTTTGCTTCATTGGTGTCACTTCCTTGCCGTGTTGCTAATGGACCAATGAAATACTTCAGAGACGTACTTTTTGGCATCGTTACAGATGGTTTTATGGTGTACCATCAAGCTGACGCACCATGAAAACTTCATTATAATGCTTTCTCCTCAGCTAATTGAGGGGTCCCAACATTCCACAGTTTGTCTTTAATGACTCTTAGTCATTACACCTCTTTTTTTTTTCACTGTGGTCTACTCAGTGACTTTTTCACAAGACAGAGACTTCGGTCATGCTAGCAGCTCTGTGAAACTGTACTTAGGCCCAGCAATGCAAAGAGCTAACTATTATTCAGATGTTAAAATACTTACAATGACTATGCTAAAATGCTGGTTAGCAGGTAATATTTACCAGATTAACCATCTGAGATTTTACTTTTTAGCCTGGAAACATTTCCTAGTTAGCTCTAAATGCAGTTGCAAGTGGCTGATGGGGGGCAACATTATTTTTGTAGATGATGGCACCGGAGGAAAGGTTAAGGGGCCAGCATGTAGGATTTGGAGGATCTTTTCAGAAGTGGAATATAATATCCATAATTGCTTTTTCATTAGAGTATAATCTCCTGAAACTAAGGGTCATCTTTCTATTAGCCAAGAGTAAGCCCTTCATATCTACAAAGGGACTAGATCTTCTTCCACCAAGCCCACTGGGCAGCACTGTCTATGCTGCAGTCTTCTCTATGCTTGTAAAGAAAGGGATTGTGGGGTGAGGGGATGTTCAGTGGGTTTAAATCTGCAACCTCACCTCTACATGCCACTAAATCCAAAACACTGTAACTTGTACGAGTCATCAAGGTATTTACAAGTCACCTGAGTGGAATGTGAAGGTGTGTACAAAAATTACTACATTTCATCCATTAACTGTTAATTTGTTTACATTTGAGGTTTATAGTCAGAGCCACAAAGATCAACCTCATGGACCTAAGACCTAGAATGTCTGTGCAAATATTCATTTCATAGTATTTGAGATATTTCAGTCTAGACCAGAAGTGGTGGACCAATCAAGCCACAGATGATTAGAGAATTTCTGCCAGTATGGCAAAGAATAAATGTTTGACTCTAATATTACAAAGAATGTAGTAAAAAAAAACAACATATCAAAAATAGACATGCCCATCCATATCTTTTATGCCTATCCTGTAATAATGAATGAACTCAGATGTAATATCCAGAACTAATAGTGCATTTAATCTGAGTCAAAGTGAGGCAGAGTAGATCAAAGTTTAATGAAAAATCCAGACAGACCAAATAAAAAGTGGCCTTATAACTTCATGGGTCTGACTGGGATAGATCCATGTGATCGTCTCTCTGGACTGTCTCCAAAAACATCACAGGCCTTTGGCAAGTTTGATCCGTCCAGCATCTGCTATCTGCTACAACTCCCACAACCAACCACCGCTGACACATTCAAGTCAGAGGGGTCAGTCATGCACCCAGAAGCGTCACAAGTTTCCAAGATCTCTATCCCCCAAGCCCACTGGGTCAAAAATAGTTCCTGTTAGCCTTTTATAAATCAGAGTGTTTCTATAAAAAGGCCTTGGCTGACCAGAAACCTGGGCTAGAGCCACATCACCCTATCTTTAGCTTTATTTATGTCCTGGTGTTGACAGCACCACTTGCAGAGCTTTCCAGTCACTGTTCAATGGGTCACATGTGTGCCGGGCCCTCCGCCCCATGTTGGAAAGCACCGCTGAGTAAAAACGGTAATCAGTAGGCCTACAGTGCTGGTCAGGCTGCGTCCCTCACAGAAACAAACCGCCTAACAGCTGCTCAGTTAACGGCTTGATGATTCTTGCCCTCAGATTCTTTCCATCCACTTAGTGTTTATGGAGCTCTCCTCTGATGACAGATAAGCATGTCTACTATTGTGAAATGAATGATTGGCATTATTACAACTGTCACATGACAAAAGCTATTGTTACATGCAAGCTGTAAAAATAAATATAATCAAAACTGTGGCCTTTTTTAGAATAATGTAGGTCACACTTCACAGTATTCCAGGTGACTCCATTGCATATAAACTTCAGAGTCGTACTTGCTTTTTTTTACTTAGACTTATACTTTTCAGCCTTGTTATTGGGGGGAAAAGTATTTAGGGTTTTGAAAAAATCAGACAGCGTTATCAGAAAACTGTCATAAAACAAGGTTTTAAAAGAGGAATAGATAAATGTAGGGTCAATACAGACAAAGATCAAATCCAGCTGTATATAGGAGGAGTATAAAGCAAAGTTTTCCTAAAGAACAACATTTCATTTGGTTCTGTAGTTTAAGTAAATAGAAAAATATTATTATGACCGGACTTACTGGTTAGTGTGGAACACATTCAACTTTCCTGTGACCCTTAACAGGACAGGATCCCTTTACAGGATCCATCCATCCATTCATCATCCACCTATCCATCATCCATCCATCCATCCATCCATCCATCCATCCATCCATCCATCCATCCATCCATCCATCCATCCATCCAGATCCAAGCTAAAAAACAAAACAAAAGGTAAATTGATATTCTCCTATGTGAATATGGTTTTTTTTACATCTTTGCAACTGACTTTTCTTAGATTAAAGTCCTCCTCCACCCAAAAATGTGTTTTCACGTTTTTGTTCCCTTAAGTGTCAGATCAATGCAAACAAAAATGTTGTGTGAGCCCCTACAGGTTTCAAAGTAAACAATATACGGTATAAATAAAGTGCAAACTAAACTATATATTCTGATGCATCTGCTTGTCATTAGTTTTGGTGCAGAACAGACTCCTCATTTCCCATACATATCAAAGTTTATGTCTGAGTCCTAGACACGCAGCCTATGGCTAAATATCTGTACTGTTTCCTTTAGCAAGCCATCTAGATGCACACAGCTCTCCTATCACTCGTCCTGATACAAGCAGCAGTGGTTGGCGAATACACAGATCATGACTGATAAATACAGAATTTTTCAACATGTAGGTCCAAGGAAAGAAACAATTAAATGCCCTTCTGGCTATTTTTCAGAGCTTGTCTTTATTTTTCATGAGGAAAAAACAATGTTTAGCAAAATATTAATGTTATCAGAATATCTTTGCCCTCTTTTCAGGAGGGGGACATTAAGATCTTACAAGTGGAGATTTTGACTTGAGTAAGATGACTTGGACTCGAGTCAGACTCAATTCACAAATTTAATGACTGTAGACTTCACTCAACAAAATCCGAATACTTGCAGCTTGACTTGGACTTTGACATTAATGACTTGTGATTTTACTAAGACCTGAGCTTTTTGACTTGAAAAATACTGAATGCCCTCCCTCATGCCCAACTGTTTTTTGATTGATTGATTCTCAAAAACTGTTCTGAGAATCAAGTATTTTCCATCTTATTATCTAAATCATCTAACTTGACATTATTCATCCCCAGCAGGCTGACACTTAGAAACAACAGATTCACTTAGTTTGAACAAATCCAACAAGACTGAATCAAATTGCAGAAGAGAACCATGAAAAACTAATGTTATGTTACTGAACTCCACTTGGAAAATATGATAAATTCATCTCATAAAAGAGCTGTGCCGTGGTATCAACATCCTGCATCTTAAAACACAGAGTTTAGGGCTTGGAACTTGTATTTGAACTTGGGTCTCAAAACTTGAAACTTTTGATGTACAAAAACAATGACTCAGTCCCACTTTTTATTTCCAAGTGACCAGCCAGACGAAAATCATTGTAAATACCTTAATATATTGTATTAACAAACAGTTTAGATGAGCGGGTCAAACAGCTTGCAGCATTTAAATGTGAATGAGCGAAATCATGACATGACACTCTTTAAGCTGTGACTGTATTCAAGTCAGCAAAAATTTTAACTCCTGGGAGTCAGAGATCAGGCGAGGTTTCACTTTAAAGGAAACTCTGAGCAGCGGGTCACAGGACCTTAATGGAAAAACCGAGTGTGTTACTCCTCCTCAGTCTTTTCTCTCCTTCCTCTCTTATTCTAACCCTTCCATCACATGTTTTGTCGAGAACATTTCAGAGCAAGTTTGCCCACTCAAGGACAGTAGGTCTCATCCCACTCAAGCTGCAGTTCATGATTGATGGCAGAGGCCACATTTACATGAACGTGAACAGAGCTGGTGTAGGTGGACTGAGTGTGTGTGTGTGTGTGTGTGTGTCTGCATTTGTGTCTGTGTCTGTGTGTGTGGGCCAGTTACTCAAGACTACAGCACTGTTACACTAAAGCCTTAAAGCTTCCAAATGCGTGGGCTGCCACGTCTTCATGTCCAAATGCCTGTTGCTTTTTCAGCGTCTTTATAAAATGATCCTTTCAACAAAGTGAAACAAGTGCCCTTCTTTTCTTTCTATAATCTTTTATTGAACCTTGCATTGATCAATGTTGAGTCTGAGGAGTGCAATCATGCAAATGCTGGTGCCAAGATGGAGATGTGTCACCGCTTGTTGATGACAGTGTGGGATGAGCGAGTCTGAGAGGAATGATTGGGGTATTTTCATGTAATTGTTTTGCTGCTAATTCACAGTCTCTAACATAATTTGGGGCTTTGTGGCAGCTCTATAGGGGCTTTCCTCTGTATTGTAAATATTAATTAAAAAACAATTATTTTTATATGAAGATGACAGCTTACTTTTAAATGTTTTATTCATAAGAAAAAAAAAACAATATTAACAACATGCATTTAGCATTTTATTAATGGAAAGATTGCAGAAGCATGTAAATTGCTTCAGGTTTTTGGGGTTTGGAGCAACTTCAACAGGGAATCTGTGATTGCATCAAGGCACCACAGACCCCCTCAGGACCTCTAAGGAGAGAAACAGGGATGGAGGGTGGGGTGAGGTTGCTCCTGAACTCCACCATGTAGTTTCAGAAATTGAGAGCAGAACAAAAAGGACTTAATGGATTTTCAGGTGAAATTTTCAAAGGGAAGACTGACCCTTAAATCTCACATTTACTAAAAGAGAGGAGGTAAGGCTGAAAAGAGTGAAAGAGGATGATGGAAAGAAAGCACATTTTCTGTATCATTTCTCTTGTTTCCCCTGTTTCCCTTATCTCTTTTTTCACATGTCAGACTCATTAACTGTTCTTATACATGTGCTGTGATTTCTCTCAAAGAGGCTGCCCAAAATAACATGCACAGTCTGTTTACTGCCATGGTAAATAGAAATGATGCTTTCATGTGCATCTTCTGGAGATTGTATGATTCAGCACCCTTTGTACTGATCCCTGATGTGAACCTTTTGTGAACCTCTCTCGTGGAGCTCTCCAGTGGTGGAGCACACTTTGCTCAGTGCCTCTGTCACTCTCACATGGCTTGTTCACGTGTGCTATGTGGAATATATTAAGGCAATGATCGTACATTATGTGTTCTGATAAATTGAGTTGTGTTTGATGAATTGAAGCCCATTTCTGATTTCTGGTCTTCTATTTTAAAAACACTAAAACCAAAAATGACTTGATCAAACGTATTATCTGCACAGACAAAATCTTACACAGCCTTCTTCTCTCTGCAATAGACCATTAATTTTGTCTAAGTAAACATTACTGTTAACATGGACACTATGTATTAATTACAAATACAAAATCAGGCAGTTGTTAACATTCACTAGTACATCAAATCCCAACAAATATAATTTATTCCCCAACAAAAAAACTATATACTACTACAATGCCTTGCTTTCTAGAAAATTACTGAGCTTTTAAAAATAGTATTAATAAAAAATATTTCACAGCTGATTTTGAAACACAAAGATTTTTAATAAGAAAAGGGTCTACAGCTGAGAGCCTAAAGCAGGCTGGGGAAAAAAAGAAAATACTAAAAGATGAAGAATTTTCTGTTTTGTTTATGTGATATGTTGAAAAATAATATAATTATAGAATATTTCTAACCTTGTATGCACCCTTCAATTTATAATTTTACGTGATACAATTAAAAATATCTAAATATGTTGACTAAATTAATGACATCATTCTGTGTTTAATATTCATGCTTCTGTGCCTCCACTGTCATGTTGTATAAGTTGTCTGGATTGTTGCAGATTGGATGACCTCCAATAATTAAACAAATGTACTTCATTAATAGACGAACAACCTTTCATTGTGGATATAGAAGAAGGGAGGCAGCGCTGGGTACATGTTATTAGAGTGGGCTGGATTTTCCACTCAATACTAAAAAACTGAAGTCATTTTATTAGAAATTTTATGAGACATAAAGAGGAACATTTTCTCAAAATGTTTTGCCCTTGAATTAATATTTATGTGAACACCCAATTCCCTAATGATTTAAAGAAGAGTATGAAGAAATCTATTCAGAAAAGGCATATATAGCAGTTCTACAATCTGTAATAAGTAACTCTACTGCCTATTCACCACTGATGCTTTCAATACTGTCTATTCAATGCTGAGGGCAGCCTTTTCACCGTACAGTGTGGTAGGCTGTAGTTGGTTTTTATGTGCTTATATTCCAGCTGCTTTTTGAATCAAATTGTTGATTTCCAGCTTCCTGTCTTGATAGTCCACAATGTAAGAGTGATTACAGTCTCTGAAATGCCATAAATAGCAGAGAGTGACGCACAAACTCTGTCAAATGTCCATTTCATGTGACAAGCAGTTTAAACTGTTTTCCTGTTCAGAACATCAAATTAGGCTACTGCACTGAATGAGTAATAGAAAAGAGAAGACAGAGCTGTGAACCTTTGTCTCTCAGGGCTTTGTCTCTAAATATTTCAATTCTCATATGTCTTCTGCTGCAAAAACATTTATGCTCTTTATTTGATGGTTGTTACAAGAATATAAACGAGTTATGAATTTGCTTTTGTTTTCAGTGTGAAGCACAGGGGTGGAGAAAGTATTTAGATCCTCGAAATAAATTAAAATGTCTACTGGGTGATTAAACTTTATACATTTTATTATTTGATTTTTAGTATTTATTGCAAGACTGTTTTAGTAGCTTTTTGCTATTGAAGTTGGTTGAGATAAAACTAATGTTAACTAAGTAATTGGTGTAATCTATGACGATGAAACTCATTTCATAAGATCATCATATTTACACACCACTCACAATATACCATATTTTTTTTAAAAACTAACAATTGCAATAGTGAGGTAGAAGTGAGAAGAACAAGCACCAAAAGTTTATGTGTAAATACAGTACTTGAGTAAACTTACATTCCACCAGTTCGGGAGCAGAGCTGTAGTAAAATGGATTAACAGCTTCTCACACTGCCAGTGACAGTGTGATGTGAAACAACACAGCCTTACAGCCTCCTCCCACCACAGGTCAACTCAACCCAGACTGTGTCATGCAAGTTGTTTATTTTTCAGAATCTTCATTCACGATTACCTCAAGGAGATGATAACAATTTGGTGTTAAAGTTGTGCCAGATTGACGGCTAAAGTGAGCTTCCAGTAAAAAGTGGACAGCTGGAGCACATCAGTCACAATGATGCAACATAACGCACCAGTGAGTTGTGTCACCGTTGTGCAGCACCATTCCTGTCAGTGAATCAATTATTTGTGCAAATGGAAAACCCTAAGAGCCCCTGACCTTCCTCAACTGCCAGTAATTGCAGGCAATTTATATTAGTCAAACATAATTTACTGAGAGAGCAGGAGAGATGCTGAAACAACTAAGGGGAAGTTTATTCCCACACTCTGCAGACCACTTATTGCAGCATTTTTCAAGGTCAATTTAAAGGGAAAATGTTCATGTTTTTAACCTTTTAAGATTTAAGTTTCCATTACTGAAACATTAAAAGGGAGTTGATGTCCTAAAGGTTCAGTAACCTTCGTTGGTGGGAAGGTAGCTGGGCCTGAATATTGCTCAGATAATCAAATGAAAGCTGCTCTGAATGCAATCAGCGGTATTAAACAAGAAGATAAAAAGGTGTCTGCCTCCAGACGTGTGTAATCAAACTTCCCACAATCAAAATGCAAATGAGCACAATATATGAATCTGTACCTAATCTCTACAGCTCTGTAGCATATAGAGATTTCACAGAACATTCAAATGAACAATGAGCTGGTCTCTCACAGAGACATTTTTCTGAGACTCTGAGGAGATCCGTATCTCAGCAAATACAAATTGGACTTTGTGCCTAAAATCTCTCAAACCCACAAGAGATGAAGCTCAAACTGACTAATCATGTATCGGCCCTGGACATTTAGAGGTTCCTTTTACTAGAAAAGCGATGTTTTTTTGTGATTTAACCTCAAGTTGACCTCTACATAATGAACAATTAACAAATAGGAGTTTAATATCAACCCTTTTAAACTGATCAGGTATCAGGACCTTGCTAGACTAACCTAGAGGGATTTTATCACAGTCCGGTTGTATAAGGTACTTACCTGCTAAGAGGCAGATCCTTACCCTTTCCTGGAAGTGATTTCACAGCAGGAATTTACAATTTTCATTGAGCCAAAACAAAAACATGTGATCCAATACTGGAATAATCACTTAATGAAATAATATTTCACATATGCTGTCTATGTGTTACAGGAATGGTTTTACATTTTGTAAAATGGGTTTAGTTGCATGGTTGTCAAGAGTTTCATATGAGGTTTAATACCATTCTCTTCTCTGTACAGTAAAAAATGACTGATAGCTAGCTGATTTTAGCTTAGCATTAGACTGGAAACAGGCTGCTGGTGCGGTAAGTGGATTTTGTTACCTTGGAGAGAGACAAACTAGCTGCTGTTGCTCATTTGGAGCCGAGTTTGTGTTCGTCTCAAAAATATCAGTCCATCATTCACCCACGTCTTTCAGCTTTATTTTCAGTTTCCATGAACTCCTGAGGGAAATACCAGGATCTGAAGAAGCTCAATACTCCATCAACAAGACACTAACTTTGCCTGGTGTTTGGCAGTGTATGATTGCTTTTTTTGAGCTCAAGATTAAAAAAAAACCAAAAAAAAAACCAAGTTAAAGTTACAAGGTAGCTGACACACTCTGAAGAGCTGAGAGGAACTTCGGAGATTGTAATTAGTGGGTTCATTAGTAGAAGCAACCTCATTCACATAGTCATCCATGTTAATATAAAATGTTTTATTACAGCTGCTTCAACACTTCAGTGAGACTCAGGTGGAAAAAATTGCCATTGTGAGTATTTTGGTACAGGAAGAGTTGTGTAATATTTATATTAACAGAAGACTGTGCAGAAATTTCTGTGCAGCAGTACTGATACACTGCGAAGGAAGCCTCTACCAGACGCAGATCGGAAAACTGTCAAGTTTTGAGCCAAAGTAAAACTACACGATCCTACAACAAGCTTAAAATAGCTGAAGCTGTGGGGAAACTCAGCACAGCATGAGGAGGGATTAGGAAAAACACTCATCTGTGCCTGCAACACAGCAAAGGAAAACCGGACGGTCTCTTGGGAAAAACTAGCCACTGCTTCACTGTTTCTGTCCCTGAGTGTCCGTCCATATGTGGGGAATAATCTCTCATTTCCCAAGCTAGCTGATGCGATTGCAAATCTCACCCTTTATTTCTCCCTGTGGCCTTGCACCCCAAGTTGGCCAGCTGAGCCATCCCTGTCCTCGGAGGCTCTGTTGGGACGAAACAAGGCCAAAGTTGGAGGCTCATTACCTCCCAACCGTAACGCTTCACCCCGTGTCACAAACTAATCCTTTCCCCTCTGCTCTCTCATCTCCCTCAGGGTTCTCCTCGGTGCACTTTTCTTTTACTTGGAGCTTTGTCGTGCTTTGATTGGAACAGTTAGCTGGAGATATAAATAGCCTAATATAAATGGACAGTGGGTGCCTGCGCTATCAGCAGCATTGTCTGTATATTTGGTGAGTCACTGCACATAGAGAATGTCAAGTGGATGGAGGATCTAGTCTTAACACACATGTACTTGTAAAAGTGAACATGTAAATGCGGTTATTCATCTTACTTCTGCTCCATTGTTGCTGAATTTTTTACCTCCACCTCATGCATGCTGGATGGAAAATGAATAGCTGAAAATGTGGCTGTTTGCTACTTTACATCATAACAGTCTAATAATTTTAACCTGAGAAGAAGCAACGAAATACAGCTGCAAACCTGCACACAGGTGAGACCTGCTCCTGTGTAGGTTTATAAACTGGAGAAGTTATAAGTTATGCAGGAAACATAAACACGCTTTGGCTTTTCTGTTACTGAAACTACAATACAATGTCTAAAAATTGTTTATATTGTAGCTGATGGAGTCTTAACATTTATATAGCTGTCTCTAGATATTTCATTT
Source organism: Acanthurus leucopareius (assembly GCA_029814765.1). NCBI lineage: Eukaryota > Metazoa > Chordata > Actinopteri > Acanthuriformes > Acanthuridae > Acanthurus > Acanthurus leucopareius. The sequence goes on along the minus strand of JAQMCX010000001.1, from coordinate 11,142,384 downwards.
GAGGCCTTTTTCATGGAAATAACATTCACATGTAAATTACACATTGATGTTAGCTGAATTCAATATGTGCTGCTGGTGGCCCACTGTCATGCTGATCATGATGATTTATTGACACTTAAACATAACAAACCCATTTGTAGCCTGTTTTTAATTACAATGACAAGTGAAAAATGTTCTTTGGTATTTGTAGGAGTTAGGATTAAAAAACTGTCAGTTTCAGAGCTAAAACTACTTCTATGTTAAAGTCAGAGCTAAATGACTATCAAACTGCAACTTTAAGCTGCACTGATTCATTCTGGGGCACCACAAGTAATGTAAAAATGTTTCAGAGATGCACGGCCTTGTCATACAATAACAATTAAATTCCAGAACATTTTAGGTCTAAAACAAACAATCAGAGCCATAAATGACCTGCAGATGTCTTACTTATCTTAAAAGTTCAACAGGAGCTTTAAATCTCCTCTTTAATTCAGAAAAGGTGTTTGTGAGAGGAACAACTCCTAAAAATTTTTTTTTTAAAAATGTCACAGCAGGCTAAGGGATGAGTATGTAGCATCTATTCAATTTTTAAAGCTTTGTCTTTTTGTGAATGGGAGCCCATTTGACACTGCTGGGCGAGTGTCATTCAATGGACCTTCAATTGTGGAGCTATTCATAGAGACATTTGGTCTGAAAATAGCTTTGCTTGCCTGTTAGGTCATCTGGGTCATCATTTATGAAGCCGGCTGGTAATGCATTTACAAACACAGGACGGTTTCAGCCTGTCTCATTAGATTAAAAGTGTTTTGGTTTTGTAAAATAGAACCGAGCATGCAAAGCATGCAAAACTGAGCATTTAGCCACAGATCCACAGCACAGCACATTTTAATTATTGGGATGGGTTAAAGTACAATAAATCAAATCTCAGCATTTTCAGGCATGTTTCTTCAGATTTATGATTTTACAATAATCTTATTTTAAGAATTTATTATAATACGAATCAAAATGATAGCATCATAGTTCAGTGACCATGTGTGTTTAACATAAGTGAATAACAGGTACATACAGTGTATATTACAATGAGTAAAGGGCCAAAATTAGGGGGGGAAGATACTATTTTTAAGTGCAACATTTTCACTATTTTAAGTTATGACTTAAAACTTGAAATATTATGACTTAAATTTGTAAGAATTAAAATTCTCTGAAAGAATTAAAAGTTTCTCTCATAAAATTGTGACTTCATTCTGAAATCTCACATCTTTCCTGACAATTGCCCCAATAAACTTTGTAATAAACACACAGCTTTTAAACTGAATTAAGAGGTCTATAGCAAAAAAGGGAATAAAATACATACTTATAATATAAGTCAACATCATACACAAAGCACAAGCCTGAACTGTTAACATGCATTAAACATCTTGACTAATCTAAAACATCTTGTACTTGTGCTCTGAGGTCAGTGTACATCAAAACTTTGATCCAAAATTGCCATATACATTTATTTTTAGACATTCTCAGTCACTTAATAAATTCAGTGCCCTGCAAGCAATTTTGTAACATCAGCCTGGTTGGCTGGTGCAGTAAGCTGGACTGACTCTACAGTACCATCCAATTAGATTGAAATCTTTAGAGGAACTCTCTCCTGGTTGGTTTTGCTGGGCTGTTTGGGATTCTGGTAGGACAGTCTCACAAATATGACAATGAGGATAGTTCCTGAAATTTAAAACAAACAAACAAACAAAAACATTGAGAACAATATTGCTTATTTACTGATGACAGGAGGGACGTTTGATCAGTTCATGGCAAAGAAGAAGTCAGTTTTGGAAAACTTAGCACATTTCTTTTCAACATAGTCTTCTAATTTTCAGTGACCCAAAACAGAAACAGAGCAGGATTCAAGAACTTCAAATGCTAATAATCACTGAAAGAATTAAACTGCATGTGCATGTGACAAGAGCTGTGTATCTCATCTCCTTCTTTTGTAGGCCACCAACTTATTAACCCTCCTTTGTATACAAACTACAATTAATAGGCAGTATTAAGCCTTAAAATTGCAAACAAGAACAACAGCCCTGCAACAAAAACACCAAATAATACTTTTGTAAGACTTGTAAATGGAGTTTATTGTGCATTCTCAGTTGCACAGATGATTTTTATCTTCTATGATGACATTAAAGCTGTTTGCTTACCTATGACTGCAAAGGTGCCAAGCAGAATGCCCACTGCAGACTGGATAGTTGGCATGCCCTCTAGCTGCTTGGCAGCCATTTTGCAGTTCCCCCTGATGTTGCAGGGACACACCGTCACTAACAGAGAGTAAAGAGGAAAACAAAAACAACTTATAGGACTTTTGACGTCTTATGACAGAGGTTTTCTCACAAAAAGAGCAACTTACTAAAACAGAATTTAATATAGTAGTGAATTTCTGCAAAACTGCAACCAGGAAAAACCAAAGGAAATCATCTATACGATATACTCAATATTCCCTTACGGTTTGTCCCATAGCTTCCTGTATTAGAAGCTATGTGTTATGTTTATGCTATCCTGGGCAGACTACAGTCTTAAGAGGGCTATGCAATTACAAGCCTGGAAAAATCATTTGTAAAGCCCTATTGCATCATTATCAAACAAGAGCAGTGCTAGGACAAGCTGGCACGCAGTAGCTGATCTTTATTGATTGTTCCTGTGCTCACGTCCCATAACCTCCCCGTGCTCGCTTTGGCTCGTCAGCAGGAGAGGCGGCATTACCTGGCAAGTTTATGAAGGTGCTCCTGGGAGGAGAGCTGCTGTCAGAGATGGTGAAGGGCACGGTGTAGACCTCAGGGGCCAGGTATGGGATGTTTAAGGACAGGTTGGTGTGAGTATCTGGAAGGTAAAACACCGGCCTCTTTGTATTAATATGCTCTTAATTAACACTTTTGTATTTGAGTGAAATAATGAGGTAGCGGTTGCCATAGGTTATTTATGCTTTTGTTACCAAGAAAAATGCTTTTTTTCCCCTAAGTTTAATTTCATTTACATACCATAAAAGCTGATTGTGACAACCCGGCATAAAAGCATGTCTGTGAACTAAATGCAAACAAAACAAATATGTGTTGTGTGGTATTTGTGCTCTTGATTGGATTTGGTTGATTGAGAAACACATGCACAATGCCCACAATGCCCACAGCAATGTTTATGTACTATCTACTTATAAGAGAAGGAAGCGCTACATTCTGTCAAGCATTACAACTAAGTTTTGGTGCACTATGCAAAGGAAAAAGTGTGAAGTTAAATGCTTGTTACATCCTACAGGAGTCAATCTTAACAGAGATACATGTGTCACTACTCTATTTTTAAAGGTCATCACATGCATATTCATCGCTGGTTCCAGATTTATGAATCAGCCCGCTGCAGTGAGTCTTATTTTACATTTATTCTTCTACCAAAGGAGCAGAAATCAAAGGGAAAACACATCTGTACAGCTGAATGGCTACACAACACACACAGAATGTGTGAGCCTCATCTGTGTGTGTTGTCTTCGAGTGTGTGACTCTTCATCTTATCACTGTAAATCAGTCTGAAACACACGCCTGGCTGCATGACGTAAAAGCCCTGCGCTGTAAAAAGAAGTGCTCTATCGAGCTGTTTGAACTCTTATCAGAGGGTCTTAAACTGCACACTTACATCTCACCATCATTCACCTTCAGGTTGCATTTGTCAGTCAGGGACATGAACTGTGCAGCATGTTTTCAGAGGTTATGGTTGGATGGATGTTATGATCTGACATTTTTACAGCTTTGATCTGCAACCACCTGCCTATTAAGATATATTTTGGATGATGGTGATACCAAGAAATACTTTTTTTACATTTCAAGGTCATTAAATATGTTGGAAAGACCGGCAGTGTGACATTTCCCTTGTTGCAGCCATGAACGGCCATTGAGAGTGGACGTCTCATTAACTCAATCTCTACTTTGAAAAGAAATGTCAGTTATCTAAAAGAGGTACATTTGTGAGTCTCTGAAAGACATGAGATTAATACACACACTCACACACACACCTACACACACCCACACACGCATATGTACACACGCACACACACACACACGCACACACACAGGTGTTCATCTTTTCACGCAAGGCTGAGTTTGCGACATGCAAACTGCGGGACTCTATAACAGACATCATACTGGTAAAATTACACATTATTGGTATGTTACGACTATTACCGGCTGCGACCAGGTGCAAAGCATTCTGGGAGATTCCTTTTTTTAGCCTCCATTAGCTGGCAGGAACCCAGCAGCGACGCCAAAGAAATTACACAGAAGATATAATTACAGCTGGGCTCAATCAATACCAACAGGAACAGGGAAGTGAAAGGGAGAGATAAAAAAAAACCTGAGAGGGAAGCGGTTGAACTGTTTGAATGACTAAATGACAGACGTCATAGCAGTAAATTATTTGCATCAAACGAGCCCAAGACTGGCAGTTTACAATTGCGAGAAAAGGGTAATTACATTAAACCTCCCATCCCTGATAGAGCTGATGAAACTGTGCAGGAACAGGGCAATTTTCACATCCGCAGTGCCAGAACACTGTTTCTTTGACTCTCTGTGCTCTTCGATGACAGATCGCCTATTTTAATTCATATAAGTCAAAGGGACTCAAAACATTAAGCACAATGTGGCAAAGTCATATTCACTTCACCGTATCTGAAAATCCATTTATCAGTAATGTCACATTGCACACGCTCGTGTCCAGATGACATCAACTTGTCTTCTCTAGTAAATTACCTTCCTCACTGCGCATCATTCAAAAGCAGGCAGGTTATATCCAAAGTGGACTTGGCACTTTTCTTGGATCACATCAGAGGACGCAGCATTTACATATTCATTCATTAAATTCAACAAGATAATGTATGTATTCGTCCGTATTAAAGTGATATAAAAAATATTTGTGGTGACTCAAGTATGTGGCTTTAATGAGAGTTAACCCAGGTGAAGTGTCGACACAACTTGCTGTGTTTTATCTTTTAATGATCAAATATCAGGCAGCAGTGGAACATATGATATATGGTTGCTAGTTAGGATTTGTGGGCGGATTTGACTGATAACTACATTTATTCAGCAGCAGTGTGGCTGGCATTGAAACAATGTTGGCACCCAGAATTAAACCAGACTGCTTGGACAAATTTATTTTCACAACGTTTGTGTGAGAAACTCTTATGATTATTAAAACAGCCTTGTTATAAATGTGTTTTTTGTTTCCTTTTTGATTTTAAGTTGAAATAATTAATCTTAGTTTGTTTAATCTATCAAATCAGTGCAGCTAAGTAGCTTCGGATAGCTTTGACCAATAATGTGGCCTTGCTTCTCTGTCTTCTCACAAGATTTATACAGTATGTTTTGGGTCAGGTGGGTTTGCCTCACCATTAATAGGTGTTAACTTCCAGTTTCGCCGGACTGTAGCATCACTGCGCAGTGAGAAGTTGAGTCGTCCCCCATGCTGTGGTCCATCACTGTCCCTCGAGGCCAGCACCAGAGCTTGGTCCTCCCAGCGAGGCGTACACAGGTACTTCCATGAATAGTCTCCGACTAGCACTGGACTGTTGTCATTCACGTCAAGGATTTGCACAGTGACCAGGGTGGATGCAGATAAGGAAGCATTTCCTAAGACCACAAGAGAAAAATGCAAAAGTAAATGAGATGCTGCAGTTTTGTTGCCTCAATCCTGATATTGTGTTGTTTTCTAGATAATACATATAATGCTGAAACATAATTCTTCTTGCCTGACCTCTTTCTTGATTGTATTGTGCTCTCCAGCACCTGTACTGCTTACTTTTTACCGTCTGTCTTGATAAATCTGTATTCTCGAGACTGTTTCTTTGTGTATTTAAGCATGGACTTACTGTATATGTGTAACTGCAGCCTTTTTTGGTGTGAATTATCAGCAGGATTAGCGAAGCTACTCACGAGATTTGGAGTGAAATAACAATTATTCAGTAATTATAATGAAATGAATAGGCATTACAGAATCGTTGTATATAAGAGGATAATGTAAAGAAATCCACAGATAACCCACAGGTGGCTTAGTGTGTCTGTTCCTGATGAACAGTGGCACTTTGCACGGTCATTGAGCATTAAATAAGACTAGAAAAGCACCATTTACCCCATTATGAATATTTCTATTTTTAGTATTTAGAATTGATGAAAGTGTTCTTACGTCCATCCACTGCAATGACCTCCATCGTGTATGTGCTGTTCTCCTCTCTGTCCAAAGCCTGTACAGTCTTTAGTTCACCAGAATATTTCCCGATTGAGAAGTATTTTTTGGTGTCTCCCTGAAGAGAATATCTGTAAAAGAAAACATGGGAGCCTTGTAATTTAAGAGCTGTATAATAAATGAAGTCAGTAGTTCTTCCTGTAGCATTCATCAGTTCTTTGACTTGCCTTATTGGGTGAGAATCAGGGTCGTAACCTCGGATGGTGGCAATGACCCGCCCTGGCTCCTCGCCCTCTCTGACAGTCACCTCATAATGGCTTTGAGACAAGATTGGACTTTCATTCACATCATCTACATAGATGGAGACTGTTGCTGTGGATGCAGGTCCATATCGACCGCGGACCAGAGCCACTGGGTTCTGAGCGCTGAGCACAAGGATGTACTCGCTCTCACGCTCAAAGTCCAAGACCTGTGAACACATACACAGAAAAAGTTTGGTTGAATTTGTAAAAGATGAGATGCTATTCATGTGAAATACATCACAAGTTTGCAATAAATTGTGGAAATTGCACTAAAGGGACAGTTTAGACAAACTGTGGATAAAATTTTTACCCCAGACCACCTTTTGACATCATGAATCTCAATTGCAGTGTGTCTTTCCAAAGAAATAACTTCTGTTTGGTAAATTTATTAATTGTTTTTGTTTTATTTATTTAGTAAGTGAGTCAGCTAGCTATTAGTTAGTTAGTTATTTTTAAAAATGCACTCTTTTCCAATGAAGTCAAAGCAAAAACAAACAAGATGTCTACATTGCTAGATATCAGTAAGATCAAATGGAAAATTTAAGCTTCTTTGATATGGAATCATTTTTCCTAAAATTATTAGTACACCCAAGACGATTAAAAAAAAAAAAAAATTCTATATGAAATCTCTCAAGGTTCCAGCAGTTGAAATTACGTAAAGGAAGTAGGTAAATTTATGGACTCAATAACATTTTATAGGCACCCTAACAGACAGTTAGACACTCAGAATATAAAGAAAAATGGCATGTTTTCTTTAACAGCACGAAAGGGACACAGTGTTGTCCCCTGTGTCCTGTCCTTTCTCTCTCCCAAGGAAACTAGATTTACTGGCAGAGTTTTGCAGCTGGTCACAGGGAAATGAGCCAATTGATTCAATGTGTCACTAATGAAACATTTTCCATGATGGTGTACTGAGAGCAACTTCTATGCAACGATGCAATAAATCGCCTTTTACAAGGTGGAAACAGTATTTAAGAAGTTCTGTATGGCCATGAAATGGTTTTGACACTGTAGGGTGTTTAATATATAAATTCTATGTTGAAAAAAAAATATAAAAAAGGCATTTTACAAATTTATTGACAAACTAAAATGGTTTCACTTCTCTGAGGTGTACGGTATGAACTATATTTGCTATTTTTTTGTAGCAAAATTAGAAGTGGCAAATTTCAAGTTATAGGATTACTCTAATCTGGACCCCAAAAACAATAACCTGTTGCTACCTGAGAATTTGTTTGAAATATTAAACATGTAGTTTTACATGGTAGAATGGAAAGATTAGTCACAGTTAGTATGGTGTGTGTTTATAGTGCAGACTTTAACATTTGTCATACATTTAAAGATAAAGGAGGCAAAAGATTTCAACTTAAGGCAAATAAATCATATTATTTAATATTAATATGATATTTATGTATTTGATCATTTTGATGCAGTTTTTTGAATCCTGTCTTGAATTTGTATTTTCTGTCAGCTTTCACTCTCAAATGTGTTCTGTCTGCTGATGAAACAAGATGTGTTTTTTTTAACCAGCGTTGTCTGACATCATGCTGCTCGGGCTGAGTGCGTCTTTGTTGCCAGGGAGAAGAAACGCAGACCTTGGAGAGTGTATGAGTACTGCTGCTGACTGGAAGTGACGCATCAGACCACTCAGTGTGTTATCAGCGCGCCAGAACATGTGCATGGACTCTGTTGATGCTATTGTCACCTAAACAATATCATAGTCTTCACATGGTGTTACTAAGCCTCCTTCTGAATTATTCCGTCATTTTGCCCTAAAGTATGAGTTATGCATCAATAAAATGTTTTTTTTTTTATCATCACTACCTCTCATTCACAGTTAATACCAAATGCTAAGAACACATGAATAACATTTTCACATAAAGATTTCTAAAAATTACTATATTTTTCTTATATATTTTGTTGAGTTGTCTGCTTAAAATATCCTAAATGTTTCCAAAAGCGTTTAAATTCAAAGAAATTTGAAATTTGACTCTTGTTGCTAACTCCCAGGGTAACACCAATCAGATGGTGAGGAAGTCAGCAAACATGACTTAACATAACGCAAAAACTTAACGTCTTTTGTTTTTATTGTTTTACTGATAGACCACTGACAAAAGATTTTGTATTAATGTGTGTTTAAAATTGTTCAAAGTACAACAGATTAGTATCAAACTCAAACTAACGAAAAAATATTGTGTGTTAATCATCTGTTTACCTGTCTAATTACAAAACACAGCTCGTTCTGTGCCACTGACTAATCCAGTGATTCATAATTTTTTCTACTGGATAATTATGTAAGTCATTTTATAACTTATAAGAATTTGTCTCTATTAAAATGAAGCGCATTACAAAACATTTTTTATAAATATCTCATTCATGTAATTAAAATTACCTGACGTTTGTTCATTCTGACATCACTGACTGTGATTTTTTTTTAAAAAAACTGATGAGTCACTCATTCAGTTGATAATGGACGGTTATGTATTCAGGAGTTATTTGCTTATTGAATTAATGATAAATACTACATTAGCATGAATAATTGAACTTTTACAACAAACCTCAATTCACTTTAACTTCCAGCAAAGTTTCATTTCATATTTTCATTTACAAAATGCTTTTACACTGAAGTGATGACTAACGCCTCCTGTTCCCTTCATCCTGATTACATTGCCCTACCTTCCCCCTGGTTCATTACACACCTCGATCAGCAGCCTCTAGCCTGTGTGGTAAACTGCCATTAATTTCTGCTCACACAATTTAATTATTCACTTGGGCTGTGAGCAGTGTGTAATATCTAATAATGAAATGTGTCTGCCTCCCGGCGCTGACCTCACACTGTAACGCCATGAATTAGGGGATTTGCTCAAGTGCATTTTAATCCACTGGGGCTTTACTTGAGAAGGATTTAAGCTTTACTTTTTTTTTTTTTTCCCCTAAAGTAAGATAAATAAACAACAATATCCCTCCTAGTTTCAAAGTTAGTTACAGTGATATCTCATAAAGGTCAATACAAGGGCTTTAAAAACAGCTGCTCGGAGAGGCAAGAGTGTAATCTGTATTATATCATTTCAAAAGAACAGACGTCCTTGTGTGTTAATCTGAAATAATACAAGATCCATTTTTAGCTTTCCATGTCTCCTGCTTTTTCTCAGCAGAGCGCAACTCATAGTTCAATCACATTCATCAACTCCCACAGAGAGGTTGAAAATAATAGACTGTCTCCTGCCTGGCCCACTTACAGAGAGCAGACCAGTAGAGTACACATGTACACACACACACACACACACACACAGATAGACACACACACACACTCATTCCCCCACACATGTCTAAAACACCCTGCTGCTGGATTATATGAGGCAGACGAAGGGTGATGCTCCCCGAGGACAAGAGAGATTATTGGGCTAAAAAATTCCATTGTCATCTGGACTCTTTTTAGTTTGAGGCATGTGGGAGTGAAGTAATGACGTATTGGAATATTCCTTTTAAACCTTTTTGTCAGTGCGTCACATGTTTACACTGAGATATTAAAATCTTGTCCTTATAAAATTATTTGAATACACGTGACTGCTATGTAGAGATGGCTAGCTACTGAAAAGCTTTCAGGGCTGCAAAGAAAGCAGGAACGGATACAAGCCATCATTCCAAAAAATGTCCTTGACACCATTATTTGTGCATAATAACAGATAAAAGTGTTTATTATCTATAATTAACATATTAGCACAAACAAAAACAATCAATTTTCTCATCTGAATCTATTCAATAAGGTGTGTACAGAGGTAGCAGGACGGTTTGTGTTGTTTACCTTTGAAAGAACGAGAGAGACCTCATTGGTTTGCTTGTCGGTCACCAAGGCAAAGACCTCCTCCTCGTTTCCGGACTCCAAACGGTAGTCCACCTGCCAGCTGTCTCCTCCTCGAACATCTGCATCTCCTGCCAGCACAGCTGTTACTGTGGTGCCCACTGGAGCATTCTCTGAGATGTGAAAGGGCCCGTACTGATAGGGAGGAGATATAAAGTGCATAATTATCCAGTAAAAAAACATTCAGTTATACTCACAATCCTCTGTAAAAATACAGTACAGAGAGCCCAGAATAATGATAAATTGCAGTAAAACGTAATCTAATGAGATTCTTTGATAGATTTCAGCTCAAGTCAGGTTCAACTGAACAAAAAAAATGTAAAAAATATTGAAAATAATATGAAAAAACTGCATTTCATTGGCAAGCCAATAAAATAAAGACAATTTTATGTTATTGCCATTTATTTAACTTCAGGTTGATTAAGGCTGTAACAATCTATTACCCTCATTTCTGTTAAAAAATATCGCTTCATTGTCTTTTGCAACTGAATGTTGTTTATTTCTTTTAATTTATTTTTCTAAAATTTATGAATGAAAAATTCTGAAAACAGAGTTTCAGCTAATTTTATTCTCTGATCTATAAATATATGATAAATTGAAGTTGACCAATAAACTATTAGCTTTTCTTTTTCTTTTTGTGTTGACTATAATTCTCTACTAATTAATTCATGAATGGCTCTGCATGAACAGCTGTATTAAATATTAAATAACATAATTAAATATTTACATAAGTAAAAGGTTAATGTCACCTTTGCCTCAGGTGATGTTGCACTTTTGAGGCTGTTAAATTTTCATTTTACTCTGCTGCCATGTCAGTATGTGAATATATGTTTGCCCTTCTTGCCCTCCCGGTGTTAGCTAACCTTTATTCACACACCTCAGTGTGTTTAGACAGGCGTTTAATCTACCACTCACAGATGTCCTCTGGTGAAGCAGCGATGCCTCTGATCTGGCTGCCCCATCCACAGGATCCCTGAACCCTCCGCTGTCACCACTCAACTCCCACATCACCCCCCTATAGCGCTGCCTTCACATCGCCATGGAAAAAGCTGCACTACTCAGGCGTGACCTGCTCAAGAGCATTTTTCCACCTCTGTGTTTGTGTGTGTGTGTGTGTGTGTGTGGGCAATTATCTGTTTGCAATGGCCTTAAAATGAGCATTAACAATATTTTAAAAAGACACATGGTTGACAACCAAAATAGTTAGTTGATTAGCAGGTTAATAATAAAATAACAAGATGACAGATGTTTTATTAAAATATATTGAGCCATTCCAATAAAGTGTGTATTTAACAATCTCCTGTGTCCTGTTATTGGACTGGATATTCATGACAAAGCTCTGCAGCCAATTTCCACTGTTAAATTCAAAGGGCAGTACCTTTTCTCCCTGCTCAAAATAAAATGTTCCTTTGCCGCTCACATTGTCCCTGCTGTCTTTAAGTGTTGCCGTGGTCTGACAGAGAGAACAGCCAGAGACTGGTTCCCTTTTCTTTATCACTTTCTCTCTCTTAAAGTATGAGGCACATGTGGGTGAAAAGTGAGGGAATTTTCTGTTACTGACTATTTTTAGCCTGTTCTTTTATAACCAGCACCTACGCTCAAATGAGGGAAACCACCATCCCGTTTTGTGCTGGCCTGTGACTGTGTTACTGGATACTCCAAGATAAAAAAATAAAAAATGTTTTGGAGATGATTCCCAGAGATGATTTGTTATAATAAATAAATGTACTGATAGAAAATGGAAAATGAAAGTAAATACCAATTGGATTTACTTTTACTTGACCAAGTTATGTTTTGTGCATTTGGTGCCTCATTAGACAAATGAAAGCAATGAGACAACAGGAAAGTCCATGATCACTGCAGGTTTGAGTGGCAGTGTGGATGCCAGTGCATTCACAAATGTGAATTAACATTTTTATTCTCCCTCATGGCAGCGTTGCATTGCTCTGCTTGGTCTGATCTATCAATCAGCTGATTGGTCACCGGAGCATGACGTCATGTTGAGTCTCTCTGAATGCTGTTGCTTATTTTTCCACCACAGGGACATTACTGTTTGTCCTCTGAGCCCCATGTGGTCTTGATTATCTTAGGACAACCAAAACATTTATGTAAACAAGAAGCGGATAAGTAATTTATTTTCTTCTCTTTTTATGTTTTTGTAACAGAAACCAAAAACATCACAAAAGTACTTTTTGTATATTTTACGGCTGTTTTTCTTCTAACTTTTTTCCCTTTAACTGTGAAAATCCGTCAGCACTGAAACGTACTGCAATTAACATTAATATTCTCTGACCACAGCTCATGAAAAAAAAAGTAAACAAAAAAAACATTCTTCAGCCACCTTTCAAGCAAAGATTTTGTGTTTAAAATAGATGAACTGGAAAGTCACTTTAAGAGCTCTTTCTGTAACCTCATACGGGTTAATAATAAAACACCAGCTGATACAGATGTTTCTGTGAGATTGTAATAGCTGAAGCGTGACAACACCGGTTCTTACATAATATCTGACACCTTAATGGCATCAGTGTGTAGTCATGGCGTAGCTTTGACTATAAATAAATGAGTGGAAACTATCCTTAAAAGAAAGCTTTATCAGATTAAACTCTTAAAAACAAAGTCCACTCGGAGACCAAAGAACTGCATAAAACTGCTACAGTAACATGGTGCCATGGCTATAAGCCTGAGATTAGAGGGCATATCTAGTTCCCGCCAGGAAAATTAGATCAGTGACCTGCTGAGCGGATTCACAGTCTGCAGTCCACTTGCCACTGATGATGGCCTGTTATGTTTGGCCTGCGTTTTTTCTGAAGGTATTGTTTATCTGGTCCTGTGCAGACCGTTGGATCAGAGGTGTGTGTGTGTGTGTGTGTGTGTGTGTGTCCATTTGAACATGTGCTCTCGTACCTCATGTTGGGAGAAGACTGGTGGGTTGTTGTTCTCATCCTGCACCGTCACTACCACAGTGCAGGAGCTGTTTAGACCTGGCGGAGACAT
>JAQMCX010000001.1:11042674-11128946 GCA_029814765.1 Acanthurus leucopareius | reverse complement strand
TTGTGTGTTGTGTGTGTGTGTGTGTGTGTGTGTGTGTGTGTGTGTGTGTGTGTGTGTGTGTGTGTGTGTGTGTGTGTCCATTTGAACATGTGCTCTCATACCTCATGTTGGGAGAAGACTGGTGGGTTGTTGTTCTCATCCTGCACCGTCACGACCACAGTGCAGGAGCTGTTTAGACCTGGCGGAGACATCATCACAGCTTCTGTTAGTGACTCAGGGTCAACCCATCACACAAATAAAATATGCTGAAGGAATGACAAGTACCTCATTTTGCCTCCACTCACACCCTGATCTATGAGTCATGCAGAGAAAATCATCTGTCACTCCCAAAGGCTAGCATGCATACATCCCCTGGATGTTATAATGGCAAAGAGGCTACTGACGCACTAGCTTACAAAGCAAATGTCATGATTTCTTTCCTCCTTCTTCCCTCCTGATCAACACCTTAAATGTAATAGCCTTGCAACAGCTCATAATTTGATTGGCATTTTTTTTCCCATTATGACTCACAATGTGATTGGCCATTCAGTATTCACCATGACCATTTAATTAACAGGGATTCTGATGAGAGACCTGATCCTGAGAAGTTTATTTTAGGGATGCACAGTTTCATAATGGAAAAGTTACCAATTGGATTGTTCTAAATGTGGTAGCTCCAGAGTGAACATCTGTCAACAGAATTTGTTGGATATTTTCTAAATAAATGAAGCATAATAGGAGAAGCAGGACGATTAAGTAGATTTAAAAAGGTTTTAAACCTTTTCTATTTGTACTAAAAGATATCATCCAGCTGTAGCAGGTTTTTTAACCCTAAAAACATTTTTTTAAAAATCTTCCCATTTGTAGCAAGATGCAGAACCACTATAAATGCTAATTTCCAGGATAGAAAGTTCAGATTCACTTTATCTAAGTATGTTTATTTTTATAATTAATAGCTAACATTATTATAATCATGTGGCTCTGAATAGCTTGTATTTTTACTCAGAGGCAAAATGACTTTTACTTCCTAGAAATCAATATAAACAACACCGGCCATCCAGCCATTTGATCAAATTATCTCTATCTCTGATATTCTTTCCCCCTGACGTAATGTTCTACTTTAGCAACAGGAAATACCAGCAGCAGTGCTTTGTTCCTTAAAGAGGCAAAACACAGTAAAAATAGCATTAGTGCACTTATTATGGGACAAAGTGAGTTTGCAAAATAAAATAAAATAAAATGAATACTAATATGGGGAAGACTGTATTTTGCATGGATTAGAAATCACCTTTGGCATCCTCAGCGGTGATGGTTAGGGTGTACTGAGGAGCTGTGCCCTCCATGCTGTCTGCTTGGACAGAGATGACTCCTGAGTCACGGTCCACTCTAAACAGGGCACGAGGACTCTCTGGAATTTGTCCTACTAAACGGTAGAAGATACGCACGTTGTCCGTCTTGGGATCGTCATTGTCAGCTGCCTGCACTGTCAGGATTTCTGTGCCTGGGGGCAGATACACCAGTAAACACCAGGAAAGGTTTCATTTTAACATGGAGTTTTTAAAAACTTTTGTTTTTCTAGTTTTCTATTTTCAATACATTTGAATCTTAAACAACACTTTGTGATATCAAAGACACTTCTTAAAAGTTTTGTGAGTTCCTGTAACACAGCTAAAGAGCCTCAACATGTTTTTTCCTGTCTGCAGTAAGTTAGTCATAGCACAGCGAATAAGAGTAATGGGAAGGAAGAATAAAACAATTGCTTTCTCATTTTATCCCCTTACAGTGATCCCATTTAGATTAACAGATTGTCTCCTCCAATTCATTTCCCAGAATCAACCATTTTAAAGCATCAACAAAAAAGCTTTTATACCATGGCACAACACACCATGTGCTTTTTATGAGCACGGTTAGATGTGAGGGTGCTTTCCCCTTGTGTCCTGGCAAAAATCCCAATCTGCTTTCACAGAAGGTATCTGGCACTCTCAGCGCTTTTATCACTGCAAGATCCCTTTCAGTCAGGGTTTTCTCTACCTTGATGTGGATAATATTCCCACAGAATAAATGTGACCAAGGATTATTCAGAGGCTGCTTTCGATGATCCCTAACTTTTCCAGTAAGTAAATACCGGTACGTAACCAGTAACCAGTAAGTACAAATTTCACAGAGAAATTTGAGACTATGCATCAGTGTATTTGGAGTTTATGCACTTGGTTGTATTAGTAATTCTTGAAAACACATGCAAACCTAATAACATATTAGTTTTACTTTGGATTTCAACTTAAAACTATATGAGTAACAATAAATAATATCCTACAATACACAATTCACTAGACAGTCATTTCTGACACATGCAAAAGCAACAAAGTTTAGACTAATATCAACTCATACCTTCACAAAAGTTTCCCAAATATTCTTTGTGACTGCTAAGAATACAAAAAGCTGTCTGTTACCTCGGGCAGCCAGTTCCTTGACCACAGTGTGGTACTGAGCCTGTGGAAAGGTGGGTCTGTTATCGTTGGCATCACCGACCATCACTCTCAACTCCACGGGCTTGGCAATCTCTCTGCCATCTGGACGCTCAACCACAATGCTGATCTGGAACTGACAGGGCAGAAAGAGACACACGATATTTGTCACCAGAGTATCAAAGACACAGAGTGGATAAACATATCTGGTCCTGCAGGGGCTGGTAGACGAGTGAGGGGTGTGATGGAATAGGATCCTGTAATAACAGTAAACTGCTGAACAAAATTGATGAAAATGTATTCAGACAAGTGATGTTTGGCATTTAATGGCTCTTTAACACCTCTACAACTTGTCAATCATGTTTTTGGATTGATGGAAAGTGTGCATCTATACTCTTTCTATCACTAGGGGTCACAAAACAACAAAAAGCTCACTAAGTCTGCTTCATCTTTTCCTCTTTTCCTCATAAGTACATTTCCAGTAACCAAAGACCATTTATAACTACAATTCAATCTCATGCTGTGTGTGTTGCAGCTTTGTTCCAGAACAGACAGTTCAGCAAACAGTCCAAAGCTCTTGGAAATTATCTGTAAACAATCTTTAATTTGTAATCTTACTAAGAATAATGATCCTCCTTTTAGCCTGAGGTGAACAAGATTTGAAATGAAGCTTTAAGCTTCACAGTCCTTGTCATAGTACATTAATTATTTTTGCCCACAGGAAGGATACGCTCAAGGAACATGGCTTAAGTTTAGCCATCACTGATCCGATTTTTGGGTTGTTTCATCAAGTGTGTTTGATTAAAAAAAAAACAGACGGTGGTTGGCCTGCAGAAGTGTTACAATGGAGGCCATTTAATTAAAATATGATAAGTATGTAAATAAGATTTAAAAATGGATCTAAATAAGAGTTCTCTTTTAATAAAAGACATGACAAATTGTTCACTACTACCACAACATATCCCTTGTGATTACTTTGGTTTTAATAAAGAGGTACCTGTGAGAACTTGAATGTAATGAACTTTTACATCAGAGAAAACTTAGCTGACATGAACTGACTTTTTTTATTAGGTGCTGTAGATGTCTAGTTTGCAGTCATACAGACCTGATCTTGTGTCTCTCTGTCCAGCGGGGCATTGAGATAAATGACTCCTTCTCTGCTAATGGTGAAGAGCATTTCTGGAAACTCCCCCTCCAGACTGTATTCAGCCTGACTTCCACTCCATTTGACCTACATAAACACACAAACAAAAAAAAGGTTTGCAAAACATACAATGTAGTATGTATAAATGTGATAAAACAAACCATAACTAAGCTTCTTTATATGCCTTACTTCACATATTAACAACACAAAGGTATTAAAAATGTTTTTTGTACATAAGAAAAATCATTATGAAGTTTAAAACCTCGTAAGCTAGTCAGGAGGGCATACATGATGCATAAGTACAAAGCCAAGCTACCATTTATTTACATGATAAGGAGCTAAGCAAATGTACTGACAATGATGTGGAACAGAGAGCACAGCCAAAACTGGCTGAGGGGGATTTTCCACTGTGCTTTACAGCCCTTGACAGAGGGCTGTGCAGCGGGGCTGAAAGGGCCCCAGTAGCCATCAAACAGCACCCAACAAGGACAGGGGCCCAGCCGCAGCACAGCTGATGCACACCAAGGGCATGTGTATCTCCTCAACTCACTGTCACACACTCCTCCCTTGTTTTGGAGATGGCTGCCCAAACACTATGCCTTTGTATACACAAAGCCTCTTCAAACAGCTGTCTGCTCTCAGTGTTATGGTGTGCTTCTAGACCTCAGAACTTCAAGGAGATATGTTTAAAGAGCTGATTAATGATTGTGGACTGCACTGAATAAATTTATATACAAAACATCCATGAAGTCATCTGTTTTGCCTTTGTCATCGTCTGAGTTTGCAGACAGAGATGGGCACAAGCACATTCAAAAGTGTCCTGTTACAAATTAACAATACTTTTTTTTGTCAAATGTATAGAAAAAAATACAAAATACTGTATGAGAAATTGTATTTAGTTCAAATACAAGTACCTTGTTATTTAAAAATACAAAATTATATTGTATATAAATTAATATTATCACAGTTTAGGCATTTAGTAGCCTCAGGATGGGTCCAACTAAAGCCTCCTACGTTGAAAAGATGAGCTCTGCTGATTCTCCACATCATGGATGCGAAGTGGCCAATCTGTTAGTCTTGCAGGTGGGTGGCTGTGAATTCAGGGATGCATGCTAGATGTTTTCTGTCAGTTAAAGCAAAACTCCACTGACTGAGTGAACGGCAATTTGAAATGTAACTAAGGACACTGGACAGTAAGGCAACAGTGATGCATTGTTTTGATGATTGTTCTTTCTTTGCCAGTTGTCAGCAGGCACACACGTCTTTTAATTTATCCTTTCCTCTGTTATACTGTGTGTCTTTGCATGCAGTATCTCATATTTTGATTATATACCTTCATCTTATTTGAAATTTGCACAAAACACCAAAGCAGAACACAACATGATTCACTTGCATATATACAAAAACTTAGACTACTTCTTGTATAGTTTTTAACTGTTGTTGATGATGTTTTAACAGTTTAAACTCGTGGATGAAAATGTTTCTTATTTTGGGGTAAAATGTTCTATTACATCATGTATTTTGAGGATTTCAAACAAAGAAGTACAAGACTAAGGTGTATTTTGCCACAAACTACATCTTGGTTTTTTTTCCAACCAGCAAAATACAAGATGTAGTTTGTAGCAAAAAGTCTCAGAGGTAATAAAATACATATTTTAAATAAATTAAACTGAGATGCAGCTGATGTCTGTTTGCAGGGCACGTTCTGTCTACTACGCAGCTTGTGTTGGAGCTGCGTCACGAGCACCTTATGTCTGTGTGTGCTTTTTTTCTCAAAGCAATCCAATTCAGATTGGAAAGATTGGAAAGTAATCGGTTGCCGGATTACAGAGAAGACTTGTGTATCTATAAATCACATTATTATAAGCAAAAAATCACCTTGTATGATGTGTTATCAACACAAGAAACACAACGTGACCACCTGTGATGATAATGATGTTAATATTAATTGAAGCCTCATGATAATACAAGTATAGTTTGTAAAATTGATTATTAACTATTACAAAGGTCAAGCTGGGCTCAAACTATTTCTGCAACAAATCATTTTATGTCATGTGACTGTGAAAACTGACATTTCAATGCAGCTAAGAGCCTTGACTCATTCATTCATTCACAGGCTCTCAGGCCTCTTTTTTCCACTTTAAAGTCTCAATAGATTGCATTACTGAGTTCAAGTGGTTCTACTGATTGCATTACATAATCAAAGTTTTAGGCAAGCAATCAGAAACATGCAACAGATAACAGACTGAAATTAACCTTCCGAGCCCCAATGACGCCAAAGTACTGATAACAAATGCCTGGATTTCATATTTAAATTTACAGCCAGAGCTCGTTTGAATCTGATTGCAGAATCAGTTAAATTGATCACAACAGCAATGTGGAGGTAGTTCTCTAGCTGACTTTTACACAGATGATGGCGGAAATTAATGAGGCTGGCAGATGATGTTGAAATGCCGTCACACTGTGGACGCAGTCAGCATCAGCATAAGACAGCATTTGTCACAGATGAGTGGAAGTGGACGAGCCTGCTACATTTGTCTGAGACAGTGGGGGAGTTCAGATCCACAAAGTGGGTATTCAAACATGAATCTGTGTATGTGTCATCACAGCGGTTAGTCCCACCTCCTACTGAGCACAGCAGTACAATCATTCAGCGTGGGAGAAATGAGGCTTCCCCAAAGTACACAGCCATGTTGAACTAATGCAGTTTGGTGTGATTTAGCTCTGGACTGGGGACAAAAAGGGCACAGTGACTATATGTTTTTAATTTTTTTTTTATGTGGATGGTTAAGTGGAGGCTTAATTTCTCACTCTCTTCACACATTTTTTATTAGAGATGAAAGTGGATACACTGAGGGACATCTGCTCGGTGAAATATTTTCTCATAGCCTCATTTGCATTTGGAGGCACAGATGCTATTCTTTAAAAAATTTATGAAAATTAATTGTCCTTTTAAAGTCACCAAGATGTGTATAAAAGCAATGATTGTTAGATGTTAAACCTAGAAGACAAATAGATTCGAAGTTGCCTTTGAAAATATGATAAAAAGAAAAAAAAGGAAAAAAAAAACAATCGTGCCCACACTCGTGAATCCACACGTTTTCAGTGGGTGGAAGGGGCTGTTAGAACAGGAGAGATGAGAGGCTGAGGGCGAGTGTGGGGGAGGTGGGACATAACAGGAGGAAGGGGGGGGGGGGTATTGTGAAGTACCTACTGGCCACAGCGACTCACAGATCCTGCACAATGCATTCAATTCAGCCTCAGAATCACCTTTGTTTCCAGGAGCGTTTGAATAAAGTTTATTTCTTTGTCGGCCGTGGAGACGCACAAAAATTCCTCGCAAATGATAACAATCAATGCTGGATGAGTTTTTTTTTTTTTTTATTCTCCGTGTACAAAACCTCTGAGCGCTTTTGAGTTATTTATAGACATGCAGCTGATATTGCTGATATTATAACAAGCAGAAAGGTTAGACAAGTCCAGGGACGGACACAGTGATATGTTAGAAGAACCTGAGGGAAATTTTTATACTCAATTTACATTACAGTACTGCAGTAATGTGCGACAGCAGTGTTAACATAATGGAAACTGCCTGAAGTGAAAGCACTGGATAGTGATCAGATTTTATCATGTGATACTTTTTGGAGTCGGTCCACAATGCAACAGTTACTGAATCTGTGTGCTTAGAAATGACTACACTCCAAATTTTATTTGTACACAGCATATCTAGGATTGGATGTGAAAATGTGCCTGTGTCCTCATGAAATCACTGCTGTAGCTTCCTCTGAGCTGTTCAGTTGTTCAGCAACAAATTTCCATTTCAACAAGCTTAAATGTTTTTTGTAACTCAGGCCTTTTTTTATGAATTGTCTCATGCTGCAAATGATTTTCTTGATTAATAAAATTAAACTGTTTAAAACAAGTGTTTTTCTCAGTGCAAGATGATCATGTTTCAATAAGTCATCTAAAGCATTTAAAACTTCAAAAATATTCAGTTTACAAGGACATAAAATAACAAAGAAAAAGCCTCATAGCAACACAACTGAGAGGCTGCAAACAGAGAATGTTTGACATATTTGCTTAAAAAATCATTAGAATTTTTTTTAAATCAAATATCAATTATCAAAATAGCTGCAGAAATATTTTCTGTCAAAGGATTTATTAATGGATTTGCCAAAGCAAACTTTAACAGGTGAGATATTAAGCAGGGATGCATGCAAAAAACTATTTAAAATGATAAATAATGTTATTGAGTCTGTTGAGTTGGTCCAGCATTCTCTCTGTCTGACATAACAAACTGGAGGACTCATACTGAGCTGTACAATATGATTAAAATAACATATGTCAAGTTTTTTTAAGGGTGGATTTTGCCTTTAAACAGTCAGGTTTGTATAACACCCGTTAGCCTGGTGGTGGTGGTGGTAGTGGTGGTTGGTGGGTGGGTGGGAGAGTGAATGATTATGGGAGTTACAGTGACTCAGTCCGGAGGTAGCCTGAAAGGATCCATGGCATTTGAACAGCATCAATAATTCAGTGTTTGGTCACTTAGGAGGACCCAAGAGGCACTAAAAACAGCTACTGGCAATATGATGCCACTCCACTCAGTCCAGGTTATTGACAGAGTTTGTTTTATTGTAAGATGATAGTGGACAGTGGACAGCTGGAAATGTTTAACAGGAAACTCAGCACTTGCTCCAAAATCGTTGCGTGATTTAAAGTAAAAGCCGTATAAGTAAATGTGGTTTTAATTTAGTGTTTCAGAGTGGATGCATGTTTTTCTGCCTCACCTGTGAGATAGGGATGGGGTAGGGGCCTGGGAGGTTCTCCTGAAGTCGTACAGGGTCAGGCGATGCCCATGTGTTTCCAGTCACCTCCACAGTAACGATGCCGGTGGTGAAGAAAGCGTTCGCTTTCCCAGTCATGTCCTTCACCATCACTGAGAGCTTATAACGTCCGCACATCTCAGGGTCCAGGGTCGAGGCTCCTGGTGGTCACAGTGGGACAGATGAGACACAAACAGCTTAATCAAAGCGAGTCTTTAAATTTTATCTCAGAATTGAACTCTTTCAGAAAGACTTGCACAGTATTAAACTGCATTTAATGACATGACGTCAATGCATCCAATTATGTGAGAAGCAAGTATTGCAGGCTAAAAATAACCCATTAAAAAAGACATAAAAACACCAGATAATAATGTTATGACCTGTGGATCCATATAATAAAGTGGAGGACTATATTTTCTCTCAGATAACGAAGACATTGCAAAAGTTGTCTGCTAAATTTAACATGTCCATACTTTTCATAGCCATCCAAGTTCTTTATTCATTATTTCACTTTCAATTTCTTGCTTAAATGGAAAAGATATAATATTAACAAGCCCCCAGAAAGGTAATCATAGCCATCAGTTATGGCCAGCCTGAAAATATAAAATATAAAATCAAGGAGGTAATTGACAATTTTCACTTCTACCTAGAGGCTCTCTAGAAACCAGCAACAGCAGGAGTGTGTAAGAGCAGTGTGGGCCGGAGGAGACCAGCAAGTGTGAAAGTAATCCAGCTCCTGCTGAGCCTTAACAAAGGGCAATACCAGAGCTACAGAAATAGCAGCAGCATACAGGACTTCACTGTGTGTGTGTGTGTGTATGTGTGCATACTGTAAGTACATGTCTGTTTGCTTTGAAGTATCATGGCATATAACTGCATTTTTTTGTATCATATCTTAAATATTTTTTGCATTTATTTCCTTAGGTAAACTGCAGCAAGGCTGAATGTCAAGTATCTCTAAACCCATTTTGATTATATCCTAACAATTGTAATAACAATTACCTACCAGGTATATAAAAAGAGGGTTCACGTCTCTGCATAGCTTGTCTTTGGGACCACCAATCAGAGTCCCTTTCGAAGGATTCAAAAACTTGATAGCTCATCCCAGAGCTTTTTCCCAAATAAGCTCTATGTTTATTAGAAAGAGCCCAAAAGCCCTCTGGGTTCCAAGGCCAACATCAAAAGTATTCAGATTGTAAGAAATCGGTAAAAAATATTTTCACTTTTCTATATATTACAATGCCAACAAGCAAAATATTTGATTAGAACACCTTAAATGTATTTTTTTTAAATAGGCCATGGGAACAAAAGCACAAAAACAGAATCTGGAAATAACTTGATACTTTCACCAGAGTCACCAGTTGAAACTGACCATCCTCAGTGAGGGAAACCTCTCCGGTGACGGAGTCGATGAAGAACATTTGGCTGGAGGGAATCCTGGGTGTCTGCTCCATCAGCCTGAACCGTAGCTCAGCGTGAGGGGTGTTGCGGTCATCACGGTCCAGCGCCTCCACCTGCATGAATGGGATCCCTGAAACACAGGTGGTGCAGGATCAGAAATGTGAAAAAAAATGTTGCATGTTTTAACACTGATGTCCCTCCTCACCACAAACTCAAAACACATTAACTTTATCATTTTATATGAAAAACAAACATAGTACAAATTAGGAGACAAAAAACAAAAGACATTCAAGCACTTAAAGTATCTGTCTGGTTCTATATATCAATACATTTTTATTAGTATCAAGTGAAAAGAACTATGAAAAGCCTGATTTGCACATTAGAAATGAAACAACATGATGGGTGTTGTTGCTATTGTTAGTTATTGGTTCATAAGTTTACGATGATGAACTTCAATACAAATGATATTTCTCTTGGCAAAGATAAACTGCACATAGAAAAGGCCAGAAGGATTGTTTGTTGAGGGTTCTGCAGCCCCATGTTTCACATTTACTGGCAGTGCTTTTAATGTCCTTCTCTTCCAAGAACAGAGCGCATTCATTAATTCAAATAAAATACATTTAGGGCGCTGCATCTGCCATTGCTAACCCTTGTGACAGTTTGCAGATAAGTCTATTTTTAGCTCGATCAAAATGTAACTGGTCCAGTTTTCCCCATCATTACTTCTATTAATACTGAGGTTATGGGTAAGCTGCAGTTCCCAGGGCTCCATTGAACATGTTATCAGCTGTTTAGTGTAGAACTGAATGACTTTTTTGTATTCCGTGTAGCAGGACTGAGAGATGTAACCAAGACTGAAAAAGGTTGTGCAACAGGATGACATCAGTGCTCAAGGTTTCAGTACCTTTGAGAAGCCCGAGCTGCACGCTGCCTCTCATGCTTTCTTCTATGAAAGTGGGCACGTTGTCGTTCTTGTCGATGACACACACTTCAATAGTGAAGCTCTGTCTGTGCACTGACGTTCTGAAGGACACCTGCAACACACAGACATGCACACATAGTTTCAAAAAATACTCTAGAATTGGTATGTGATTTATTACTGAACATAGGCACATGAACCTCATATGAACGAGAAAGAATACGAAAAAATGTGGAGCGTCTCAAATAAATGAACCACGCATTAGCCGAGACATTTACAGGAAATTTCCTTCACTTCTTTGTTATGAAAGGACACAGTTTGAAAAGCTACCTGCAGAGAGTAAGACGGCTGTTTCTCTCTGTCCAGTGGCTTCAGAGCGTACAGAAACTGAGCATCAACTCCAAATATTCCCTCATCATCCCCCGTTACCACCAGGTCGCTGTAATTACCTGGCAGACTGTGAAGCTGAACAGAACAGGGCAAAATTCATTAAACATTAGTTTGTATTCCTGTTAAAAATCAAGCCGTGTGCACGAATAATAATGTGTAGGAGTACTGGAGCAGCAGGGTAGTTACTGCAGCCACAGGTGATTCCATTTCAATCTGTGATTTAACAGGAAGTTCAATTGAGACTGAACAGAAAAACGTGACTCAACCTGGACTCTGGACTCAACTATATGTACTGTATTTGTTTTTAGAGCTAAGTGGCTTGTTGATCTAGTTTACTGACCTCAACTGTTGTCTCAAAACTATTAAGAAAAAAACACCAGTAATGTTTTGCCGGATGACATGTCCATTTATTACCATGAACATGGCCACTGTAAGTTATTTTGAGTCAGCTCCACTTACAGCATCTTGCTGCTTTAAATACTGGCTAGAACAGTTTGCACAAACTTTAATTTTTCCACTGATGAAAATAGTCCTGAACAAATACACTATTTAGTGCTTCTTCAAAAACTTTTACTATTAAATTGTAAATTGTGAATTGGTTTAAAAGATTAATGTCTTAGTGTAAATTAATGGGTTTGGGGCTGAGTGCCACAAAAATGGTAGAAGAGTATTAGATTGATCAGCATTATTTTTTGTTTTTTGGCCTCTTTATGGGATTTCTTGACAAAAATACAAAAAAATAGCAATTTATGCCATCTCAATCCTTTAAATTTTGCCAACATCCTGCCACTTAGTTTCTCTGAAGACTGAATTATTGTTGAGACGGTTTAATACATTGCAAGAAGGTTCAGTCTAGATAAGTAGGAACAAGGTCCAGATGTTTTAATTTCCCTAAATGAAATTCCTTTTCAAAATCAGAGTAAGTGCTGTTTTGTGGCTGTTACTTTGCAGTTGCCTATAAGATGAGTAAAAACACTGCAACGCTTTTGTGCCTTTTAAGGCTTGAAAAATTGCTAATTCAAGAGAAATTCAAAAAGAGAGCTGACTAATGGATCCCTCTCTGGTATAATCATAAAGAGCTCTTACTGCACACAAATCTGGAGCAATTAGTATGTTCTTTTATTTTTACACTCTCCATTCATATCATGAAGTGTGAGTGTTATTGTCCAACTTCTCCATTCTGGCCATTAACAGGCTATCTGAAGAGTGTTCATGGAACTCGTTTTAGCTGAAAAAAAACGACGATGTGTCATACAAGACGTGCTGACGTCACAACACAGCCAATTAAAGTGCCATACACTCATGCTGTTGCACAATCCAGAGGACGTCTGAGTGACACGTATTAACAAATCCCCCCCTCCGCCTGCCACCCAGCTGGACTGAAAGCAGAGGCTGGGTCTAATGCATGAGGAGCATTGTTAACACACCACTTATAGCCCCCTGATGACGGAAGCACGTTTATACATCCTTAACCTCAAGTGAAGATGAAAGAGGAGGCTGATGAGATTCTGACACACTATCTACCTTGATTTTCTGCTTAAAGAGCAATCATGGGTATTTCATCACGTTCCTCATCACTAAAAGACCATTAAGCTCAAAAAGCTGGCAGGAGCTCCATTTACTTGGTTTAATCTTTACAAAACTTAGTAATTCAATGTTGAAAACTCCTCAGCGCACTTTGCATTAAATCTTAATGAATATTGACATATTACTCTCATAAGCAGGACTTCAAACATTCCAGCAGTCCAGAATTAGCCCAGATTTGCTTTTTGCTGTCAACCTGCATTTAAAATATCTATATTCATGAATATGACAGATTAGAAAAAAAAGCTCCCACTAAATACCGCATGTTTTCAATGTATGCTGGATTTTTCACTTGTATCTAATGCTCTCCTGTCCATGGTGGTACTCAAAAAAATAAGGTTCAGATTGGAAGAATGGATCAATTTTAAGAATCACACATCTAATATTTAATAAGACAGCCATAAGCACAAGAAGAACATTCTATTGGCAGACTTAAGTAAATTAAAAAGCCCTACCTTGGCTAGATACCATGGGAAAATACCGTCATAGTTTTCAGGGACGCCAATTTTTACATTTGCTCCAGAGCATGGTGCAAATGTGTGAAGTATCACCAACTGTGAAATAACATATTTAGTGTCTTAGAGACATTACTCATACTGTAATTTGCTCTTGTATACAAATGAACAAAGTATATCAGTCAAAAGAAGTTAGAAGAAAAGGGCATCATCTTACTGTTAGAGCTGGGATGAGCATTGGTGAAACTCCTCTGTCAGCCATGAGACCCTGTAAATGTGGCATATTCACAGCATTTCTAACCACATGGCTTCAGCCCAACAATCAACACAATTTCTGTCTCGTTACTGATTTACCGTCATGGAATTTTGTCATACACACATATTTCACAGTTGTACATGTCTAACGGCCTGATTTTAAATGTGTAACCACTTGCAAAGTCATTAAAGCAGCATTTGAGCCCCCAAAACAGACTACAGCCACAGTTAATATGGAGGTAAAACTTTTTTCTGTTGGAATAAAGCTGGATAATAAATTATATAGGTTTGTTAAAGTCTTCATGTCAGATATCTTAAATACAGCTGCTAATTTTAGCAATACCAGATCGTATGATGTAGTGTTAAGGTATACTCATTAACTCCCATTTAAGTCTTATACCAATATGCTGTTTCTCACAAACAGCAGATGATACCAGCAATAAATGATGGCAAAATAGTACCATCGGTTGAGAAGCAAGAAGTAAAGCAAAAACAAAACATTTTGTATCTTACCTTTGCCAAAGGTAGTGTGTGCTCCCTCTGAGAGCTGTGAGAGGACTTCAAATTGGGTGGAAAAATTGCGTTCTTGTACTCTTTTGGTGGATTAATGGTTAACACCTTCAGATAAACATGCTTAACTACCTTGTTTCCTTCCTGTAAAAAAACCAATGGCCAGCAAGGTTCCATTTCACTGATAAAATCAAATGAATATTCACGAGGTTGTCAACAAACGTCTTCTCCTTTGTTGCATTCTGCTGAAGTGAATACTTTGCTTTAGGATGAAAGACAGAGAGATGTTTTTATGATTTGATTTTGTATTTTATTGAAAAGGGAAATCAACGTAAACAAAGAATTTCCAAATAATGTCAAGTTTCACAAGACCAGTATAACTTATTGCTGTACTCATACATTCACAACCTGAATTCAATGTTATGGAACAACATAGAATAACAGAAGGTTTCTCTCATCTCTGACTAGTCCTCAGTAACTTGGCCAAGGCACGAACCTGCGTACCATGTTTCAAGTATATATGAGTCCTGATGACGTAGTATTGTGTTTCTGTACCGTTTCTTTTAGGCTAATGAGATGTATGTTGCATTTTGCATCATTAACGTTATACAATATATACATCAATGCCCTCCAGTAAAGGAGCACAACAATAACCCAACAGCAAGGCAACTTTTGCAACTCAGTAGAAATAACAAGCCTTTGTGGATTTTACATACATACTGATCATATTATGACAGCAACATGTTTAAGGCAAAAAAAAAACAGAAAGAAAAATGTTTGCAAAGCTTCATGCAGGTTATCTCCATTATCATGATAATGATATAGTTATTATTAATTAAGTTCTTTCTTTGCTTTTAGTTGGTGTCTAAAAAATATAAATATATTTCTGTACAATTCTATTAGTCCTTTAGGGTTAGTGTTAAAACACACACAGCATCTGGTCTTCAGAGGCCAAAGAAAAACTGTCCATCTGTCGCATCTCGTCCTCAGAGAACCGTCAGGTCATGGCAGGACTTTGACTTCTGCCTGAAAGCCATCTTCTTGTTCTTGCGTGCAACCATGCGGCCAAGAAACCGTTTAGCCTTCTTGCCGATGCTCTCCCTACGCCTGCAGTTGGCCATGCGTCGTGCATTCTCCTCCTTGCTGTCTTTCCTCAACCGGATTTGTCTGACAATGCCTTCGAATAGGTCCTGCACATTGTGGTGAAGGGATGCAGATGTCTCGATGAATTTGCAGTCGAATACAACTGCGCAGGCACTTCCCTCTGCAACAAAGGAACATGTGGAGAAGAGAAAATTAGTAATGCAAGAAATGTTAGGGAACAAGTTCAAGTTGATTTAGCCTGAAAACTAAAAATGATCACCCTAGATAGCATAAATTAGCCCTAAGTGATATATTTTTTTTTAAGTTTGGCAGAAAGCTTTAGTCTTAGAGGTATTTTTGAGGCCTTGTCTCAACCTGAGCAGTCAACTGAGAAATGTGGCCTGACTCCACAAAAGCCAGTCAAGCCCAAACTGTTCTGTCAGAATATTGTATTAGCTTAAAATGATAAATTTCAGATTTCAACGAAATATCACAATCCTCCTTCCCTGAGTTTAAAACTTCTAATAGCTCAGGACATCATACATCTGTGTTTCATTTTAGGTTTAAAGTTGGTTAATCACGCTGACTTACCATCTACAGACACTTCTCTGGATCGCACCAGGTCACTCTTGTTGCCCACTAGGATTATGGGAATATTCTCTGACTGCCTGGCTCTGCGCAGCTGAATACGCAGCTCTGAGGCCTTCTCGAAGCTTGATTTGTCCGTCACTGAATACACAATGATGTAGGCGTCTCCCATCCTCATGCACTGTTCTTTCAGCCACTGACTGTTATCCTACAGGAAAGAAAGAAACAGACATAGATTAGCATCAGGAATAGCTTGTCAGATCTTGTACCAATACATTTTTCAATGTAAATGTACAAAGATAAAAAATATATAACTCACCTGTTCCCAGATGTCATACAACACGATAGATGCCTCTTCCTCATCCACCTCGATAGATCTGTCATATGTGTTTCCTGAAGAAGAACAAAGAAATAAATTAATTCACATGCTGACAGACAAGAGCAAAGCATTTCTTATCTGAACTGTCGTGTTTGTTGTCATGCTAGTTTTAGCACATTTTTTTTTTCTTTTGAAGCTGAATGTTGATCACAGCCTGTGATCAAGCAGTTGCTGCTCTCTTAAATTTTCCCTTCACATTATGCTATTGGATGTGTTCCTGACAGCTGAGTTACTGAGGGCAGAGCTGGTGCCTCGTTGTAGATGGAAATAGCAATAATCAATGCATGCACACTCTTGCGTGCAAAAATAAGAACCCTGTTTTTTTTTCTTTCTAATCTACCAGCCACATTTTATGACTGTCATTAATGATTAACTGAATTAGAGATTTTAATAGGCTTTACTTTTATTTACATAGTTCTAAATTATCCACATCTTAATGATTTTTAAATATGCTTTATGTCTGAGTGGTTGTAACTTAAGTACAAAAGTTTTCATTCTTGATATGGTAGTATTGCACTTCCCTCATTGAACCTTGCATTTCTGAGCAAAAATTAAGAGTATTATTGTTCATCACTAAGAAGACTAAATTAACTCTTGATAGTCTTGATTACTACATGTATCTTAATAGACAGTGGACATCTATTATGTGTGTGTGTGTGAGAGAGAGAGTGTGTGTGTGTGTGTGTGATGGGGGTTGCTGAGGTTGATGACTCATCCTTAGAGCATCACCATTTACCTGCTTCATCGCAGTCGTGACCAGCATCCTCAACTCCTCCAAAGACGCGCGCCAGGCTGGACTTTCCGACACCGTGTTCCCCGAGGAGCACCACCTTGTACACCTGAGACTCCGCTTCGCTGCTGGTGGAGATCACTGAGTCGGAGGAGTCTGACGCGCAGCTGCCTCGGTGCTGCTCGCTCGGGGAGTAGGATGTGCAGCGCAGGAGGTTGGACAGCTCGTCGGTTTGACCCGTCTGTGGCATCGTGGCGCGAAGGTCTCGGTCGTCCACGGGCATGCTTCTCCGGTGTAGGTTTGGTAGATTCATGGGGAACGGCATGCTTCCTCTCCTCTTGTCCATGTTCCGCAATTTGTCACCCTTGTTCAAAGTCATTGTGTCTCTACCGATGACCTGTGAATAGATGCGACGTGAGTAAATTTGTGCTCTAATACGTCCAACTACATTTCTTTTTAAAAGTATAGAAGTCTGTAATGGGATGCAGTGGCAAATAATAGAAAGAAGTAAAATAATGTCAGCCTCACTTATATAAAATTAAAACATGTATTTAGCGAATTGCGAACGTTATTATGCTCATCGTTAATCTCTACATTAAAAACTCAAATTCAAACTAAAACCTAAAATGTCTCACTAGTATTAGAGACACTTACTCAGTGCTGGCAATTAAATCCAACGGAAGAAATCCAATAATCCTTGGTTTGAAGAGTTGTTGTAGCCGAAAAAGTGGTTTTGCTTCAGTCTGATCAGAGTCTGTGCTCAAGTCTATTTATACGAGACCGGGAGTGACGTCGACTGGGATTCGCCCCAGAGAATCACGTCTCCACTTATTATAGTGGTGCGTAACGGTAACATCATACAGAGGAGGGGGTGTATGACTGGAAGGGCTGAGGAATCTCCCTTCCGCATCGCCAAAAGGAGAGCTTACCTCTGAGGGGGCGTCCAGAGATGAATCGTTAAGAGGGAAAGCCCACTTAAAGCTCGATGCACATATAAATATTTAATATTTTTATATTTAATAATGATCAATGTAGAAAATCAATTTAGAGGTGATGAGAGGAAATCCACATGATGCAAGATGGTGATATGGTGATATGGTGATATGTGATAAAAGATATACGATCGCTTGTTTTGGTCAAGTAGATTTTGAGCTGCAGGTATGAAATCAGAAAAGGTATTTCATAAAATCACGGGAATTTCACTACTCGCATAATAAACGCATGGATATTTGTGTATATTAAATGAAAAAAAGTAAAGATAATTATGAGATAATTAGTTCTATAGTTTGTCTCTAAGGTTGGTAAAACACTTAAATCAATTATTGGAAGTACAAAAAATAAAATATTTCCTTGGCATCAAACAAACAGATAACAATTCTGCACACGATGGTATTCATTTATCATGCAGCTCTGGCTTTCCACCCACCATCTCACTGAAAAAAAGAAGGCTGCAGAAAAAAATAGTGATAATAATTATGATAATAACAATAATTTATTGAATCTTCAGTTGTTATTCTTTACAGCTTACATGCCTGATCCAAGCCATTAATGTTTGGTGGTATTGATACATGCCATATTTGAATAATGCAAAACGTGTTCAATTGTAAATATCCAAGCACATTATGTTGCGCATTATATGAGACATATCTCGTGATGGCCTCTGTCCAATTTTAGTTCTGGCTGACTCAAGGTTGACTTTACTTTCTATGTTTAATCTTACATCCGACATATTGTACACAAGCCTGTTCTCACGTACACAACTTGATCCACATCAGGATCAGGATGGGCTTTCTTCTTTCCAGTTATTAACAGGCGCTGCATGACGTGTTGCTGCCCCCCTGTGGTTTTTGATGTGACACTACAACAGAGCATGCAGAACCAGGAGCGTCCAACACAATCTGCTTTAGCCCTGAGAGATGTAATTAGCAATACAATGATAGCAGTGATAAAGATACTAATACTGTCAGTCATCCCATATTTTTAAAATCTACTTGTAACAGTCAGAAGCTCCTTTCAGACTTAAATGATGTTTTCTCACAAATCAGCCTTGATTGTTTATGTTCTATGTCGTTAAGGGTTAAATAAAAGATATGCTAAAACGATAGGCGTCATAATTTGTTTATGTATTTTATTTAGATATTTTCCACACGCCTGTCTGTCTGGGATCAGCATATTTATTCACATCTGTTATCAAATAATGCAGCCAATTTAAGGGTTTTGTTGACAAGTCCTCTCTTTTAGTGGCTCGGAATACTTGTATTATACAGTATGTGAACATAGTGCCTACACATTCAGCCAACAGATTTTACATGATTTTCCCCATAAATTATAGATCTTTTTTAAGTTGGCTTGTACTTACAGGTAACATGTTATTAAATATAATATAAAATTACTAGATATCTGTATAGATCAATGAATAGATATAGGTATAGATATAGATATATAGATAAATAATTCCTAAATCATTTTGTGTTCTCTTTATGATTGTGTGATCACATCTTACTCTACCATCATCATCAGATTTGCTGATAACAGAATGATGAAGTGCCTGTTTTCCCGAAATGAGAGAGAGACTACCTCGAGGAAATGACTCACCTGAAGAGCTGATGAAAGGGAAACATCCTCACTGTAAATTTTTGGCAAATGACTACTTTGACCACCACTTTGGTGTCTGCATCAGTCAGGTGCATGCTCGCTGTCATGCTGATGTCTATTTATCTATCGGTCTGTCTATCTGTCTGTCTGTCTTAACTCATTCATTCCCACTGCCATAAGCCTCCTGAATAGCTCTCTTTGATGTCTTGTAATCATTGTTTTTTTATGTGTCTCTGCTAGCTGTACAACAAATTGCTACTCGGGGATAATAAAGACACCTTGAACCTTGTCTATTTGCATACATTGTGTTGTGTATTCTTTTAAGTGAATTCACTAAATAATTATTAGAAAGGAAATAACTTAATGGTCATGATGAAGACAATTAAGTGCATGTACCTAATAGCCTGACCACGATTGGATTTTTAAAGTCCATACCGATAATGATATTTAAGTGTAATTAAAAAAAAAAGGTGGGGGTGGCGTATTGGAAGACAGGTATTTCGTACAGTCAGTTCAGCAATCAGTCTAGCTCTAATGCGGACTTGCACTTTTTTTTCTTGCTTCCAAGTCCGGCTCTCTTCTTAGGGGCTTGGGGCAGATGAGCAGCTCCCTCATCTTTTTGATGGTATGTATGTTCGTTTTTTTGTTTGTTTGTTTGTTTTCTAATAAGCTTTATTAAGAGATATGCATATTTACAAAAGATCAGTGCCTCAGTCGTTCAAGTCAGCCTTCAGTATGTTAAGAAATATAGCTACGATATAGATGTCAAATTGACAGCATGGTGTAAAAAAAGACAGATATTATTTTTAAAAACAGAAAATTCTGGTGACAGACAGGTAACAATTCTGAGCAAGTTAAAATTGTTGAAATCGATTTCTTACTTGTTACAAGTTTAAGAGAATTAAAGTAGCATTCTACTTCAATCAAAAATGACTTTAAAAAGGGCGTTAAATTATAAATTATAAAGAATTTTGCCTTATGAATATGTAGATTCCCGGCAAGATATAAAGGTTGACAATAGTGCACACTTCGTTGTTTTTTTTATCTACAATGTTGACCAAATTTCTTGTTTTACAAGGTCTTATCAAAATCTAAGACACAAATGACAACTGTCGAGCAAGTGAATTATAGTTTCATGTTCAGATTTACAGAAAGTATATTGTTTATCTACCTCAACAAATCTTGGAACATACATGTTAGTCGGTCAAATGTAATGTCATATTTTCAGGTGTGTAACAGCTCGCCCATGCGCAGCTCCTTCATCAGGGAACCGGAAGTTAACCCTTTAACGTCATTTTGCGCATGCGTATGCCTCTCGCGTCTTCGACCTCTACTACAAACCGGTAAGAGCTAACCTCCTCTACCACAAACTGCGTTTGAGCTACACATGTATTTGTGTCACCTCCGTCTAACTTTGCATATTTTTACTTCTGCTAACGACAGTGCTCATCAGCTCTTTTGATTTTTTCCAACTAGCTTGTTTTAGTGACATTTTTCGGTTTGTAGCTAATCTTGACCTTACGTGTGCGCCCACGTAACTTTGCACACTTTGTTCTTTCTTATTTAGCCAAGCAGTCTCAGAGTTTACTAAATTAAATTGTATACTTTTGTGTTTCCTGCATTGCTTTTTAAAGACAGCGGCTCCTTAATCATCGCCTGCTCCTTTGGTTGACCTGACCACCACGTCCCTTCGTAATGTACGCCTGTGCTAAGTTCGTCTCCACGCCCTCTCTGGTGAGTCCGTATGAATGAATGGAATCATCATGAACTTTGTCATTGCGATTAATTGTCCCTGTTGACATCATGAATGTTTGCAAAAAGCTGCATGTCCTTGCTCAGGACAAGCAACCAGAAGCTATGATGTAGCCTGCTATCAGCGGCACCTTGCCAGTGACGTTAGCCGCTTTTGACCCTTTAGCAAAGTAAGCGAGGGCTCACACCTGCAAGGACGTTCTAGCTTTGACCATAACCGGGACAAAACTCAGTCTGTCTGTTGTGTCCCAGTGGGAAACACCTAATCTACATTTTGAAGACAAATTGAATCAGTATCAAAATTCTAAGGAATTTACAGTAGTTCATAGAGAAGCAGCCATGCTAAAGATAATTTTCGATATAATTAATCTGAATTAATCCAAAGCAACACTATAGTTGAGTAGTGTTGTCACTGTTGGATTTTAACAGTATTTTACCATATTTATTATCTGAATCAAACTTTGGGTGAAGCTACATGCGTTTGATGTCATATTTAACAAGATTGTTGTATTCTTGGATGGATGAATGTCTTTATAACATGCAGTCAAAATATCCTGTCAAACTATGTGTCAACTAAGTGACTCAAATGAATTTTGTTTCATTTTCTCTATATAGGTCCGTGCTGGATCTCGGGCTCTGTACAGACCACTCTCTGCAGCAGTAGTCTCAGATGCCAGGAAATCAGAGGTGAGCAGCTATTAGTATTAATAAAAGTCACTCTGAATCTTTCCCAGATTTATTCATCCCCTTCATAACTCTTATATCCTTGTTTTTCACATAGACAGTTTAAAAACTCAGATACATTTAATATTGGGTAATTTAACAATACTATTGTATTTGTGAACATTTTAGAAGTGGGGTTTGATATATAAGACAGTACTAAAGAAACAAGGTCCAGAGCTGCTCATATTGTTGTTTAATGTAGTTACCTATCAAAGTTACTAAATTTTACACTGGCAGGTCTTCACATCTCCAGCAAATACTAAAACGGACTAGTGATATGATGGGATTGAAAGAAAACCTAGCATGCTACATTAAAAGTTTCTTATCAGAGAGCACCCTTGGATATTTCTAAATTGTCAGCAAATGCAATACTAGCATTTTTCATCAGCACTTAACTTTAGCTGACTTGCCTATGTGGCTAATACAAGTTGTAAAGTGCAGTGTTAGTTCTGCATCAGTAGGAAGATCTCTTTATCTTTCTTCAACTTTTTTCTAAAGAGCTTTTGGAGACCTATATTCAAGTCTACAAATGAGACAGATTCAGGGTTAGAGGTTTTGCTTTGACATGAACTTTATCAGTACATTTAGCATTTTAATCAAATGCATAAAGCAGAACCGACCTGCATGTTTAAATGTTAAACTTCAGTAGCTTGTGAGGGAACAGAATTGACCAACATTAACAGCAACAATGGAAACTATTTTTATAAACAGTGACAGCCGAACTGGTCATTTTTATTTACTGTAAACCAAAATAAGTGACGCAAT
Source organism: Acanthurus leucopareius (assembly GCA_029814765.1). NCBI lineage: Eukaryota > Metazoa > Chordata > Actinopteri > Acanthuriformes > Acanthuridae > Acanthurus > Acanthurus leucopareius. The sequence goes on along the minus strand of JAQMCX010000001.1, from coordinate 11,106,406 downwards.
GGACTATTGTGAGAAATTCATCGAAAAAGTGATATTTTATCACATAACAAACAATGGATCCAGTCAGAACTTGATTTTGAATGATTGGTTTTAGCTGCTTTTACTTACTTCTCTTGTTTTTGAATGGCTTATTTTAAAATTGTGTTTAAATTACACTCTGTTGTGTGTTTCTTTTGCACTTTTACACTTGATATAAAGCACTTTAAGTTGCCTTATTGTTGAAATGTGCTATATAAATAAAAATGCCTTGCCTTGTCTTGCCTTGATAAGTTATAGAAAAAAAAAAATCTACATTTAATGTAGCCTGTGCTGCTTTGTAGTTGTACTTACCTCACTTAATTTTTGCTTTTCAGACTGCTTCACTCCTGGCACCACAGAGTATTGTGGCATCCCAGCAGCAGGTGGCAGTGCGCGGATTCCAGACTAGTGCTGTGAGTCGTGACATCGACACTGCTGCAAAGTTCATTGGAGCAGGAGCTGCTACTGTGGGAGTGGCTGGTTCTGGTGCTGGAATCGGAACAGTGTTCGGTAGCCTTATTATTGGATATGCCAGGTAAATGAAACAGATATGCCATCTGTTTAATTGTTGAAGGAATGCTGTATGTGTCTATCAACACTGCCGGAAAAACTTGACAATTATTTTCTGCTTAATTAGTCAGGCAGATATGGTTTTGGCAGCAAAACTATTCATTAGCATTCAGTGATTATTCATTAAATGCAATAATTGTGAAACTAACAGGGGCATACTTTATCCCAAAGCTTAACATGATCAGTATGGATTTTATTTAAATTTTTGGGTAAAATTTTTACTCTTTGACCTCATAACTATAGATTGAGAGAAATACACACCATTGTCAGGGGTTTGAGAATCTTTAATGCTCACCAGTTTTTGGAGATTTTTATTGATTTTGGGGCATTTATACTCTTGAACACTTTGTTCCTCCAAATTGTCTCAGCTGCCTCTGTCTCTCTCAACAGGAACCCTTCACTGAAGCAGCAGCTGTTCTCCTACGCCATCTTGGGCTTCGCTCTGTCTGAAGCTATGGGTCTTTTCTGTCTGATGGTTGCATTCCTTATCCTGTTTGCCATGTAAACCACCTAGGCATTTACTGTGAAGGGACACATCACAATGTTAACAAGAATCAGAAATTTGAGATGTCCTTGAATGGTACAGCGATTCCTGTCTATCATGTCGCCAGTTCTTGTTCATTGGTGTTTCCAAGAAGGTCGTGAATCCACAGATATATGAAAATCTGGTAAACCCAAATCATGTTTAATGATGGTTTTACCTTTACATTGTATATTTGATCAAATGTTTTTGTTAACAAACACGCAACCAGTAACAGAAATAAAACATTTAAATCAACTGGTGTCTTGGAGTCATTTAATTGGGCTTGTTTGTTTGTATGTATGTTGACCTGGATTCAAAGGATTAGAGGAAGTGTATTCCTCCAGGAGCAGTGGTTCCCATAAAACAATTAAAACTACACAGTTTTTTCCCTGAAGGGTACCAGTAATTTGGTTGCACAACACAATTTATAAGATCAGCTTTCACTGTATTTTTGTTTAAAGCGTTAGCAGACCCACACAACTGTTTATTTTTAAGTCAGACCTTTTCAGAGTCTCAGCTGAGGTGTAAATATAACATTGTCAGCTGATTGCAGACTGGGGAAGTTTTCAGTAAAACGTTGGTGTCATCCCCGGCATACATATTATTCCTCGAGATTCCTCGTAAAGTAGCCAAATTGTTTGATCTCAAAAACGTATTTGAAGAATCCATTGTAATTATTTCACGGTAGTCATAAATCGAGGAGAATAAGTTATAAGGGGGAAAAAAATCACGTACAATCAGGGGTATTTCTTCTTTTACAACGAATATCTACTAATGTCGATATTTTTTAAAGGAGCATTAAGAATTATTCGTATCGACGTATCGACGAAAGAAAGTAGTCCACCGCTTGTTTTACAAAGGAACTAAAGAAACGCAGAGTTTTGGGGGACGGATTTCTGTGACGTACACGTCCCTAATTCTGCTAAAGACAGAACATTCAGTTACCGATACAGGACATGTAGTCCAGTTAGTAAAATAAATAAAAATTTAAAAAAACACCCGAATGTCGAAATACATGTTCTTAGTACACCCACTTAACAGAACATGGAGGAGAATTAGTGTAAAAACTCAAAAGCTAACGCCAGTACTTCCGAGGGGGTCTTGGTCGTGCAACTGTCACACCCGTCCAGAGACTGTTTTTCAAAGGAAAGAGCAAAAGGGACCCCCCAACAACAAGGTAAAACATAACAGTAAGTAGTGCTGTTGAAGGGGAATGACTTACGTTGTTCCTGTCGTGTTTTCAAGAGCAGAGCTGGCTTAATTGTCAGCACGCTCTGTTACAGCTCCTGTCACTTTAAGCATTTGAGATCGGTTGCAAAGGACGTTAGTAATTTTGTGTGTGTGTGTGTGTGGGTGTGTGTGTGGGTGGGTGGGTGGGTGGGGGGTACGAAGGCTTGTATGCTATTGTTAACTCAAAATAAATTCAATAAATTGAAGAAAAAGAAAAAGAATTTATAAAAATACACAGCCTAAGCTGTATAAATTTGAATATTTCATAGCAAAAGATGTTTGAGTACGGCCACTCATAGCACTACTACAATATTTATTCAAAACACAGTGAAGTCTCTCTTGGTAAATTCACTGTTGAACACAGAAGTAAGTTGCAATAGGTCATTTAATCTGGCATGGTTTATGGAGCTGTCGTGTCGATTTGCCATTTAAACTCTGTAAGAACAACAAGCTGCAGTCTTCTTAACAGCACATATTTTACATTAAGTTTCCACCAGGGGTAGTGAGTGTATTAGACATGACACACTTTTTTTTTCCAAGCCAGTTCAAGAACTTCAAGGAAAATCCATTTTTAACCAGAATGTGCATCTTGATCTTTCAGGGATTTTGGATAGTGAACTAATGAACTGGAAATTAGGATTCCACTTAAACTGATTACAGCAGGTGATACTTTATAGATTTGGTCAGTATTTTCTTGATGTTTACTCTTTAATCAGCAAATCCATAAAACTCCCATGAAACTAAGCAAAGTGCCATCAAAATTCACTTTAGGGATTTGGACTAATTCTGTGCCTATAAAGGATTTATGAGTCTGTATAGATAAAACTTGTACTTTGTTTGTTTGTAACAGGTAACAAAAAGGCCCAAAAAGGAAAGATCTGTATGTCAAGAAGTACTGGACAGCTTTGACCAGCAGTACAGTCAGGAACTTGGAGACTTGTGGGCATCTGCAAGGTAAATTTTGTCTGAAACAATTGTTTCAGTCTACACACAGTCAGTGTTTTTACCCTTCCTTCAGTTGTGTTGTGTTTTCTCTGCAGAGCAGCGCTCCTGGACCCTCACTCATGGCAGTATGGGGTCATGCTCAACCGCTTCAGTGCTGTGACAGACATCACACAGATTCTTCAATCACAAGGATTTTCCACTTTGCTTCCACGAACAGATGTGTACACGTCACTTTGTGATGGCGCCTCAACAGTGTCAAATTCTAACCACCACACAGAAAAAGACTCTCTGCCACCTCACTCCATGCCCCGGTGCCCCCCTCATGAATCCCTTCCCCCGTCCGACAGCACCTCTCATGCACCGGTTGAGGACTTTCAAACAGAAACCTCACTCAGTTTGCCCCGTCCATCATTACAGTGCTACATCCACCCTTATCCCCTGCGATTTCCCTCTCAGGCTCACAGGCCTGGCCAGCTTAAGCAGTACTACCTCCTGAATGCTGCCTCCCTGCTTCCAGTGCTGGCTTTGCAAGTCAGAGATGGAGAGAAGGTTTTGGATCTTTGCTCTGCTCCTGGGGGCAAAGCCTTAGCCATATTGCAGTGTGCCACTCCAGGTAAAGCACATATTATAAATGGTCTTTGAAAACTTTTGTTTGATTTCTTTATGTCATACAAAGAGGTGTAAGATTGTAGTTTTATTTTGTTTTACATAACACAGCAAAAGAGGATTAAAGATGGATAATATAACATGATAGTTTCTGAGTTTATACGTCAAGTTATAACTTTGCAAAAAACATGAAAGTGGGAAACCATGATAACTATAATACTCAATATAAATGTTCTTTATCAATTGATACAGTATAGTTAATAAAAATGAATGGTTATACTTAAGTTTATATATACCCAGATCAAACATACGGTACCCCTGACATCTTTTTTTCAAGGATATAAGGTGTTGGCAACAAGAGCTTTTCAAAAAAATATATATATTGGTGTTAATATTAAAAGCATACCAGGAATGTAAGTTGCTGCAGTTGAATCTAGGGAATATTTTTGTCTGCTGTGAATAGCCTATTTGCATTGAATACTGGTAATAAGTCATGCTGCCCCGTGTTGTGTTCCAGGGCTTCTTTGCTGTAATGAACCAGACCCACACAGGCGGAAATGGCTGGCCAAAACCCTGGAGTCTTTTCTGCCTCTCGCGCTAAACAGCAGAGTGATTGTGTCTGCACAGGACGGCAGGTCTTTTGGGCAAAGTGAAGCAGGGACATATGACAAGGTGGGAAAAGTCATGTTTATTGCAGCTTGTAAAAGCATTTTGCAGAATTGTCCAACAAAAAAATGAGCTTTTACACTTCTTTTTCAAGGCCATGGTAAGAAATGAATGAGAACAGCAAGCTTTGAACAAAAGCTAGAAAGCCCAGTGGAAAAGAAAAAAAAAATGTTCATATAAAAAAAGGAGCCAAGAAGAGGGAGACAAATGGCTGGGTCTCAAAGTGACTGATAATGGAGCAAAATAATAAAAAAAAATGAGAAGCACAGAATGGAAAGGTTGAGAGTTAGAGCCAGTATGAAAAAAGACTGAATATTAGTAGAGTAGAGCAAACAGACTGCTCAGATTCAGGCTAGATTGTGGCAGTGATATGACTTTAAAAATGGTGAAATTTACATAAAACACCCATGAGTGGAAAGAGTCTAAGCTAAGGTGTAAAAGGCCAGAGATACTTATTTTACAAGCATTTGCCATGTGTCTTTTCATTTGCTTTCTTTTCATCTTTTCATGCATTACCTTTATTCGCTGTCTAATTACTTTTTAATTTAGCCTTTTCTTTACTCCTTTAACATTTGCTGTCCTTCTTTATTATCAGACTCTTGAGGTCTCTGAATTAGACTCCTGAGTCCTCATAAGTCTTGCTCCCTTTGTTGCAGGTTTTGGTCGACGCTCCTTGTTCAAATGACAGGAGCTGGCTGTATTCTTGCAGCAGCCAGCAGGGGGATCAGAGACTAAAGGAAAGAGCCAGGCTGCCTGCGCTTCAAGTTCAACTGCTTAAGTAAGCCCCATCCTAGATCCTACATCCTAAAGAAATGTCTGAAATCTGTCCAGACATTGAAATGACGTTTAATTCCTTACAAAATGGTACTATTGTTGTAGTTCACATAAGGTATTACTATATATTGCCTTGTGTTTTTAGCAAAACCCACAATAATGTTAACACTGTATGAAAAAGGACTTAAATAAATACTAATTATAAACTCTGGAGTTAAATTAGACTGAGAGGAAATAAATGTATCTTGTTAGAAATAAAAAAAGGTCTGTCAATCAGCTCTGAATCACATGAGTTTTCAAAGCTAAAAAAAAGATTTCCAAGAGTTGTCACTGTTATCATATGTGGTCAATCTGAAAAAAAAAAAAGCAATTTACTTGGTGGAATGGCAATTAGTGTGCAACTTAATATCAACCAGCCTTGCAGCAGTGTTTGAAACGGTGCTTTAGTCCCATGTCATGAAGTGAAGTATTTGTTTTTCCCCTCAGGTCTGCGCTGTCAGCAGTGCGACCAGGGGGAGTCGTCGTCTATTCAACTTGCACGCTGTCCAGTTCTGAGAACGACGCTGTGGTTGAGACGGTGCTGAAAGACTGCCCCGAGGCTGAACCTGAAGACCTGTGGGAGGAGATTGCTGTTCGTTTATCAAAACACTTTGCATTTAGCCCTGCTCACCCTGGTCATGGAGGAGAGACACTTCACAAGCTTTCCCTGCAGCCACAGAATGGCAATGTGTCCTCTTATCGTCACAGACTCGGTATTTTAGTGGTTCCTCAGCCCGGCAAGACCTGGGGACCCATGTTTTTGTCTCGGATTAGAAGGAGGAAATAGTATCCTCCTGTGCTAAAGAGATATGTGGAAACAAATGAGTAAATATACACATTTTCTTGGTTAGAAATTTGTAACCTGTTGGTGTGTGTGCGAACTATCTCACTGAACTGGCTTATTTTTTTGTTTTTCTTTTTTTTTTAAACAGTAGCAAACAATAAATAAACAATTAACAGTACATGTCTGCATTTCAGCAGCATCTCATGCAATCACTGTGTGTTTATGTGCCACCCCTCAAGCCCAGATCAACAACAGTGATATCAAGCTGAGCCAATTCCAGATTACATGAAAATATATAACTTAAAGAAATGCTGCTGAAAAAAAGGACTCCAGTTGGTGGGATGACGACACAAATGACCCAGCGCCACAATAGAGGGTCTCTCAGCTCAGTTAAAAAAAAGTTTATGTATTTGTAAGAACCATGCACTCTACATAACAGAGGAATTTCAAAGATTTAGAAGTTTATGATTTATTTCAGAGGAATACTGTTGCTGACAGAGAAATTAGTAATTAGTAAGATAAAGGGGGAAAAAACAAGGTTTTCCTCTGTAAAGCTTAAAGATATTCTTGACAGTTCACATTGCATGGAAACTTGTTTTTAACTCACACAAACTGACAAACTAATAAATATTTAGCACTTTGCAAACTTTACACAGTGCCAATTGATCTAGACTAGCAGACGTAAACCCATCAATGCTGTGACATGAGGGCAAAGAAAGAACATTGCTTATGTCATACAATACATTTGAAGCTGTTCTAATCTAAATCAATTGACTCTGACACAAATGACTCCGTGCAAAACTGTTAAAATCAGAGATTTTTCACATAAATCTGTCCTCAGCTTCATGGAGCTTCATAAAGTTTCAGTTCACTCACCAACTTAACTGTTTTGGTTCACTGCAGACGCTATCACAGCAACAACTTTGACCCCAGCAAGAAAAACACACTCAGCTGAGCATTTAGCAGCTTAAGAGCCATGTATTTTCCTCAGTTGGTAGAGACCAAAACAGAGCAGAAAGGGAGTTAATATTGGACTTGAGACTCACTCTGTGGCTGGAAACATGACTCCAAATAAATGATAACGTCACTCTGTAGCTGCTGGAAGTGTTTGTGTTCAGCCTCTCCAACCAGCCCCCTTTTTATGTATTATTTTATCATTTATTATTGATTTTTATGGCAATTCTGGAAACTGCCAACACTGCTGTTAAACAATTATACAATACTGACTGAACATTTTCAGTGCTTCACATTGATAAAAGTGTATTCATGTTATATAATAAAATTGATAATACCATAAAACTGAATATTTTTTATAACATTGCACCATTAAAGCTGAATTTACAGTTTATTCTGTTAGTAGTGCATGCTTATGATGGCACTTTTAACTCCATTTATGTGATTTAAAGTTTCTAAATTCTGTTTGAATGGTGGTTAGAGAGAGAGATGACATTACAAGACTTAGCACCACAGATGCTCACATTCACTATCTCCATCTACCAAGCCTTAAGTCTTTAAATCACGTTGCACTCATTAAATTTTGATAACCTCCTGACTTAAGTCATCACTGAATTTTTTAAAAGTTTCTATCTGAGCACCCATTACCGATATGTTTATAGGCCTGTGTTTGTTTTAAAATATCTAAGTGCAATAGCACTACTGCAAAATGTTTTGAGACATAACACACTCAACAGGAGGCTAAAAGTTTCCTGTCCAAAAAATTAATCTAATAACCAGGAACAGCAGTTATGATATAATTAACACTTTCTCTTTATTCATTCCTGCTGCTGCTCCCTCCCTGCACTGCACTGCCCTACTCTGAATTAAGTGCTCAAAGTCTCGCTAGAAGTAATCTTTCATCTGTCATCACAGCCCCCTTCAGTATGATTGAGTAGGCCGTATCATCTCTTACAGCTGCTCATTACCTGGGTGGACTGTTCTTCTGTCATGCTTGAGCGAAAAGCAGACTATTTCATGGCAGTGTTGGAGCTTTTCATCAGACTGTGATTGCTTAGGCCAGAAGCCGAAGGTGTTTTGAAAGTGACTGTAGACAATAACACAGAAGAATCCTCATATATATATTATTTTTTTTTTAGCCTGCTTTTGAACCGACAAAGTAAGCTGTTGCAAAGGCAGTTATGTGTGGAAAGCCTTATTCCTTCCTTCCAAACATAAAAGGCTGGTGACACTGTCAAGGATATGATTGCTGAAATAAGAAAGCTGGAAGAGCCTCACACTGGCTTCATCCGACTACTCTGCATGAACGTAGACACAAGCGTTATTGGATGCATTTATATGGCTATTTTTATTTGCTGCCCTTTTTCAATCCTCCGCACCTCCGTGTGTTTTTCAAAAGTAGCTTCAGCCTCTGATATGAGTGCGTCATTACACTGCCACAACATCAACACAACTTCAAAGTAAGGAGATGTGGAGATGAAGTGGGGCTCCGGTGGGGTTAACCATGTTGCTGACCTTTGTGTGAACTCTGGTTTGTTGATGTTCCCCATATTGCAGTGTTTCCTCAAGGGGAGAATCTCTAAGCAGCTTTCCCTCCACTTCAAAGGCAGAGAATGTAGGCCTGCTTTGCATAATCAGGTGGGGAACAGCTTTTTGCCAGAGAGGCAGGAATTAATTTGTGCCACCGCCAGATGTAATCATTAAAACTCTAGTCATTGATAATAAAGGGGGAGGAGGAGAAGAGGGGGGAGATAGAGGAGGAATTGTAGAACAGTAGATAGAATGAGAAAGAGATATGGATATGGTGGGAAATTAGTGCACGGCACCAGCCAAATGCTGTTAAAATGTCAAAGTGTCTGGTAGACAGACACAAAATAATGATTTAACTCGAGCGACTGGTGAATCTTAACATTTATCTGGGTGGCTGATAGATGTTTAAATTTTAAGTCAATTTCTCACCCTAATGTAGAGCATAGGCTCATCCCAAAAGTCAGAAGACACTTCAGCTAAGAAGGCTATTCTGGTCTGAGTTCTATTAATCCAGGATGAGACTTTTTCCCAGTCTGGTAACATTCAGCTCTGTCACTTTGTATTTGAAAACGAATGTTGGAATGAAATCAATTCATATCCCTTTTTTTTTTTATATGTTCTCCACAAATTTAGTAGTGGTGAAAAAATGGTTTAAAAATACTTCATGAGAAAAGGTTTGAAAGTTAGGAAGCCATGTATCTTTTTAGGCAGCTATATACAGTGTGTGTCAGTCATACTAAAAGCCATTTAGCAGTGTGTGTAGGCTTTCGAGCTCCACTCACAGCCAGTAAATGCACTGTATGGTTCAGTCTCACTGCTCTCATTAACCCCATTCCCAGAAGCATGCAGCTGTTTGCAGTAACATAAAAGCTCTGTAATCCACACTACTCTAGCTGCTCACCGCGAAGCAAACAGCAGATAAAGTTAGCTACTAACTGGTGATGATTTCTTAATGTTTGTGTGTTCATTTTTGTAAGAAAATATCACATTTATTATGACATCTAACCAAGATTCAGAAATCTCTGACAAAAGCATCTTTTATTATTTGTGCTGCTAAAAATCCATTCAGAATCAATCACGCCCTTTATCTAGTATTTCACTTGTAAAAGAGGTTTGACTCGCTGTGTTTGACATTGAATGTGCCTGACAGTTAACATGTGGGTCCATAGATTAAATACCGTTTGCAGTATCCATTATTCATTTCGAACGTCATCATTCGTCAATATTCAATCTGTGAAAGTGTGTGACCATGTTTGCCGCTCTTGATTGATTGTTACACAGCTAATCTCTGGGGGGAAAAAAGTCTGCAAAGAACAATTGGGTACCTGAGAGAGAAAAGCTCAGTATGTACAAGGACTAGACTTTCAGATCACCGTACACATTATAGAAGAGACAGTGCAAGTTAAATGGAGTTTTTGCGTGTGTGATCAAAATGCAATACATAACACTGAGAAAATAAGGGCTTTTATTGGGGGACTGAGTGGATATGGAACAAAATTTCCTCTCATGTGTTTTATGGCCTGAGGAGACATCAGGTACCGTCAATGTCAGTGCAGCGCAGTCAGACGATGCCAGAGGAAAGGGAATGGGACGGGAGTGAAAGTGAGTAGGTAACTGAAACTTCTTCAAGATATATGAAAAGAACAAAGAAATCTTCATTTTTTCATCTGCTGTTGTCTGTCATACATACAGACTTCAAATGTAAAAGAAACATGAGAGCAAAGAGAGGTAAAAGAGAAGTGAAGAACAGAAGTTCTTGTTGTTGTTTTTCAGAGATTTAGAAGGGCAGTAATCAAGGTCTTTTTTAGAGGATGACATTCTGGAGTGAGAGGTGTTTCAGAAGGCGGCATAACTTGGATAAAACTGTATCTGGTATTCAAGTTCACCATTTCTTCAAAACTTGTTCACAGTTTTAATTCAAAAGGGACTCGAAAGAAAATCAAGTGCACTTCAGGCCTAACTGCAGTGTGGCCCTTAATAAACTATGCTAAGAAGAGATGTGTTGCTGTTCTTCTTGTAGACCTATGAGCTTTAACTGGGAAGAGAAGAAAGAGACATCCATAACAGCTGCGCCAGAAGACAAAGCACAGGCTTAACAGACTGAAGGCAGAACAGAGTACCCTGGCCTGGTCATTCATTCATCCTTTGAGGAAAAGACAGACTAGATCGGGAGATATATAAAACGAAAGCGTAGACAGTCCAACAGTGAAATTGGATTTGAGAGAACGCTACCAGGTCTTTTCAGTTTTAAGTATCAAGTCATCATTTACCCACAAATTAAATGCAAATTGGAACAATAAAACTTGCCATGAATTATGCCAATTTAGGATCCGACTTTGGACTACTGACAGTTGAAACATTAACAAAGGTTACAATATTGTAACCCTAGCTCTATAAGTATAGGTTACACCCCTGGACTGCATGGGTACAATCTCCTCTGATAGCAAGTATGCACAAAAGGTTTTACATGCAGAACAGGCCAATCAGGACGTAGCTTCTGAAGGGGTCTCATTCCCTGATTAAAGCAGCACCACAGCTATTCAACAACCGCCTTCGTTGTGCCCTGTATGAGCACACATTTGGTAGCTGCGTCTAATTCACTGGCTGCATATATGCAAATTTTCTCTCATTTCAATACTTCTCACGTCGGCCGGCTCCATACCTGCAGTTCATGTCACCTGAAGAAACACAGACTGTGGAGCCCCGTGTTAACACTTGGTTGACCTCTGCATGGATCCCTGCAGTACACGTGCCCAAGAATAAAGTGTTCATCCAGAAAAGGTGTACCCAGATTGAGTTGCCTCATCTCAATTTTTACTTCACTTCTGTTAAACTTCCCCGACTTCAAACCTTGTTGAAGTGGACACTCTCCGAGTGAAGGAAAGGCATGAATAATAGATTCTTTACCCAAAGGAAAAAAGGGGAAAGGATGTCGGAGTGGAGAGGTATGAAGGGGATGATTAAAACTGATAGATTTCATACCAATACTTTCAGTTTAAAACTTCATAAAACATTAGTGGCGGGGTGTCATTCAAAGGATCAAATAAGTGACACTTCCTCAAAATAAAAGCATATTCGCTGAGTGGTTTGAGTCGATTCAGAAATAATGGAGCCATGCTGGAGCCTACCTTTAAAATGCTTAGATTGGATATTCAATAGTCGATTCATCACATTTAAGCTAAGCACATAGGCACTTATACATAACATATTTATTATTCATATTTTGATGGTTGTAGTAGAATGTGTGCAGCTGTAAAGTGCTGCAGGATGCCATCTCTTTCCTCTCAATTTTTTTACACAATTTATTTCCTTTTTTTTGTTAAACTTGTGCAGTTTGCTTTTAAAATCTAGCTCAAACAAAATTACACTGAGTACATGTACAACAGTTATAAACTGATTGTGCTGCTTTGGAAAATTTGGTCCATCGTAAAGATAGATTGGTTCACTTCTTTTGTTACCAAAAGATTTATTGTGTCTTGCTTCAGACTTTCATATGATATTAAAAGTAATGCAAGGGCAGGCTGTACTTTGACACAATAGCAATTTGAGATCAGTGGTACATCATGGATACACGCCCACAATGACAATGACATCATGTTAATGTTTAGCAGGTTTAATACTTGCCAATTAAAACCCTAATCAAGCATGTTGGCCAACAGCATTCAAGTGCAGCTCAGGCTGATGAGATTGTCATAGGTTTGAAATTTGACCTGATGGCGAATGAAAAGTCAGAGGAACTTAATTTTAAGAGAAACATGAATGTCTCTATTATATTTCATGGTTATTCATCCAATAGTTGACAAACATTTTAGTGTCTTCCTTATGGTGGTGCAAGAGGAGAAGTTAGAGGATGACTAAAATTATTAGGATACATCCTCTGGGAATCGCTGATGTCTCGTGAAATTTTCATAGCAACCATCCAATGGTTTTTGAGATATTAAGGTCTGTACTGTCAAGATGAATAAAATGGATAATGTGGCTCCACTTCGTCCCACTGAAGCCAAAATATCACTGATACAGGCACTGCCATCCTCTGCTGGTGGCATCATTAGAGCCATAGTTGGTGCAGTGCTGAAGAAGCCACAGCATTGAGGTTCCACCTACATGGTCATCCGACCAACTTGTAGGTTGGGGTAAGCTGTCAATCATAATATTACAACCCCTTTTCTAGCAGGATATAACTAATAAAAACCAACTTACCAAAAAAAAGTGAACACTTGAAAATATAACAGCATAATAAGAGCTACCTAAAAATACTACAAAAACCATCTTTGGGGAGATTTATCCGCTATGTGCTTTGATTTCATAGTTCGACCCATGTCCTTTCTGCTAACATGGAGGGACAAGATTTATGGCCTGTACTGCAGCCAAACACTAGGGGGCGATCAAGATGTTTAGGCTTCACTTTTGAGGAGCCTCCATGTCATCCATCTTTATTTATGTCTATGGTCTGGACCAAAGTAGTGGACCAACTGACTGACCAGCAGACTGACATTGCCCTTCATAAAGCAATGCTGGAAAAAAAAAAAAAAAGCCATTCCTGCCTCATTCCTCGATAAAAAACATTTTCACTGCAGGCTTAATTCCAATTAGCATGACTCAGTAGTCAGGGTGCTGACCAGACAAGTTTAGTACCCGCCTTGTTTCAGGGGTTTCACAAGGCATACAGAAGGTGACACCGAGGCCAATGCGGCGCATAATCTGAAGTCAGCAATGAGGCAGGTGGCAGAAGGGAAATGTCTTCTATTTATCCTCCCTGTCGATTTTTTTCTTTACCTGCCTCCCTGTCCCTTCTGTGCTTTCAGAACTTGCTATTCTCTCTGTCTCCTTGTCGCTGGATGACTTTTTCTCCCTCTCCCTCTGTGTCTGTGTATCTGGCTGTATTTCTCTAACCCCCTCTTCTCTCTCTCTCTCTCTCTCTCTCTCTCTCTCACTCTCAGAGTCAGCCTTTGATCTTGCCAGTCCTAGCACAGAGGTAGACAGTGATGCTGTATAGCTTTTCTCTGCCTATTAATGTCTTAACTCTTGCTCTGCCTTTTGCAGGAGGTCTACTGAGACATCATTTCCCAACACGGCACGCTCTAATGACAGGCCTGGACACCCTTAATCACATGCATATGGTGTGTGTGTGTGTGTGTGTGTGTGTGTGTGTGTGTGTGTGTGTGTGTTAGGAATAAGGTGAATTCAAATGATGTGAGGAACAGGTTTAAAATTCATATAAGCCGAATTAAATGTGGTGACAGCAATAAAACTCCAATGTCCTTATCAATGACAAACACACTAAACCACGGCCTGCTGCTTGTTTCCATAGATGATACACAGCACATATTTGTCAATAATCATTTTATGGCCCATGATAGATGAATAAGATAGGATGGAAATATAATGACATTGATATTTAAAAAAAAAAGCAAAGGACAAATTAAATCTTTGTTTAAACTTCACTCAATTTGTCATTTTACACATGTATGGGATAAATATGCATATAAAGGTATCAGAAACATCTTGGACTGAAATTTGCTGAAATGTTTCTAAACATTTCATCATCAAGGCTTCATTTGTGTATTTTGAATCATTATTGCTTAAGGAGCTTGACCAAGTAATTATGGTTGCTCGACCTTATCCCCACCTCTGCTGCTATGACAAGATATTAGACAAATAGCTTATTTGGAAAGCCAGTAGCAGCTGATATTGAGGATTTTGCAGACACTCTTGGTCACAGTAATAACCTAAGCATGATTACATTTTCTCATAAATGTTTTTGTTCATACAAACATATTTGAAAAAGAGGAAAGTTCAAAGGAAATAAGCTTTCTTCTCTTTTTCCCTCCACTTCTCTCTGTCTCACTGATGACGACTCATCTTTCCTGGAGTGATGGTTCAATTACCGTTCCTCATACTTAGACCTCAGAAGTAAGCAAAACTGAATCTGGATTTCTTGACCATGTCAAAATATATATATATATATATATATATATATAGAAAGACTTTTAATTTTACATTACTCCCCCTCTCAGGCTGTCAAAGTTCACTCAGCTCAGTAGTGAATTGTGACACCTGTAATTTAAGAGGTTTCTGGGCTGGAGCTGAGCTTTGGATCAATTCAGTGAACTCAGTACTTAACAGCAATGGAGGGTAAAAACTTCTGAATGAATGTATGAGGGAATCAATTAGTCATAAACTCGGCTCTGTATAAAATCCGATATGAATCATGCAGTATCATCCGATCTAGGTTTTGTAATAAAATATCTTATCATCTGGCTTCAACAATATGACATGATGGAAAGTCATTTATTCCAGTCTTTACATCCATCTGTTTTCCAACTGCACATCTTTCCTCTGCTTCCTTTCATACCTTCATCTCTCCGTTTCTGATGTCCCTCTTTCACTCCCACTTTAATCCTCTCTTTCCCTAAGTGCTAGCTCCCAGCCTGGAGCCTCAGGGATCCACACGACTTGATTGTGTTTTGATGTTCTTGTGAAACTTACAAGTGCACTCAGGACTCAAGACCCATAACATACATTTTCAAGACCGTTCACCCAGGAGGAAAAGACACCGAGGAGAAAGGATGAGTGCTTACTATTACCGCCGTCAGTGCCATATACGCTTACGGGATTGCGTATATGCACACAAATCCCTGCATTACTTTACATGTGAGGATAAAAAAAACATGCTATATGTCAACTTAGATTCAGAAAGCTGCTTTTTAAAAGTGACAACATTGTCCACAGATCTTAAGTCCAATGGGAGAGAGTTTCAAAGTTTAACCTCAGAGCATAATCACCTTCAGTCTTTAGGTTCTATTAATAACATGCCAATTTAAAAAAAAATGACACAAGTCCTCTCCCCAAAGGTGCAAATAAACAGTGAGGCAGATGTCATTTAGACAATGTGTGAACTCATCACCCACACAGTCCAATTAGGCAACATGAGGGAAAACACCTATGTGGGTGGGCCAGGAGTGTGTGTGAGGCCTTTAAACTCAGCTATCTTTAGCCATTCAGAGCAGGTATTCACAGAATTATTGACAATGAGCAATAATGTTTCCTTAAATGTAATATTTAGAGAGGTATTAGTTTTCTTTGTCTACACAGAGATCCTTTGCTGAAGCAGTGCAAGTCATGTGGGCCAGACCCACAGTCCCTGTTCTGTGTAGAAATGGTCTTTGAAGTCCATCTGAATGTAACAGTCGGCTTTAGCAGACCGAGTAAGGCAGACCAACTTCCTTTTTCACAGGAAATTCCTTCTTTGTGCAGTAAAGAATCATGTTTGCTGAACCACTGCAAAGGGTTGGTAATGCACAGAAGGAATTTTGTATTTATAAGTTAGTGTCTTTGGAAGATATGTATTTAGTCTGTCTGACCTAGACTGCTGAAGCTTTATATTAGCATTGACTCGACTGAGGAATGCGCTTTTCACAAAGGACTGTTATAAAATATAGAAAACAGGTTGTGAATAATATAAAACAAAGCAAGTTTGGGCAAAGGTCTTTGGCTTTCTTTTAATATCACTGAATCTTTAAGTGTGATTCAACCTGCGCATCCTGAAAACACTCGCATATTTATATAAAGTAAGGGCAAATATTTGCCAGGCCATCATTGTAAATATAAGAAATTGTTCATAATATCTTGCCTGGGTTAAAAAAAAAAGTTAAACAAACTGCAATATTTTTTCTTTGACTTTATATGAACAAGTTATTGCTTCTAGAAGTACACACACTCTGGTGTAGGTGCTCAGACAGAGATGTGTTGTTTGTGTGTTCATATTTCTTTATCCTGGGGGTGGATCACTTCAATATATAATAGGTTTTTGGTCAGAATATCATAGCTGTACTGAATAAGTCCCTGCAATTCAAACACAAAAACAAATAATAAACAAAAAAAACCACACAACATATTAAGGGAATAAGACTTTGGGAAATCAGTAACCTGAAGTTATATTTAAGAAATATTCTAATAGGGCTTCTCTATTACTTTAATAAAGCTATTAACATTGCAAATTTCAATCAAAATGTAGATAATGAGTGATTGGAGAGGCAAATAAGCTCATTTGTTCATGTCCTGCATGTGCACCATTTCCTTGTTAACAAGCACCAGAAGACTCTAAGTGGTTTGTCCAATAAGGAGAATTCATGGCTGAACATTAACTGAACTACAGACCGTGGACCAGGAATTAATGTTTCATTTTCTCATGTCTCAGAGGGTCTTTTTCTTTGAACTGTTGTGTTTAATTTTATGCTACATACACACAACAGGGATACAGTGGCTCTGAAGGAGATAGACTGCAAGTGCACTTACATGCCGATGTGTTTAACATGAAAGGACGCACAAACAATGATCTGTATGAAGCAATAAGAGACCGCTGCTCATTTTTCTTTGGCATTTAGTCGCCGTCCATTTGTATTACTTCTGAAATTGATACGTAAAAGTAAGAAATGTCAGATTACTTTTTAATCTATGCAGGCAGAAATACATCAACAAGCAAAGAAACTTGAATGTCAAAGCCTTGGGGGCAACAACATTGGTCCAAGTGTGAAAACATAAACAGACAGTCTTTTGTGTTGTTGCTGCACATTCATTATGCACAGCTAGTTTAAATGAATAATGCAGATGACTAAATGGTTCTACAGAAGTAGTTCAATTATCATCATGAATAATAAATTTATTATTAAAAGGTGCTTGGAGATTTTAGTCACAGAGGCAGTGTATAATCACTTTGTCAGACTTGTGTGTCAAATGAGCTCATCTCCAACGTGACTTATCACAAAACGCAAACACGAAAGTGCCAAAAATGGCAAAAAAAACCCCAAAGGGTTTACAAGGGTCTTATCAAGTCTTTCATTTTTACAGAAAATAATATCACACTTATTCAATGAAAATCATCCAACCTGAGCTCTTAACAGCTGAAACTAGCTCATATCAGTGCAGGAACAAAATGTGACAAAATTGTGAAGAAACTGAGTCACCAGCATGAAATAAAAATAACTTCCACTTGTGAAAAATTTTGTTTTCCCAACTGTTCTTCTCTTGAGCAAAATGATTGCATATTTTCTATCACTTCAACTACTGTCACTCCTTTTTCCTGGAGATGTTTTGTCCACTTAAATGTCCATTACTCATCAGCTATAAGAAGGAAATTAGAGGGGATTTACATTATTAATGGGCTTTAAGCTCCAGCTGAAGCTTTAGTAGATAGACTCCAGGATTCCACATCATACATCCATCTTGCATATTGTGCCTGCTCAGTGCAGTTAGTGTCAGGGGTTCACTGAAGCTTTTCCCAGCATGCATTTGGTAAAAGACAGAACAGGAAAACTTGTGTCAGGGCATGGCCTCATCAGCTTCAAAACTTTTTTTATTGCCTTTGCAAAATCCACATGATGTCACTTACAGCAGCTTTTTCCCGCCCTTTGAGGAGCTACCAGAGTGCACCGGCCCAGACTGAGAGGTGCAGAGGTGGAAGAAAGAAAAATCTGCTGTGAAAAAAAATAATAAAGTGAGTTTTTTTTTTTTAAAACTTTTTTAGCAAAGACAAAGCTCAGTCGATATAAGCTGTAATTTTGCATCATCATGTATAATTAGTCAAATGTACTATGTGACAACATAATTGTCATTTTACATTTACATTTTAGGCAATTAACAGTTATACAGACTCATTTCTAATGAATGCAACATGAAAAGGTCAAAGTCTTCAAAATGAAGAGAAAATGTAAAAAAAGAGGAGAAGTTTTTTTTTTTTTCTTCTTTGTGGAATTTAAGTGAATGTGAAAATGTAGTCTGTGTTTAACAGAATAGATAAACAATTAAAACATTATCCCGGTGGAAAAACTGAGTCTTTGCAAAAGTCCTACATTGATACAGAATCTCATTCAATAGGCTAAGTAAGACACTTGTTGAGTATAATTTCAAGTCATGTACAATTATTCATGTTAACTGAAAGTTAATGAGGTGGAAGATCTATTTGAGATTATATAGCTGACAGGGAGTATAAAGATACAGCAGGTCAATGAAGCTCTTAGTTTAAATTAGTGTGAGCCTTAAGACAAAGGACAGCATGTAAGACAATGGCACAATTACTAAAAATGGTCCGAGATGAAGGGATTGTTAATTAGTACAACCCACAAAATGCATCTTTCATTTATTACTTCCAAAAAAGAAATGCACTAGCTTAGCCTGATCAACATCTTAATGACACAAAACACTACAGCTTTTGACCACAGGGGTCGCCAGAATCACAGAAAAACAGAGAATGAAAATTCCATTTTTGCTTTCACCAAAACCCAAAAAAGTCAACCTCACGATGGCACTAAGGTAACAAAAAACTGGGTTGGCTTTATTTTTTTGGCTGGAGGTTGCTGCTTGAACTGTACAAAATGTCATAGCAATCTATTTAATACTTTTAGATATTTCAGTTTGGACAGAAGTGGTGAAGGGCCAACAGGTCAACAATATCATCCACAGAGCCATACTGCCAGCAGGCTAAAAATGAAAGGCCCGTGAACCAGAAGACAAAGATTAAGGAGGGTGATAATATGTTGGAGGAAAAGGATAAAGAGGCAGACAGAGAGATTACAAAACTAATTGTGGAGGGGAAGAGAACACAATGTAACTCTTTAGCTCAGTATTAACCAAATGTTTAACAAAAGTATCTGCAAATAACACGCTGCCAAGGGCAATAATATGAAGATTTGCTCTATTATTGGAATACAATTTTTTTTAGAATAAAAAAAACAAGGAACTATGACTACAGCATACAAATAATTCACCAATCATGTATTATCAACCCTGCATCTCAAGGCCCAAGAAAAAATTATTCTATGATGAAATAAGTTGCACAGACCTTTTCTTGACCACTTCGTGGGAGGATCTAGCTCGCTGAGGTACTGCTGCGCTGGCTGTCTTTGTGGTCAGCATGAGGGCAGCGGCCTGGTGCCACCTCTTTAAAATCTCCTCTGGAGGAGTGATACATGCTCACTGACTCATCTTATCAAACTGAGCCTGAGCTTAATCCTCATCAGGACACTTTGCTCGAGCGAGAGTGAGAAAAAGAAAAAAAGAAGAAGAGCCAGTAATGGAGCTTTTCATAAGTGTCAAGTTTTTATTGTTTTTCCTGGCACGACTATTTGAGCTTGAATAAACAGATTTACTGTGTACAGGATCATGCAAGCTGTTGAGACTTCCTATTAAATTGCCTTTAATCCAAGATTCATAACACAGACTGCCGCTGTTACCGCTTTAAAGTGCAGTTTTGTCATCATATTATTATGTTATGGATTAATATACTTCCGTCTACAGTTCTTTCAAAGGAAAGTGTGCGCATACCAACATATAAAATACTTTTCAAGGGCATGAAACCTTTCATAACCCTTAATCACTTGGAGGATTCAACATCCCACTGGGCCTCTTAGACACAGCTTCAATCCAATTCTTAAACCACATATCTGAGCTTCCCCTCCTGCCACTGAGATCGATCTTTTAACAACAGGTGTTCACAGGTGTTCAAATGTGGTCACGCATCGACTGAAAGCCTTTCTCAGCTTTAGAACAAAGGAAATCAGCTCTTCAGGCAGCAGGAGAGAGGGAGGGTCGCAGTTTATGTGATGTCCTCCAAATGTTTGATATGTCACCTTCTCCTCGCGCTGGAAGTGTAGGGTTGAATACTTAAAACGTCCTCTGATTTGAAGGAACACACAGAGGATTTATTGTTATATACAGTAAAAAACCTCACTGAGTCAGGTTTATTCACCAAAACATGATAAAGATAAACTTTGATTTGACTTAGAAAAGTCCAAATTTTACCATTTAATTTATTTAATGGTGCAATCCATTTGGCTAATAGTATAGATTTCACAAATTCTGACTAACACTTATTCCAATTAAGCAGTTTTATAAGAGTGAGGTCAAACTTACAGCACAACTGTTTTGTCCTGTTCAAACGTGTGATATTTCTTGACAATGAGATGATGATAAGATCTAATTAACCCTTTTGGTTTGCTTTTAAAAAAGATTTTATCACATAATCTCAGTTGTTTAGTGTACATCTGTTTGGTTCCCTTTATTTATTTTAATAGTTATTGTCTCCCTCCTTGAAAATCACAAAAACATTAACAAAATGTTAATTGTGACCTCTTTGCTTTTGACTAAAATGAAACTTGTCCCTGAGGGAAACAAAGTGTATTAATCAAACATTACACACTTGCAAAAAGGGCAGAATGAGCCTATATTAAACTTAACATACTCATGACTTAATTTTCATATGGCCAATTTTCCTTCAGCTCTGAGCTCGCTCACTGTTCATTGTTCCATTTAATAGCAATGAAGTTTTGACTAATAGTCATAGTAGGCTTAGTTCACTGGACTGTAATGTTTAAGTTAGGGTTCTTCCTGCTGACTTCACAGCTTTGAAGCTGTCGTTGCTGATGTTCTCAGTTTTATCATACAGCCACTCGAAAGTTTCAAATCCAGATCTTTCAAGCATATCAACTATATGCATTCTGGAAGGAGTGCAGTGAAGTTCAAGCACTAAAATGCACTGGGATGTATTCCAAACAAAAGGAGGGGAGATGTGATATGAACTTTGCCTGGAATTGAAGAAAAATAGGAAAAAAAATACCAACCTCAGTGCTCAGATAAGTAGGAGTTCACATGCACCCTGACAGTTAGCTTTACCACTTTAAAGGAACAGTCCATCTTAGGAATGCAAAGCGTTTATACACCCACACAACAGTTTCACAGTTTCTCCAGCTGTATTTTTTGCTTTGGCCCTGTATAGGGATGATGGCAGCATCACATCTGGCAACAGAACTACATACAGCAACAGAGCTCGGCAAGAAATTATCACACCATGTAGACTGAACCCAGAAATGACTGTTTTTGCACTTCTAAATAAACCACCAAGACAAATAGTGTTTTCAGTGAGCTTAAGAGATGTTGGTAGGCATCTTTTTATTTCTACTTTGAGGTTTGCAAGGCTAGCTACTTTCTCACACTACTGGTCTTTATGCTGAATGAAGCTAATTCTGTCACAATATGCAGAATGGGGACATGGTGGTAAATAAAGAAAGACTAAGAGCACTGTCCTTCTAGGCACATCCCGCCACTCTGCAGCCATCTTGGCAAGGCCCCTGGGCACTTATTTCAGGCTAACAAGACCAGGCCCCTATCTAAATGAATGGGGAGGGAGTCATAACTTCACCTTCAATGGTTACTGGAACGTAAAAACTGCAGTCAGCTCTCATAAAAATTTACCTCCAAACTTTGGTGACTTTGTCCCAAAATAAGGCTCTTTTCCCCTCAGAGTTATATCTCTGCTCTGCATGTGAACGTTCCACAACACCAGCTTCTTTAACAGCTCAATCCAGAGTGCCGGCATTATTGGCTACATGTGTTTCCTGGTTCAGCTGGTGTAAAGCAGACAACTGTCTGAGGGGAATCTCTGCTTATCTCTGGTGTTTTGGTCTATGTTATTCATAAACCGCTAGCATTTCCCAAACAATGAAATATGACCTGGTCTGCCAATTGGCAGAAAGGAACACATAACAATGCTTTGATATGTGAATAAATTTTTCTTACTAAAATTAAAAATGAGTGGGCTTTTTTATACATTGACCTGTTTGGCCCAGATGATACTTTTATACTTCTATACATTTTAAATTCATGGTTTTTCATTGTTTTTATCAGTTGTTTATGTTTAAATGTAGATTTTATGGCAGTTCGTGATGTATGTTAGTAAGCTTAGTGAGTTAGCATGCTAATTTTTTACAGTAACCTTTTAATATTGACTACAGCTGAGGCTGGTGTTAATGTCATTAATTATTTCTATATAAATCCAAGTCAATTTTTTACCTGCTAGTGACACTGGATGAAAGCCAGCAGCTCACCAAAGTCAGTAAATAAATAAATCCATCCAAAAGCCATTAAGACATTTGTGTCTGTATCAGAGTGGTGAACCAAGCAGCAGACACAAGGACTTGAATTTTGTCTGCGAAGAACCCTTATAGCTATTTTTCCTCATTTGGACTCGAAGCCACGGCTCATTATCTGGGAGGAACTGACTGTTGTGTCTTCACACTGACTTCAAACAAGTTTCATGTATATTAAACTACAGACTCAGTTGAAAATTAAATTAGCCTCTTTAAATGCATTCCTGTAGGCCTACACAGGAAATGATTATTCATGTGATGAACAGGACAATAAAAAAATAATCTTTTCCTTTCTATTTACACACCTTCTAAATGACTGTGCTGTTTTTCACCCCCCTTTTTTTCACTTTACTTCTTACTTTTCCTGTAATCATATCCAATAAAATAGAATTATGTGTCTGGGTTTCTCTGTCTGCTTCCCAAATATCTCAATTTCTTGTCACTCTCTCTCTGCTGAGCTCTCCTCTTTCCTGCTCTAACTCCGCTTCCTCTTCTCCTGTCCTCACTCTTCTGCATGACCAGTTCCATGTCAGCCCTTAATTGTGTTTTGATGTTCCTCCAGACCTGCAATTGAGCTCCATTCTCGCCAGCCAAAACAGAACAGACATTTGTCAATGCACAAGCACCGTGAGATCCCCCACCCTCTCCCCCACATTTTCTGCTGATGCTCTCCATTTTATCTCCTTAACCTCCTTTTTTTCTGCTTTATCCCGTCCTACTGTCCCGCAAATAATTTTATATAGACTCTCCTCATGTTAGTCAATCAGTCAGTCTATCTATTTGACTGTCTGTCTGTCTATCTATCTATCTATCTGTCTATCAGTCTTTCTTGGAAGACTTCAGTGAGTGTGCAATGGAGCAGTAACATCAATGTAGGAAGAGACCAAAGACCTCCTTTCCCCTCTGGGGCCCACGTCACATGTAATCACTGTTACTTATAAGACACACACATGCACACACACACACACACACACACACACACACACACACACACACACACAAATACACAAACACATACACACACTGTTAGTCTGTCCTAACACTCGACTAAGCTCGGCTCGGGGAGTAAATATTTGTGCTGTGCAAGCTCTAGACAGAGGAAGGCTCCTCACCTCAGCACTGTGCCACCAAATCATGAAATATTCAGAGAGAGAAGGATGGGAGGAGGGGAGAGAACGAGGGAGTGAGAGTGAGAGGGGAAAAAAGAAAGAGAGAGGTCACACATAACAGAATAAGATGGACGGAGGGGAGAAATGTGTAGGTGGCTCATTGCAGGAGAAATGTCTGAAGTAAAGAAATGGGTTGTTTGTGGAGAGGAAGAGACAAGAAAAGAAGGAGCAGAGGTGGTTTTTGAGGAGGGCAGAGGGAATGAACAACAAGGCTGAAAGCTGGAGAGGAAGAGAGAGAGAGAGGAGGAGAGGTGAGAGGTTGAAGAGTATGACATGACAGAAAGAAGGCGAAGGAGCAGAGAGGGTGAGGATGGACGGGTACTCTAAACATGGAGGACAAATAAAGATGTAGACTGACAGGCGAACAAAATCAGGAATAATCAGGCAGCACAATGTGTGGTGTCCTACAGGAGAGGAGATGTGTGAGAGTAAATGGATTGCAGGAAATGATGCTCTAAAGCTTTTACGGTCCCAGTCAGTCTGCAGCTGAAGAGTGATAATCCCTATCCAGGACTTAATGAGGGTTTATTCTTTCACAGGGTCATTCTGTCCTGGTCTCCTGAAAGACTTCTCACCAGTGGAGCTGCTCTATTCACTTCCACTCCGTGACTTTAAATTATTGTTATACAAGGACTTTTTTTTTTCTCTTTTCTAACACTTGTTACCTGTGGTTGAATTAAGTTCACAGTAAGCGAGTATTTGATGTAATTTGTAAATGAATAACACTTAGAAAGCAGCTAAGGTGATAGATTAAATGTTACCATTTTAGGTTTTTTGCGACTACAGGCACATTAAAACAGATATTATTCACTGAGACACTGGGACTTTGTCGAGCATCGTTTGTGTCGACAAAAAAGGATATTTTAAGCCATGACTGGATGTTTTTCTAACTATAATCAAGTGGATTTTATACCCAAACAAGACCTTAGCCAAAATGTGATTTTAACATAAACATGAAAGCTAAAAGATAAATCAAGGTCAAGTGTCAACAGAGGTTTGCAGAATCCCAACATTTATCCTGGTGCTAGGGTTGCCAAAGATCATATTTACTAGATTTAAAAGCTTTCTGTTTCATTTGCAGTTATATATTTACTGTGTTATCAGTGTTTTTATTCATGCAAGAGTTGCACTGCCGGTCAAAAGTCTGGTCCACCACTCTGGTTACATATTCTTATAACACTTCCATTAAAATCAATTTTGTATTGATGTTCATAATTTTTAGATTATGTTTACTTAAGACTTCAGTAATCACAGCTGTCTACCATCAACAGGATTTTGCTCAGAATAAAATCAATCTGGTGATTTTTTTTCCAACTGTAATAAATTGCATTGTTATCCTTATTTGGCCCATAAATGACCCAGTGTTCAAATAAGTTTCAAGCAAACCTCTGCCTTAAGCCTTCTTTTTTTTGATACTCCACACTTCATATAGAGACATTGTACACAGGAGCTGCATTTTCAGGGAGTAAGCAAGCGAATCTGTGAACAATCTCTTTTCTCACAGTTTTGAATGTGTAAAATGTTGTGATTTTTTTCCATCTATTTGGAAATGGTGGGAATAACCGTGCTGTTTTTGACTTTGGGGTTTGGAATATGTGCAAGCCCTGCAAACATCAGCCTTATTACCACACAGGGAAAGCTGCATCTGTGTTTCAGTATCTGGAGCAACAATTCTCAATCAAAGATTGCACGAGAACTGAAGATGTTCTGGTGGGTGGATTTAAAGTGATGGTTAGCTGCTGGAAAAAAGGGGAAAAATCAATTCAGCAGTGCTGAGGTATTGCTGGTTGTCAACAGAGCACAATTCCTTACACTCTGTATCTCTGCTGTGTGTCAGGACAGTAGGTTTTATTTGTGTCTGTATCTCAGTAGTGTTTTCTGTGTCAATGACTCATAAAAGTGACATCAGATTGATTTGCAGTTGCATAAATAAAATGTTGCAAAGGTTTAAATATTTACAGGTTACCTCTCAAATACCTGCACGGACACATCTGAGTAATCAAAGAAGCAAAAGAGAGAGATTTCAAGTTCAGGTTTTACAGCACAAACAAGATATTTCATGTTCAATGCAAACACTGTATTCAGTTCCCTACATCCAGCTATTCTTCATTTTATTTCCCTTCATTTTAGAAGGTTAAAGTCTTAAAAAAGTGATGAAAAATATAAAAAATGTTTTCAAGGCTCAAGAAGAGGTATAATGACATAAATAATTGAAATGCAGGTGCTGATTATCATCTATTGCAAAGCAAAGAGACACATTTTATTTTCTTTATATTTTCATGAATTCTTTTGGCGAACGCTTTTGTCTAGTCAAATTGAGAAAGTTAGTTTAATGGTTGTGTTTTATTTTTATATAAAGCTCCCTGCAGAATACAAACACAATGCCATGCATGTGAAAGATGGAGAGATGTAAAAGAACTTTGCCAATACAAAGAGCTGATTTCTTCATTAAGTCAAATGTGCAGCAGAAACACTCAAAAAAATGTCTAAACCCCTTTTAGCCATCCCAAGAGGCTGTGATGTACATTTTCAGGGGTAATTAACAGATAAAAAGATTAAAACATTTGTCTCAAGAGGGATGCTGGTTGGTATATTTATCATGGTTAAAATCAAAATGGTGTATCTTTTTTGAAGTTAGAATGTGCATGGCTAATTTCATCGCAATCCTTTTGAAACTGTGTGTGGAAAGCTGGTTTGTTATTATAAGCAACGACAACCACTTAATCCTCTGGAGAGCAGAGATGCACTTAGTATGTATCACTGAATATGTTGAAAAGATTCTGATATGTCTTACAAAAGGAACCTATTGCACTGCTTTGCTATTGTCTTTGTTGGAGGGTCCAGTTACAACAGCACCTGTGTGAGCTGTGCTAACGGTTTTTCTTTGCCTCTTTTGTTTTACATCCTATTTTCTGTTGGAAAAAATCAACGTTTTTATCAAATCATCTGACCTGGGTGCCTCATATATTATCAAAATGGTTATTACCTGCTAGTTAACAGTGTAATAAGCAACTTTATAACACATTTAACATTGATGACTCTTGAACCCGGTGCTGAACCTCCCTGAACTGCCACCAAATCAACCTGAGAGCTGCAGCGCATATACTTGTTTGCTTAAACGGTGAGATCACCTGAGGCATTACCAGATTTAAGATAGAGCAAAGCTTCCAAGTTTACACAGCTTTATCACATAAGGTACTCATGAAGACCTGAAACAAACTTGGATGAGTAAAATAAATGGAGTTCTTCAATGACAAGGGGACAGTATTCCCTAATGGCAGTGTAATGCACAATTTTGACAATAGCACTAAACAAATTAGAAATCATTTTCTGGTAAATTCTGACTATCTGCACCAAATTTCACGGAATTGGCCAACTGTGTTGAGATGTCATGCTTTAAACAAATGTGCTGTTTGGACAGATGGACAAACAAATGAAAATGCCATCAGTCTGCCCCACAGCTCGCAGGGCAAGAATAAAATCATGAAAATATTGAAAGCAGTTAAGCTCCTTTCATTCCGCAGAAAGTAAATTGCTTAAAATTGACCATTAGAATCAGCAGCAATGTGCCAAGAGTCTTTCAAACAGCAGATGGAAACAGGGATACAACAGAGAGAAACACAAAACTGAATACAAATATGAAACAAAAGGGGCTCATGGTCAATCATTCCAAATGTTTTTCAACAAAATGATTTGAAAAAATACTGTCATTTACAAGTATCATATGGTCTTGTACTGTATATTTTAACATAATAATGTTGTAAAGCAACTATCAAAGTCTATAAACACAAAGTCTATTCCCGCGTTTTATCTTTATTTTATGGTGACAATTTTAGCTGGGGGAGGAAATACTAATGTGGGAATGTAAATTGTCTCTGAAAAAAAAAACACAACACAGTCTGAATAGCTACATCAAATATTTGAAAGTAGGAGAAAAAAAATGTTGTTTTCTTTCTCCCATGCAGATGGCACACAAATACTTATAGTTTAGTGAACGTCTGAACACACCAAGACATTATTTTTAACCAAGCGAGACAAGAAATATCACACCTCTGCAGTCTGGTGTCACTGTCCATGGTGCTGAAATGCTGTATTATGCTTAATACCCACTGAGGTGCATTGGAGAAGAGATGAGCCCTTCATGAGAAGAAACCTTAAAACTGCATAATCAAACATAACTCTTCTATTTCTGTCTCTGTCTAAAGGCTTTCCAGATATGTCCACGTACTGTTCTCCAACTGCAGTGGTGTTTGTGTTTTAGGCTTCCAAAAGTCCTTTTGAGAATACTGGCTGGAACAGTAACAAACAGTTACTGTGTGTTTCACAGTTCCACAGGCCAGCCATGATTAGCAACCTGGAGGACACACTGGTGACTCACGCTGGTCTGCAAGGAACCAAGATATCTACATTTGCTTGGTGTCTGCAACACTATTTGTTCTCTGATAAACAACCACGAACAATATATCTTAGATAGCATTTCTTGTCAGCAGCAACGGAATAACTTTGTAAAGCTGTGTGTCCTGCCTAAATGCTGCTGCCTTCTTTGTTTATTGAATATGCTGAAAGACATCAGTACTCTAATGGTACCAGCTTACAGACCTCAACAAGCTCTAACTGTGGCATTGCACTGCGCAAAATCTCATCTGAACAATCAGTGGGAGCAAAACTTTGGAAAAGCATCGACCTACTGAGCTGAAAATGCCACACAGTTTGATGCTTTCAGTGAAGGTGTTAAAACATGACCTAAAGAAAAGAAACATTGTTCTAACATGTGATTGTTTTTGTCTCTTTCTCTTTCTTTTCTTGCTTCTATTTTAACTTTTTATGAAACATCATGTGAACAGATGTTGTATCCTAGCGTTTTGAAATATACCCTTAAAGCTTTGCATTTGGTGCTTGTGCTTATTTACAATGCTGAAGCTCCACTGCTATTGCTATGTCCACATAAAATAAAATAAAACAAACCAACTAACACTGAAGCTGCCAATTACTTGAGCTGTCACTCAAACAGACAATGACTGACTGATAAGAAGCACCTTTATCCTCCAAAAGCTGATCTGCGTCTCTGGAGGCCATGGGGTCATTACACCTCCTCCCTGCTGTGGATCCCACTGGACCTATATTAACAGTCACTTCCACTACTGTGTTACAGATTAAAGCTCACAGGCCATCAGTGAGGACGGGTAGAAGTGTTTGAAGCAAGGATGAAACTCTTTGTGTCAGGATATGCTTTAACCAGAAGCTCAATTACACTGTGAAAGTGTTGACTGCATTCATTTCTAATGAGCAGGAACCCAACTGCCCGGACATAACAAACATAATCTGACATAAATATGGAAATGTACACACAAGCACATTGAAAGATTAAAATGGTAATCCTGTTACCCCTGTTTTTATTTTATTTTTTTTATTTTTTTGCTAAGATGACATTGTGATGACATTTGCACTGTGAGCTTTTGTTTTAATTTTCTGTCGTTTGTGCTGAGTTCTCCTTCAAACAAACGGCTGTCGCTGCTGATGGAATCATATGCATGGCTTCATGTTCATGCTATAAATTCACGCCAGACAACCAAAACACCAGCTGTCTGCAAACAAACACAATATGAAAGTGATATTTGTCTGACTAATAATAATAAAACAATACTGTTAATGAATCACCGTTAAGTTCTGTAATCCATGTATGATAGCCAGCGAGAACATTTAACTCGCAGCAATGCAACTAAGTGACTCATGCAAATTGATGTGTGTGTGCGCGCGCGCGTGTGTGTGTGCGCGCGCACCTTCAACCCACCATGTCCTATATCAACTTAGGCCTATCTATTTGCCGGCTTGCCTTCCTCCCTGCCACCATAAATAGAAACTGTCCCAGACACATTACTATTCCTACAACATAATCCAATGCAGGTATAACCTACATCATAGCGCAGAAGTGATACACGAGTTTAATAATGGCCTCATATTTCCTTCCATCTCCCAAGCGACCCCCTCCTTCCCCTCTCCCAGGAATCAATAATGTCTGATGGAAACGAGCACCAGCCAGTTTTACGTGATATAAAGTGAGAAATTAGGTGAAACATCACTAAGAGACTAAGTTGGATTCGCACGCGTAGACTTGGCTCCAAATATGTGGTTGTTGTGTAAAAATCG
The DNA here is from genome assembly GCA_029814765.1 of Acanthurus leucopareius. NCBI lineage: Eukaryota > Metazoa > Chordata > Actinopteri > Acanthuriformes > Acanthuridae > Acanthurus > Acanthurus leucopareius. The sequence goes on along the minus strand of JAQMCX010000001.1, from coordinate 11,076,529 downwards.
ACATTTGTGAATCTGGCTGGCATCCCTCATATCCTTGGCTGAAAGAGAGAGAGAGAGAGAGAGAGAGAGAGAGAGAGAGAGAGAGAGAGAGAGAGAGAGAGACACAGAGATACAGAGACACACTTAGGGATGCACTGTCTGAAAGTGAGGCGGGAAGTCCGAGATTTCCCTTTTCCCTCTCCCTTCTTCTCTTTCTCTTCTCTGGAATAAAACTGACTGTGTAGACAAACAGACTGAGTGTACCACAAACACTCCTCGGGGAAGTTCGCTTTTGGACACTTTTGGGAGAGTCTGCACCAGCTGACGTCCGACCTGTCCGCCCATTTAAGGTTTCCAGACAACTACTCGTTTATTTATTTATTTATTTATTTATGTATAACTTGCTGCACCTCAAGTCACCGTGTTCTTTTATGCGCAATGGCTGGTCGTTTATACCGCCTGTCTGTCCGTCTCCACATGGAGGGAATCGGGATGCTTGGCTGAATAAAATAAATAAAAAATAAGAAAAAAAAAAGGACATCAACTGCTTTGGATCCGAGTGTGACCTTCTGAGTCTGGATACTCGGACGGTTTCAGTCGCCTTTTGTTCATGAAACCTCCTTTCCTTTTCATTTTGAGGATCTATTTAAGAGTCTGTGCAGCGTTTTAGTTCAGAGCGCACTTGTGTCTGCCTCAGCGATGTGCTCCGTTGGGAAATACTTTATGTTTCTGTTCCTACTTGAAAGTATCCTGTCGGACCCGGGAACCACAAACCAAGGTGAGTATTGAGAGCTACACTTCATCTTCGTACAGACTTAGAACAAGGCTTCTCGCACAAAATTTGGCTGTTTTAAAGTGTTTCCACACAAAACCGATTCTCCGTTTTCCGTGTGCGCCTACATGTTTACAGCCATAACACGTTTAACCCATTAAAATGTTGGGAAATATAAACAAGACGCAAGGTTATGCAATTAATGCTATTAAAGACACACCTTCAGCCTCAAAATGTGTGCAAAATCATTAATTTGGTGGTTGATCCAATAGATGCACTGTCTATTAGCAGTGATAATCATTTTTACTGTCTTTGTCGACCTTATCTGTCCATAAATATCTCTCTCTAACTGTTAATACATGCGCAATCTCCAAATTAATAAATTAACAAATCAATTTCCAAACTGACATTTGTTGCATTGACCAGGAGGTGTCTTCACAAGTCTTTTTTTAGCCTACCCCATCTAAAAAGACTCATTAATAATGATGTGAATTTTAAAGAAAACGGACATTTAAACACATTTACAATCTCAAAATGCAATCAGAGATGCCATTTCATTTACTTTTTTAACAGGTATATCTGTGGTGTTGATCACTGACACTTTTCATCTTCATATGATGGGGCTTATGCTCTGGTGCCTTTTTTTTCACCCCCTTCATCTTGAGCAACATAACCCCCTGATCTTAAACAACACTGAAACGAACAACATTTTGCTCAGATTTTGTAACGAATACAGAAGGAAAACTCAAGCAAAACACAGGTTCTGTGTGCTGCTATAGGCCCACATACAGGAGCTCCATCAGCCAAACTATGGAGGAGGCTCTGAGGCTGATATTATGCTTTACCTCCAAAATCTCAGTGAGCAGACATATTGCCACAGCTATAGGGACCCAATGTCACAGTGAACATCAGCCTCTGGCACATTCTGTCAGCTATACTGACAATTTTGAATGGTCTGTTTTTGCCTCCCTGTTTTCTGTGATGAATTCACACATTTATGGGATGAGAATGTAACAGATCATGACCCATGCTGTCCCAAGAGGATTCCATGCTCACACATGTTACAGAAACCTTTAAATATGAAGATGTTGGGGTAGTTGTTGATACTAAATGGATCAGAATAATTTCCCATTTGAAAAAAAAAAAACTTTTACAGTCCCACTGGCTCAGTCAAATAATGACATAATGATGTTATCTTCCCTCTGTTGTGCACACACGTCAAATGGGTAAGTGGTTGCCGTAATTTAACCGGTTCTTGACATCTTCCACTTTGCACATTTCCAGAGGTCAGTTTAATATTCCTTCCTGAATATTTAATGTTTAGGATACACATTTTCAAAGAGGATGTGAGCCCTTTCACTAGCCAAATGTCAAAGTCTCCTTCACTGCACTTTTCTGTGTGTCTCGTGTGTGTGCGTGCCTGTGTGTATACTCAGTTTTCCCCAAAGGATGCCTGTCTGCCTGTGACAGGCTTGAAGGGGAGGGAATGCACACAGGAGAAACTTGAAAAAAACATCAACGTAAGGAGTCCAAAATATAGAGAGAACAAATTAATATATGTTAGCCGCAGAGTTATTTATCTAAGGGAGTTTTTCTAATGAATGTGAATCAATTGTGTCTCTCCTGTCTGACAAAGAGAAAGTGCAAGTCCAAGATTTAAGATAAATTCTTCACATGAAAGGATATTTTTTTATTAATTGAGCATTTTTCTGTAATATATAAAGTTCATTTGTTATAAATTATGTCAAAAACAATGATAAATTTCCTAAATATCTCTTGAGTGATGTCTTAATATCAATGCTATATATGAAGTTTACAATAAATACAATGTTATAGTACTCAAAATTTTTTGTGATGTCTAAAACATCCTTCATCTTTGACAGAAGAACACAAAAGCAGCCCTCTGAATTTTGAATCTGCGGCCGTCAATTATGCCGTCTGAAATGACAACTGTTGCTGACAGATTTTACTGGCTGACACTTGCTAATTAAGCTAACACAAGCTCCGTGAGTTGTTTGAGAGCGCTGTGACTGGTTGACATTTTTGAAGTTTCTACCTGACTTGTAAAAATCTTGTAAAAGGAGTTTTGAATATGCGACTGATAGCTTGCTTAAAAAAGGAGCTGTAAGCTACACTCCCAAAATAAATAAATCTTGTATTTCAAAACAAAGTTAGTCTTAATCTCTTAAAAATAAAGATGGTAACTAGAGCCATAAAAAGTTCTTTGGCTTGTCCCCATACACAGGTCCCTCTCTATGTCTTTGTAAAACCTTTGAAGGAACAATTCGCCCAAATATAAAAATTCTGTAGTACTACTTACTATCATGCTTATGGTAAGTGTGGTAAAGTGTCTCATTGAACTTATTTTGAACTAAGAAACTTAAGTTGAACCATTGTTATCAAGGATGCGTCATTTAACAGGGTGTATGGCACAATCAACAACAGCCTGTAGACTCTGACGCATCAGTTCAGTTCAGTTCCAAAAGAAAACTTATCGTTTGTTTCCATTTTGGTGAAAAAGGTTTTTACTCAGAACCAAGAAAAGGGTTACAAAAAAGGGTTGTACCTAGAATCATCTGCAAAAGGTTTTATTCAGAAATCCTTATGAGTTAAGAACCCCTATGATGTAATGGTTCCATCCAGACCAGAACACTCTAGGTTGGTTCTGTGTAGAACACTTTCTTCTTCTATGGATACCACCGAGAACCCAACCAGGGACTTCTACCAAGAATCCTTTTTGTTTTTCAAGGGTTCAATCCAGGGGGCTCCAATAACCATTTTTACGAGGTTTCCTCTCCAATTTTTTTTATTTTTGAGGGATCTACAAAGAACCATAATGTATTCTATATGGATTATATATGTAAAAATTACCATTCTTTAAATTGAGAAAACATTCAAACAATTCTTAATGGTTAGGGAAAAAAAAATATATATATATAAAAAACCATGATGGATAAGAAAAGGAGACTCTCTGAGGAAAAGCCAGAAGAACAGGAGAGATGTGTAGGCCTCAGGGGAATAGGTCAAAAGTGAGCATTGAACCAGTGGAATCAGTAACATGACAGGTAGGACATAAGCCAGGCACATCAGGTGGTCCTCAGCAGGTGAACTCATGTTATCTCCAGCAATGGTGACATAACAGGAGAGGGAAGAGAAAAGTGACAGTAAGTAGCATCATGCCAAGGCCAACTTACTACACCAGATGAATTATAAGCATCTACAAACAGCAAAGTAATTCAGGGTCCAGTAAGAGCAGTAGGGCTATGGACACATGGTATTAGTGACAGTGGAAAAGAATGAAAAAAACTGTCCTCAACTCTTAATATATAGGTATATTTAGATATGTAAGTCATTTTTTCCAAAAAGTAAGAAACAAATGCCAGCATTAAACGAAACCACCTTTTTGTCCACCATAGACCACTGTATTGAAGTTACTGAGGCAATCGCCAGTGACGTTATACCTGTTTAGCTGGCTCTCTTCCTACATTATTCATTTTACAAGTTACAGATGAATTTTTCTGTAACCCAGTGTGTGTGTGATGAAAGGCTTCGTCTAACATCTCTCAACGCAACAATAGCATTCAGTCAACTATCACACTGTCTTCCTCTTTTTATAAAAGGATACAGCATCATCTGTGTCATGATTAGGTAAATTAGATGCTGCTGTCGTCTTTTATTATCATCTCATATAGAAAAATAATCATGCTTCTTCTCCCAGTGGCTCTCTGAAACCACATCTTGGAAACTGAAAAAAAAAAAAAAAAAAAGAAAAATACAAGGGCCCTCATAGAAAAGCCTGTCTCTCTGGGGGACCTCAGCCCCAGGCTTGTCTACTTGAAGGATGAGCATAAGGACTTGAGAATGTCAACTTAATATCTAGCTTTTGAGTACTCAAAAGCATCTTTCAGTGAACATATATACAACTTTTCACATTATGCTCAAGCCCAGATATTAGTCAGGTGTCACCAACAGATATACAGAGCAATTTTCTGAATACTTCTGCTTAAGAAAGGCAGTATACCTGCCAATATGATGTCTGTGTGATGTATGTGATTGCACAATAGGTAGTTGGGGTAAATCCCATATGTGGTGCCGGTGAAGTCTGTCCATCGATGGACACTATACTCCAAGAAATAAGGGCTCTTTTGATGGGTGGAACTCATTTACCTTCTCCCCAGTCATCCTTCCACTCGCTGCAATATGGAAGGGCCTTTGGGCTTTTTTTTTTTTTTTTGCTTGACCCAGCAATGATAGAGATATAGGTCTGTTGGTTTTTAGCTTACTCTAATAAAATATTGCAAAATCTTAAAAAGATGCATTCAAAAGTTCAATTTGACCAGTTACGGGATGTAATTTATGTACGGCAGAATGGTCGTAGTTGCTGACTGAAATTAAAAATGAATTTGAGAAGGGTTTATCCCAATAAGGGTAAAACCCTTAGCTTATTTTGCACTTTAAATAAATGTAATACCTCAGTAAACACCCATTTTCAGTTGAGTTTTCACATCATGTTTTTTCTTTTGTTTCTGTCAGCTTTTAAACAGACTCTATCATTATGACTGAGGTGGTAACAGTGCTGCCAGTGATAGGAGCCTTAATACTAAAAGCTACTGATTTTGTCAATGATACTAATGATTGAATATTCTAAGTTCAGTATGAGGATCCAGTACTGAGCCAATATGCAGTCGTAGTGCAAGTAATATCACATGAGCAACCACGGCGATCTTGCTATTTAGACTATTTGTGCCCACTTTATTTTCTCTAAAATGATAATTTTTCTGTGGTCAGGAAAAGAAACGACAGTTGCAGATTATTATGCATCCAGACGTAATACCCAGACAAGACTAATGTGATTTGGCCTCCTGATAAATTTGTATGCATGTGTGTGTGTTTGTTTTGAGTGAGAAAATCTGTGTATCAAATTCAGGACTGGGGTCATCTGTTATTTCCTGGCTCAAAAGTTGTTGGATTTTCATTATTTTATAACTGCCTTCCTATATATATAGTTTGTGTGTATTTGTGGATGAGTGTAGGACAGACACACAGTGAGGCTAGTTTGTGGGAAAAGTTTGCTGCTGTCAAACATGGTATGGAACATTGCTCATGATTATGAAAGATTGTTTTTCTAACTTAGTCAAAAATCAATATCTCTCCGTCTCTCATGGTCTGTCTCACAGTCTTCCTTCCTCCCTCCCTCTATGTCCTCCTTTTGAACAGAGGCAAGGCCATCTTATTATAATTCAGCCCTTAATTAACAGCAGGGGATCAAGGCTAAATGAAGTCTCTGTAAATACTGAAGCGGTTCATTTAGTCTCACCAAAGTGTATCTTCTCCGGTTATCTAACTTGTTCTCAAAACAGTGGCAACCCCATTAAATTAGTCCAGATTTGGCAAAGTCCGCTGCATGCTGGAGTGACAGGTCGTCTGAAGATGTGACTCTTTGGTCTATAATGTCGACCACTGAAGTGGGACGCACTTTATTGATAGAGATTGTAATTAACTGGCTGTGTGGAGACAAAGGAAATTGCACATTCATCATATCAAATTGGCTCAGGGGGCTTAGCAAGGGCCAGATAATGACTCTTTTCATGCCTGAGCCGTGACCGGAGTGCAGACAGCTTGAGATTGTTACACTTGTATGTACACAATGTGGTCATGGACGCGCACAAAGAGAGACAGTTGTTAACACACTCACACAAACACCATCAGAGATTCTGCGTTGTGCTTGTGTAGGTCGCAGAATGAGGTGATGAATTCAAACATGATAGTTTTCTCTTCACTGCATCACCAAGTTTACCAGATGTCGTGGGCTGTGTAATGCACACCACTATACAGTGCAGGAAATGAGCAGTGTCCCAAGTCGACGTGTGTAAATTGATGTTACATGCATTCAAGAATGGTTGAAGTGAGTGTAAGTGTCTTTCATCATCAAATAATAAGATCCCTCCATCCAAACGTCTTGCTCTTTCATGTGTTTGCATGTCAGACTTAGAACTGTTCAGATTTTCAACGTGCATGTTCTTGTTTACCTTTTGGGTTAACAATCATGCAAATTTAATTTTGTATTGACAGAGCAATCAGGTCAAGACCATTAAATACATCACTGATCTTTAAAATATGATCCTTAACTTCACCGTTTCAGCCGATCCCTCTTAAAATTTCAACTTTTACAATATTGGTGCATTTTGACTTTGATGTGATTATAGTTTGGGGAAAGTTTATGGTTATGCCAAAAAAAAAAAAGTGTGATTAGAGTCAGACAACTAAAAAATATGGCTAAGTCTAACAACTGATTTTCCATATGGTTGGTAAAACAATGCGTGATAATTGCAGATCAGGGACAGGAAGTAAACTTTCCAGCATGAAAGATGCGACACTAACACAACATCCACTCTCCCAACTTCCACACTGTTAATTATCACTTTGCTGTATGGAGTTGCACACCACTTCTTGCATTGGCACCGATAATTGGACAATGAATGTGAAGCACATAGTCATCAGTTAGAGGTGGAACTCCTCCGGATACTCGGCTGTGATGTCAATTGTCAAATGATATCAATCGACTCAGGAAGGAACCTCAGTCAAATCCGAGCCACATTCAACAATGACATTGTTTCAGATAAGATAGTCACCATTTATTAAGTTTGGCATTCTGACTGCATTTGTCCCTAAATTAGTTTTTATCAAGTCATATTTTGTAAGATTAAATCTTCAAAGTTTTCATGGACCTTCCATCTTTCCCCTTTATTCATCTCTGGCTTATCTTTGATGTCAAGTAGCACAGAAAACTCCTGACCTCTAAGAAGGAGAGTACTAATCTTCCAGACTTCACCCAGATGGAGGGCGGATCTGTGTTAGTGTTGCTGTTGTCCTGGACTTTCCTAAGAGCTGTTATTTCATAGGTGGTTGAATCTGATAAAGGCTTTGCAGCTCTGTCATCTCCTCATTGACAGCTTGATAACTATTGTCTGCTCTCTTCCTGTTTTGTCACCTCCATTTCTCTCCTTTCTAAATTCACTGTCCAACCTCTCTCACACGCTCTCTCTCTTCCCCTTTTCTGCTATCTCCTGTCACTCTGTCTGTGTGTGTACTGTTGTTCTTTCACTCTTCAAAAATTTTCTCCTCCATTTTACATGACTTTCTCTTTCACCACCCTGCTCTCTCTAGTGGTTCTGTTGGACACTACGACAGTGCTAGGAGAACTGGACTGGAAGACGTATCCTGTCAATGGGGTGAGTGACAATAGAATTTCTTAAAATAATGAGAAAATTCAATATTAGGCAACTTGCTTACATTGGATATAACCAGCCAAACAAGTGGGCAAATTGAGTTAAATACGCTGGGAAATAACATGAAGCATTTTGATGTATCAGTTTTACTCATTTTGTAGATTACATCCAAACTGTCCTAAACCTCACACACAACCTCCTCTTTCCCTTACTGGACTATTGAAACATGAAAGTCAAGGTTTTTCTTGCTTTAAAATTAGAAACAGACAGGACCTTGGATCATAAAATACATATTTGACATGCCAACCTTCCTGACTGTAGTCAGACCGTGTGTCATCCAGTGTTTGTAGGCCAACCATTGATTGGGCCTCATGTGGTTAAGAGTTCATACTTTCTAAATGTTACAGTACATTTAAGTTTTCCAAAAGTATTTTGATGTTTTCCTTACACTTTGCAGTACCGGCTTCACATTTACAGATAAAAATGCAATGGATTGTCGTGTGTATGTGAGATATGCACCATGTTGACGTTTGCTGTCAAGGGTCTGACCTCACCAACACAAAAAAAACAGCAGGCACAACACAGCAGGGTGTTGGGAGCGACGACATTAACATCCCCCCCTAAGGGGAGGGAGACTTAGAGCCTCCAGGTAGATGCTTGGGTGGAGGTGGAGCTTTGAAATGCTGTATGCACAGAGGCAGCAGTGGCAGCAAGTCACAGTATAGCTTTCAGGAGAGCTGTGTGTATGTAGACTGCAGTGGTTTAAAGGGTGAGTTGGATATATGTTGAAATGAAAGGAATATGCCGAGTGAGAGTATAGAGGCTGATGCAAGTTAACTGGCTTAGCTGGCAGAACTCAGGTCAGTTAATGCCTGTAGGTAACCTTTACGTCTAAAAAATCAATTTAAAGGAGAACTTTGAGCTAAAACATCAGTAGGATTTTTTTTTTTGGGGGGGGGGGGTAATGTGCTGTTGTTATATTGTAAACCAATAAAGGAGAACTTATGTGCCCAATCATAGGATCAAATGAAGCTGCCATCTCTTGAGTTGGCTTTAAAATCCCACATGAAGTGTCTTTGCATGTTTCCATGTTTGTGTTGGCAGATATCCTTTGTCACAGAAACCCAAATACATTATTATCCATACAGAAACCAGAATGTGATCCTGCTTTATCAAAGAGAAAATAGGATATTGAGGCATGTAAACACCCCATCCAGCCTCTGGATTTCTGATGGCAGCACGCCTCTGGCAGAGTAACAAGCCAGAGAAACAAACAATATGATTATCAACACCGCTGTGCTCTATGTGTCGATGCAGGTGCAAACATGACAACAGAGGCAGATAAACTGAATTTTGTCACACTCAGTCCATATCTCAGGAAATAAGAAGACAATCCATGTACACAAAAGTAAACTGCACCTATGGCATGAGAGGTAAGTCAGCAGATTTACTTGAGAACGACACTTAAAGCACAAGTACCTCAAAACTGTGCTTCAGTAAATCCAATTTTTGGAACTTTTCATGGCTTCTTTACTATATTACACAGGGAAGAATCATAGTTTTAATTTAGTAATTAAAAAATGTGTTAACTAGTTACTTTTCAGATCAAGATGTTACATAAAAAATATGATAATCTTATAAATGTTCTTAAGATAAAAGTAGGAGTTTTCAGCCATTTGGTATATGACCCCTTACAAAACACTGTCTGGTTGAGTCCCTTTGTCCCATACAAATGTCTGTGAGCTGTCTGAAGTTCTACCAAATATTTTACCTCAAAACCTCTTGGATGGTTTTATTTAAATAACTCTTGCTACCAAGAGGTAATATAGTCATTATTTCACAAACAAATAAAGATTAAATAAAAGCATAAAAAAACAAGTATTTTAGTGTTTTGTTCTTCCCAGTCTTAATGATCATTTCATCTCAGATTTATCTGACTTGTCTGTATCCATATGAGATAAATGAGCTCCATCTCTGCCAGGTATAATAATAAAATGCAGCTTTCACATCGTTGCATCAGTATTGAGCCTAAAAAATGTTGCAGGGTTATTGTTCTGTAGAAAAAGTATGTTTAGCTTCCATGAAATTATACTTTCACTTAAGAAGGTTATCAAATGCAGGCTTTTTACTTGTTGAGAACTATTTTTACACTGCCGGTACTTAAACTTGAGTAAAGTATGTGAGTATAAGTGGGTTTATTCTGAACAGCTGAGATAACTCAGTCAGGTCAGAAATCACAGACTGAGGGGATGTTGAGGAGTTGATTGCACGCCTTCACAGATGGTGTACGTGATCGGAAACTTTGATAACCAGGAATATAGAAAAACAGGGTCACTTTCTGTCAAATGTATGATAAAGGACAAGGCAGACTTATAACAACTGTGTGCTATAAACACTTCAATCTCAAAGATCTGGACTTTAATTAAGTTCTTATAGTTTTAGGAATGAGATGAACATTTACCCTCTAACAGCGCACAGCAGATCATGCTGTATTGCAGCATCTGACTTTAACAGTTCTGTGAGTCATTAATACATGTGTTCAATGTTATTGTCAGAATACTGTTATTAAAATCTCAAGTTTGTCTTCCTCCCACTTATATGAACTCTATTTACTACTTTAATTAGTTTAACTTTAAATCAACATAAATAAGACTCCATAAACAACACTTAGAGTTCAGTGAGACCTTTTTTGAAACATGAATGCAGAACAAATCTGAAACAATAGTCTCTGGTTTTCTGCATAGATGCATTATTATAGATCCAAAACAACCATGTTCATGTGCATTAAATACAGATTTGATCAAGTCTCAATATGTCCTCAAAGTGTCCGGGGATTAAACTAATTTAATATAGCAGCATATAATTCTTACAGGGCTAAACCTGAAGCGAAAGTACTGTAGAATTCATTCTTACAAATGAGGTTGAGCAACAATAATTTTCCATGATGTTGTGTCTAATTTGGGACATGAGGTAGCGGGACTGTTTGTGCTTTCAGGCTATTATTAAAAGTGCAATAAATCCTTTGGAGCAAAACCAATAAATAGAAACAAAATACTGCAATATTTTCAGGGCCAAATACCAATATTAAAACAGCTTCTCCTCCCTTGCACACAGCCGAAGCAGTTTTTTTTTTTTCTTCTTGCCATGGGGAGCAACAGTGCCATTAATTGGTTAAACAAAAATACAACAGCACCATCAGGATTCACATCAAATCAATAATTCATCACATCTACAGAGATTTAATGATATTTTCATAACACCACCCTCTCCCTCTTCCCTTTAGTCTGACAATGACAAATTATCTTATTTTAATCAAATTCTCACACCTCTTAGCCAGGTTGAATGCCTTCACCATTGTTGTTAATACACAGAACTTGTCCGTGCAATGTAGATGGGTGTGTGTGTGTGTGTGTATATATATGAGTCAGTGTCTTTTTGAACATATATTATCATGAAAAATTGATACTTGTTTCGCTTCAAAGAGGCACATCCCCTTATTTTTTCTTGCTTTACACATAATCACATCGATATATCTTAGCATGTTACATAAGTTTTTCATCAATCCTGTGCAAAAATCCTTTTTTTTCTGTTCAAATCCAGCTCATATGTCTCCTTAGTGTTTAAAGGTTACATAAGCCAAACTATGTCACCTCTATTTAACTGTGATAAAGTAGTTAAGACTTGTGTATGCACTTTTTTTCTTCTGTTGACCCCACTAACTGTGCTCGCAGCTGGTGTGCTGTGAATAAAAGGCAGAACACTTGCTAAGTGCTCTCTCTCTGCTGAAAATAAAATAATCATTAGTCAATATTTTTGATATTAAGTATATCTGAAAATGTCAGTATCATCTGTGTTGGTTGTTTTTGTTCATGCTGATATAGGTGCGTGTGTTTGTAACAGATGTATTTTGGCCAGCATTCACCTCAAATGCCTCTCTTATCTTGTGATATTGAGACATTGAGCAGTTCAAAGTGTTTGTCATTACAGTACCATATTAGCATTAAATTGTTGGTTTAAAACAGCTTCGCTTATACTTTCTTTTCCTTGTTCTTTAATTTCTCACTGTTCCACCATTACCATCATTAACAATGTCGTTACCTTAATAATATATATGAGTAGGTGAGCAAAAGCAACAAGCTGTGGAGAGCAGTTGTTGTGTTAGGTAAAAGTATTTTTTAACAACTGACCTGCTCTGAACTCAGAAATAACTCTAAGGCTCTGACCATGCTTTTCCAGCTGGCTTTGCTTCCAGCAGAAGATTTTTAAGTTCTCAGACACATAAACTGTCAAGAAGTGTTGATGATGCTGCTTAATTAAAGACTTGACCACTAAATGTTGGCTGTAAAAATGGAGACATCAGATGAGGCCACGTCACTCTCCACTTGTGAAAGGAGAAGTTTGTGCTCGTGTTAGTAAGCCTGGTCTTTACGCAGCAAGTCACTGATTGTCAAGATGATCTCTTTATCTGTGAGGCAAAAAGTTCCATCTGAACCTCTTTTCAGCCATGAACAACTTTCAACAACAACTTTTGACTGACTATGTTCAGTGGCTGTCAAAGACTCCTGTCTGAGTGCAGACCTTATGCTGCCGTGAGTCATGGTGGGGAAGGAAAAAATAAAAAAATAAAAATGAAAAAACGTCAAAACAAGTGCAGTTAGAAACTCTGCACAATAATATAGCTTTGCCATAGCTTCTAAATGTCATGAAGAAGGCTAAAGTTTGCCTCTATGAAGTCAGTAAGGGGATGTTACCAGCTAGTATCATCAACTTGAGAACATATTCAAAGCAGGATGCAGAGATGACACGGACAGGACCCGAGAGGCAGGAGTCCTCTCTGTAGCTCAGTACAGATGGGATGTGGAATAAAAAAATCAGGGTTTACTCACACACACAAGTTGCAACTTCTCTGTCCTGCATCGTTGCAAAGTACTGGGTCAAAAAACAGAATGCAGGAATAAATTAACAAACAAGAGAAAATGCTAATTATTACTAAAAAAAAACTATGCTGCATTCAAACAGTAACCTAATTCTTGCATTGTGTATTCTAATCTCTTTGATAAAAGGCTTCATGTGTGTTCTCAAGCACTAATTGCACAAGTAAAACAACTATAAAGAAGGAAAGGACACTTTAGTGGGCAGTTCTATGGGGACGGTTCTGTATGTTTGTCTTCATGCAGTCCAGATAAGCACCTCCAGAGCTATCACTGCAGATACTTTAGCCGTGAGTACCAATCCACTTAACACTGCCCCAATGCATTAATATGGCTGCTATGAGAAAGTGATGTAAACTGAGCAGCTGCTATGAGTCTGTCCACTTCAAGTCTGAAGAGGGACTGAGACTCTTGAAACAAATGGCCATCTACAAGGTAATAATGATGGAGTCTTCCATGATCCTCCCACTTTCCACTTTGAATAACAATCTGTATGCAGACACTGTTGTCACTAATTGTTGCAAACTTTGTTAAAATCCCTTTGGACTTGGAGAAAGTGTGCCTGAACAAGCAAAAGTCAATATGACACCTCATAAGGAGAGGTCTAATTGCAGTGTGAGTGCCGTTGTGTTGATATGAAGTGCTTTAATTGCTTTTTGGATTAGGTGAGGATATTTCTAACAAGTCAAGCACCATGATGACAAAACAGGAAATTAGGCTCAAAATTGTTTTCATATCATCAGCTGATTTCTGTGTCGTCTATTTTGTGACAGGATCAGCCCTAAAACGAAATTAAATCTGTAAGATTTTTGTTTTTTAGGCCAGTTTCAGAAAAAAACTTTAATTGCATAGTCATACTGCATCATTAGTGTCAATAGTTTTAGTTGTTCTACACCTTGTAATGAAAAAAGAAGCTTTCTGTCTGGTACAGTCTGCTAAGCTTGGAGCTAATAGGCAGAGCAATTAGCAGGCGCATATCTGATTGCCTCAGAGAGCGTAGGCTGCAGCTCATCTTTCAAACTCGGGGTACACATTTGGTTTGTCTACTCTGAACCATGCCACGTCCCAAAGGGGCATTTTAGAACAGTGAGGCACAGAGAGTGACAAATTACCGTTTTCTCTTGTTTGTATGCATAATGCAGCTTCAATTACTTAATGCTGATCTTATGCAAACCAGAAAGCTTGCTTTCTTTAAAGTTACTGAGTTTTTTTTGTTTCTGGACTGTAAAGAGGGCACTGAAATGACAGAAGATTGAGACTGTAGGTTGAAGAAACTCCTCTCACATCAAGCCTTAGTCCTCCTTAAAGTTCCAATTCCTTTCTGTAACTTTTACAACATTCCCACTTTTGTACATTAGCAGAAAATCTCTGAAGTCAGGCTAAATGTAGCGAAAGCAATGGAGAGGCCTTGCAGTCATATGAAAGCTTACAGTCAGCTTGCTACTTTGTGATCTTAGAATGAACATCTGACTTTTAGATTTTATGCATGCTAGAGGCATTGCTCTGCGTCCGTCTGTCAGTCAGTCAGTCGGCCAAGTCACTTTGGCCAAGTCTGAAATATCTCTACAACTTAGCCTTTTGGATGGATTGCCATGGGATTTCTTAGGGGGGCTGAAGTTCCTTTTATCTTACTGACCCCACAAGCAAGTTTTCACTCATTCAATTAAATACCTCAACATGTCCAAGTGTTTGATGGATTGGCATCAAATAGACATTTATGGCCCCCAGATAATATTTTGTAATAACTTTAATCCCCTGACCTCATGTAGGTCCATTATCAGCTTATCAAATCCATTAGTTTTGCAGGTATTTGGTATTAAACCAAATACCTGTAAAACTAAGACAGTCCCCGAAGCAATAGCTCTAAGCCACGGTCTCCTTTGTGTTTATTACTGATCAAATAATGTAAGCATGTCAATGCACTAGACAGAGATGATAAACCAAAAAACATTACCAAGCTAGCATTGGAGATTTAAGAATGTTAGCATGCCTCCAATCATATTTTAATTAAAATAACAGCCAGGTGCTCACATGAACATTGAAAATAATTGCTTTTTTCTCACTGTTCATTCTGGACATCAATACATTACTACATGCCTCTAATACAAGTAATCAGAGATGATATCCACAGACTTAAATCTGTGCAAAAATACATTACAGCATTTAATTTGAGTTATTTTGATTTCATCAAATGGAAAGACCATCCAACGTTTAAAAAAAAAAAATCATTGATCAAAATCAATTTTTGGCATAAATTTTTGTTCCCCATCCCTCATACTGGAAGTGTTTAAGTGATGTTTAAGTGTGCATTTAAGTATTTAAATGGGAACCTTGAGAAATGATCCATACAGTCTCACAGATCTGCTGGCATGGCTGTGACTCAGCCTGGTTTTGGAAAACACAAAAGAGTCGGATTAATCACTAATAATAGAATATTATAATATAATTGTTATAATTGATTGTTAACAAAAGCGTAGGCCTAGTTAACATGCTTATGTGGTTTGTTTATTGTCTATTAAAGACTGTACAACCAAGATGTTGTTCTCATTTTTTTAATTCTGCTCATTTACCCTGAATATTACTCATAGAAATAATATATGCATGAATACATACTACCTCGGTGTGCACTTAAAGGCCCTGCACAGCGTTATTTGCTGGCTGGAGTTCCAAATGAAAGAGGAAGTGATTATGATTGATTAATCATTTAGCCCTTGGGTGTCACATAGAGCTAATTTAGATAGCTTAATTAATACAAGATTAATTGCTTTTGTGCACTCCAGTCAAGGTTAAAGTGTTGTTTAATAATTTATATTAGAGAACACTCTACCTCAGTTGTCTTGACTCAGCTCATTCTGGCTGTCATCTAACTTTACTGGGTCTCTCTTTGTACGACACATTCAAGATATTAATCTTTGTGCTGCCACAATGTGTGTTCATATGGGTGTGTGTGCGTTTTAAATTGAAAAAAAAAATCTGCATATTTTATTCAATACAGCAGCTTTGACAACTTATTTTTAGGTACCTATGTGGTGGAATCAAGTAAAATGAAGTGAAATCAGTAAGTGGTTACAGAGGGTTTTTTTTCTGTTTAGCTCCCTATACTTTCTCATGTCCTCCGTGCTCAAGTCTGTTGACCTGGAAATGATTGTCTGCAATCACGGTGGAAGCTTCAGTCCTCTGTGTCTCGGAGAACTGCCTTACTGAGTCTTATGGGGGGAGGTTACACAGGTGTATCCTATGCAGAAGTCTTTTGCCAGACAGAGACTCCTCCTCAAATCAAAATTCATGGGATGGATTCTTGAAAAATAGTAGTTATGGAAAAAAACGTAATAGACTGACAGAACCTGCCCCATTTTGAAGATTTCACCGAATGTTTCTGTGATATTGAGCTTTCTTTTCTCCACATAGAATGGCACTGTCTCAGTATCCCATAATCCATTGCGCACCTTCTGTGTTTAATGTGATACTCAGAGGTTCCTTGTTAACTTGATAGAAATGTCACATAACTGCATTGTTTTTATCTTAAATTTGCACTCTGATGATTCTGTTTTTTCATTTGTTTAGCTCCTGTGTTTATGACATTAGATGAAATAGACTATATTAAAAAAACAGGACTGCTATAAATGATGAAACACAGACATAAATGATGCTGTTTGTTCTTATTTGCACCTTGAATGTACTGCTAATCACAATAAGTTACACTGTTGAGTGCAATCTCTTTTTGCAATTTAGCAGTTAATTTGGTCAATAAAGGTTTAAACTTGTTGTAGGAATCACAATTCTAATCATTACGTTTGGTCTCTTTGAGGCTACACTGTTTTATTTTGGTAGGGGGGAGCAAGGACCCATCTCTGTGGGCCACTTTCCTCCCTGAGAAACTCCAGCCTCTGAATGAGGACATGGCTGTATGCTGGTCACTATAGCTGACTGGAAAAGAGTGTGAAGAGTGGTGTTGTGTGAAAATAAACACTGCTTTTATGAAATATTACAGCAATACCGTGGAGACACGACCAAAGCAATCTCTGCCATATTTCAATGGCTGGTTCAACTTTAGCTTTGATTATACAGGGAAATTATTTATCCATTAGTTTCAAGTAAAACACATGGAATGGATGACACATTAGCCAAATAGAGAGCACCCACACATTCTCTTTAGCTGCCTTTTGAAGTGTTTATACAATGGTCGGATAGCTTAAAAACCATCTGCCCACACACCTTTCCGATGTTGCGTATCCGATCATTTTTGTAACTTAACCTACAATCCAACATTCACAGCATTATTAGCCAGCAAATAGGGGTGAGACAAAGTCAGGGTTTGAACTTTAAATCATTTTTTAACATCGCCGTCACTTTTTACATGAACAAATAAGTGCAAACCATGAACGCCTTAAACCAGAGACTTGTATGAAAATGTCCAGTTGTAATCATATTTAGACAGTATCACTTCTCTGTCCTCTCTTTACTTCACTTTTCAGTGCGGCCACTCAGAACAACCACTAACAAATTTGGTTTTTGTCATAGTTGGACAAAACACATAAAGACTTCTTCTTCTTAAGCTTACCTTGTTAATATAGTGTCAAACATCCAGGACACAGTTGTTAATCTCTCCAAGAAATTCCTGTACTTTGACAGCCTCCTTGGTTTCTCGGGACACTTGGAAAAGCACTGTGTTTCCAAATGTGAATCATTTTTTTACTTGCTCAACTTCCACATTTTTGCCTTAATTTACCTTAATTGCTAAGTTTCATTAGTACATAATGTTCTACATGTTGTAAATTTCTCAGCCATGTCTTTTTCAGAACAGAAACAAGTAAAACAGCTTCCTTGCATCCCAAGTATCTTATGCTCTTGAGCTATAATTACATGTCCCGCTGTGTAACTGACACAAACTCAGATGCCCATTTATTGCCATAGGAGTTGTGAGAAAGAAGATATGTCAATAAACATTAGGGCTTTTGAAGCTCTGATCATCACACCGTTAAAGCAGAGCAGACAAATGAGAGAGTCTGGCTGATGCAACTGCTTGAAAACATTGGTGAAACTAACTTGGTGTCTCTCAAACGTCATGTTTCTATAGAAATTAAGTCTCCCTGCATGCAATAGAGGTTGAAGATTTTATGGAGCAGCTCTGACACCAGATCTTTTATTGATGGATGTATAGTAATATATTTCTATTACTTCTAAATGTTTAACAGTAAAAAAGGGGAGATTTCAAAACCTCCTTGTGCAAAAAATAAGATTTATATAGAAAAATGAGACTTTACTAGTCAGTTACTCTGCATGCTATATGGCAAAATATACCCATTTTTGTTTCTTTTATTTCAACAGTGGGATGCTATCACTGAAATGGATGAGCAGAACAGACCCATTCACACCTTCCAGGTTTGCCACGTAATGGAGCCAAACCAGAACAACTGGCTGCGGTCTGGATGGATCCAACGACAGGCTGCACAGAGGGTCTGGACCACATCACAGCACTTCCTCAGACACACACTGTACTTTGTCTGAAAACCTTTGCCAATTTGGATCAAATGAAGAAGTGTAGATGGAGGGACAGGTTGAGACATTGTCTCGGTGTTGGGAAAGTGTCAAACTAACTGACGGGAACACCAGATGTACTTTTAAGTAACAAAAAAAAACGTGACTTTACTTTGAAAGTAAGGGGCTGATTTCTTGTGAAGTCAATGCTGAAGAGCCTGTGATAAACCAGAGATGGTGCAGGATTTCTTCTCTACACTGCACTACAATGGAGTGCTGCTCGTTATGTCTGAAATAGAATTGTATCACAAACCACTAAAGAAACCCTATGAGCCTGGCTGCTCTGACTCAGATTTTTCAAATGCCCGCATATGCAATTTAAAATGGCAGGAACCTTTAATAATTTATTAAGTGGTGTCACGGCTTTTCTTCTATTCTTTTACGATTGCTTGTTTGTTCTATAACATTTTTATTCCTAGATATGCCTATAAATTAGATCCTTACTACTATGCTTGCACTTAATTGATTTTCATATAATTCGTAAACACATAGCACTTTTTTATTGTCATATTAACATTTATGGCTCTATTAGAAATATGAGACCAAGAGGATCTATTCTACAGACAGAGACCAATTTATTTCCAGACAGAAAACAGAGATTCAACCGCACCATATTCATCAGTCTTGTGTTTGTAATGTTTAATGAGCTTGTGACCATTATTTCTATTTATCTATATTTCAACAAAGGTATATGTGGAGCTGCGGTTCACCTTGAGAGACTGCAACTCCATTCCCTGGGTGTCTGGTACCTGTAAGGAAACCTTCAACCTCTTCTACCTGCAGACAGATGAACCGCTGCCTGCAGCGACACGCTTTCGACCTACTGACTATGCCAAGGTTGGTTAAGGGATCTCTATCATGGAAAAAAAGATCTTTGCAGCACTATTGGTACCTTTCAGTAGCCATTGGCTGTGTTATTACGGTATTTGTTTTTGTCTTTGAGGTGGACACCATTGCAGCAGATGAAAGTTTCACACAGACAGATCTTGGAGATCGAGTTCTTCGTCTCAATACTGAGGTGAGGGAGGTGGGACCAGTGACGCAGAAGGGCTTCTATCTGGCCTTCCAGGATGTGGGAGCTTGTATTGCTCTTGTGTCTGTCAAGGTCAGTGAGCAGTGTGTTTGCAACTTAAGTTTGCATGAACTGCAGCCATGAACTTGTCCATTAAAGACCGGCTGTGCTCTTGACTCCCTGTTTTTTCTCTTTCACATAAGGTGTTCTACAAGCGCTGTCCATCGACTTTAAGGAACCTGGCGGCATTTCCTGACACTGTGCCACATATGGACTCGTCCTCTCTGGTGGAAGTGAGGGGTGCATGTGTGGAGAATGCAGAAGAGAGGGACACACCCAAGCTGTACTGTGGTGCTGATGGAGACTGGTTGGTGCCCCTGGGTCGCTGCATCTGTAGCATTGGCCACGAGGAGATGGATGGCTACTGCCGCGGTGAGAAGTTTTGGATGTTTTTGTGTATTTATTTGTGCCTGTGTGTGTGTGTTTGCGCTAGTTTTAAAGCAGAACACCTCAGAGCAGAACACTTCACCGACAGTGTACTAAGGCTGCCAATAGAGAGGGAAACATATATATATATATATGTTTCTCTCTGTATATATATATATCTATATATATATATATAGAGAGAGAGAGAGAGGAGAGAGGGAGAGAGAGATGTAGGGAGGAAAGAGAAAAGCAGAGATGAGAGGAGAAGCGAAGAAAAGAGAAGAGAAGGCATTGCATCACATTAACGGATCTCTAGGGCCTCTCTAGTCTTCTGCAGGAGTTTGCGTTTACAGAAGTGCTATTCCCTCCTCTCGTTCTAAGATCTTGCATCCTTGTCTGATCCTCTCCATCCACTTCTCTCTTCATCTCCTCACAGCTCCACCTCCCCTCATCATCTTCTTTCCACTCTTGTCCACTTTGTTTTACGCTTGACTTGCACCCCACTTCCTTCTCCTCCATGTCCCTTTATTTGCTCTCTTTTCAGTCCTCCCTTTGAATTCTCCCCCTCACTGTCTGTCTTCACCATCCGTTATTCTATGCAAACCCAAAAAAAGAAAGTGTGAATATAAAGAGGTTAGTGTATGTCTCCAAGAGTTTCCTGACATCTGAAAATAATTACTTCGGCTTTTGTGAAGAACTCACTGGATTCTTTAAATTGTTTGGTACAAAAATATGAAAGTAGTTTCTTTCAATACCACTTTATGTTGTTCTGCTCTCTTGTGTCTGTTGCTGCCTTCATAAATATCATACTGTGCTCCCACATATGTGCAACAAATGCAAGCTGTAATAAGAACCAGAGTGTCTGTAAAATGGCTCTTGAGATGCCCCCTTTCTAATTAGTCATATTACCTAAACAAAGCCTATTGTCAGAAAAACAGTTAAGAAAAAAAAAAGTTAAAACAACTGTTGAGTTGTTCCAGATAGTCTTTGGCCTGGTTTCTCAATTAGACTGTGCAGACAGACTGAGGGCTAGCTGGCTAATTGCCTTCATTTGTTAGTTTCACAGCTAATTTAGCTCGCACCTAGTCTTTCGTGAAACTCCCTCAACCCTCTCTTTCATTTAAGAGGCTCAGACTCACTCGTGTGATTAAGGCAGGTGCTAAATTGAGCCACATCGCATGATTACAATTACTTGCTACATTTTTCAGACTTACAGAAGTCTTAGCTGGTTGGGGTGAAATTCATGTGGTACCCCTGTGGTGATGTGGTTACTCAGGTTATTACAGAGAGGACTCCAACAGTCATTAGTACAGCTGATATGTAGGACAGGCTGTAATATCTCCTTTATTTGCTCCTCGGGTGTAATTTTTCTTTTTATCTTCTTCTCTTTTATCTGCTTTTTATTTATCTTCTCTCTCTCTCTCTCTCACTCTCTCAATCATCTCAAAGAAGTAGTTAAACAACACAGAAGCCTGTCAGGAGAGATTACTGTTGAGGCGGCAGCTTAGGAGCAGCACTCTCATTGTGTCCCTCGTATGTGTCCTACATCTTTACTCTCCTTATTGAACCCCTTTGGCTGACAGTAGTTGCTTCTGTCGATTGTAAGATAGTTGGTACAGTGTCAAGGCAATCTGAGCAGCTGTTACAATGAATGGGCCAGAAATTCATCTGTTCATCTTCAGCTGCAACCGTCCTCGTCCTTGAGAACAAGGCATGTTTGGGTACTTATTTGATCAAACGTGCTGTATGTTGTTAAGACAAAACAAAAACCGAACAGTCAGACACTTCCAGTTGACAGCAGGAATGTGTAATGTGCGTACTGATGGTTCTGAACAAGACTCGAACCACTTTGTTAAAAGTCAGGAAAGCGAGTGAATGAATTTGAGTCAAGAGGCCACACACAGAAGGTTCCTCTCATTTTGATCAATCATTTCAGCTCATGAATATTTTCACTAGATGACCATCTGGAATGAAGTCAAGGAAGACAAACTGATACACATGATCTAGTACAGTCCAGCGTTGTGTGAAAATGCTTGGCAAATGCACATTTATTATAACAAGTGTTGTTGTTTCTCTGGTCTTAGATCTTCTATTTCTATATGTTTATATTTTTAATTACAAATAGAGTCTTTGTATGGAATTTCCTATTCTGCTTGTGCAGAACGTATGTGTGAACTGTATGTGCTAATTGGTCGTGTGCTTTAATTATTGTGATGTGTTCAGGTACAACTTTTTGCCTTTGTAATAGTGCAAAAGTCTGCTCTCATAATAGTTAGTAGGGACTTACATCAATAGGCAAATGCTCCATTCTAACATTTTGGTTATAAATATAATAAAACACAAAAAGTGTAGCCAGCTATTATATAAAATAAATGACCACAGCATCCAATCCGTGACACTTACTGCCCTTGCAATGTTAGCGAAATGCATAAATTAATTAAACTTTTACTTTTGTGTGGCTTTTTTAGAGTTTTACAGAGCAAGCAGTTTCACCTTGTGTCTGTTTAACATTTCCCCGAGTCATCTCTGCACTGAACAAACAGACCTTAAGCTAATATTGATCTCATTTCACTTCACAAGTCTTAAAGAAAAACATATTTCCCAAAATGGCTGTTCTTTATAAGATTTTAGCTGTGTAAAGGAAACAAGAGATACTGCTATGTTCTCTTGTTTTGCTGTGAGCTTAATTCAGCTTCAAAGTTGTACAGTTACATCTATCAAGGATCATCTGCTGATGACAACTTGTTAACATTAGGCTAGAAGAGGCGATAGGTAGCAACAACACATTACTCCCTCGCAGTTAATGATTCATGGCCAATTATTTTTTCTCATCAATAATTTCCACAGGTCTTACAGAGCTTATGCCGTGATGAAGATGTGCACTTTGCAAGTAGTTGCAGGAAGTTTAGGCATGAACTTGCGGTGACTTCTGCTTTCTCCTCGTTTTCATTTTGGAACACTGCTTCAAAGGGTACTGTGATCAAAGCTGTCTGAGAGGCAGCATGGGGAAAGAGCAAAAGAGGGAGAGAGGGGGAGAGGGAGAGAGAGAGAGAGAGAGAGAGAGAGAGAGAGGGAGAGAGAGAATAGGGAAAACCCCAGCGCTCCCGAATATAAGCAGAGTTCTGCACTAACACGTCCATCTTTCCCTCCCAGCTGCCTAAACAAAGGCATCAGCGCTTATCAAACCCTGCTTTCCACCCCAATAGCATTCTGCCAGACTGTTTTGACATCTCAATCGAGTGCTTTATTATTCTATTCCTTTCATTCAGTGTCAGCCACAAGAGGATTACTCTGAGAAAGGCTGGTTATATCATGACCTAGATAAGGCAACATCATAGTGCTAATGCTATTTGTTCCACATCCTTTCGTCACACCATCATATTCAAAAGGAGGCAGCGAATTGTCGGAGAAGCTAATAGAGATGTCTTTTTGAATTTTTTTGTTTTAATCAGGATAACTATGCAGACAAAGCCAAAAGCCCACCAGTTGGCTACACGGTTATATTCATTAGCCAATAATTTTTTTTTTCACAAAATCACAGTTTTTGCAGCTAAGACCTTCTGTACTTAAAGCTGATATCAACATTTTCTAGTTTCTCGAATTGCATAAATAGTGAGGGAGCAAGTTGGCAGAGATTTTTCAGAATTGCTTAAAAAAGTCCATTGGTCTTTTTTTCCTTTTCTTTTTTCCTCACGACCCGTCCGTGTCAGAGTTCTTCAGAAATCGACAAAACTTACTGTACCTTGCTCACTCATGACCTCTGCCGTCTCGAGACGCATTGATCAGGCAGGAGTAGTACAAAAGTACAAACATTTAGATTTAATTCAGGTAAAGTGGAATGGAGAACGAGGAGATCAATACATTCTCTTAGTCGTATCTGAGTCACTGTGCCCCTCTCCCGTCCATTAAGGGCTGTTGACTCTGGGCTCTAATGCAGCTCAGCCAGGCTAGAGCATCACTCATTCTCTGTGAACTTCCCATCTGCATATCAAAGCTGAGAGTCCAGGGTAAACATAGTCACAGGCTCCATCTGCTTCTGACAATGTAAAGCCAAGAGAAAAACTTTCAAATCTACACAAACCTAAACAACCTAAAATCATTCAAAATGGCACGTCATTGCGTTCCCGCGAAGGTGCATGTGATGTAGCTTTGACCGAGCCTCTGCAGGTTAGCTATCGACACCCCAACCTCGAGAATTATCAAGTGCTGCTCTTAACCTGAACCCAAAGTTTAATCACAGCAAGGTGTTTTGAGAAGTGTTGTTTCAAGCTGCTCTGATCATTATTTTCATGGATCAAATTACTCTGTGTACTTTCAAAGGGATCACCTGCAGTGAACCCACAGAGAATTATCTCCTGTCTCTGCAGTACAGAGCTACACAACATCTTTTAGCTCATAGTTTTGTGGGGTTTTTTTGTTTTTTTTAACTGCTTTGATTCACAGTGTTGAGAAATGTTTGCAGCAGAGAGGTAGCCTTTTTTCAGACAGAAAAAAAACCCACAAAAAACAAAAACAATATACTCCATCTCCTGAGCAACAAACACAGAAAAAGTTCATCATTTTTATTGCTACACACAGTGGAGCATTTTGCAGCTGAGTATTCAGCCAAATATTCCTCCTAACAGTTGGTGGAGACCAATACAGAGCCTGGAAGTTAGTGAATCTTTTATTTATATCACGTTCGAACCGACTCATCTTCATCCTCATCCTCATCAAATGAAGGCTTTTGTCAGGCTAAATGTCAGATAATATAGCAAACTTGTGTTTAAAGCTTATTGCACTGCCCCCAAGTGGCTAAAAAGATTAAAAGAAATGTCTTTGGGCTGTTGAATAAATCATAGCAGACAGTTTTTTGAATTGTTTCTCTGATATCTTAGAGTTTAAAGGATTTAGTGATATGCAGATAAAACATACGAGAAGAATAAAAGAAAAATATTTGCAGTTGATGAAACATGAATATCAGCAGCACGACTGTATGTTTTGTTTGACCAGCAGTATTTTGGTCTGAGTGGCAATAATTTTGTGCTTTTTCATGAGGAAATATGCATTCTACAACAAGGAGACAAACAATTAGAGTTAAAAAAAAAAAACATGCATCTGCATGTTTGTGCATATGTTTAGGATGTTCTCCAACTTCTTGATAGAAACAGTGGTTATAAGCATTGTAATTGCTTTTTGGTGGTGGTCTTCCTCGGCGTATACCAGAGAGCAGGGAGCAGCTGGAAATTCAAATGAATCTGTGTGTTTGTTGCCTTTGGCAGGAGTTCAGAATAGGAGGAAAGTAATATCCAAGTGAATGAGGGGCCTCAAAAATTGGAAACTGGATGACAAATTACTCTTCTCATGAGGAGCTAAGCAGCAACATGATTTTAGCGAGGATTTCTGTTAGTGTGTCAATCTTTCATCTCATCTGTTTTACATATCCTCAATTATGTCCACCTGTTTATACAGATTGTTTTTTGTCCCTTGTATCTTCTTTCCTTATTGCAAGCTCTTTTTTCATTTTTGCTCCCCCTTGCATATCATCTTTCATTCAATATTCTCAATCTCTCTCATTTAAACCACTGACAATTGCTATTTAAAGACATATGGTGACCTCCTACCACTGCTTCAAGGATATATAGCTGCATAAATATGGAATAGAAAGGAATATGAAAAACAATAAGAGGCAAATTTAAATAGATTGGTTGGTTTACTGATTAGTCATTTGCCATAAAATTAATTAGCACCTTCATGTGCCACCTAATTTTCAGTGAGTGATTGGCTGTTTCTTCCCTGAAATGCACCTGGAGAGACAAAGTTTATTTTTCATTGACGTGTCTAGTCACAGGCTCGTGCCTTCTGCTTTTTATTCAACAACTATAGGGATATCAACAAGTCATGAAGTCATAAAGTGACTTTAAATGAAAAACAAATACTAATGGTTTCAGGTTCCCAAATATGTAAATTTTCCACCTTTACATGTCTGAACTTGTTGCACAATGAATCTCTAAGTTTTCGATTGTTGGTCACATAACTGGGTTCAGGAATTCTGATGGGTGTTTTCGTCTGTTCTCGACTGTTTTTGAGACTAAATGATTAATCAAGAACATCAGACTCAGACTCAACAAGGGCTGGAAATGATTAATTTTAATACTGATTCACTGATTCTTTTTCAGTTTGTTGTTCACAATATTCTGTAATAACTTAGTGAAAAATGTCCTTTCAAATATCTCTCAGACAAAGGTGATATCTTCACTTGTCTGGTTTGGTCTGACCATCGTTCAAAACACCCACAGATATTAAGTTTGCTGTAATCAAAAAGAAAAACAACACACCTCCACTACTGGGAATCTGGAACCAACAAATGTTTTACCATTTTGATTTTGAAATGAATAAATAATTGCACAACTGTAACAATAGCTGCATATTATTTTCTGATAATCAAATCAATTGATTTGTGTTGCCATACAGTGTGTGGGCACCTGATAGCCAAAAAGTAGCATCCCCATGACAGAGTTATTGTGAAATTATACACATTTATATCACTGGGAACAAAATATGATGAAAAATCCCTGATTCTGGAGTCAAAGTTCGGCTAGATCAATCATTATAAGAGGGGGAACAAGAGGAGACACATTTAAAAACTAAAGGAGTCTAATTAATCTTCTCTGAAAATAATTTTCCAGGCTGGCGTGACAGATTTCACATCTGCCGGTCTCAACACAATTAACTATTAGTTATCAGTTGAATGAACAACTGAATTGTTCATGCTTACGATTAAAAATTCTCCAACATGCTCGACTCAAGTAACAACAATCTGGCCTGAGGTAGAAACTCTAATCCTCATTCGTCACTACTCTTCAACACGGTCCCTCAAGCTGAAATGCATGTAGAAACATCAGATATTAGAGAAACTGCATTGGCTGGTCTGCATTACAATCTGTGTGGGAATTTGTGTGTCTGCAACTACAGAACTTATTGAATCAGAATCGACATTATTACATGAATATGTGTACCAGGAGCAATCTCATTCAATTGACTTTATTTTACCAGAATAATCCACTCAGTAACAATAAACCTTTATAAGGAGTCCAGGGTGCAGCAGTGAATGCTGGGTAGCAGCTGGACATCATTCATGTTGCACAGTATGAAACTTATTACCGTAAAATAAAAAGGGTTAATACCAACAGAGGATTATAGTGCTGATTTTTCTCAGTAGAGCCGGTAATTCAACAAACAATTACAGTATTATGTAAGAAGGTCTGTAAGTGTTGATCTGAGGAAGAAAAAAACAAATGTGGCTTACGATTCGTCTTTGTGCTTCCTGCTTACAGTGACGACGGGAAAAAAAAATAAAATCCTGCTGACTGTCTGCCACAAAGTATTGAATGAATTTCTCAATGTGCTGCCTTTTTTACTCTTATCCCTGCATTGTCTGTGTTATAGCTGGGATACTAATTTGATCATTTTTAAATTATTACCCCACCTACATGCATATATTTTAATACAAATCACTCTACAATAAAATGACCCACAGATTTCCAGAATATTATATAATTGCACCATTAGCGCTTTATTTTTCTTCACTGAGATAAGTCAATGCAGCGGATTCGCCATCTTCTGATAAGCCTTAAGGGAAAGAGCGAAGATGAGCAAAGCAGGAGAGGCGATGGGAAAAAGAAAATATTGAAGACAGATGAAAAAATCAAGAAGAGGTGAAAACTGTGGCAGAGCAAAACAGTCAGAGAAAAAAAAAACTAGACAGATAAGAAATGGGGAGCTGGTTGAATTGATGGTAGAAAAAAGGGAAATGGGAAGGTAAAATAGGTGAAAACTGGAGGAAGTAATGAGTTAGGAAAGTGAACCGGGGTAAAGATTGGAAAAGTGAAGAATACTTAGGTCAGCAGAATGAAATATGTGATTGGATAGAGGTTTTAGACTGAAAGCAGGTTATAATTGCATTTTCATAATGCATCATTTGTATGTTAATGGCTCTTTTTTTTAACCCACCTGACAAACAATACAAACACAAAACTGTATTCTTGGGAATCTGAAAGTGGAGACTCTATTAAACCTGCTGTTTGAAACAAATTGCTTCAGAGTGTTTTTTCCACAGCTTAATCATTTATACATTATCCTTTCACCCCCCCACCATTTACCTTCTGAACTCTAAAAATTTAAAATTCTGCAACATAGAAGTTTTAAAGACACAAAACATGTAGTTTTCTCTCGCTGTCAGACAAAAGCACATATTCTGTATGTTATTTCAACTTTTTACTGAAAAAATTAGTGATATTAATGCTGTTGCGGTCAAATTATATACATGTCATATAAATTGTACAAAATTTCATTTTCGGATTAAGTGTATTGGAGTTTTTAAAAGCTATGTAGAGTAGATAGGTGCAAAAAAAATGTATAACAATATTATGTTAATTTACATTTATTACAGTCAGTTTTGTTGCTCAACAAGCTGTTTGTAGTGTAATTCAAAAAAAAAATTGTGGCACATACAGGTGCAGGTCATTTGTTAGGCTGGACAATGAGAGGCACAATAAACACGTAGCGTCGCGAGCTAACAAGGAGGTGGCAGTGATCTATAGTACTTTATGAAATAAGGTCAGACCACAGGTGAGCAGAGGAGCAGCTGGGGGCTCTGAATTAAATGTATGTGGTATCTGTTTCAGTTTCATGAGTTACATTAACCTCGTGTAACCGGCTTCTTCCTTCTCCGTCTCTTCTTAATTTTTCTCCAGCTTGTAAGCCTGGCTTCTTCAAGGCGTATGCTGGGGTCACTAAATGCTCCAAGTGTCCTCCACACAGCTCCAGCCATGATCAGGCCGCCACCATCTGTCACTGCGATAAAGGCTTCTACAGGGCTATCAAAGACTCCTCCACCACGGCTTGTACAAGTTAGTATTTTCCAAAACTGATCTTTCTCTGCACAGCTGCGACATTCTCCGTTTCTGTTTGCATGTCTATAATGTATTTAAATCTGTAGTGCCTCCTCTCTCCCATCCATCTGCTCTTTTTTTTTCATTTAAGCAATACTATTGAGCCAAATTTAGATATATGCCCACATCACTTAATGCATCCATATGTCAACTCTGAAAAACAAAAAGTCATCTGATTTGATGACGCTCATTCATAGACATGAGAAACTCTGACAGTTGTGTCCGTGAATTTAATAAATAGCATGCTGGAATGAAACACTCAGAGTGCTAAGAGAGCTTACCACGCACACACACCCACACACACAGATATGCAAAGACATAACTCTCAACTTTAGTTCTGATCATTTTGCTAAATCAAAAGTACAGTTGTAAGAAAAAAAAAAAAAAAATCAAAGAAAAAAAAATAAACTGTGCACTCCAGAAATCGAACACAGGCTGTTGGCGTGTAATACTGAGGAGACGCTGAAAGTCAACCACTCACACTCACACTCAAACACGCATACGCACTCAAACACATATTACAGTTAAAACAAATCTCTTGCCACTGAGGGTCCTTTTATGTGTCAGACTTTGATGATCATGTGCCCACTTAAGCTTCATTCTGGAGGTCAGATGAGTGGTTCTGTATTTTTGCTGTTGCTGTTATACTTACTACTGCGACTTACCCAAATTTTGAAGTGGGACACTAAAATAAGATGTCATTGCTGTTCATTTCATGGTTTTCAAAAAACATTAGGCATATTAAGTGACTCTTAAACAGCACAAGTGATGATAGTTAATGTATTTAGTTCACGTACATATTCAGTCGGATGTCAACCAAACCCCTCTGTATGAGCAGTGCTTTATCTTTACAAGTGTTTTTTGTAAAATGTCTGTGTAAAAAATACCTGACAAAGTGGTCTGTGTGTTGTAATCTCTCTCTAAATGTGCTTTGTTTCTCTTCAGGGCCTCCGTCAGCTCCCAGGAACCTGGTCTCATTGATCAATGACACGGCTCTCTTCCTGCAGTGGATGCCTCCCAGCGATACAGGAGGCAGGAAGGACATCACTTACAACATCCTGTGTCAGCGCTGTGATGGCAATGACCATGACAGCAGTGTGACACAGTGTGAGCCATGTGAGCCAGACCTGCGGTTCATCCCACGGCCTCTCGGTCTGACCGGTACCTCTGCGGCAATACTAGATTTCGCACCGCACGCCAACTACACCTTCCATGTAGAGGCGGTGAATGGCGTCTCTGGGCTGGGTGTGGCCTCACGCTCGCTGGCAAATGTTACCGTCAACACACACCAAGTTGGTGAGTTGCAGAGCTTCTTTCTAACTTTAGTGCAATTTTACAGTTATTTTTTTTTTATTGCATTCAAATCCAGTTATGGCCCACAAGACTGTGGGATTTACTAGATTTGATATGGTTTCTTGACACAAAGAAGAGTTATAAAACATGACTGCTTTTATGACTGCTTAAACAGATAGTGGATTAAGTAATAAATCTACTGAGGGACAATTAATTGCAAAAAATGAAGTGAGGCATTTTTACTTTAAATAATTTATCAAGCAAATGACCAATTATTTGTTGATTCCAGCGTTTCAAATGTGAGGATTTGCCATTATTATGTTTTGTATTGCTGGTATTGAATAACTGGTTTTTGGACTGTTGGTCACACAATGTAAGGCTATTTAGTGGTTTCACACTGAGCTCCCAAGTCTTATTTTGAGCACTGGTTTGTAATTAAATTAGGTCATTAGCAATATTTTTAGAAAATTATAATGAAGGGAGTTGTAGCTCCAATTTTCAGAATCACATGAATTAATTTTAAAACATTTTGCCAGACTAAAATAGCACTTAGTAAGCTACAAAATATTGCAACATATTCATCATTTTAATCCTGCCGGCATGTGCAAAATGGCCATCTGGCATGGTGGGAATTTTCCCAGTGGACCGTTCAACCTGTGGGATGGCAGGAAGCCAAGCAAAAACGGGAAAAAATAGTTTAAAAACTTGCAGAAAACTAACGGGCACAAACCAGGAGATTTTGATTGTTCATAAGTTCATCTTGCTGATGCCAGAAAATACCAAATAACGAAGTGTTCACCTAAAATACCAAACTAAAATTAAAATGTTTGGACAAATAGTCTGTATTCTTTGTGTTGCTTTGCTGCTGCATCTACATTTTACCTTTTGTACACTGACTGTAGTGTCTGTTGACTTGATATGAGGGACCAGTGTTGGTCAGATGCTTAGCTTATGTATTACATTTTCTCTCTTTTTTCTCAACGGATTGTTGTTAACACTCAGCTGGTCATATTTAGCTCTGAAATATTAATAAACATTAAATTTACATTCTTATGCTTGACATATGCATGTACAGTAGTTATGTAATACCTGATTCAGAGCTCATGACTCGTGTGTTCGGGGGCAGATGAAGATGTTTGTGCTCAGTAACAGACGGGGATTTATTTACTCCGCAGCTAAATTTGCCTCTCTCTTCCTCCTGAGCACACTGTGTTTTCTTCCACAGCCTTTCTGTCTCTATGTCCAAATAAATGTGCCAATAGGTGAGGCACAACTCTGACCCTTGAATAACTAACAGAGCCACTTTGACCTGAACCTGGTCCTAATTAGCAGAGCCCGGCTGACCTGAGTTTAACCACAGCTAGCAGTCCACCATGCCGGCTTGAATTAGGCAAAATAAGAGTCCTGAGTTCAATGACTGAAATCTTAACCTTACATTTTAAAAGCGAGAATATTGATGGAATAATTGATGGAGACGGTTAAGATGAAGGAGGGAAAGAGGGTGGATTAATAAATCATACTCAGATGTACTGTATGTGCACATTTTCTCCCCTTTCAGCAAGTGCAGCAAGTCAGCGTTGGGATGAAATTCTAATGTGACAAGGCAGACGCTCATCAGTCATCAGTGGCTCAGATATGAAAACAGGGGAATTGGAGAGCAGAAATATCTGTGCAAGATTTTCTTTGAGTGCGTTAAAAGGCTGCCATAGTACACAAACATGTACAATAATTAATTACTATTATACAACAGTTTTGAAACAAATGTTCCACTTTTTCTGCTTTAAAGACAACAAGATGAAATGTTGGCTAAAAGCTTGTCTCAGAAAACTGTCTAATCTAGATAGCTATTAAAATGCTCATCATGTTTATCATGTTTATCATATTAATTTTGTGAGTTTCGTTTGCATTTGCGTTTACAAAAACAGTTTGCAGCAGAAATGACCTGCTGGTGATGCTAAGTGTAAAGTTAGGAGTTGACCAAAGACATTAGGGTCGAGTTTCTGGGGACAATGAATGTCTGAACCACATTTTATAGCGATCCATCCAAAAGCTGCTAATGGACTGGCCATCAAAAAAAAAAAGGAAAAAAAAATTGCTAGTGCACAGTGAAAAAGTGGAGGGTAGCATCCAGAAGATTATTTTTCAAAAAAGCAGTGTGATGATACATAAGAATGAAGCAGCACTAATGGTGAAGTTGACATTTTAAATGAAAGCAAGGAATCGAAACTCATTGGAAAATTAAAAAAAATGTAATTTGTAAAACTTCAGTTGTGTTTATTAAGGGCAGACTTTGATGTGTATTTCAGTATTCTCAGTCCTTTTAGAAAATTCAGAGCTCAGGGTTAGTATATGAGCAAAAAAATTATCCCATTATTATACCACAGTCATAATGCTTTTGCTATTCAAGAAGTCATTTCTCACGCCTAATTCTGCCCTGGTATACAGTGAAAAGCATCACATTAAAGTGCTATTTTTAGAATAGAAATGTTTTGCTGATAGGCTGTCACCATACCATGGAAACCAGATGTCAGGTGTATAGATGTCACTTCACACCCATCTCTTTCGCAAAGGCAGCTCGGCTGATGGGAGCAAGTTGGAATGTAAAATAATCTCTGTAGAGGAGGAGAAGCAGCCTGTGGGGATGTTCCCATTAGGATGTTTAGAGTGGATTAAGTTGTCAAACTGCCTTTCCTCAGTAGACACATACACACACATACACACACACAACCAGATATGCATCCAAACAAGCAGGCAAACAAACTTGTACACGTGAGACATTCGCACACACCCATGTACCACCTACAGCTTTGCATGTGGTTGGTTAGTCATTTCTCAACTCTTCCCTGTGTTTTCTCACTCTCCCACACACACACACACACAAACACATAAGTCAGTGTCCTGTATATTCTATGTGGGGGCAAAAAAATACAGGTTTCCACAGCTCATAATCTGCAGTTCGAACTGTAATTGGCAGTAACACAGAAATGTAGAGTTTTTAAAGAGAAAAGTCCAACAGATTTTGACAAACAAGTAACATTACCATATATTCTAGCTGTTTGTAAAAGAAGATCCTCCAGGAAGCTGATTTTTAATAACAGACCATTTTTTTAAACTCTTCAAGGCAACGTTAACCTACCACTAATAAAATGAGGTGCCAAGTTCATTGAGTTCAAGGAAATGACTGTTGTAAATCTGTTCTTGTCTAAACCCTGGTTTGGATGGACAGTCTCATTGCCAATTAGATGCTGCAAGGTGATTCATTTAATTGTTTGTGATATTATTCCAATGATGGAATAATGGCCAATCAAAACCAGAAGTAGCAATTAACCGTTTTTTTTGTTTGTTTTTTTTATTCTTTTTTAGTGCGATAGAGAAGGGCGATTTATTTTCAGTTGGCATGCTGTCTGTTTGTATGTTTGTAAATTGCATATTAATTCCTCATTATGCTTTTAATTATACCAGACCTATTAATCTGAATTACTAATAATCTCTCTTCCTGATTGCCTGTGTGCATGTTTAACCTTGGTAAGTTATAATGCTCAGTTATGGAAGATGCATCATTCCATCTTTGAACTAAGCGCATTTTTTGTTTTCTTCAACAATGTGATATAAGTTAAGATAAGATAAGATAAGATAAGATAAGATAAGATAAGATAAGATAAGACATTCCTTTATTAGTCCCACAATGGGGAAATTTGCATTGTTGCAGCAGCAAGTGGACAGTAAAAGACAGAATGTAAAA
>JAQMCX010000001.1:11017682-11042574 GCA_029814765.1 Acanthurus leucopareius | reverse complement strand
GTTATCTCTGTCAGTCAGGGAAGGCTGTCTGGATGAACCCACGACAGCATCTATCTCAGCCTGGACTTTCTCTGCACGCAGTAAAAACAGGAAATAAAGTGAGTCTGTGCACTGCATAGTCAAGTGGGAGGAAAAATATGTACAAAAGACTTAATATACCTGAACATGGAAAGAAATTTGCTTGCTCCCCAGTCATTCTTTTTCCCCTTGACAGAACTTTAAATTGCCTTATGTGAATGGTGCTTTGAATGGTGCTATATAAATAAACTTTGTTTGTTTGCATTGCCAAAATGGTACAAAGAGGTAAAATCATATTTTGGGGTAAAATATACCTTTTACTTTTGTAAAACTGCAATATGATATCATCTCCATATAATAATAAAAAAAATATAAAATGAAAACATAAGTTTTAGGTCATATCATCCACCTCTAGGGGCAACCAAGTGAAAGTGGCACTAATTTTAATTGCTCAGTGGCAGTTTCAAGCAGAGCACGGTGCAAAAGGGAGCACTTTCACCCTATTGAGTGCCACCTTTCTCCACACAGGAAAACAGCAGCACCTTGTGTGTGTGTGTGTTTATGTATGGGCCCCTTTATGTTGTGGACACACAGGAGTCAGTCTCGCATAGCCATACCTATCGCAAAGCACTGTGTCAATGTCTGTCGATGTCTGGCGGCATCCTACCCCAATTACAATCTAAAATCTACATCTTGGGTGGGCAAAGCCACCAGACCCGCCAAAAAAGAAAAATGAACTGCTGCTAGCTTGTTTAAGTTTGCACTGTCAATGACGGGATTAGGGTTCCATGATCTTTTTTAGTGTGCAAGTTACGAGCTCAGAGGATGTTATTTCCTGCAGCAAAGATTTTCATAAAGGTAACATGCAGAAAATTGATGGAGAAAAAACTGCTGACTGAGTAGTCGACCAGTTGTAGGCTTACACAGACAGTCTACATGCGGTAGGTCTGACTTCACAGGAGGTGAAGCACAGATTCTCATGTGGGCAGTGGCCTGCCTTTTTAAGCCAGAAGTGCATTTCTCTACGCTGGTCTTTGCTCTTTTTATTGACAATATTAAAGCTGACCTTTATGACAACCTTGTGAATCTTTAAGAATACTGTGCAAAGACACGCATGGCGCTTTTCATACAACAATAAAGTAAATAGGAGCATGTGAGTATCTGCAGGTTGGAGATAAAACAGACACTGAAACTATCTAACACATGGTCTTCATCATGGGTGTGTCCCAGCCATTACTCTATAAATACAGAGAGGTGCTGTGCTATTAGAAGTCAAATCATGACACTAACAAAACAAGCTGGCATGGAGTGGAACATATGATTCTCCTAAATACACACACCTTGTATTTCAGGGTAGGTGATCATGTACAGCAGCCCCCATTGTATTGTAGTTGCAGTAGTTTCAGTTCCAGCACCAAACAGGTCCATAGTGGAATAACTCAAATTCTTGATATCAAAACCAGAATCTTCGTCCTCCCTCTATCAATAACACAAAAAACAGTTTCTGGTTTCAGTTGACATATTTCATTAAAAAATTCAAGGAGAGAAAATATCAAGATTAAACCACTCACCTCTCCCATCTCTGTGAGGAAGCAATCGATGTAGTCTCTTGGTGACGAGGAGTCAAGAGTTTCTCTGTGTTCATTGACCCTAATTTCTATGAAGTTAAGTATGCTTTGCAGGAGAACAAATATCCTCTTGTGAGGTCCAGGCAGTCGCCTCATCAGCCAGGGTACTGCGTTATAAAGCTACAGAGCATGAAGACAGTTACAGCTTAAACACAGACGCAGGTGAAATTCAATCACATTTATAAAAGATTAAGTAGAAAAACTAAGAGCCTTTCAGCAGCAGTGTTTCACTTAAAATCATAAACTGTGAGGACATGAATGACTTCATCAGAGCCAAACTCAAATGAAAGAAACCTGAACAGGAACTGAGCTCAAAGCAAGCCTTTCAAAACAAAAGGAGTCAGCAAAAGCCTGCTCCCCTCACAGTGGAGCACATAAGTGTGGGCTATGAAAACTCCATCTAACAGAGAAACAGATTGGAGCACCCATAAATGACAGAAAAGCAATTTATGGGCCAATGAGAGGGATCTGGGCACAAGAAAAGACTTGGTCCAGCTAAACCAAGTACAAGAGTCTAAAGCAGCAAGGTGAAGGTTGACTGAGGGACATTAAAATGTTTTGTACTGGGATTTGGACTTGTGCTGCTTTACAAACAAGTAATTCTGTAAGCTATTAAGATGTGGTCAAACGATTTTCAGGGGATTTGACCAGTTTTAGTTTTCAAGAAACTACACAACTTGGTACTTAAATTTTTCATAGAAAACCTTCAAGGGTTCTAGCTAGAAAACAAAGGAGCCTCACCTGTAAGAAGACACTTCCCTGTAAGTACATAATCTCGCTAAAGGCCTTAAGAATACGCTCATACTGTTTGTCATTGTACTCAAATCGGTTCCCAAACACCAGGCAGCAGATCACGTTGGACACAGCATTGTTAATTAGCAGCTTGGCATCAAAAGGCTTGCCTATAAAAAAAAAAAAAAGATGGGAAAGTAGATAGTTAAAACTGTGCAGTTAAGAAACACAGAGACAGAGATAAGAAATTAAGATAAACAGCACAAAGTCAAAACATAATATGTTTGATCAGCCATGCGCAGAGAAAATTTTGCCCTACCTTTAAGGCCTTTAAACAGCTAAAGATATAGCTCTTTTGAGAGGTGTTCAGTCTCAGCTCAACTTATAAACAAGGTGGGACTGAGGTAGGGCCCATGCAGTAAGTAGAAGTAGACTGTAGGGGTCGCAACATAATACTAACATTTCATCTTCTTATTCTGAAACAGCAACAACACTCAGTTGATCAATGGTGCAACTTTCTCAGTCAGTGAGAGCCAATGTTTTTGCATCTATAAGAATTGTCCACTGGAATGTGATGAAGCCCAAATGATCTTTTATGGTGAAAACGCATACTGAACTATGACCAGTTGGAACACAAAATCTGAGTAGTTTTTGTTGCCTGTTGAAAAATAAGATTTGTTTTTTGCCTTGATGAAGGGCAATAGCCTCGCTGAGGTAATGACACTCCTGCTGGATGGATGGCTCCAGGCTCCTCTTGCCCAAACCAAAGTTTCGGAGTGTATGAAGAGCAAATCTCCTCTGCTGCTTCCATGGATTACCATTTGATACCACCAAGCCTTTGGGAAACATAAAACAGCATTAGACCTGAAATAACAGGAAATGAGCTTAACCAACAACTTGCTAAATGCTAATATGCCTAATATATTGTCAGTCTGATGTTACTACCTAAAGTTTA
Organism: Acanthurus leucopareius; assembly: GCA_029814765.1. Taxonomy (NCBI): domain Eukaryota; kingdom Metazoa; phylum Chordata; class Actinopteri; order Acanthuriformes; family Acanthuridae; genus Acanthurus; species Acanthurus leucopareius. The sequence continues at coordinate 11,039,241 of JAQMCX010000001.1, read as the reverse complement.
GGTCCTAAACTTAATAGTCATTTACAACTTTTCTACAAAAGGGAAGACACTCTACCTTTATTTCCTGTATAGTCTTCAATACTTGGTACAACAGGGCGATCTTCATAGTCCGCTCCGTTTTGCACCAATGCCTCTTTCACAAGCTTGTAGCCACTAATGACCACAGTCCTTCCACCCAAGATACGAAGGCTGAAAATGTTTCCATATTTCTCTGCAAACTGAACAAAGACAGCAGACTGGTATTTTGCATCAACATCGGTCTGATGTACTTCCTCATAGCATATTATACACTTGATGCAATGACTTGAAATTATAACGTCACCAGACCTCTTTGGCAAAGCATCCAGACTTTATCCTGAGCACTGAAGCTGTTATATAACAAAAACAGCTTGACTGAATATGCTTTTCATTAATGCCAAGTTAATTAGTTCCTATAACTATCAGGACTACAGAGAGGGGTCTCAAGCTGATGCATAATAACTCTCAAATGCTTATAACAACTCTCAAATGTTCTTTTGTCTTCCTCTTTCACAATAACAATTATAGAAAAAGTGTGCAAATAAATCACTGACTACTGAGGCAGTCCAGGGAGTGATTTTGTGAACGGCTTCAAAAATTGATTTCACAGAAGGAAGTCTTACTCTGTATGTTTTTCTGTATGTGCTCTCCACATGACATACTTCTCTCAATCTCAAGTGAAGCTTAGTGGAAATGATGGGATAAAGTGTTAATATAAAGCAGAATTTTGGTCTTAAAGTTTAATGAAGCGGAGCTCATTTCTGCTGTTGTGTACAGGACTGAGACTACAGATTACACTCATTATGGACTGATCTTCTCAATATTTTCTAATGATGATAAACACTGTCACAATTATCCAGAACCCCAAGTGACTTTTTCTTCATGCACACCTCAAAATGACTCAGGAATTAGCTAAAAAAAATAACGGACAAAAGGAAGAGCAGCAAGGTGTTTCAGCTTTGCTTGTCAATACTAAGACCAGGCAGATTAATTTACAACAATTTACAATTTACATCATATACTGTAAGCCGTTCATCTATTTTGAATGAAAAATATCAATTTGTAAAGTGACCTGTAACGTTCACCAGTAGTGTCAGGACAAAAGAGGGGATTAGCATAAATGGCATATTTTTTCTCAGAAATGTAGTGGCGCAGAAGTAAAAAGTAAAACAATTAGAGAAAACCCGCATATAAGACAAGTTTGAGCGTAAGCACCGTACTTGATTAAACATACATTATAACATTTATTCACTCGGTTTGTTTTAAGTTACCTCTGCTAACTGCAGGTGGATTTTTCTTGGTTTGAGACGGAAAATGTCACCTATCAAAGGGGGGGACCACGGTCCGGGCGGAAAGTTTTTCGGCACTCTGTTCTTCAAAATATCGGTCAGCAACACAAAAACACACAGAAATATCAAAATGCTTTTGCCGTCCATCCACTCAAAGCCGAGATAATTCCATACAGCCTCCATTTGTTTGCTTATTTATTGCTCGCTTTAACTTTACTTGTTTTATACTGTTAGCTCGACTGTTACGTCATAACAGAGTTCAGTCTAGTTCAGTCTTGTTGTTTTATTCACAGCGAACCAGCGCGACTTCCGGTTTACGTGCCTTTAAAAATTAAACAGGAAGAATTATGCGCGTGAGTACGTTTGCATGCGACTAAAGTTTTCTCCGTAGGGTCAGGAAGAGGTGCTGAAATCTTTCTATTTTTATCATATACAAGCACATTAATGTTATTATAGCGAAGACATGTCAAGGACAAACGTCCTGCATTAAAATACTCAAGTATAATCACTTAAGTATTGGATTCAAAATGTGCCCGAAGTATTTATTAGACTAAGTGACCCATTTAGAATCACTTGTGATTGCACTAATGTGTAAGCACAATGTGTCACAGTTAAGTAAAGATAGGTTTATTATAAGCACATACTTATTAGTAGCTTAGTCTAGGATTTTAAATCATCGAACTTTATACATTATTAAACACTTGTCAATTTTACATCATTCATTAACTTGAGATTTTCAACATTTTTTTTTCTTAGGGGCCCCAAGAAATATTTAAAAACAGCAATGACAGAAGTTGATTCTCAAGATTTGAAATTAGGCTTCAGGTTAAAGTCAGGGCAATGGTGAGAGTTAAGATAAGAAAAGATAAGATATTCCTTTATTAGTCCCACAATGGGAAAGTTTACATTGTTGCAGCAGTAAGTGGACAGTAAAAGACATAATGTAAAAAAAGCAGCAATAAGAATAAAGAACAATAAATAATAAGTACAAAATAAGAACAAAAAATTGTACAATATTTACAAGGGGGAAGGTATAAAGTGGTAGTATTCAACTGCACAGATGAAATTGGAATAATATACATGGATATTGCACTTAAATTAAATTATTAGTACACATGAAATACAACTAATAATAATGTTATAGAAGTAATAGGTCGGGTTTGTGGCTGTTGGAGCTGAGGAATATCTGTTTAGTCAGATACATCTGTTGGATTTTCAGGAAACACATCTGATCACTTGTGCCTACTTGTGACAGCTCTCCTGCTAACTTAATTTCACTTTGTGAGGCAGGTTGCTGGTTTTCTGCTTGTTGAAGCTGATGAAGGTCAGCTGTTGCCCCGATGCCTCTCAAGGCAGCAATGCAGTGCATAGTGAGCGGGGTGATCTCTGTGTTTCTGAGCACTGTGGATGTTGCTCAGCAGAGCATCTCTCACTGAAGCTTCCTCCCACAAAGTTCGCTGCAGTGTTCTGTGAAGAGGCACCGAGAAATCAGTGCAAATTGTGAAAAACATGCTCCTGCATCACGGGGCAGAGAGAGTGCCACAAAGGCAGGAAGCCTTGCGTAAAGTAAAAAATGGAAAGATTGTGTCACAGCCGAGACTCAAATTGGTCGAAATGTTAGCTGTTGAAAAGTTTGGACGAGAACAATTTACAACACTTTTTAATTTATATGTTTCTTTTTATATTTGTGGGGCTGGACAGGATCAAAACTGAATTACACACAAATCAAATTGAATCAAATCCCTTGCAAACTGAGAACTTTAATGATGCATTGAACTTTTGTTAAAATAATCGAAGTGGACCAGCTGCTGGTTTAAATGGTTCAATCCCTACAGAGTTGTGCTCATTGTCTTTCAGTTCATTCCAGTCTTTATTGCTTTGCTATTCCACTACTACAGATTGCACCCATGTTCAGCACAGTGAGTGCTTTTTTCCTCTTTTCCTCATGCACAAGAAGAAAAACCAGCACCACAGCACAACAGTGCAAAGCAAACATTTGCAGCACCATTTTTTTTAAGACTGTTTAATCACTTAAACAGTGATATGAAATTGTTAAGCTTATCTTAATGATGGTTTGTGACTAAAAAATCCTGACTTCTGGTTAGCTCTCTGCTCTCTCATCAGGTACAAAATGTATGTAACAAAAGAATACAGTCAGATTTTTTAAACGCCTCATGCTCTGGGTTTTTTAGGCTGTTGACATGTTAGTCAGTAATTGCACTTGCGTTTATTTTCAATAACCCTGCTACTAGCATATGAGTTAGCTTTGAACAAAAAGTAAAGTAATTATCTATGGTAATTATTTTAAGTAATTTATTCAATTCAAAAATGCACATATGCTGTGGTTTCATGTTAAAATGTGCCTTACAGTACACACGTTGGAGTGAAGGGGCTCCCTAAAAAAGATTTATGTAGATAACCTGTAAACCTCCAGTTCAAATTACAGTAACACTAAAAGTACTTCTGGTTTTGGATCTTGTATCTTTATCATCATAAATATTTATTTTACAGAATATTGACAACAGGAGTCATGGAAAGTTCTCACATACTAAATCCACATGTGAACCTTTCCCAGTGTCTTGTGGAGTCCTGATTCAAGTGATTTTCTCTCTCTCACCCTGCTCTTTCCCCCTTTCCTCCAGTAGAGTCTCTACTGTTTTCATCCCCCTTGCTGTGGGAATAAGGCTGACATCTATTTATATGCTCAGATGCTGGGGAGATGCAACCTCATGGGATTTCTTTACAGCTGTCCCTGTTCACTCTTTCTCTCTCTCTCTCTCTCTCTCTTATCCCCCCTCTGTCCTTTCTTTATCTGTTTGAGCATCTACAGTTGAGGGGTTAGCCTATTTATAGATGCTGCCAACTTGCCAATAACTACAGCTTGAAGACAGTCAATTGTCCTTTGATGTGTGAATTGCGATTAAACTGTAACGACCATAAGTGTTTTTTTTTCTTTTAGCCACTAACACACAGTGTTATCTAGCTTAGTGAATTGATTCAACCTGAATCTAAAATAGCCTCTTACATAAGTGCTTAGAAGGTTTTTAGAGACTTTTCTGACTTCGCAAATATGTCCACATGCAAACACGCACACACATATGCACACACAGGGATAGATACATAACATTACACTTTACGCTGCAGACAGAAATCCGTAATGTGACTCTTGTAAACATTCTTATCCTCTAAGTGGGTTACGCATATTTGTCTGCCTGGTTACACCGAGGCCAACTGAAAAACATTACTATTGCTCAGCCGAGCAGGACATTTACAGTCACATTTCTTCTTTTCTAGGTACATGTTTCAACAGATTCATTCAAATCACGAGTACATATATTTTACAAATGCACTTATTAGTTAAAACTGGAGGTGTTTTTCAGGCATCATTTTGAGAATGTACAGATTTAAGTGTATAACATCTAACATTTAAACATTTAAATGTCTCAAAATGGAAATAATTAGGCAATATATTTTGTTAATTTGTATGCTCACATTATTATGCTCACAAGTTTCCAACACAGAGAAGTCTGTAATTTTTTTTCAAGGTTTCACTTTGTCATCTGTCTCTAACCTCCGAGCTGAAACCAGTCAGAGTGAAGAAGGAAGTCAGCAAATGTGTCTAAATGTGCTGAATAAAACTTTAATCATTACTTTGTCTGTGAACGTTTCTAAGTCACTCAGGTAGATGGTCATCTGCAAAATTACAAGTTCCGTTATCCAAAACCACTTTAAAAACATATCAGCAAACTACAATTTTTGCTTTTGTTGTCTTGACAGAGACCCCTAGTATCAGAATTTACACATTGTGCATTTAGGTATCTGGAACACTACTAACGAGTGAGCATACTTACGGTCAATGTGCAGTTATCTTTGGGCAAAAACCACAAGCCCTGGACCTCATTTCAACTGCAGACATCTCTGCTGGTGTAATGTGGGCTGATTTGTATTTTGTAGCTGCTCCTCTTCAGATTAGTCGCCTCAGGTTTTGGTTGTGCCTTCACTTGCATACATTTCCATTTTTTCCAGTGGATGACTGCAGATGTTTTCAGGACTGAGCGCTGAAATTATTAGCAGTTTAATAGATGATAGGATCGATAGAACCTTAATCAGAAATTATTTGAAAACATAAATTAATCAATCTGTCAGTGTTCAAACAAAAAAAAAAAACAAATACATGTAAATAAATTTGGGGTTTTTTTTGTTTCTGCTTCGTTGATTTTATTTTTCTTGAGATGCTACCGTGAATATGTTTGACTTTTGATTGTTAGTCAGTAATTACAAGTAATTTCAAAATGTTAGCCTTGGCTCTTTCACAAGTCTCTTACACATTTTTAAGACTTAATTAAAAAAAAAAATCAAGAAAATAATTGCCTAGTTAAATGACAAAAAATAGTTCTGAGCTGAAACCCCACTGTGCACCTTAATGTGCTAATGTTTAGACATTACACCGACATTAGTCAGACTGAAACAACACAATATATCCACAGCAAAAATCTAATGTGCTTTTATCTGCCTGTCCTTTAATTCACCTTGCTGAAATATTTCTTTTACGCACTGGTGTTTAATATTGTGCTCTTGGTTATAATAACAGTAAGTCGGGAATGGCACATATGACACTTGAAAAGCAACTCGGTGCAGTTTGTCCGTGTCTTGCCTGTGCAATTTTTGCACTATAGTATTCTGTCAATACTTGGTGTATGTTTGTGTTTGAGAATCTGCTGTTTGCCATTATTAACTACAGGAGTCTGCCAGACTGAGAGGCTCGAGATACTCCCACAACATCTCAAGACGTCCCATGCAGCTCACACACCACCTGCCACCAGGATAGAGAGGGCACATGTTAGCTTGGAATAACATGGCTGACATGGCAGATGTGTAATCTCTGGCTCTGACAGCACAGTCTAGTAACTGAGATCCCATCTATGTGCAATGCTGTATGTTAAGGGTGTGAATAAGAGACATGTATATAGTTGTTTTCTCTCTTTGCCGCAAACAGAACATTGTCAGCTTCATAAATAAAAATGCATGTTTAAACAGAGTATCATCAGGAATTTGCGCGATTGATCACACCTTTACTGTGCATTTTTGCAGGCCTCAGCATCAGACTCTTGCTCTGAGTGCACAGCATTTTCTTGTTGCCCTTCCTTTTTTTGTTTCAATGCAAGTTGAGATGGTCGAGCCACTGGACTGTGAAGCATTGTGTCTGGGCCGAGCAGCTGCTGGAAAATCTTGACTTCTTGACAGAATATGAAAGCTGCATCTGAACCCCAAAGCAACTTAATACACTGACACGTCACCTTTCTCAAGTGCCCCGTCCGGTCCGCGGCCTTCTTTGTGTAGTGGGTTATCTGCTTCTCTGAGCACGAGGACAGTTTTTAGACACCAGTCTGGGGTTGAATTTGTATTCCAACAATGAACTCGCAAATAGCACGCTTGACAACAGAGGCACTGGATGTGTTAGTTTGCCAAATCATATGCTGTTCAAGCAAAGGCTTTATGAATAATTGATGGTAAATATTTGAGTCTCTGCTAGGTGATTTTGTGTCTTCTCAGCAGTCTTGTGTATAATATTCCCTCAAATTCAGCAGTAATGGCAAACATGATAAACAGCTGCTGTGCGTCTACTGGTTTCAGTTAACAAAAATGTTTCTCTCAGGCTGCACGTCAGACTGTAGCTGGACAGCAAAATGCTTGTCTCCTGGTCATCCCTTCCCTTTGGGTATTCCTGTGGTAGTGAAACAATTTCTCCTCCAGACTGCCAGCAGGTCTTTACATTTCTCAAAAGCTGCTTTACATGAGATTATCTACAGTAAGCTGGTGAGCAGAGACGTTGTACATACGCAATGTTTATGCTCATGCCTTATTTAAACCTTTTTTTCCCACCAGTTTTAAACATGTTGTTCATAGTTGACATTTCTCTTTTTATGTGAGAAATGTTTGAAATGCCTTTGGTCTCTGAACTCAGAGGATTCCCTTTAGAGCTCACTGAGGTGGCTCGAGCAATAAGGGGCTGGAATCATTTTACTCATTTCCTTATTCCCCTGGGCCTTTCAGACAGGTGACTCTGCTGCTCAGTCCGGCTGCAAGTTTCCCATTTTTTCTTGATTTCATTTCTCTTAGTCCTTATATCTTTTTTTTTTCTTGTCACATCCACATTTTAGCTGGGTCACTTAAGTGCACAAGTTAATAACCAGCTTTCTAAAATATCATGATTAAAACCAAGGAATTAACTTCTCTTGAAATGTCCAAAAGACATTTTGTTGTTGGTCATTTGAACTTTCAAGCATGAATCATTTAAAAGCCTTCAAACAGCCCACTGCTCACTGTTGACTCAGGTCCCCTCACTCCTCCATACCATCCTCAGGTCCTGCTCTGGTGGGTGTAGTCAGGAAAGATTGGGCCTCTCAAAACAGCATCGCCCTCTCCTGGTCACAAGTGGAACTGTCACCTTCCGACATAGTGGACTATGAAGTCAAATATTATGAGAAGGTAAAATCTTTCATAGTCCTTTTCTTTTTTGAAAATGTTCTTATCCCTCAAATTTATGTAGCATTTATGTTAAATTCATGGTGGAAACTGTAGTTTTGTTTTAGTTATTTTAGCTCAGAGATGCACCTAAAGTGGTTACATAGACAGAGAGCAATCACTGCTCACAGAGCAATGTGCATTGTTAGCATACAGACACCCGAATGTAAGTGCAGAATCATCCATAATGTATTGCTATCTGCGCTTTGTTCACCATCTGCTCTGACAGATAATAGGATGAAAATGATGTGTTTTGTTTTGAATGTTGCTGTGATAATGGGTTTATGCAAACACACGTTTGTCTGCCAGAACTTGCTTTTGTTTATCAGCTCTGGCAATCTGTTGTGCTTTTCCAGGAGCAAGAGCAGCTGAGCTACTCATCAACGCGGACCAAAACCCCCAGCGTGGTGGTGACGGGCCTCAGACCCTCGACTGTCTACGCCTTCCACGTGCGCGCTCGCACCTCTGCCGGCTACACAGCCTATGGCCCCAAATTTGAGTTTGCTACTGCAGCTGAAGGTACGAGTGTGAGGCAATTATGTGTCTGTATTCATATTGGCTGTGTCTAAAAGAAGGATGGCACTTATATTCAGTTATTCAGTACATGTGGTTATGAAGTTTTGTATTTAAAACAAAGCACAGAAGAAGAAGAAGAAGAAGAAGAAGAAGAAGAAGAAGAAGAAGTGACTTTTAATGAGATGTGGAGTCATCTGTGTTGATCAACAACTCTGTAAAATCCCTGGAGACATTTTATGGTCATTCTTTGCCATGGATCAGTGAAACCCATCAGGGCCTCTTCAGGCATGAGCCATTTATTTAAATGTTTATAAGCTCTGTAAGTTCCTGATGCACACATAACGCTCTGCTGATTCCAATCCTGAAATATGCAAGAACGCACAGCCTCCTGCTGGATACACACTTTAGGTGATGAATATGTAGATGTCCACCTTCACAACCTCATCCTCTCATATACCAATGCATAAGTAAGTAAGTCCATTTATATACTTATTTTACATATGTGCCATCTTCTCTCTCACCTTATACAACTCATATGGTTCTCTCTCAGCGATGTAGTGATTTAAATTTCCTATTTTCCTACACTTATTTCCAACAGTTGGAGAAGACCCGATCTGAACCGAGGATAATAAAAGCTTATCCTCAGTTAAAGATTTAAGGGCTCATCATGAAAATGTAGCATTTAGTTACTGAGTTGATTTCTCCAGATGCCACATGAATCAAACACATGCACAGAGGCTTCAGTCAGTCCACTTAGAGCCACACCAGGGAATATGTCTGTTCTCTGGTTCCTGATGCCGCTCGCTCACTTATGTAATGAAAACTTTCTTGTCTATTTTGTTGTTTGCTTACAGGCAGAAAAGTAGAATAGTTTAAAATAGGATTAAAATGCAGGCTTGGTTCACATGGGTATATTTTTTAAAAAAGTAAAACAAAGCAAGTATTTGGATACTAGAAATTAAGCAAATACATTCAATGTGTTTTTTAGTCGTGACTAATTAAGAGAAATTTCTAATTCAAGGCAAAATAAAAACTGGATATCTTGTCTTATTCATTCATTGTGTTTTGAATATTACGAGAGCTTTGAACCACAATGTGGTGTCAGTCCTCTGGTTTGAACTCTGGGGGAGAGGCATTAATACTAACAGCACTGATTGGACTTCACTCGGTTTTTCACTTCGCCTTCTCAATTTCCTCAGATCCTGATATCGCTGATCAGGGTCAAGTTCTGGTGGTCGTCACGGCGTCTGTAGGAGGCTTTTCCCTGTTGGTCATCCTCACCCTCTTCCTCCTCATCACTGGGCGGTGAGACACCCCTGTTTCTCTTTAGGGTTGGCTTAACATGCCCGCACCAGCGCGCGCGCACACACACACACACACACACACACACACACGCACACACATGTACACACACACACACACCTCTGTGCCTCTCTCCTCATAATCTTCAGAGTGACACTACAACCAGGAGACTGTTAATGGACTCTCTTTTGCCACCAAGCAGACACTCTTATTTTCCAAATGGCTGAACCAATTTTCTGCCTAATTACTCAGCATGTAATGCATGTACCAGCAGTTTGCTCCATTCCATTAACTTCCACAGGTTATCTCAGACTGTTGTCTTCAGCCTGCTTCTGGTTCACAGGGTATTACCATTAGGGCCACTTATTAATAAACAATGAAAAATGGCCCATAATCGGTCGATGCTTTGTGAAGTGATCATTTGTAATCATGCAATTTGAAAACTTTATATGCGGAAAATGTCTAAACTCCAAAATGAGAATAATGTATCTCACTTCACAGAAACACTACATCCAGATACTTTCTCGACAATAAAGAGGTAGACATTCGACCTTGTGCAAAGACATTTTGGTATTGTTATCCCAAACGTCCTGTTGCTTCTTTTTTTCTGAAACTCATTTGAGTGTTCTTGGTCAAATTCATCAGACTCTTCGCTCCTTAAACTTTACACAAATCTCTTGTTAAACTTGATTGACATCTATTAATCAAATCTGCAAGATTCATTAAAATTATCAGTATCATAAGTTGTTGTAAAAGGGAAATATAGTGAAAAGTTTATTAAAAAAATAATTCATTCATTTAGAGTAAAATTTTAAAATTCTTCAGTCAAACGAGTGTTTTTCCCATGTGGAGGAAAAAGAGACTGTTAACAGACATTTGTGACTTTAACTAGAAATTCTATATATGAGAAAATATGTTAACAGAAGATATTTTTGATTGCTTGTACTGCTGTTTTCACTAATATTTCTTGATTCTGGCCTTTTTTTTGCTGTCCATAGAAGACTTCAATCTATATCTTACCGATCCCTATTTTCATTTCCACCTGAAGTATACCTGTAATGTATGGTATTAGAGCTAGCATGACTGCATCAGTGAGCCCACGTCACCGCCATCCAGACACGAATCTGTCAGAAAGCTGCTCCTGTCCCTCCATTAAGTGCACTATAGAGATGTGAACAATTTTCATGTGTGTTTTGGTCTTCACTAAAGCCAAGGTTGAGTCACATAGGAAAAAAAGAGACCAAAACACCACTGTGTCTGAATGAAACTGCTCCATCTTTAACTTTCATTGACCTGAAATGCACTAAGTCTAAATAACAGTAATGATTTTCTTAAAACTGGCTTCTAAATTGTTTTGATATACCGTATATATAAAAAAAATGTGAACTTCACTTCACATGTCAAACTTTGCAAAGCATTGGCACATTTTAATCCTATGATAGTCTTCTTCTTTGTGGTTTGTACATGTAGAATAAAAATTATTTCGCGCTTTTGGTTGAATAGTATTTTTTTTTAATACCAGTGTTTTATTGCCACTTTTGTCCCAACACTCGCTCACGATGGAGACTGAAGCCTTGAAAGCCTTGAATTTGTGAATTTCTGAATAGGATAAATGTGTGGAAATGAAAGAAAATAAAAAGAACTACACAGTGTAAAAGCAAGAACAGAAATTGCTCCATAAGAATGGGTTATAGAAAAGAGGAAAATAGCTGTTTTTTTGGGGTTTTTTTTTTTACAACAGAGACGTCTTTGAGAACCAAAAGATTGATGATGTGGCTTTACAAGCAGAAGCCTGTTTAAAACACTATTAAGGCAGTGTCTTCTGTCAGAATAAATGTGCACTTTTCCAACTCTTCTCATGCAGGCGGCAGATCTGTTATATGCCCTCTTGCTTCCTGCTGATAATGTCAACTCATACACTGCGTCTTTAGCACAAAACACTGTGAGCATTATTAACAGAAAGAAAGAGGGTGGAAAAGAAAAAGACTGAGAAGTTTTTTATGTGATCATGAAGATGATTTTTACTCTTTTACAAATTCATTCACCTGTGCAGGTGTCAGGGTTACATTAAAGCCAGGATGAAGTCAGAGGAGAAGAGGAAGACTCGTTTCCACAGCGGACACGGTACTGAATATTTACTCTATCCGTGAGTGTGTATGTATGTGTGTGTGTGTGTGTGTTTTACATTCTGTTTTTTCCTCTGATTGCTTGCGTGGGTCCCACACCAGCATGCAGGGGTTCTTAAACAGACGTCAGCTCTCCGGGATTTAAGTTTGACACAAAAGAGACGTCACATTTTGCCTCGGAGGTGCAATTTTTTAAATGCAGATTTTTATCATGAGTAGAATTTATGTTAGTTTTTACTTTCTGTTGAAGTAATTTTAAAGCCCAAGAGACTGATTAGACCAGACTGGTTGTCTTGTTAGTTATGTCCACTGACTTTGTGTATGGAGTTACATGAAGGTTGGGCCTATTATGGTTGAATAAATAGGAGCACGGGTCTAATATAAGAAATGTGGGGGTTGAAAGCAGTATGAAAGACTGTATTTTCTAGGATCAGGACTCAGGATTTCTTTTCATCCATCCACCACTCACGCCCCTTATTGCTCTGTTACAAAGCTTGGGCAACTGCTTTTCCGTTTTAAGAATTACAGGATTGACCCATGTGTGGTGCTAAAATTACAGATAAAAATAGGCTTATTGATTGTCCCACAGGGGAGGCATATCATACTTGGGGTTCGACATGGTGTCCTGTAATTTGCCGAGACAGTTCAGCAAGATCCCTGGTAGAATTCGATCTAAGGCCTGCAGAGGCATGAGTGTGACTCTTGAGACAAATCTGTGGGCTTGATTTGGGAATTTGACCCAAAAAAAACATGAAGGACTGTGAATAGAGATACTGTAACATGCTGAAATACCAATACCTCCACAGACACACACATGTTGTGCCTCTGCAAGGAAATGGATGCAGCTGTTTGTGTGTCTTCATGCTGTTTCTTCTCCTTGTTCAAGACAGTTTTGTTGCAGAATTTTCTCGACAAATATCCATATATACATATTTTAATTTCGCTCATCTTAAGAGTATCATTTTACCACAGTCCATAACAAGAGTGCAAATATGCATAAGTGAGACTTTTTCTCCAAATAATAATAATAAAAAAGTTTAAATAGATACAACCTTTGCCCACAGTCTTTTCTGGTTGTTTGCCGTTGTGCGCTGTGGAGGCATTGCCCAAGCAGGGGAAGCCAGTAGGCTCAACAAACTGGTAGAAAAGGTTTGTTCTATTATAGAGCTGAGCTGAGACACCCTGGAGACAGAGGTAGAATGTAGACTCCAAAACTGAAATCTATCTCAGACGAAGCCTTCAACCCTCTACAATAGCTGACACAGCTATAAAGTACATTTAGTCCCCAGCTCATCTGCTCGAGGTGTACCAGGGGCTGCTTCAAGTTATCATTTGTGCCAGTCATTGTGCACAGCGCTCACTGCAGCAATGTCCCCAGCCTCAGCCAGCGAGGAGGATGCTGATGCCTGGCTGCCTGCAATGTCTTTATACGCTGCTCTGGGGCATTTTCTGAGCTCTGCTTTTTCCCTTCTCCCTCGACGAAATAACAGAAAAAAAACCTTGCAGAATAATAGAAGCAAATACAGCATTCATTATGGCCTCAAATAGCTAAAGTAAGAATCAACTTCTCTGGCACAGTCTTGACAGAAATGTAACATCATTTGCATTAATGCATCAGAATTGACTGCAGGACTGCTGTCCGAAGATAACATGTTAATGCAGGCAAAACTTTCAAATTTAAGTTTTCTGCATATTGAATAAATAAAGAAAATGGCAACAGTGTGGTTCACAAAACACGCAGTAAGACTAATGTACAGGGATGCAATACATGTCGATAAGTAAAATGAAAAACTTATCGTCTATGTAAATCTAAATGCAAACTCTCTTTCAAGTTTAGGGGCTACAGACTTAAGGCTCTAAGTACTTGATTACATAGTTGCAGAGTTTCTTAGGCTATCATATTCATCTTTGTGTGCACAGAGGGATGCAAAAATAATCTGATCCGCATCCATGTGTGTGATATGCACATATTTTTAGCTTTCCATCCCCACATTAGAATTCTAATCTAAATCATCTCTGTAATGCATGTGCACCATGTTTGGAATTGTTATTATATTGTATTGAGAGCTAACAACAAGCATCTGTAAATCTGCTGGTGTGTTGCCATGGGAAATTCTGCAGATTATTAATGTGTTGAAGATGTGTCAGTGTCTGTATATGCACCACTGTTTTTTTAATCTTTTTCTTAATATTTTGCTGCAATGCAACTTTATGGGGATTGTCAGATGTTTCATGCTCCAATATGATATGGAAAGTGTTGTAATATTGCATACGGTATGTTGTGTTTCTCCTCTTTCAGTCCCTTTCTCTGGAATAAAAACCTATGTGGATCCAGACACATATGAAGACCCCACTCAGGCTGTGGAGGAATTTGCTAAAGAGATAGAACCCTCATTCATATGCATCGAGAGAGTGATTGGTGCAGGTAAAATGGATATGCACATATAGATACTGTCTGCACACAAAAGTCTCTAATGTATATACATAAGCATTGACTCATACCGTACACGTGTATTTTGAATTATTGAAGAAACAGCACAGGTGACACTTGTGTGCAAGAGGAATACATACATTTTTATAAAACATGACAGGAAACTATAAGCAAGAGAGGTTATCAGTGCACACCATTTAATATTATTTCCCAAATTCATATTTAGGATTTAAAGGACACATTGTAAAAAAAATGCCCCAGTGCTGGTTGTCTGGTGCTTGTGATAGAGAAATGATCCCGGTTTATGTTGAGTAACATTTTCATATCACAAGAAATGTGAGACCTCATAAAGTTTAACTTTAAAATTTTATGGCTGCTCTTAGCAAGCTGATTTTAAAGTAATTTATTGTATCGTACCTTAGGGGGGCAGAGCCAGTGCTGCCGCCCATGAATAATGATGTTCGATGGTTCATTAACTAGAACAGATTGTGTCTACTGTTAAGCCCCTGAGTAATTATGTGGGTGCCTCCAGTTTATTCTAGGACATGGACGCCATCTGGTGGAGGCAGTGTACATCTACAGATGTTTTTCACCCACACTGTTTCCACACTTCTTTTTTTAATCTCAAATTTAATGGATTAAAAACTGTCTGACTATTTGGTTTACACTGTTTCTGGGTTTTTTAATCTTATAGTTTTCTATATTTACCTAACTGTAAATTCAACACTGCCTGGATTAAGTCTTATGATCAATGGGAATTGACACGTCCTTTTCTCATTGTGCCGTTTTGTCAGGTGAATTCGGAGAAGTCTGCAGTGGTCGCTTGCGAATACCTGGAAGGATGGACATCGCTGTGGCAATAAAGACACTTAAAGGAGGCTATATGGAGCAACAGAGGCGAGATTTTTTGCGTGAGGCCTCAATCATGGGACAGTTTGACAATCCCAACATCATCAGGCTGGAGGGGGTAGTCACTAAGAGTAAGCTTAATATGTGTATCTGTTCATGGCATCATTTTACTTCAGCCTCTTTTCTCTGTTCATCACTCAGATTACATCTTTGATTTTTTTCCTCAGGCAGACCAATGATGATAGTTGTTGAGTACATGGAAAATGGAGCGCTTGATTCTTTCCTCCGGGTGAGAGAAACATTTGTTCAGAGGGTGTAAATACATCTTTCCTTTTAATTTTTCTTCCACGCATCATATATGTCCTCTGTCTTTCTCCTGACTTCTCCAGACGCGTGACGGTCAGTTCACAGTGCTCCAGCTGGTTGGCATGATGCGTGGCGTCGCAGTAGGCATGACCTATCTTTCAGATATAGGTTACGTTCACAGAGATCTGGCAGCTCGCAACATCTTGGTGGATGAGAACTTGGTGTGCAAGGTGTCCGACTTTGGCATGTCCAGAATCCTTGAGGATGACAGTGAGGCAGCCTACACTGCTACAGTGAGTCTGGATCTAACAGCTTCTGCATGATGACACAATCTGACAGATATTGCAGTTGGAAATGTTGAATATCTGTATGTTTTCTGTCAGGGAGGAAAAATACCAATACGCTGGACAGCACCAGAGGCTATTGCTTATGGGAAATTTTCCACTGCCAGTGATGTATGGAGCTATGGCATTGTCATGTGGGAGGTGATGTCATATGGTGAGAGGCCCTACTGGGAGATGTCCAATCAAGATGTAAGCTGCTGTTCACATTAAGGCTTCAAAATCACTAAAGCACAGTCAACACCAAATTTATTCACCTTATGTGTTAATAAACTCACTGTTGTTCATCTCAGGTCATTTTATCAATTGAAGAAGGCTACCGTCTACCAGCGCCAATGGGCTGCCCCGTAACGCTGCACCAGCTGATGTTGCACTGCTGGCAGAAGGAGTCCAGCCAGCGCCCGCGCTTCAACAATGTGCTCTCTTTCCTGGACAAACTCATAATCAATCCCAGCAGTCTGCTTGCTCTGGTGAATGATGTGCAGAGGTAAACAATCAGACCATACAGACAACACTGTTAACTTTACATTACTATCCCAAGTATACAGTGCTGTTTTATTGCAGTAATTGCTATAAAATTTCAGTAGGACATAAAAATCATCTTTCACAGACTCTTTATTTTAAATTGTGCAGGTAGCCTCAAGGAGAATAATTATTTATCTTCATTTTTATTGGTCATCATACATAAAGAAGATGCTGAACCATCCCCTGTGTCATTCTCTTGGACAGTAATAATCTTGTGTGTTTTACTTTTCTTTTTTTTGTGGGGGATAGGGAGTCAATAAACTGTGATATTGACTGTGATTAACTCATTCAAGTGTCCAGCAGCTTTTTAAGATGGTGGAAAATGACTGGCAATAATGTAGCAGCCACACACTTAGCAAGGATATTCACAATTTCATACTCAGTGATTTGCTAACTTTCTGTTTGTCATCTCAGCTTCCCTGACTCCCCTGAGGACATGCCAGACTACCCTCTCTTCATCTCTATCGGCGACTGGCTCGACTCCATCAAGATGAGCCAGTACAAGAACAACTTCCTTGCAGCAGGATACACAACTCTGGATTCCATTTCAACCATGAGTATAGAGTGAGTAAAGACAAATTATACAGAGTCTAGCTACAGTATCTAAAAGCACATTACAAGGGCCAAATATGTACCATCGAATGATGCTGTGAAGCAGCTGAGCTCAGTCAAATGATCCACATATTATGTGTGTGTATCATGCAGATTTGAGATTTAACTTTATAATTAGTGCCAATAGAATTACATTTTTTTTCCTGCTATGCTAAATGTTGTTATTAGTAGTAGTATTTTGTGGTTGTCATGATATTTGTCTTCTCCCCCTCAGCGACATCAGGCGCATTGGGATTTGTTTGATTGGTCACCAGAGGCGAATCATAAGCAGCATACAGTCTCTTCGCCTGCAGCTTCACCATATCCAACAGAATGGCTTTCAAGTGTGAGAGCTTTGCACAAAGACAGACTGTGTGTGCACACTGAGCTGGAGACTAACCAGCCTTCCTTGGCATCGTCATTCAAATAATTGCACAAACACCAGACTGTTAGGTGTAGCAGGCACCACACGCTGCTCCTGTGAGAGCAGACGGCTGCTAAACCACATGTGGGTCTGGTTAAAACACACTCATCATCTTATGGATCATAGTCAATACAGCCTCCACAACAACCAACCTCTGTCAGCGTTGGCCAAATGCGGTCTCTTTGTTATCTCAGCAAATACTAGCATTCACTTGAATTTGGGACTTTCTCTAGTGTCTATTCAAGTGTTCACCAATACCTCTTCTCTTTCCAAGTGACAATCCAATGGTTTTTATTGACTTTGAATGGTCTCAAGTCCTGTTACCTCATGACCAGAGAAGATGTGGATAGGAGTGAAGGTATGGTGATGTGTGGTACAGAATGGGATTTTTAACAACAACCTTTTTAGTCGGTTAATGTAACAATTTGCCAGAAGTGAAGATTGACAGAATGGTAAATACAATCATGTTTTTGAACTGAAGACCGCTGAATGTCAAAAGATTTTATAGAAATATATGTTCTATCCTCATGATAATGCAGTATGTCTTGTACAAAAAGTCTTGTGAAAGTTGTATGTTTTATTCAGTATGTTTGTTCCTTAATAAACAACCCTATTTTAATATTTCGTTTTCTCTCCGACTCTAACAAAACCAGGTTGGTACATCCATGTCTCTTCAGTGTACACTATTAAGTGTTTATGCACATTTTCACATGCACACAGGTATCAATAAATGCACACGCTCTTGCAAACACACACATCCACTTAAACAGTGTTTGAGTGTCATTGTCTGTCCAGAGACAGACACATTTTCTGGACATGAAGAACTGTCAGGTGAGTTTGTCAAATGGGTGCTTATGGAAGGTTATAGATAAAAGGTCTACAGCCTTGAAGGGCCAAAGACAATGGCGAGAAAAGAACAATGAGGCACACATGCTTTGTTCAACGTGTTTGAGGAATTTTGGTGTTTTACAAAGACTTCTATTTCAAGTAATGTTGATCTTTTATTCAGGGATATGTATTAATCAACCAAAACAAGCAGATGCTCCAACAAAACCTTGACAAAAATAGACAAAATGCAGAGAACAGTTGAATTTAAAAATGTAAATGAAATGTATTTATACTATTTCTATAATAGTACACTGATCCAGTTCCTTAAATGAATGTTTCAGATATTGCATGTCTTTGTATGTGTTATATAAGGGATCTTTTACCAAATTACGGTTACTTAAACATTACAATCCCACTGTTTTTGCAACAATCAATTGTCAGACAGGAGGTACCCTTGTTTGTCCTGCAGGTGGCAGACTTGAGACAGCACACTGGTCTCCCAGCAACACAGTGTAAATAACTGGGAGGTTGGCTAAAGAGCATGAGACAGTATAATAGAGATGAATGAAAACTTGATTTGACCCTGGTTATTTATTGAGCTAGTTTAAGGTAGCGTTAGGTGCATCTTGGAAACAAGATCCCAAGGCTAATTACAGGTAATGCTCATCTCCACAGAACAGTGTGAGGCGGATAAGACAAGCTACCGCTAACGAAATCTTTGCTAGCATATTAGCTTTATCTTAACTGTATCTTAACGTTAAGCTAGCTACTTTAAATTTCAAACATGTTTACTTCAGGTTATATTATATTTGTAACTGTCTTTAAAAACTGACAATATGAAGTGCCGTAGAGCAATTGTCTAACGTTAACGCAGGGACCACCTTCGTAGACTCCATAAGCTGAAGTAATTAGTGGCTAAACGTTAGCTAACGTTAGCTGGTAACAGTAACAACAAGAGATTAACTAAATGGCTGTTGGCTAATGTTAACGTTAATTACGTTAGAACCTCTGAGAGTTCACTTAGCATGTTAGCTTGAGCTACAGTTAGCAAAGAAAAGTCGTCGAGAAGAAGCTGTTTGTTGCAATGCGCCATTACTGTGGAGTTAGCGGATAAACACGGACATCTCTTGTTATCGGTAACATTAAGCTAAATGTTCTTTTTTAGGAGAGGGTGGATGTAAGTAAAGCTCACGCTAAATAGAATGTAAATTGCGATGGCATTAACGTCAACAGAGAAATTGTTTCCTAGGGAAAATATGACATTAAAATTGTTGTGGAAGTGACAAATAAATGTTACATTTACAGATGTTTGACCCGGTGTGTGTCATAAATGCAGTGATATTGTAACGATGCGTCACACACAACAGTTTCATAAACAAAGTTAAATTTGTGTCCGACTCTTTTGGCTCTTTTTTTCCCTGTAAGTTAGAGCAAACGGACAGCTAATGGTTTCTGGCTAGCCAATGGGGCTGTTTGACAGGTTGGCAGGATGGCTGGGGTTAAAGAAGGAGGTGAATGTGCTGTGTCTCGGTTTGGACAACAGTGGAAAAACTACCATTATCAACCGTCTGAAACCCTCTAATGTAAGTCTTCACAGTGCTTTTTTGAGTGATGCTGAAAATGACTAAGATAGCATTATTAAAAGTTTTTTGACATGCTACATTCATGTTGGTTTTTTTTGTGTGCGTGTATGTCACATCAGTGATTGCAGGAGTTCTGCTTATTCATACTGCATATTTCTGCTTTTCTTCCCTCCAACTATCCACAAAGTTCTTCCTGTAATTATATCATCATTTGTGTATTGTGTACTCCAAATTGTTTGTGATGGTTATGCCATCAGTGTGCCAATATATACTGTATGTAAATATCGACTTGTGTTATAAAGCTCTTTCAGGGGTTGATAGATTTAAGAGGGTGCTTTATAAATTTACATTTACCATTTGTCTTACAGGCCCAGGTACAGGACATTGTCCCAACTATTGGCTTCAGCATAGAGAAGTTCAAGACATCCAGGTAGCTGTCTATCAGAGAACAACAACTTTTTGAAAGTTTAAAAATATTATGTCATCTTTTTATGACTTCATTATTTCATCCCAAATTAATTCATTCAATTTTAAAGCAAATTATTTATACTATATATGTATATAATATATATTATATATGTTTTTCAACTCTATGCAGTAGAATTTAGTGAACAATATTTTTCTGTCTTCCTTTCTCTTTTTGTAGCCTTTCTTTTACAGTGTTCGACATGTCTGGTCAAGGCAGATACAGAAACCTTTGGGAACACTACTACAAGTAAGTGAGCTAGTGCTACAACAAACAGCCGTCCTTTTTGCCATCCATAAATGTTCATTTCTGTGATCTCTTCATCTTTTCCAGGGAAGGCCAGGCCATCATATTCGTCATCGATAGTGCTGACAAACTAAGGATGGTAGTAGCCAAAGAAGAACTGGACACATTACTAAACCATCCTGGTATGTTCATGTTCTTTTAATGTATTCTTAAACTTGGATTTGAATCCCTGTCTTGTTTACTGTTATGTTGTGTGCACCTTTCAGAGATGAGTCTTACTGTTTTTGAAAGATGAGCACGCATTTTGTTTAGCCAACATGATATTTTATGTTACCACAAACTTTTTGAAACCAAGCCTCTGTCTCTCATTACAGACATTAAACACAGGAGGATTCCCATCCTGTTTTTTGCTAACAAGATGGATGTTAGAGATGCTTTGTCTTCAGTCAAGGTTTCACAGCTGCTGTGTTTGGAGAACATCAAAGACAAACCCTGGCACATCTGGTATGCTTACACACACACATTTTTACTTTCCTTTTACATGAATGTAAAAGTATGCAAAAAAGTAGTCCCTTATTGTCCAATTGACACTTCTTTGTTTATATGGATCTCGTTCGCCGCAACAAATTCACAATCAGTTTTCCCTATGAACATTACCTCTGGCAAAGCAGTAACCTTTGGGTGCAGTGTTTTATTAATACGATGTGCTGATATGTTTCAGTGCCACTGACGCTCTTACAGGAGATGGATTACAGGAGGGAGTCGACTGGTTACAAGGTACAGTCATACAAATAAAAGTGAGATTGGGAGTGTAATGCACTGAGCTCACAGTGCTATTTGACAGACATACTGATCACTTTTCTTGTCTTACACTTTGTCATTTTTGCTGAGCAACTCAAATTTACCAATGGCCATATTGATGGCAATACATACAATGCATACAGGGATGATGCACTCTTAGTTAGCAGTAAGAAACTCACCTATCACTTTAAAAACCTACAGTTTATTTATGTACTTTCTAGGGCTGTCAGTCGATTAAATTTTTTAATCGCGATTAATCGCATTAGTGTCCTGAGTTAACTCGCGATTAATCGCAAATTAATTGCAATTTTTTTCACCCTGCTCTATATGTAACTTAGCGGTATGCTTGGCCATCATGTGGTATTTAAGACTGGACGTGCTCCGGTGGTAAC
>JAQMCX010000001.1:10977060-11016820 GCA_029814765.1 Acanthurus leucopareius | reverse complement strand
CGGGAGCTGGCAAGGCACAGACCGTGCGTGCGTTAATCGCGCGTTAAAAAAATTAGTGCCGTTAAAAGGAGTTTGAGTTAACACGTTATTAACGCGTTAACTTCGACAGCCCTAGTACTTTTATATTGTTATCATTTTGCTTTGATGTTATTTGAAGCATGGTTATCTCATCAACTGAACTGTTATCTTACTGTGGGATGATGTAGTTTAAGTGCAAATTTTCAATGTTCCCAGGATAATTTATATTTCCATTCCATTGAAACTTCCTTGTCCTGTGACAACCTGAGACTAAACGTAACTTTGTATTAGCCTGCATAATGGTATTCTGTTTTACTGCATCACAACTTCTTTCCTTTTCATTATGTTTATTGCTCTCATTTAAATCCTTCCATAGATCAAATTATGCAGTGAGTACTTGGTGTTTTGTAATTGTGTTGCTATTTACTGTGTTACTGCATAGCTGTATAGATTGCATTTAAAAGAAGTTCCCTTATCTTTCCCTACAAATTTTACTGTGTTAATGTGACTTTGGCCTTAAAGCAGCTGAGTGAGACAAAAGTCCTGGAACTTTCCTCAAATCCAGAACTTTGTTTCTTGGGTTTAATCACCAGCTGACTTTAGGGTTCCCATGGAAGGTCAACCACTGACCAGTACGACTGGTGCTGATCTCTTTTCTTAAGTTCTTAATGTCATACTCAACTTGAAGTCTATCCCTTGATTGTCAAGTGCTCAAGTTTCAAGGCTTGAAAGATAGTCTTGAAAGGATAAAAGTGGCTTCTTGTGTTGGAAGGCAGTAGTAATTATTTTTTTGGATTTCTAGCAGTTTTAACTGAGTCAAAACATCCATAGAAACTTGTCCACCTGTGGTGTAATTCATTTCTCTGCTGCTGATCTGCAGCTCTGCTGCTCAGTATGTTGAACATAATTTGCTAATTAATTCCATGTTTCCCTTTTTTTTGTAGATCAAATCAAAACAATGAGAACGTGAGGGCATGAGAATGGACACACAGGAAGTAGCAGCAACCGTAGGATTTTTAAATGAAAGATGGGTTGACTCTGTTTTCAGAGGTACCAGTGAAAAATAATGTTTTTAATGTTTTTAATGTGGTATTTAGATGGTTCTTGGATGAATGGGATTCACCTGTTAACTAAGAACATGATTTTACTCTCTCGCACTGGTAACACCAATAAAAACTGGTGCCCTTAGACAGGGCCAAGTCAATGAATTACAATACCAGTTGGCAACACTTACATAATTGTGGGCAAATTCTTACTTTTTTTACAAGCATTATGAGACTAGACTGATAAAGTCTGTCTAAAGACACAGTGACGTTTTAAAAATGAAAAAAATCTATCACTATTTTTACTGTCACAGGCTAACAGGGATGATAAATTATAGTTGTGCTAAAATGTGTTGTTTTAGTTGACGCTTGCTTCATGTTAGGGAGCATGAATGCCAGGATGTCTTGTAGAAAAGACATTTTGTTGGTCGGGTGGTGTAATATTTTGCATGTTTTAGCCCTTAAACTGTCCCCTGTCTCTGACAAATGGTATGTTCCAGCTTCCCTGAAGAGATGATGTGTTCCACAGCTGGTTGATTCACACACACATCATCACCAGTTATGAAAACCAATGGTCGTTTGCTGTTTGTTCACTTTGGCTCAAAATTACCAAGACTCACTACAGTGTGGTCAATGAAGTACATGTTCATTTCCACTACATCCTTACAGCAGACCATAAATGCTCTGATCTGCAGTCTCATGGCCAGTGTTGATAGCAGGTGTCAGTGTATGAGATGGGCTAATACATACAAAGCTGACTGGAAGGAAAGGTTCTTAAGAATATTTCAATCTCTGAAATATGCGAAATGTCCTTTTTTGTCTCATGGCATATGTAGATACATAAGTATTTGTGTTTGAAGCATCACTATTCTTCAGTTAACTATTATGTACTTCATTTTCAGAGGCCAATTCCATGATATTTGTTTTACAATACCAACATTTTCCATGTGTCCCAGTGCACACCACTATTCTCAAATTTTACATTTAGGTCCATCTTACTGTCACATTAAAAACAAAACTAACTTTATCTTTGCTGCAGCTAAACTTTATATTACCCTGCTCATGTTTGGTGAATATTGCTCTTTTTTAATTAGCAGTGAAAACAAGATTTACATATCGAAAATAAAATGTTTTCCAGTAGATTTTGTTGTACACATTGTTACTTGTGACTCAGTGATCATGTATCGTTAACTTAGCTGTGACAAGCGATGAAATGATAATCATTAAGGCAATGTCAGCTTAACTAGCGTGCAAAGTTTGCTTGAAATTCAAATCTTCAAAGCTTTTTTTTTTCAAATGGTGTTTTTATCTTTGCCTTATTTCATTGCCCAAAGAAAAAAATAAAATCAAACAAAATGCTTCTTACAATGAACTCATGGTACATCAGCGATTCAAAGGTGGACGGCTTAAAAAGCAAACAAACATCAGCACAAAGTTTTTAATGCAGCCTTTGATCCCCTCCTTCAGTCTCTGACTGAAAGCTTCCATCAGGACCCACTTCCTGTTGAGTGTGTGGTGGCTTTTAGGTTCAGTCAAGCTCCATCACCTCACTCAACCTCCACAGCAAATGAGAGGTGTTTCACTGTTTTTGAGTAGTTTCAAGGCAAAACAAAAATAAATAAATAAAGAGGGAAAATGTAAGATAAAATCTTTAAAATGATAGTGTTTTATTTTATATACTCTGTTATATCTTGTTTATAACTGAATGTAAACCTTTTTAGTTCTAGTTTTTTACAAATGGCAGAAACTACAAACGCCTTGTAGCATTCCAAATTACTATTTATATCAAGACCATCTGGTAAACTGAGTAATGTCTTGATTTTTATTTTTGTTCAGGAGTTAAAAATATTGATTGTAAAATGTATTTTCACAGTATGTGAAGTGGATTGGGCAAAATGATTCCTTTTCACTTTTATGAATGTAGTTGTTAATTAATGAAATGTCAGTGCACAGTTATCTGGGACATTTTGTCAGATTTATCAACTGGAGAAAACCTCACAGATGCAGATCGTGTAGAGCAGGTTTTAAAAATTGTCTATTTCAGTAATATATCTAAAATTCCTGCTTTTGTTGCTATAGGAGGTGTCACAATTTTTACATCTCGAAAGTTGAATATCAGCGTACAATAATGTTTTCATTGCATGAAGACATTTCCAGTGAAAATCGGTCATTCTGTTACTTTCAGCCCACTTATATTTAAGTCCTTTTTTTATACCAGCACTAGGGGACACTCAAGTCCAAATCTTAGTGGCTGTAAGGACACTATATTGTTTTTGCAATATATTGACCATTTCTTACTGTGAGACATTTCAGAGTGGCAATTTACTGGAGAAGTTCAAGTTTAATCTCCTTTCGACATCTATTCCAAAACAAGAAGCCTCTGAACAGAGAACTTGTTGACTCCTCCTTCATCTGTCATAAACAAATGAGCTGTGTGTATTTTGTTTATTGACTTGTATGTGTTCATTTTCAAAGAATAAATGCTGTGGACAATGAATATTGTGTCATGATGTCGGGAAATGATGGCCCTCTGATGGCTTTGTATGTGTGTGATGTTATCCTTGGACCTCTCTCTCTCTGTGTGTCTCTCACTCGCTCACGAACATCTTGAGCGCTGCCAGCAACAGCTGCTCATTAAACCCGAGGTTCTTTGGCACTGAACAATTTATTTGGTTTAACATAAGCATTCATTCAGGCTTATAGAAGTCATAAGGATTTCTCTTATGATGCTGTGCAGCACCAGTTCACTTTTGCAGTGATGTTTTTTACCTATATATTCATATAACGGCATGATTAATGAACAAGTGTCTGTGGCTGGTATCATAAAGCTACAAACACTTAGAGGCTCAGCTTCAGAGTTTGGCTCGAAAAAGTGTCGAGGTCATGTGCCAGCCATCTGTCAAACATCCAGTTAGCAAGCTTTCCAGCTGTCTTCCGGATGTTTGGCGTCAATGTTACATTAGACATTTTTTAAATATCACAATCTAGTTTAATTAATTAATTAACCTCTTAAAATGTCTTTATAATATTTATGAATTCATGTTGTGTAGACTTTACTGATTTAAAGAAGGCCCTGAAAAAGAACATATAGTCAGAGGATGACAATACACGGAAACTGAGTTGGACAGTTAGTTGTTTTATGTATTGTCACCTGTTAACCCGCCCTGTTCTTTAGCACCTGATTGTTATTCACCTTTTTGCATTGCCTACACTTTTTATGAGCCAGTGAAGTGCTCCCTGGTTTTCTCTTAAACATACAGTTGGACTTCTGTGTCTAAGCAGAATAAATCTTTTGGTTTTTTTAATTATTAGAACTAAGGAGAAAAATATCCTAAAGCAGAACAAAGAGAGAAGCTGTATAACTATTCTATTATTTATATATTTGAAGGGGGGGGGGGTGCGTTTTATCAGAAAACAAGGTTTTATCTCACATGATCGTCATTAGTGCTGAAATAGTATAAACAGAATTTTAACGTTTTCTATGTGCGCGAGACTCTGTCCATGGTGCTGAAACCTATCTGCAGCCAGTAGGCGGCGCTGTGCGCGTTTAGCGGTTGGTAGAAGCGTGACTTTAGTCTAGTCACCATTTCCGTGGATAAGTAAACACCTCAGGCACTTCAGCTAATAACTTCTCCATTACTCTCCATGCGTGTCTCGCGGACTGCGTGAGTGGGTCTGCTCATGTGCGTGTGAAGTTTTTCAGACTCTTATCATTAAATCTTCCCACTGCTCTTCAGGATCCATCCTAATTGGATGCCTGTCAGTTTTGACAAGAGTATCCTAGATTAAACGACTTCAGGCAGAAGAGGCCATTAAGTAGACACAGTTCATTGATATATATCCTGAAGGGAAAGTGGCAGACACAGTACACTTAAACGGTTTCTAATTGCTCAAAGGTGGGGAGGATTGTCCCCTGTTAGTGCCAAAAAAAGGAGGAAGAGCGAACCATATCTGCCTAAGAAGGTGTTAAAGTGAGGTTTCAATGGAAGAGAACAAAATTTAAGCAGTTATTCCGAGTTTAATAGATGCGCTTCTCCACATGTGCAAAAAAAAGAGAGAGCACCATCAAGACGGTTTCTCATCCTCCTCATAGTCGCGAGGAAACTGTTTCTGTGGAGCAAAGTTAATTGCGGTTGTAAGGTTAAAAAAAAAAGAGGCTGGCTGGCCAGACAGTGACAGCGGATAAAAGGCCACATCAAGCATGGCTGCGCAATTAGGCGGCTGTTACGCACTGAGTTTGGAAGAGCAGCCTCCACAGATTATTGATCAATGTGTAAAATGCAATGGTGGTATTAAAATTCATGGCATGCCATTCAATGATGGTTTTGGGAATAAAAAGTAAAATGCACATCCATCTCCGTTATTGAGTACAGGAATCTCTCCCAGCCTTCTCCACTGAGATCAGCCTGTACATGTGACGTGTTTCCGTGCAAGGTGCTCATTAGGAGGGACGTTTGGGATCTCTGACGTGTGTTTCTGTCCTCTGACGGCACCTGCCCCCCCTTATAAGCCTCAGTAAATCACCCGGGAGACCTCCACCAGCGTTTCATGTAACTGAAGTGCAAAAGAAGGGCCGGGGTTCTTAATAAACCTTCCGACTGTTCTGCTCACTGTTTCCTGCCTCAGGTGCCCCAGCACATGACTCTAGAAACACTTGAGGTAAGTTTTGTGTGTGTTTTTCAAGCTTTTGTAAAATGTTTGGTTTACTGCATCAAATATTATTTTAGAGAGTGATGTGTGATCAATTTTAAAAGATATCTTGATTTGGTTATATCTATATCGACCTTGTGGTTATGCGTTTCATATCGAATCCCGTGCGTAATTTAAATATTACGCGCAAGTGTCCAGATACAAGGAAAAAAGGAGGGATAGAGAAGAGATCGGAAACCGCAGCAACAAGGGAGAAACAGCTGCAATATGATTTAAAAGTAACTCTCAAATATTTGTTTGATTATCTTATTATTATTATTAATATTATTATTATATTTGTGAGGGGCAGGGTTTTGCATCTATTCTTATTAAATGTTTGGCACCGCGCGTCTTTTCCCGAAGGACTAGAAAACAATCACACAATGGACCTTCCAGGTTTCCTCTAAATAAATTTTCACTTATTGATCATGTGGAGTGACGTTTGGCCGCAATGACCTGGACTGAGCTGAAAGTCATATTTCAAGAGAAAGGAGCTTTTAGGGCCACAGAAGCGCATCAAATCTAAAAACAATCGGTAGAGGTTATTTTCGTTTTGACTCTTCGTACAATAATTTTCTCTTTCAACAAGTCAACTTATGTTTGGTCAGTTGGAGCTCGGATCCAATTAAAAGCTCGTCAAAAATCAAAATTTTAAGTGGATTTCTGACCGTTTAAAATGTTTGCGCGTGCTTGTCCAGAGTAAATCAAATGTAAAATATTTAATTGTACATACTGTAATTACTTTATATTTGATCCATTCCTTCTCCGTGCGCAAAGCAGGTCTCCATGCCCTCCCGTTCCTAGCGGAAGACCGGTGCGACAATGACCATCCATGTAGAGGGGCTTGTGGCTATCGCGGTCTTCTATCTACTGATCCTGTTCGTGGGCATCTGGGCGGCATGGAAGAACAAACACTCCGGGGAGGCGGAGGGCACCGACCGCAGCGAAACCATCATGGTCGGAGGGAGAGATATTGGATTATTTGTCGGTGGATTTACCATGACAGGTGAAGTTTGTATTTATTACTTGATAACACCTAGATTCCAAAAGCGATGACTGTTTAAAAAGCTTCAAAGTGCACATTTAAAAAAGTCATCCGCTGCTCAACAGCCTTTAGAGTTATATGATTTTGATTTTTTGATAGTTTCATTGTTTATGTTTTGTTTTGTTTTAAGAAATAAGTGCGAAAATTTCGGAAGACCGTCACCTAACCAGCTTTAAGACAATTTCTTTGATTCAGAGTCAAATTGCTTTGGTATCAAAGTAATAAAATGCGAGGGTTTTCCTTATGAAGGTCACGAATTTTAAAGATAGTTTTTTGTTTAAATTGCTATTTACTGAGCATGAAACACATATAGTAGTGATCATTTTTAAAAAAAAATAATAATTTAAGACATACTTTTTGTATGTATGTATGATTTTTAGCGACCTGGGTTGGTGGAGGATACATCAATGGCACAGCTGAGTATGTGTATCTACCAGATTATGGTTTGGCTTGGGCACAAGCTCCCTTTGGATATGCCCTCAGTCTTGTTGTGGGTGAGTGCGGCTATAAGCTTAAACTATGCAAAAAAAACATGTGTGATATCATTTGTATGCAAGGAACACAACAACAAAGCAATTTTACACACTGACAAATACTAGCAATTTAGGTTCCCTCTGCAAATTCTTCTTCATTCTTATGCCTTTTTACTCAAGTATCAGCCTCTTTTTAGTGTGTTTTTATGGTTTGCCAAATATAAACAAATCTATTTTAAGAAATTGTGCAAAACTGACAATAAATACATATAAATGTGCACTTGAGCACCTCATAAGGTATTTTAGTTTAGATTTAGGGGCACTCTCAGCTCTCAGTGATGTGTGCCTCAGTTCTCAGTCTGAAATGTTTCCACTCTTTGTCCTAGGTGGTCTTTTTTTTGCCAAGCCCATGCGCTCACGAGGTTACGTCACCATGCTGGACCCCTTCCAGCAGCTGTATGGAAAACGTATGGGTGGCCTCCTCTTCATACCTGCACTGATGGGTGAGATCTTCTGGTCTGCCGCCATCTTATCAGCCCTGGGTAAGTTCATGTTTGATCACAGTGTGTTTGAGTTTGTGTCACTGTGATCTTGCTGTAACCTTACTGTCCTTTCATCTGTGACATTAGGTGCTACTCTGAGTGTCATCGTGGACATCAACATTAAGATGTCAGTGGTTATCTCTGCACTCATTGCAATTTTTTACACCCTGGTCGGAGGACTGTACTCCGTTGCTTACACCGACGTCGTGCAGCTCTTCTGTATTTTTGTGGGCCTGGTAGGTTGATTTTGCACATAAATGAAAATTAGATAATAGCAACAAGTATCATTAGTAGATATACTGTAATTTGTATTTACTCTAATTAGTTTTTGGGTAGATTTACTCTATGTAACACTAAGTGTACCTTGATCTTGACTTTAGAATAAGTCATTCTTAGAATTATGCACAAAAAAATCAAACACCCTGTTCCCATTGCATAGTCACATTAAATGACACCATATTGCACAACATGATTTATTTCTGACAAGATTTTTTTTAGAAATTATTTTTAAAAAATTTATAAAGTAATGTGGGATAAAAAGTTATACAAGCCTATGTGATTGTTTGTAATTGTTCGTTCTTGTTTTTGACTGTCCACAGTGGATCAGCGTCCCTTTTGCTTTAACCAACCCTGCTGTGTCCGACATTACTGTTACCGCAGTGAAGCAGGTGTACCAGTCACCTTGGAGAGGCAGCATCCATATGAATGACACCTGGGTCTGGACCGACAACTTCTGCCTCCTGGTACAGTAACCAGAACTTATCTATCCTGTCTTTGTCCGAGTGTCTTCCCTTGAGATCCATACCTTCTCACACTGGATATAATATCAGTCTGTTGAAAATGTCAATCTGATCTGTATGAGCAGATTGTATTGATGAACTAAATATCACCATAATGAAACTATTTGTTGATTATTCTTATTCTTGACTGGTCATCCATCAGTTATAATTAGTCAAATTTATAAGGTTAAAATAATAAAGGCTGCTGCTTGAAACCTCGCAAGACCCTGGTAACTCGCAATTATTACTTACTGCAGATGCTTGGAGGAATACCCTGGCAGGTCTATTTCCAGAGAGTCCTGTCTGCCTCCTCGGCTACCTACGCTCAGGTCCTCTCCTTCCTGGCTGCTTTCGGGTGCCTCATCATGGCTGTGCCCTCCGTCCTCATCGGGGCCATCGGGGCCTCCACAGGTTAGTGAGCTCACACATGAGCTTGGCAATATTGCATGTGCAACTTCTGTGTGTCTATTTGTTTGTTTGAGGGGGGGTTTGAAAGCTCCGGATGGGTCCATGTTGCCCTTAGATCTGAGAGTTCCTGGTAAATAGCAGCTGGTTCGCCTCATCCATAATGAAGCAGCAATCCGTTTAATAACCACGCTGCTTGTGTAAATATTACATTAGAGGGAAGCAAGGGACCAAATTAGAGGTTTGATCTCAAGACTTTTAGGCATCAAATTCCTTGCTGAACTTTTGAATACACAAGTAAAGGCCTGTGTTTTGTCTTGTTTTAACGTAAAATGATTGAACACTATTGTTGTAATTACAAATTTCAGGTTTCTGTAAGATTATTGTGTGTTGTAATGTTCATGCTGAACATAACCGGCAGCGCTGTAACAATGCTGTCCTGAGAGCTTATATTTTGAAGTAACCATGCACGCTAAGACATTTTCTGACCTTGCAGCAGTCACAAGTGTTGCACATAACTCAGAACAGCAGCATTCCAAGCTAACATAATATGAGCCTCACCTGACTACCTACTAATCAAACAGGAGAAAGTCAGTCTGACTTTGAAATTACTCCTGTCCCAATCTCTTGCTTAGTCGCTTTCTCTTTTTGTCTTCTCTGTCAACAACTACATCTGTCTCTTCACCTCTGTTATGATGTTTGTAGTGGCTGCTGAGCAGAGTCAGCTAGCTGCATGGCCAACAGAGCTAACTAGTTGCAGTAACAGCAGTTAAAGGTCACTTTAGGAAAAACTATCTGTCCATCGGTAAACTCATGAATCACAGAGGTTTGATGCAGAGCAGGAAATCCGAGGCAAATCCAGAACGTATTTTTTTTCCTTTAAACATGATTAAGTTTCATCAAAAACAGTAACAACTGTTGGTGTGTGAGACAGAGTGTCATAAAATGTTATGTTTGTGATCCCACCTGAGAGCCAAGTTACATACCGCAGGAACAGGCCACTGGTGCACAGTGTGACTGATACAGAGAGACACACTTTTTACCTATTCCAAGTGAACCATGCCAAAATAATTATTTTAAAGCTGCTATTTTAATGGTGAAATGAAATGCTTACATAATTCTCCTTTAAAATGACAAAATACACTTACAATGGAACATTGCCCATCACAAATAGAGGCATAAACTAATTTGATTTTAAGGCTGTTATGCAAAACTGGTTTTTCAATTTAGAGTTGTAAAAACAAATTAGCTAAATGAAAAAAATGCTATCTTTTATTTTTTTAAGGATTGCGCATGCTCAATTCAGTTTTGAAAGCTATAGCTTACATTTTAATCATATTTCAATTAATGTGTAATTGCAAAGGGCCTTAATTCCTGAGAAATTTGGAAAAGTCTGTTTTTTCTAGAGTCTAGAGGACATTTTGTTATTTATCTGTTTATTTATATCACAGCAAATTTATTCTCTTTGAATGTGCTCACTGGATTTATTGGATGTGTCTTTGTAAACGTTTGCTCCATCTTTCTCTTGTTCAGACTGGAACCAGACAAGTTATGGTGCAGTTTCTCCGAAAGAGAAGGAGCAGGCAGACATGATTCTTCCCATCGTGCTCCAACACCTTTGTCCTCCATTTGTCTCTTTCTTCGGTCTGGGCGCGGTGTCTGCAGCTGTGATGTCATCTGCAGACTCCTCCATCCTTTCAGCCAGTTCCATGTTTGCAAGGAACATTTATCAGCTCGCTTTTAGGCAGTCAGTAAGTACTCGTGTGTCATCTACCAGCTTTCTGTCCAAAGTTTACAAGAAGTTGATTTTTGTCTTGTTTTTTCGGTGCTCTTCATAAGTCACAATCCCTTTTCCTCTCCTTTACGTCTCCTCAGGCATCTGACCGGGAGATCGTGTGGGTGATGCGTATCACTATTTTTGTGTTTGGTGGCCTTGCCACATTGATGGCGCTGGTAACCGGGACAGTTTATGGCCTGTGGTACCTGAGCTCAGACCTGGTTTACGTCATCATCTTCCCCCAGTTGCTCAGTGTGCTCTTTGTCAAAGGCACTAACACATACGGGTCAGTGGCTGCCTACCTGTTTGGGATGGTGCTACGTATAGGTGGAGGTGAACCCTACCTGCAGCTGCCTCCTTTTATTTACTACCCTGGCTGGACCACTGAGCTGCGAAAGCATCACATAACTGGAGAAATGGAGGAGATTGTCATCCAGAAGTTCCCCTTCAAAACTGTCTCCATGCTCGCCTCCTTTCTGGGGAACGTTGCATTTTCCTACCTGGCAAAGTACCTGTTTGAAAGCGGCAAAATTTCACACAAATACGACTTTCTTGACGCAGTCGTGTCCAAGCACAGCGGAGAGATTATGGACAAGACAACGCTTGTAACTCGTGGCAACAACATTGGGCTGTCTGAGCTGGCGCCCGTCAAACCGCGGCTGAGCGTGACCTTGGCGGCCGCCTTCACACGCCGTGACACGCTCCCCACGGAAACAGTGGAGGAGGAGGAGGAGTCCAGTCCTGACTCCTCTCACCATGATGAAGAATAACAATATAAGGATGGGATAAAAAGATAAAAATGGGACTGAACTGTCAGAGAACTGGTTCCTCTGTCAGAAGCTTAAAAAAGAAGAAACATTAAGAGACATTAAGCAAACATCCTCCTTCCAGTCAACCAAGTACCAGATCCAGCTTTGGTGATTGGAGAACAGGATACGTAGCATAGCAGCTTGCTTATTGTCTGGACATGAAGTCAAAGTACATGAAACACACACATACACTCATTAAGTCCTTAATTTTATTTGGGTGTACTGTATATGTGCTGGTTTTTGAACTGGTTTGGAGATACACTTAAAGAAAGCTGTGTTCTCAATTTGACTGATCACATTTTCTACTGTATTAAAAAAGGAGAGCATAAATAAGTAAGTAAGAAAGACGAAAGGTGAAATATTTAATCAAATATTTGAAAAAGAATGAAACAGGCAACATTTATAAGACGCAACTGACAGCACAACCATAGTTTAGAAGGAGGGTATTTATTAACCAATTTATGTGCCATTTAGATAAAAGCAATAACACACACACACACACACTACAGCACCTGTACAGCAATGATTATTAAATTCTGATTGTGAGAAAGTTAAAGTGAAATAGATCAACAACAGGAAATGATGAAAAAAAAGATATTGTATCATTCCAGTATGTCATTTCAAGTCAATAACTTTATGGTGAGTGTAACCTAATTCACATGTGTAGCACTAAAACAACTGGTTTTGACTGTAATGTCATTAAGTGAGAGCATCAGATGTATTAGCCAACATCCAAAACGCATTATGTTTCACACAGTTTTTGACAGACAATCCTGTCTCTCATGTATATTATGAATTATTAATGATAAACAATGAATCAAGACAGAAACAGTCCATGTATCATGCTGAGTAGAAAATATACAAGCAGTAGTGATGGTAGTTAACTTGAAGCATTAGCTAATATTCTCTTTAATGTCAGTTTGAATCATAAGAATCAGTGTAAATTAGTGTTTATTGTATTTTAACTGCCTTAATGAAGCTCATAAGAAGAGATACTTTGAATTTCCACAGTTGTGACTGGACTCTGGTCAAAACTGCAGTAAACAAAGACTTGAATATGAATGTAACCTCTACAAAAAAAAAAAAAGAAGAAGAAAGATCTCATTATGTCAAGTAGTGTACTTGGACTGCTGTTTGTGTCCATTTTTGTTTGTGATTTTTGCAAAGTCAAACAGTAACTGTTGCAGAGCAATGAGGAGGCAGGGTCCGACTTACAAATCTGTTCTTTTTTTGGTTGGTAACAGCAGTATACAGATTATTTTCTCTGTGTTGTGTCTCTTTGTATAAATATGGAAAAAAGTGATATATATATATATAGAGATAACAAATTATGCTGATTAAGAGTTATTCCTTTAAAATGCAGAGGATGCTGTCAAAATGTTTATTTATTTTTGATGTCATAAAAGATGAAACAATAAAAAAGACCAAATTATTTCAGAAAAATATCAAGATTCCACTTTCCTAAGATAATAACATGGGTTTATATTTTTTAAATGCTGCCTGGTGTTAAAACCCCTTTTTAGAATGTTTGCAAATATGGTTTTATTTAGTTTACTGCAAGCATTCAATTTTATTTGATTCAGTATGCATTTCTAACCATACTGTAATCCTCCAGGGTCAAGGTTCTGTTGTGTGGTTTTCAAAGCAGTAATTTTCCAACATTTCTGGCTCAATGTTGAGTTGCATTTCTTAAACCAGAGAATGTGTCTTCACTGGCAGATTGTGTGTCTCTAATTTTAAAGGCCCAAAGAGTCAAAATGACAAATTTTTAGTAATTAAGAAAAAGAAAGAGCAAAGAACAGAAATAATATTGTGTCGCAGATTTTTTTTCCTTTTAATTTTATGGCCCCTCAGATTCATCTTATGGCATCTTTGAAGGATCTTTTTTATCATGTAACTATTAGAACTCATTTAAATGAATTTTGCTCTGAATGCTGGGTGTTTTTTTTTAATTTCTGAAAACATTTGGCTGACTGTTAATGAAAAATACATTTTAAAAAAGAGCGCTTTTTAGAGAGAGACTTTGCTGTAGACTCTGCAGCGAGTCCAGGCTCTTTCTTGTCTGTCAGGCCCTTCAGCTAGCTAGACGGAGAAAGAGAACATGTCCGAAAACGTGACTGAAATTACAATCGCTTGGCTTGCATCTTTGTCCCCGTCCATGGCCACAGTGAAAGACGGCATCTTAAAATAGCTCTCCCTCTCTGCTTATTTACATTACCTTAAGTGCTGTGCTCTCTCTCGTCTGGGACTCGGGGAGGAGCCACTCGGGGGGTGGGTGGGGTTGCTGGTGGTCAGGCATTGAAGATGGACTCGGGTGGGGTTTAGAGAGGTTGTAGCTTACTGGCGCCCATTGCCATAAAATCTACCAACCCTTATGCGCAGGAATGACGCAGGTGCCCCACCCTTCCACTGCAACCCCTCCCTCCACCGCTGGCGTCCTTTTTGACGTCCTTGAGAACTAAGACCAATCCCATAAAAAGAACAAGTGGGTGGAGTGTGCGAGTGTGTCCAATCTCCATTCACAGAAAGTATCTCAGAGAGCACTCATGATAATTAACAATTATGAAGAAAAAACTGCCACTTGTCCAAGAGTCAATCCATTTATTTATGGCCTTGCGTATGAGGAGGAGATGGTTGGGGGATGGGTTTTTTAGGATTCTTTTTTAGAGAGTATTTGGACGCAGACCAAAACAGTTTCATTCATTCATAACTGCCGGATATATTTAGAACGTCCTACGATGTCTTTCCAAGAGTCATTGATTTTTGGCCGATGATTATTACTGCTTATAATTCTTTTCCGATATATAAGACTTTTTTTGCTTTTCCATTCATTAAGAAACATCATGGACTTGATCCATCAAATTTATCCTTCCAAACCTCCAATACAGCTGCATTTAATTTTATTCCTGATCCGCAGGAAGATTCTTTAAGTGTCTCATTATAAAAGAGAAACAGCCAGGCTTTAAGCTCTGGTCCATGGAACGACAGAAGGTTTAATCATGTGAAATTTAAACTGTTTCACCTTTACTACATTTTATCTCCCGCAGCTGTCTGGCCTGTTTTCCCAGACCGACCTTAAGAGATAAAAGGGAATTCTGGGAATCAGGGCCCCACTGGAGTGCTTTTCCTCAATGTGGACATGAGGAGATGAGATTACACAGAGCAGACGGAGCGCTCAGATAGGTATCTGTAATGTCAGGCATAACTTCAGAGAAAGTACTCGAAGCAAGGTGACTGTCCATCCATCACACTGCTAGCTGGAGTTGTAGTTTGTGATAAGGAGCATCATTATATGTTTAATTTTTTTAGGGCTAAGAATCACATCCAAACTTGCACTAAGTATCCTAAACACAGATATTCTTAAGTAAATTTTAATCCATTTCAATTAACGTAACATTTGAAAATGTGAATTAGCCCTGAAGGGATTGTTTAATGAAAAACATTATTGAGATGTATTGAGAAAATGTTGCTTTGCTGCTTTGATTTTGGCTATTTTTTTTTCTGTCTCTGACAAGTCAATCAACTTTTTACAAGTATGTGAAATAACAGCAATGCTAAGATCTGACTGGGGCAGATGCTTCAACCCTGGAGGGCTTTAATATGACTGAGACTCCAAACACCCAAACACCCTTCTGTCAGTACTGTGTCAGTGTGAAAAACAGTAAAAGACAGGCAGGAAAGAGGTATTCATATTTCTTTGTTTTGCTTTGAGTAATATTTTTATGCTTTTTCCACCAAGAAAGATAAGCACTCATTTTAAAAATATTTTTATGTTTACATCATTTCTTTCTTCCTCCCTTTTTAATGAGCAAACATTATTCATTTGAAATGTTTATATAACAAAAAAATAAGACAAATAATGACTTTATTTAATTGTAACATGCCCATCTGTTGCTATTTAACAGCTGGCCTGACAAAATTTAATAGTGTTGATGCTACAAACTGGCTAAAACCTGATAACGGTTTGTACAAAATATATAATTGTATAACTTGAAGCATGTGAGGAAAAAGCATTTGTAATTTGCAACAAGACACTTTTTGATGCATTTGTACCGGTCTCTGCTTGTATCTGTCTTCAGCTCAGATTTAAAGTGGCCACAGAGACGTTTTCCTCCTTGAGCAAATTAAACAGCAACAACATCAACCTGCACAGTGAAGGTCAAACAAGTCATTATAAAAAAGTGAAGTGACAATATGCCCTAACATATTTTTTGAGTGGAGGTGCATTTTAAGGTAAACATGTTCTCCATTAACTATTTTCTACCTTTTATTTGCATGCATAATAGTGGCATGATGGCTCTTTATTTGTCATGATAAAGCACTTGTAATCCCCTATTCTGCATGACCAAATACTTCATCTAATTGTCCATTAATTTTCTCTAAATAACTTCCCAATTACTGCATATTGAAACTGAGTGTTGGACATAATTTAAAATCTTGTTAGACAAAGTTCTCACCCTTTAAAGCCCTAATCTCCAGAATAAGGCATTAATTTGTGTTGTAAAATGACCAATAAAGACCTATTAAGCCACAAAGGTTCATGCTAATAAGTAACTAGCTGTAAGCAATGAGTTAATGGTTTTTGTATGCACCTTGATATAAACTGTTGTCAAAATATCTGATTAGTGTATCTTATTTGTTCCATTTGAACACAATGTACAGCATGAAACATGGTGTCTTGATCAGACAGTCTCGAGCTGATTCAAGGCCGCTCATATCTCATCTGAGGCCGAGGCACCACCATCACATCAGCAAGCCACTATTTATGTCCGCCTTAAGTAATGTCCCCTGTAATTTAATTGCCAGGCAGCTAATTGAAACATTGGAACAGGGCTTGGCATGGAGAACAGGAGAAGAAAAAAAAAAATTCAATATGGGTTTCAGACGGAGATATGTGAGAGTATCTGTGCTTTTTTATTTTTTAATGAAAATGTTGAGGGGTTTTTTTCCCCTAATTTCCCAAACATGAAGATTTTTTTTTTGCACAAGTACAGACACATGCACAAACACCATAATGTCATGCCTAATTGTTTCCCATATATCTCTCCATCTCCTCCATTAGTTCCCTCCAAGCAACTGAGTTGCATCTTTAGCAAAATGAATGTAGCGGATTCTGTAATCGAATCAGCCATGAGAACCTAATTATAGAACCAGCTTTGTTCCTCTCAGGCTGCTCAGGTAGACCATCTGGGGCTCACCGCAGGAATGAGGCGGCTGGTCTGCAATCAGCAAACCCCCTGATTCTTAATGAGTCAGAGACATGAATCAGCTTTACTGATATGGAATTAGCAGTGTGAGTCAAATAGTTACTCAGGTCCTACGAGACTTGATTTCACAAGTGGTGCAGAGCCATGAGCCGAAATGGATCGATGAGAATCTAATTGCTCCATCAGACCTGCATGTACGTAGAGTCGGTGGTGCAGAGACAAAAAAAAAAAAAAAAAGCTCATGAATTTGAAATTCAAGTGCAATAGCAACAGTCATGTGACATTCATTTCTATATTTGTTCTTTTGACATGTGTTTTGGTCTGCAATAATGATATAGTTACATAATTTGCTTTCACTATTAATTTCTGCTTTTCATGTTATGTGTTATTTGAGAGTTTGGCTGTAAAAAGTCAAAGCAACTGCATATAACGCAACAGTCGTATCTTTATTTCTCTGTGCTCCAACTTTGACGTCTCATTCCGACGAGGGCTTACCAGCCGTACAACATGTTCCTTTCAGCTCGTCTCTTTTCAAAGACTGAAAGGATGCTGGATGGACAGTCATTTTTTTTTCATCCCATAGAAAATCAGTGGCAGGAATAATGTAGTAGTCACACACACAAATACACACATACACAGGCACACACATTCAAAAGCACACATTAGCCCCTGGGGACTTGTTCACTCTCAAAATGAAGGCACTGAGGGAAGGAGGGAGGATGGGACTCATGTGAACCTTTCACATACACACATGACCACACAAGGGTCCCAGTAGTGGTGATGGGTGGGGGGTGGGTGGCACAGAGACACAGAGGAAAAAGAGGTGACACTTTCTGATGAAAATGCTGTTTTTAAGTCATAAAAATTTCGGTTTAACATCCTTGTAACTTTGATGGGAGAGGAATCAAAGGTTTTTTAAGGCCACAACACTTTGATGATGATGATGATGATGTAGAATTTTACTTAATTTATTTCAAATGTGATTCATCACTGCAGCAGTGAATTAATTTGACTGCAGGAGGTGCAGTGTTGAGGGACAGCGATGGCAAAGCACAAGAGAAGAAACAAAGGACAAAGATGGGAAGAAAACATTAGGAGGGTCATCGTTGAACCTCTTAGCTCATCACGACACATCAGCTTCCAGCCCCGCCCTGTCTTCTGTTTGTGTGTGTGTGTGTGTGTGTGTGTGTGTGTGTGTGTGTGTGGTATCAGTGCCCCGGCTGAGTCTGAGCCAGAGGATCCATTAGGGCTGATTGAGAAGCACAAGGGTGCAGACGTAACCCTGAGAGAAGGTGACGAGAAACAATATGCACACATACACACCCATGCATTCCAGTCCAGTTACGTAAAGCATGAGTAAAGCTAAAAACACACAGTCACAACTTTTTGTGTGTGTGTGTTTTTGTATATGTGTAATATAAGAAGAACAACAATAAAATGGAGCTTACTTACAGGATCTTTCAGCTTTCAATTTAGACACTTGGTTTTAAATAGGTCTTTTTCACAGCGGACGTTTAGTATGAGAAGCACAGGTGTTACTAATCACATTAACGATGGTTCTCTATTAAAGTGTCTCAGTAAATCATGACAGTGAGCCAGCATGCACACAGCCAGGACTCTGAGAATGAAGACGCTAAATGAAGTTGAGCTTTGAATAATTGTATTATAATACCTGGGTATTACCTAGAATAAGCTCAGGCTTTTCAAAATATGTTCGCATGGACTTATTAAAATAAAATCTTTATAATTACATAGATAAGTCTTACCATATATACTTACCATATATATTTTAGTTATACCATAAGGTGATCATATGTAATCATATCATATGTTGTGCTTACAGCTTGTTTTTGTTGCCCTCAGGTGGCTAAAAAAAATCATTATTGTAGATTGAAAAGTTTCATCGCTGCAAAGACGTACAGGTGAATTGCAGATTTGTATTTCAGGGTTTACCCAACATCACCAAGCACTCAGATCATGCAGTCTGCTACTTGTGTTTTAACCTACTCTACATTAACTGTGGCTTCATAACTTTTACAATTTCTTTTTCTGAAAAAAATGTGTCTTTGGTTTGCATGTTAAATCAAAAGAAAGTAGTGAATTAAGTTGTTTTGTGGTGACATGTGTCATGTTTTCTCCAATCATATATGTCCATTTAACATTTGGCCCTAGTTAATTCAACATAAAACGCTGCTACACTCTCGCTTTCCTTTAGAAATTTTGCCACCTGTACCTTTTACCCATTTACTTGTATGAGATGTGTAAATGTTTATCCCAACATGTGCATGTTTATTAAATGTGGTCACATGGTCTTCCCCAGGGGGGCATGTGAACTTAAGGACAGTCTGTGTCAAGCTTGTTCACATGAGCAAAGCCACATGGCAACACATATGAAAAAAAAAAACATTGCTGTGACTGAAAAGAGCAGCCTTTCGTGGAAAAGACTCTATTATACAATAGTGGAGATATACTGTAATAAAGTCAGGAGGAGGGTTTTTCATGTTGATGGGGGAGAAGAGATGTCTCTGTCTGTGTGTCAGACGGGAGCAGGGGGAGGATCACTGGAGAGGAGCCGGAGGTCCTGAGAGGGGTGACAACACACGGATGATGGGTCGGCTGCTGTAGAGAGCACAGAGACAGTGTTGAGGAGTTCACAACCCAGCATGCTGCAGAGTGACAGTGTTTGGCTCAGTGTCACATCAGAAGACTGCCTTATGTCACAAGTAAAGGGTCACATGATTGACATGATGACATAATACAGCATTGCACAACAAAACACACACACAAATTCATAAAAAAAATAACCCTCACACACAGAATAAATTCACTGAGAGGCAAAGGTACAATAATTCAATGGCATTTTATAATGCAGTGATGCAATGCAAAAATCAATCTGTCTATACATCCATCCATCCATCCGTCCATCCATCCATCCATCCATCCATCCATCCATCCATCCATCCATCCATCCATCCATCCATCTGTCACCACTAGGTGGAGTCAGGTGGACTGGGTAAACTTCCTTGATCTGGCTTTGTATTGTCCACTTACATGTACTTTGCTTGAGATTTTGTTTCTGGTACTTTTAATTTCTACTTTACTACATTTCAGATGGACATATTGTACTTAAAACTCCATTACGTTTACTTTAAAGTTTTAGTTACAAAATTTTAAATAAAGATTCATGATAAGTTTACACATGGTGTAAATTTACTTCTACTCGGGCAGGATTTTAAATGCAGGTCTTTTAGCTACTTGTAATGGGGCATGTTTTATATTCACTGTGCTGCCAGTATGCTGGTATAAAAAGTAAATTAAACACTGAAATGTAATAGTCACATTGTTATGTTCTTTTTTTCACTCTTGATGATCAAACCATACTTTTATAACCCCCACATGTGATGCATCAACATAAAGCACAGTATGCCTTCTGTCTCTTTCAACAACACTCAACATAACATAAAGCCTTTAGAAATATGGACTCAAACCTATAAAAAACACATGAAGGCTCTGGGAGGCGGCTCCATAAGATGAATAAGTGAGCTGCCTTATCTCTTGGGAAGGACATTCTCTGGGAAAAGGGCTGGAAAGCTAAATGTTACAACTCCCTTGATCCAATTATCTTCCACCAGACTGTGAGAAAAATGGCAACATTTAACATCGATGACACAGACATGAAGTCCAGCCTGGACAGAGTATGAATATTTAGGCATTGTGCACAGAGAGATGCTTGATTATTTTTTTTAACAAAATTACTGAGCCGTGTTCATGGTGCATTTTTTTCAGTCTTATTATGTTAACAAACTAATTATCTCCAGTTAACAAACCCACTTTTTATATTTCATATGGTGGGCAGAAAAAAACCTGAAATATAAAACATAAATTAAGGATCAAGCAGGAGAACAGAGCCAAGCATTGTCACACAAAGGAGCGTCACAATTGTTCTCAGTTTGTGGCGGGAGAGTTTGTTTATTTTATTCAATTTAAAACCATTTATTTTATAATTTTGCAAACTATGATCATTTGTCTTGAAGGAGGATAAAAAAGTGGACACAATGCGGCCACAATAAACATCGCCTCAACGATAACACGAGCACAACATGCTTTGTTATTCATTGTCCACTAGATGTCACTCTCATCCAAAGATTGAAGTGTCTTGAGCAGGCAAGACTGAGGGATGCGTTCACTGCTGTGGTTAAAAAAAGAACTTTAAGTGTCAAAAAAGCAACAAGTTTATGTGTCTTTGGGTGCAAAAGTTGGACATGATGTTAGAACCATTAAGAGTAATTATAATATAATGTGTATATATTTGTGTATATATGTTTGAGGTAGTGATTTCAATTTTTTAACATGTACAGGGCATCTTTTCCCTTGTATGTATTGGGTTTCATTTATAGCAGTATCTTAATCATGCTTGCATTACTTTCATTTCAGACTGGCTACATTTCTACAAGATTTATTCTACAATCATATATTTTGTATCAGAAATTCCACTTCAACATCAGTTTTTACTTAATATTAAATATCTCCGTGCCGCAGCTATATCTCTAAGTGTTTCTGTCCTATCAAACCGTGTTTGTTTTCCAGCAATATCACAGCAAGTGTTGTTTTTTTCACAATCACATGGGATCTTAATCAACATTCTGTCTTACAAATACATCAATTTCGTTTATCAAACAAAACTCAGCATCTGTCACAACAAACCATGTACATCTGTGTCAGATTACGAGTTTTAATGTCAGTGGATCTCATTAGCAGAAATACTGGTACATGAACTGAAATATGAATACAGCTTCAAGTGCACCTGAAACATCAAAAGGCTCTTTGCTGTTAAGCTAAAATAAGTCATGTGTTAAAAAAGACTCATGTGGTTTTAAGGAAACGTGCAGCTTCTTTTCAAAGGACTGTGAAGACACCACAGATCAGTCAGACTAGCTTTGTCTTGCCTTTAAAGGAGAGCTTTTTTCATGCATAATGTGTATGAGCTTTAGCTGTCATTCTATTTTCAGTGCAGCACCAGTGTACACACAAAGATATTACCTGGAAAAGAAGGATTAACTTCTATCTGACTGCTAGTGATATTTTTAACTTCCATTGTATGAAAACAGAATTTAATCATTCCTGTCAAACAAAGTGCAGCTACATGTCATGCGCAGTGTTTAAACTTTCAAGTAAAATGTGGGAGGCCTGAGGATGAGTCTGAGTCCTAGGGGGCCCAACAGATAAAACACTCCTGGACAAAAATGACATTTAATGTATACTAAACTTTGGCATATAGCTTAACTGCTTGATTATTAGAATGAAGCAACAGTCACAGCACATTAGGCACAAAAACGCATCAATGAAGCCTCAAAAAAGTTACATCATTCCAAAAAATAGCAAAAAAAAAAGTTAGATCAAGCATTTGTAATTCATTTAAAAGTCCTGAAATAATATAGTAAATAATCTTAATACAGTGACAAAAAAAATCTCACCTCAGGGTTCATTTAGAAGCTATACAGGAGCTTTTAATCATATCCCACAGTCTCTCTGCAGACAGAGATGAGACTGGAGATGTTTACATTGTAATCTTTTCCTGAGAACAGCTGTTAAACCAGCGCGTGCAAAAGGTCTCTGATGCATACAGGGGAAGAAAAAAAAACAAATTTAAACATCTACAAGACAGAAGACGCCTGAGGATGCTGATGAGGATAACAACATGAATAAACTGCTCCAGAACACCTTCACTGTTCGACAGATCCTGAGGTGAAACTAATGCATCTAAGGCCGAAAATGACCTTTGAATCTTAAATTATAAAGTGTATTTTAGCCACAACTGTTTACACTCAAAACATATCATGTGATCCAATTAATGACATCCTGGTGCATTATGTAGACATAATGTTGTTATGCTCGCTTCAATAAATTCTTCAGCATAAAAAGAACAAATTCTCTGCTTCTGAAATCATGTGATCGCACTGTGCTGTATCATAGTTTCTGCACACATATGGAATATATTTACATGAAAAACATGTTTATAACTATTATGTACTGTTCTGTTCTGCAGGATGACACAAACATCCTGTTACAGATACCAGCATCAGCACACACTGACTTCACTTGACCTGTCATAAAAGCCTTTACTGCGTGCAATAAAAGCTTTGTGTCTCTCCACAATGTTGCCAAATTTGTATTGCTTTGTGAAAAATGAGTTTAATAACTACAAGCAATTGAAACACTTGACCAAGGCTGATGTGTGCCTTAGGAAGGTTTATAGGGAGTCTTATAATACAATATAGAGGCTTCATAAGTGGGTTTTATAGAAGAGTGTAACCAATAGCACATATGTATGCTATAAGGCATGAATTCATGTATTCATAGGGAAGAAGAATTTTAAAAAAGAGCTGTATTGGGTCAGATTGCTGATGTGTAAACAGGATTTTAATTCTGGTTGGTGGCTTCATGCTTATTGTACAAACATGTTTGCACTGTTATTCTTCTCTCCAAGCTCTTTGCAAGATAAATAAACCTTCCTGAACCAAAATGTCAAACTGTTTCTCTAAGTCCAGCAGCATGGTTATCTGGATGTCAAGATGTTTACAAAGTGGGAAGTTGAAGCTTA
The DNA here is from genome assembly GCA_029814765.1 of Acanthurus leucopareius. NCBI lineage: Eukaryota > Metazoa > Chordata > Actinopteri > Acanthuriformes > Acanthuridae > Acanthurus > Acanthurus leucopareius. The sequence continues at coordinate 10,993,432 of JAQMCX010000001.1, read as the reverse complement.
CATGGAGCCCTTGAAAGCAGCATTATGTTTCCTCAGAGCTTTCCAGTGAACAGTTAATGTCTCTGTCGGCCGTCCTTTTCCTTCTCCTCCCACACAGACAAACCAATACAAACATAGACTATCTGTACAGTGAGGAGACTCTCCAATTATCCGTCCTTGTGAGGGCATCTGCAGGGACGCGTACAGGGATTTCTAAAGACACACAGAGGAGAGAAAAAAAATGGCACTGAGCGACAAAAGTTCAACTTTCCCTGAGATAGTGGAGCTAAACGTGGGCGGGCAGGTGTATGTGACCCGACTTGAAACTCTCACTGCGGTCCCAAACTCTCTCCTGTGGACCAAGTTTACCAAGGGCTCCCCGGGCGACCTGCCAAAGGACAGCAAGGGCCGCTTCTTCTTCGACCGCGACGGCTTTCTGTTCCGCTACATTCTGGATTATTTACGGGACTCTGAGATTTTCCTGCCCGAGTTTTTCAAAGAGAGGAGGAGGCTGCAGAGAGAAGCGGATTACTTCCAGCTGCCGGAGCTGTCGAGGCGCCTGGCAGCCGTCAGTAAAGACAGCTCGTCCGGGGAGGACAGCGGGGAGACGGAGGAGGCTGAGCTCAACAGCCCGGTCACCTCCTCCTCGGACAGGAGCCTGCGCTCTCCAGGGGCCAACTCCGGCTTCATCACCATCGGGTACAGAGGCAGCTACACCATAGGAAGAGACATGCAGGCGGATGTTAAGTTCCGCAGGGTTGCAAGAATCACAGTCTGCAGCAAGATCTCTCTGGCTAAAGAAGTTTTTGGAGATACCCTGAACGAGAGCCGGGACCCGGACCGGCCGCCTGACAAATACACCGCCAGGTATTACCTCAAGTATAACTTTCTGGAGCAGGCGTTTGACCGGCTGGCCGATGCTGGTTTCCACATGGTGGCCTGCAACTCCACCGGGACCTGCTCATCCAGCAACGACCAGGCAGAAGATAAACTGTGGACCAGTTACACCGAGTACGTTTTCTGCCGGCGGACGGACTGAAACTTGCAAGATTGCATTCCTTTAGCAATTATCATTTACAATAGTTCTTACATTAACATCCAAAATGGAAGCTTCAGCCTTGTCTAGTTTAAGTTTTTTATTGTGTTATTGACACTTCCTTCTCAGATCAGCTTTAGTTTAAAAACTTTCCTGCCATTTGCTCCTCTGCTCTGCAAGAGAAGAGGACCTGCTCCGGGCCCAGACATACTACATCTCATTGGCCATTGAGGAGGAAACACAAAACTACTCTTTTGATATGTCACAGGGTTGTTAGCTGGGTATTTTTTTTATGCCTGGTAACCCTGGGTGGCTTTTACAAAGACTGTTTTGTTCTGGAGTGAATGGCATGAATGGTTACTCGGGGTGAAATGTTGGGGAGCTGGTTTCTTCTGATCTTTCCTGAACTGTGCTTTTTGTGTCATGATATTGTAAGAAAAGGCTTTTGATGTTCTGAACACAATAACTAGAACACATGTACTGTAAAATAGCCTGGTGTTTGGTCTGTTTTATCCTTTCAATGCCCAAAAGTCTTAAATTAAGGGGACTGATGGATATCTGTGACAGTCAGCTGATTCATGGGTATGATATTTTAACTATTTTTTCTTTTGTTTAATTCAGTTACATTGACTTCTCATACTGTGTCACTGCTTTCGAAATTACATGTCAGGACTTTTTCACAGTGCTACATTGTTGTGTGCCATCTGTGAGCTGTTTTTCTTAATGTAAAGCTACAGCAAATAAAGTGTGACATTGCAACACTATACACCTCATCTTCCCCTTGAATTCACTGGTTTTTAGGACTTTTGTCTTTTTTAATTACACAGATGCTTCTTTTCTGAGAAAGAAAATGTATTCAGACATTTACGAGGACAGTTTTATCCGGGCTTTTTCCAGAGAATCCTTACCTTTTAAATTTTTTTATTGATAAATTTATCTGCAAGTGGATTAGTGTGGCAGGATGAGCAACACTGACCTCACCGCAGATATGGACACATTAAAGATCAAATCCACCCTCCCACCCTGAATGAGCAATGACCTCAGTAGACTTTATAGCCTCAGGAGGATTTGATGAGAATCTGACCTGAACCAAGTCACATCATATTGTTTTCAACATCCGATGTGACATTTGCAACATCATAACTTCAGAGGTCACTAAATAGAGAAGAGAGCGAGTGTGATGCTATAAATAACATCATGTTTCAACAGAAATCTAACTGCATATCAGCCAGATTTTATCTCATACAATGTGCCATCCAGTCTTGTAGAGTAAAAGATAACATCAGCCCCTGTTTAAAAGTCACTAACATGCACAGTTAGGACAAGATGACTTTATTCCATTGTGATTTCTGCATAATAAACATGATTTAAACCGACATGGGGAAGAGTAGTTCTTTGCATCCTCATTTCTCCTCAAATAGCTCTGTCATACCGCAGTCATGGACATTTCACTGAATGTAACACATTTACACCACGGTTTTATCTAAATTAGTTCTACGGTTTTATCTGTATTACTTCTCCTTTTACTGTAGGAGGAGATTTTATGTCCCCTCGAGGCCAACAAATTGTAGCCAAAAACAGAAATTGGTTGCTGATCTGGCTAAGCATAGCCAAATGGCCTTCTCTGCAACACAAGAGGGGCTCTGTTATCTCCTCTGAGCAGGATGGGAAGGAGAGGGAGGGGGGATTCTCTTTGGCTGACAAGTACAGTAATCGAATGTCTGTTCCCCTGTGGGGTCCGGAGGCACATATCCAAGCTATCCCAAGATCAAGTCTAATACAAAAAGGGCTTTGTGTGGGCCGCATGAGTGTACTTGAATACGAACGTGTAAAGAAAAATGAATCATTTTTTGTCCGATTTACACGAGCACTGAAGCTTTTGTTGTAAAATGTATTAAAGGGGTTCTGTTCTTGAACTCTAAATGCAAGCAAAGTCATATACAGACACAAAGATGCACTCACACGCACACACACAAACACACACGTGTAGTGTAAGCATCCAACAACAACCTAACCTCCCACACACACTTCTGCTACCAAGGAGCTTAATAAGAGCTTCAAAGACAGGCCTGCACAGGAGATCTCATATCTGCTGTCAGCTGATGCTGCCATCTGGACAGGAAAAAGGAAGGATCGGCCGCAACTCTTCCTCTAGCATGATCTCCAGAAACAGGACGTAGGGTTCGCTGTCCTCGACAAAATCAGACACATTTGTCCTCATTGTCTCACTTTGCATGCATTGTTATGAGAGGACAAAATGGGTTTTTGTTTTAAATTGCTCTGAAAGGCGACGATGCCCTCCAGCGCCTTTTATCTCCTCTTTGACGGAGAGCTTATAATGTGATGGGACAATTGTTGGTCAAAAGACGCATAAAACACTAATTAAATTTAAATTTCCTCCTTTTTTCCTCTGAGGTGATGGTTATTTTCTCAGCCTCCTCAAACATGGACCTGTTGTGTGTGTTTGTGTGTGTGTGTGTGTAGAGTGAGTCCCTGATAATAAAACACCTCCAAAACACATTTCCCTCGATGTATTCAGTTTTTTTTTTTTCTCTGAACGAAAAGCGCAGGAGGGAGACAGATAAAGAGAGCCAAATTAGCCCATTTGCACGGTTGGAGATAAAACAGACGTGTTGGCTTTCTTCATACCAGCCTCTGAGTGCGAAATCTTTCACACCTTCTCTCACAGTCTCTGCCTCTAGCTCACTGCGACCTGCATGTCTTTAATGCTGTTTAATTTGTATTTATTCCATCTCGAGCCTCTCCGGAATAGACGCATCACACTGTTTAAAGAGAGAACAAGACATGAATAATTAATCCAAGCTGTGTGTCTCTTTGTTTAGATCAGGCGTGAGAGCAGAAAATAAAATATGATGGCCTTTAGTTAAATGTATGAACATTTCCCCTTCAGTTACCACGTTATCTGAAATTTCCCACTTACAGTCGAGCCCCCTGCAGCTAGTAATGACACCAGTGGCTGTTCCATTTGCAGTTATCAATACTGACTTCTGCAGGATTTCACAAGTACTTGAGCTCAGTTCTGAAGCAAAAGAATGAATAAATGAGCCCTTTTTTGAGAAATAACTCAACATTCTGACTATGGATTTAACAACAAGAAATGGAGTTAAAGCCTCATACAAAGAAGTGGGGATACAATTTTTCCACGTTTTCAGAAGGGTGAGTTCACATATGGGGGTGAGAATAACAGTCATCTTAAAATAATTAGTACCACTGCCACACAGGGAGGTTGCACTCGAATAGAAAATCAGTGAGCCAATAACTGCAAAGCATTTCACAAACATGAAGTCAATTCTGCTTAAAACAGCAATAAGTGTTTTAATTAAAGAAAGATTTCACTCAACATGAAACACTTCAAAGCTTTCTTCAGCTGCAGATGTATTTCATTCCAGAATGTCAGTACAGTAAATCTGTCTGGACCACAAATGCATCAATCACATTAAAAAAAAAGACAAAGACAAGACAAACTTGCTATGATTCCCACTCATGAGCACATTGATTGATAGTATATCCATTGCACAAAAACTTCTTATTTGTATAAACTACAAATATTTATGGACCTAATTGTGGACCATTGCTTTAATTAACAATCTGGTAATCGGATAATCTGATAAAATGCTTCTATATCAGAACAAATCAGCAATCTTCAGTTGAGTTCAAAAGTTCCGTTGAGTTTGTTCAGCTGCACGGGAATGAGACATCCCATGATCCTGATTACCTTTAGCAGTTCATCAATGTTTGCTATTAAATTAGATTTGACCTTTAATTCCTAACCTTGGAGAACAAAACAGTCTCAACTAAAGGTCCAATTACTCACTTGTTCAGGAGCCTTTTTCATAGCGTTTTAATTTTCCCTGCTTATCTTGGTATTATTAGTGCAAACACTTCACTGTTTGAATAAACCATGAGAAGTTTTGCGAGCCAATGACCACTAATGTGAAGCACAAATATTATAACAGACCATCACTGGCTTACATCACTGCAGGCTGTTTATTGTTTGCTAACCACCTGAACACATAATTGGCCCAGTTAAGTGTTTGTGTAACCAAGTACTGAAACCAGTAAGGGTCCATGCACTTATTAAATCATTAACAGCTCTCAGGATGGGGTTCAACTTAAAGAAAATTTATGTCGCAACATAAGGATTTTGATGTATTGCATAATACTGTTTTTTTTCCCCTCCACTGGCACTTTCACAAGGAAACAAACATCCTCTTTCACAAATCATCCCCCGAAGCAGCGGTTTGCCAGAGTCGCTAATAGACAGTTTAAAACCCACAATCTATCATCTCTAAGCCCAGCTATGTTCTTGAATTGTGACATACTAATCCATAGCAATTTTGTTCAGGTATCTTTTATTCTGTACCATCATTCAGTTTTACAGTCTGAGTGACAGGGTTGTTATTTTCATAACAGGCTAAAGCTTCGTTGTACTTTATTTCCTCTTCAGACAAAAAGAAGTGATGCATTAGAGGGGTAGTTTATTCTAGAGTTAATGTTTTATTTGTGTGTGTGTGTTTCTGTCAAAGTACAGTATAAACTTCGATCACAGCACTGGAGACAAAAAGGCAAGATCCAGGAAATGAAAGAAGGAGTGCTTTCTAGTCAGAACAATGCTGCTTGTGTAAGAGTCTGTTAAGTCTGTTAAGTCTGCAGCCTAAAATGAGCCTGTTGTGTCTGATAAAAGTGAAAAGAGAAGCCATACAAACCTGCACACAAGGCTTTTGCTATTCTATTATACAGCTCTCTGTGGTACAGCAATGCAAAACAACAACAAACAAAAAATATATATATAATTTTAAAAAAGCATGGATCAGTTCATGTTTTTTCATGACAGTGTAACACAAAATCTTCATATACACTAGTTTAATTTCAAGAGACATGCATCAGCATTACAGCTGCCTGCCACTGTGGATCACAATACTCAGTTACATTTCAGATGATATTGACCTTAAAAACTTTATAAATGAAGTCTTTACCTGCTTTATATTTTCTTGAGAAACTGCAACTGTTTAGTTTATATGTGCAAATTTATATAAAAAATGGACAAAACACTGGAAAAACAATGAGTTTAAAAAAAAACAACAGAAAAAAAAATCAAGCTAGGCTTTTTCTTAATTAACAAAGTCATTAATACAGTGAAATCAAGTCACAACTATCGATGCATGAACAAAAAGTTTTGGTGCCTAAAATAATCTCTAGATCTTTCATTTCTTCAGCGTGTTGCTGTTTGCATGCAACTTTTTTTTTTTCATTTGAAACACTTTGAAGTTGCATTTTATGCCATCAGCAAAAAGGAGGATGTGATACAGCTGCAGGCGCACAGATTAATATCTCTGATCCTCCGGTGGCCATGCTTTCTGTCTCCTTCAGTGACTGAATTGCACTGCTTCTGATCATAACGCCCTCTCTCCCTCTCTGCTGTGTGTAATTTTGCTGGGGGGGATGGGGGTGGGGTGGGGGTGGGGGGAGGATTTAAATGTCGCCAGTCTCAGCTGAGTTGTTCTCAGCACCCCGCAGCAGACCGGAGATTGGTGCAGCTCCCGGTGACAGAAGTGAGCCTTGCGCCGTGCCAGTAGACTAAAAAGGTAAAAAGCTGCCAGCTGCAGGGAACAGAGAGTGAGAGAGGAACCATCCTCCCTCCCTGCTGGGGCTGCAGCAGGCTTCCTTTCACAACAAGTGCAACTCTCAGGGCTGCCTGAAAGGGCAAGATGAGGAGGAAGCAGATTCAAAGTTGGTCTGTGAGACTTTCACTAAGGTCATTTCAATTCAAGTGGTAATGTCATTTCATGCATGGAGACATACTGCATTATTTTTATCCTTTGTGCAATGGCCCATCAAAACGGCGCTTCCTGTCAGTAACTAACAGTGGAGGAAGTATCACCTTTAGACTATTAAACTCACAACCTCACATCTCTCTTTGCCTTTGCAAGGAGCCTGGTTTTACGTGTTTTACGGCACCTTCAGTTTGAATCCAAATAACATGACCTATTTTGAAGGCAGCAGCACTGCTAAAGAGATGAAGCGTCCCAACAACTTTCAGATGGATTACTTTAAAATTTTAAACAGACAGTTGTGGTCCACGTGGGATGAATCCAAGTGACTTTCCTCTAGTGGCACCAGCAGGTTGACATTTGTAGTTTTTGTGTGCGATATCTTTACAACTTTTGGGTGTATTTCCACAAAGTGAGGTAAAAACATTACTTTCCCCTTCAAGTTGGACTGAAGCCTAAATCTGATGATCCCCTGATTCTTGTTCTCTGGTGTTTGACCGAAGCTTACATTCCTGTGAGCCTCAGCTGGAGCATACTTTGCTGGTAGTGTGATTTTGTCAGCTAAATGTTAGCATGCTAACAAGCACAGCTGCAATGATGAGCAATGTAAATACTAAACCTGCTAAACATCAGCTGAGCCTTGTGATTGTGAGCATGTTGGCGTGCTAATGCTAACATTAAGCTCAAAGAACCATTGTACCTTATTATACAAAATCCTTTGATGCAACTCATTTGATTCTAAGAAAAGTTCCGATCTTATGTGTTCACCTTGTTTGGGTTTTGAATACAGTCTTAAACATTATATGTAGTGAGGATCACATTTTGCATTAGGATTTTAAAAAAAAAAAGATTCCAGGTTGTCCTGCATGAACATCTGTTGAGCTGGATGTGCCTGTCACTCCACCCGTCTGTTTGGGCTCTGGATAATGTTACAGTAGTGATGTTTCACTGAGCGGACACTCACCAGATATCTGCAAGGCACAGGCACGCCTACTTCTTCTTCACTGCTTCCTGTGTCATCCAGACCAGATAGTACAATGGTAATAGATGACAGATAGATAAAGAGCGTTAGTGGCACACTTGTAACTTGAAACTGTTTCCTTATGTCATTAGGTCTTCCTGTTTGACACATTTAGCAGTTTGTCTTTTAAGAGGTTTGTGTTACAGTTTGTCAGAGTTTAATGTGGAGTTTTGTTACAGACACTTTAATGGTTCGGTGTATCATTAGAGAAACAATTCCAGTCGTTCAGTAGTTTTTAAATCTTGAAGAAAGCTGTTTTTATTCTGTGCACTTCAGATAATTCTTTTAGACAATACATCGTATTCATACCAAAAAAGCACAGAGCGGAAGTCTCTTTCTCTCCATCTTTGGATAAATATAAAAATAGTTCAGAAAAAAGGCTTATATCATAAACGAGATTTAAAGTGTCTGTCTGTAAAAAAGATGAACCAGGACAGAGCCTGCAGTCATGAAGTTTTTCTTAAAAAGTCTGTGAACCAACAGTAAAAATAGCTTTAAAATACTACCATAAATAACAGCTTCAGGGCATCTTGGAGTCTTTCCCATGGAGGAAAAAAAAATTAATAATAATCATATGCTTTCCTATACACAAAGGAGGAACAGGAGCCTTTAAAATTCTTAAAATTCTTTGACAAAGACCAGGGTCAAGATTTTCCACTTAGCTGTCCACAATCATGTCTTAAACTAAAAAAACACAAACAGTAGCTCTTTGAATGTATCATGAGTTTATTCCCATTTACTCTCGTTAGTTTGACAGATTGAAAAACTTACTTCCCTCTGGCAGCCTTATTAGTCAACATCCGTCCACTTGATTTCGGTCCAGACGTTTTTTTCTTATCACAATTAAGATAACATTGACGTCTGAGTGTCACTTCCATTTGGCCTTGCAGACCATGTTTTGCTTATTTATATGAACCCCTAAAAAGCTATAAAACATTAAATCTCTGGTAGGTTACGAGGCAAACAATGTGCATGTTAGAGCTCCAATCATTTTCAAAACTGAACACACACTTTTATTCCACTGTAGTTTGGATTTGACTGACTAATCATCGGAAAAAAAAACAAGTTCACATTTGATGTCCAAACAAAGTACAAAAAGGATTATATCTCACTGTAGGACTGAGTGTTTAACTATTACTGAGAGGAATGTTTTCTGCTCTGTCCACACAGTCAATCTGGTTAATCTCTAAACTCTCAAGCTAAATTTGATGTTGCCAATGTCCCTACGTATGCAGCCTGCTTGTTCTGTTTGACCCTTTGCTGTTTCCTGCTTACTGTGCTTGTGGTATTTAAATGGGTCAGGCTGGAGTCACAAGAGTCATCCTACACAGATGGAGCATGTCAGAAAGTGAAAAATGCTTCTACTTGTGCCTTTAGGGAACTGAACTCTCCCTTCCAAAAGATCAGGTCACAGCAAACTGTAAAAACGTTTCCATCCATCAGGCCAAGCGCGATAGATGAGCACAGTTTAACGTCTCAGTTTGACCGAGAAGCTCGAGGCTCCAAGAACCAGTAAAATGATTTTTCCAGTTGAAAAAAAAAAAGAAAAAAAAAAAAAAACAAGGAAAAGAAGCTCAGTGACATAGGGAGGATCTTCTTGTAGCTTCATTTTCTCATCTTAGATCTTTCTCATTCCTCTGAGGTGGAAAGTGGAAAAAAAAGACAAAACCTGACAGTTTAAAACTGTTACACAACCACAGACTCAGCTTTAATTTGGGATGTAACAGTCCGGGACTTCCTCATTTAAAAGCCTGTGGACAGAAAACTTTGTTCCCTTTTTAACAGTTTGCCTCACCAGTTTCCTATTAAAGGTTAGTTCACCAAAACAACACAAAACCTTATTTTGCCTACCTTAAAGGCAATCCCGATGAATGAGTTTTTTGGGTTATTTTTAATTTACAGAACATTCAAAGTAACAAATTTGAAAAAAAACAGTGTCCCTTTGAGTATGCTCTTCTAGGAAATTATATAATATGGACAAAAGGTGTGCTCTCTTCAACGGAAACTCATTTCATCTCTCATCTCTGGGGTTTAAAATAGTTTTAAAAACAGGCATTTTAAAAAGCAGAAAGAAATCCTTTATTTTAAGAAGGAAAAAAACACTGCTGCAGTAGTTTATAAAAGTAGATGCTTTTTTTTTCCATTAGTAGCCTGTTGCCAAAAATGGACTGAAAGTAGTCAGATCTGGACTGTCTTCACGAGAAATACCACACAAAAAGAAACAGATATTCCACAGTAATATCTCAAGATAAAACAGTCTTTGTTAAACAAATGCCACATCAGGACAAGACAGAAATAAATACAAGCTTTCTAGTATTTAAACAAAGAAGTTTATTGGCGATATGTGAAGGAATCATAGCGATTAATTAACACAAAAAATTTCAATTTGGAGAGAACTTTTTAAACCCTAAGGGATAAACATGAGAAAATCTATGTAGCATACCGACCTGCATTTCCTTACCCATATGGCTTAACACATGAGAGCAAAAAAAAAAAAAAAGCAGCACAGACTAATGTCTGTCTAGGAAATGTTGATGTATTACACAGATGACATGTTGTTACAACACATTAAAGGTTAGACTCTTTCACAAAGGAGGTCAGGCAGATGACTGGTTGGCATTTAAGGAACTATGCTTTCTGTCCAGTTTTCACAGCATAAAACCTCTCATGTAAACAGTTTTACAAGATGCAACTGTAGTTGGTTATACCAGTACAGACTGGATGGTGCCCGTACTTCAGTTTCAGTGTCATGAAATATAAAAATAGATGTCACACTGAATATCCAAAACAGATAAATTTGGATACATTCACATGTTCTTCCTACACTTTGACACTGATATTTCTGTTTTACTATGAGACCAATGATGCCATCATGTGGTGCATACATGAATAACAAAAACTTTACTTATGTTCAGTGCACTTTATTTACAAAGTCATTTCAGTTTAGAAGCAAATTTCCATGTATAAGTCAATATAGCATTTATTTATCCCAAAGTGCACCTGGTGAGATTTACAACAGAGCGGAAAAAGCTGCAGTACGAGTTAAAATGTGCTTACATGCATCAGTTACATTAACAAGAAATATCTGATAACAGGTGCTGATAACAGTGCTCTAACAGGCAAATATCTCTTATACACAGGGATGTGACAAACAGCAACACTATATATTCAACTAAAAGCATTAATTCAAACTGTAATAATCACCATTATTACTTTATTTCATATATTAGATCTAAATATTTATTGGAAACAAATGATCAGAAAGGGACAGACAAACTAAGTATCATATTAAACACATTTAATTAAGACTCAAATCTGACTTTGCATCACATCACTGAGTAAACAGCTTCACCAGAAACAATTGCTGGACACAAAAAGTAATGGCTTGACTGTGAAGGTGATGTTTCCACTGTATTTTCCACTGTATTTTCCACTGAAACTCCCTGGCTGCTCACTCTGTAATCTGGAGAACATATTGGTCACATGAAGGAGGCTTCTCCGCCTGAAATGTTTAAGACATAAATAACAATTAGATTTTTGACTTGATGAGCAAACAAGCTGCAAGTTTCCTGAACAGTGAATCAGCCAAGTTAGAGTGCATTTGGTTTTTGTGTTTTTCACAGCAATGAAACTGGCCCTCAAAACAGCAAATGTGTCGATTCAGAAACAGCCACAAACTGACAATGCGGGACAGCTCGTGGAGCGAGGAACGGCCACTGAGGTGAGACCTGTTTCTGACAGACAGTCCAGGTCATAAGGTCAATACTCACACTTAAGCTGGAAATAGCAGGGCCCGCAGTATGGCTTCCCGTTTCGCACTCGAACCTGGACTCCAGTCTCACTTCCTCCGAGATGTCGGTGGCAGCCCACACACTGAGAGAAAGAGATGTGAGAAAGAGACTGAGAGGAATCCAGATGAACTGCGACGTGGGCCTTCAGCGTCTAAATTATTTCACCAGCTCGTCCGCCACCCAAGCACAGAACAACTAAGCTTTATCTTTGCATAAAGGCATGCAATACATAGATACTATTTGAGTGCTATGTGCGTCTGCAACTCGTTTAGAGCGGAGAGCTGCAGAGGTGAATCCACTTTTACATCTACACGCTAAATAACTTGGGTCAACTAAATCAGGGAAGGGGTCTTCTGCCGGTGAGATTTTTTTACATTTAGCATCTAAAAGCAAAGCAGGACGGCGACCTGCTTTTTCCATCTAACCAATCACATTAGAGGAATAGCACAAAGGACTACCACAACAGACATGATTAGATTCCCAGACGCCTCACACAGACCAGGAAACAGAATGGTTAGGAAAGGCGGCAGCATAGAAAGGTGGCAGAAATGCTCCTGCTGGCAGGCGCATATAAGGCTGATAGGATTGTCATATACAGATATGAGACTCCTGCTGACCTCACTAGAGGTACGGTCACACTCTTCAGTCTGAAAAGATTTTTTTTTTTTCCCCCAAACAACCACCGAAAGAAGACCTCAAGTAGGATGCAGGTTATAGAAACCTGGCAGAATGACTGAGGCTGGGAACGATTTCTAGTCGAGTTTAAATGCAAATGTAGCATGAATTTTTAATCAAATCTCAAGAGAAAAAATAGGTAATTAATGCACATTTCCATCCACTGCTGTTACATAACGCTTAGAAATTGGTTCATTGTGATTAACAGCAGGTGGTACTAATTCATCAGTCAGATGCTGTTAAAACCATTTTTACAAGAAACGGGGCTGAACAAGAGGATGTATTTAAACCAGCACCATGTTGCTAACCTGATGAAAATATGGCTAATTTGTAATGTGTTTCTCTTTTCTTTCTGGTTTAATTATATTTATTGTATTTTAAATCTCATCTCTATAAAGCACCTCTTTTTGTCGACAACAATCTTGTTTTTGTCGAAAACAGTAAAATATAAATAAACTTTTCTGACTTAATGACTTGTTTTATGTTTAAATGTGACCTCCTTGGTTGTTGCCATTTCTCTTCTCCTCAGTGGAGCAAAAGCCTGACTGACAAATCAGTGTCACTTGCTTCATGTATGTCAAGATTTATTGGTGATTTCCACCGAATTTTGTTGCATTTCTTTTTCCAAAGGACAAACTTCTTAGTCCAGCTGAGTGTAAAAAGCTTATTGGCACATTTTTGACTTTTAATTTTTAAATTTCCAAGATAAAAATTGAGGGGAAGAACACTTTAAAAGAGAGAGATGCTGTGCTTTTTAGTCAGGCAAACAAACACAAACCTCCTCTACAGAAGTGAATGGGAGACAGAGGAATCATTAGCAGGGACTGGAGCTACTGTGACCGCACCTTAACACAGTTATGGCCTCTCACCTGGAAACAGGCGAGGTGGAAGCAGAGACTAAGGGTCTCTATGACCATGGCTGCCCCACTACCCAGGGCACGCTCACACACACAGCAAGTCCTCCTGCCACTGACCATCCTGGGGCAGCACATGTTAACAGTGTGAGGTCAAAATGTATGACAAGACACAGAAAATGACACACTACAACATGCGCAAGGGTGACAGGCTCTGTGTCGGCATAAATTACGTACCTGGTCTGATTTGAGGGGTCCACGGGTGTGTTTCTCTGGGATAATATCCCCCCAGTGCTGTAGCGGGAGGAGGAGTTCCTGCTCGGAGCGTAGTAACCTGCAGCAGCTGAGTGTGGACGGGGGTAACTGAAATTGGCAGTTGTGAGTGGGGACTGACGCAAACTATCCAGGTTGTCCAGGGACTCGAACCTGTAAAGAGGATACGCCACAGTCCAGCAAAGACAAAGAGGAAACAGCTTCCTAGGCTGCAGTGGAGTCCTGCTATGTAAAAACATCATACACCCACCTCTTAAGAGGGACCCCGACATAGACGGGTTCCTTGTAAAAGCTGCTGCTGCGCTGGCGGATCCAGCTGTTGTCTGTGAGAAGCTGAGTCCTTTTCTTCATCTCATCTAAAATCTGCTGCCTTTCTTGTTCAACTTTTGAGACGGACTGTCCTTTTCTTTTCCTCTCATCATCTGGGAAAAATCAAAGGATGGAATGTTAGTCCACTGCAGCACCAGGATGGATGGGAATATCATGACAGGGAGGGGTAGACTGACCTCTCATCTGCTTGTGGGGGCCACCTAAAGCTGGGGTAGACAAGGACTTTGTCCTGTGAGGAGAAACAAGACAAAACAGACACAATTATGAGGTTATTTTTTTTGGTTTGATTTTTTCAAGCCTTATTTTTTGAAATTTAGCGGAAGAATATAGCAGAAGTAAAGCAAACATTCATTAGATTTTGGAGTGATTAAACATCACAGGGTGAATTTACAAATTGATTTTCACTTTTGTTAATACTGCAAGATAAAAAACATTTGGCCTTAATGGATTAAATGCAATACAAATAAAATTCCAGTAGAGGGCAGTAAAGTTCAACAGTGACAAAATACAGGCAGTTGTAAAAACTTAATAATTTCACATCACAATCCACATTCACAGGTACAAGTGATTCTTTGGGGAGCCACATGGAGCTGCTACACTTCCTACAGAGAGATGTGGTTGTAGAGCACTCAGGAACAGAAGTCTCATGGGAAAACCAGTACAACTCTAACAATGTTTTATTTTTTTCCCCCCCCCTCAAACTCAGGTGCGTCTATGGAAACATTAATATGCATGTCACGCAACTAATTAAACGCTAAAGTACATTCAAATGGGAACTCCTCGCAATAACTCCCAATAGATATACTAAGGAAAAGGTTCAAACTTAACTCTTCATGGGTGGAAGCAACAATTCTGACTGTATTATTATTATTATTTGTGCACATAAAGTTGCTTTGAAACAACTGTTTTGATAACGAATGAAAGGCTCATGATGTTATTTTAATCAGCGTATTTATTTGATATTTGTATGAATACACATGATAATGAATCGTTGTCTGTTTTTTTCACATCTGTGCAGTTAAGTCTACGCCTGCTGTAAATGAAGTGTAATGAGATAACTTGTGTTGTGATTTGGTGCTTAATAAAGAAAATCACCTGGTCTTTGTGTGGTATTTTCACTTACGAAGCCCATAATAAATGCACACCTGAGATGCTGAGGCTTCAGCTGAGCACAAACATATTTTAACAGTTTTGGAAATATAATCAGATATACACAGTACTTGTGCTTATGGATCAGTAAGGCTGTTGTTCCAAGAGCCAATTATTTGCTTTATTTTTGTAATCTTGGACCAAAAAAAACCAACTACTGCTACATTTGCAGACAAACAACTCGAGACCCAAAGCTTAAAATAAAAAAAAAGTCATTTTACAGGAATAGGCCCAAGTCATATTGAGTGTTTAGAAATAAGAAGAAACTGAGCCAGTCTTGCTCTGACCTGTGAGCAGGAGACAGCTGAGCAAAGCCATAGGAGTCCTCAGCCCTGAGGTGCAGCATGAAGAACATGAAGGCCCAGTGAAAGCAGCAGGAAGCACAACAGATGCAGCAACAGCAGCGGTGTAGAAACCATCATGACAAGTCAAACAGGACCAATTAATGTTGCTTTAAGTAGTGTGCACGATGATTACACAAAAGTGACAATGCTGATGAGAGAACGTTTTGTTACCAGGCTCGTTCTGACGGCTTGTCAACCGGCACTCCCTGTGGTTTTGATCCTGCTTCTTGCATCACATCTCTGTCCGGGCTCTGTTCTTCTTCTCTGGTTTTATTGGTCACTCCGTTCACATGGAGCTGGGTGCTGGCAGGGCGCTCACCACCACTGGTTAATTCATAGCTGTTCTGCTTTCAATACATAAAAAAAAACAAACAGAAGAGACGATTCTCTATAGCAACAATCTAAAAGCACTGACAGTTCCCGTCAACACAGAAATCACAGATGGTCTTGTCTCATCTCACTGTGAGGGAAATGAGAAATTTTAAGATCTTAATTCGTACCATCCTGTGGTTAATGAAAAGCTTAAAATATTTTGTGGGTTAATCAACTCCAACTAAGTGCCGCTAATAAGGAGCCACAGTGAGAGCCAGTTTTCTACAGAGGAAAATCTGATGAAATCATTTTCTATGATCCCCCAGGTTTTAACTCTGTTTGCTTTAAAAAGGCCTCACAACATTACCCCTGACTTCCTGCATGACTCCGTTATTGCATCTTGTTGTGCCCTCCTCCACTCAGCCTCCAGCCTACCCTGATCCCGGCGACACTGCTCCTGAAAAACAACAACACACATATTCACACTTGGATAGTAAAAACTTTAAACTTTGGGTGAAAATTGAGATTAACAAGGTGTGTTCACATCCTCAGTTCAGTGTGGCTCTGTATAGGAGAAGGGAGTCTTCACCTGTAGGAGGCGCTCCTGTTCTTCCTGCCACTTCTCCTGACGCCTTCGATCCTCTTCATGGTCCCACAGCCAGCTGGATGAGGAGGGGCTGAGGGATGGCACCTGGAGCTGGTGTAGCACAAACGGACACAAACATGATCACAGTGCAAGACACACACACACACACACACACACACACACACACACACACACACACAAACACACACACACACACACACACACACACA
>JAQMCX010000001.1:10958196-10976960 GCA_029814765.1 Acanthurus leucopareius | reverse complement strand
ACACACACACACACACACACACACACACACACACACACACACACACACACACACACACACACACACACACACGTTCACACACACACAACCATAACTTATGTTTGAACATGCATACACACACAAGCACATCCTTTGATCACAACTTACATCAGATATTGCAGATTCTGAGCCTCCTGTGAGAGAAAAACAACATGTCAACAAAGAGAAAGCTGTAGAGCAGCTCCTGAAGATGTTCAGGTTGTGTGTATCATCACAAAGGTCACATACACACCACACAAAGGCTGAGGACACACGAGAAGACACAGAATCCAAAGCTTTTTGTAAATGCACTGGATCCTGCACTGGTTGATCTTTTTTATGCATTATGTATTTATTTATTTATTTATTTGAATATTATTATATTATTATATTATATATTTTTGCCTGGTTTCACATTTAGATAACCAAAAAATACCAAGGGATTTACTCTGCATTAACATGACTTGCTATCCTCCACTTCTGGCTGCAAAGGTTGTCAGTTAAACAAACAGCTAGAGCTGCAACAGTTAGTCCAGTTATCAATTAGATGATCAAAAGAAAAGTAAGCGTCCAACTATTTTGATGATCAATAAATCAGTTAGTTATTTTTCCATGCAAAAATGTCAAACAATATCTGTTTCAAGCTTCTTAAATGTAGGGATTTCCTGCTTTTCTGCATCATTTGATATTTTTTGTAGACAAAATGTGTCCCCGGCCTAAAAATACTGCAAGCACATACTGAAAAACAGGCAGCTGACCGAGAGCTAAGCATGCTGTATAAAATATGAAAAAGGCACTCACAGAGGGCCACATGCTGTGTGACAACACGATTTTGCTTTGTTTGTTTGTTCAAGATGCTCCAAAACAACT
Source organism: Acanthurus leucopareius (assembly GCA_029814765.1). Lineage (NCBI taxonomy): Eukaryota > Metazoa > Chordata > Actinopteri > Acanthuriformes > Acanthuridae > Acanthurus > Acanthurus leucopareius. The sequence goes on along the minus strand of JAQMCX010000001.1, from coordinate 10,976,072 downwards.
GACTTTAGACTGCTAGCATGTAGCTCCAAGTAACAATTAAAAAAGCTTCACACAATGCAAACATTTACCACATAAGTAAACCCAAGAGCTGAATCCTGCAGCGTCCACAGAGAGAAGCCGTTGCAGTGGGACAAACATCAGATTTATTTACGACCATGAGGGACAGTAATAAAAGGCACTTATTGTGCAAAAATCACCAGTTAAAAATTACAACCCATCATTAAAAGAAGCCTTTAAAGCACACTGCTCACAGTCTATCACAGACATGACTACTGTTCCTGCTGCAGTTTGCATAATACACATACTGCTGATTTGACTACTGAACTTATAGACATGTTATATTTATGTATATAGTAGTGCAGCTAAAGTTAAAATGCAATCCTCACATATTATATTGCATCATCTGATTCCTTTCAACTACTGTAATACCTTCATCCTTAAATCCCTTTCAAAATGCCTGCTTAAAATGTGCTTTTTTTTGCTTTTAATAAATACCAAACGATTAACCAAGCAAAGCACCAGCCACCAAAGCTGCTACATTAAAGGTTCAAGTTCAAGCTGGAGTTTTACCTTTCTGTCTGAAAAATTCTGCCCTCCTTCTCTGATTATTCCTAATAATTTGTTTGTAACCTACATAAAGAGGAAGGACGAATAAGGTGAGAAATTTAAGTACACATGTCATTTGGTGACACTTGGGATTTTTTTTCTTTCAGAACATGCATGTTATTGACAATACAGGCTGTATGTCTGTTATTACCTTTACTTCTGGCTGTCCTGTGGTTGTCATCAAGCTCCCCATGCATGACTTTACCTTGAATAACCTGAGCAGGTGAGAGAACACCAAGATTCACCTGATGAGCACAACTGAGCACAATACCAATTCCAGTAAAGTTGGATGTTGTGCAAAACATAAATAAAACAGAATGTAATCATTTGCCAAAGCTATGTCCACTGAAAATGGTTTTATGAAGTGCTCCACAGCCCATGTAGTAATATCCTTTATTAAATCATTTCCTTCATAGAGTGGTGAACTTGTCTCCTCCTTGCTTGTGAACGACTGAGCCTTTTGAGTTCCCCTTTCATATCCAATCATGATACTGTCATCTCTTACCGGGGAAACTATTTCAAACAGGCGTCTTTAGAGCTTTGCACAACTTCCTCAGTCTCTTGTCACCCCAATTAGTTTCGAAACTCCTAAAGAACACATAGTTACACGGATAAATATTTTGTCTTTGTACAGTTTCAGTGAACTGCATGTCAAAAAGGATTGGCAAATGATCACATCCTGTTTTAGGTTTTTACACAGCGTCCAAAATTTTTTTTTTTGGAATCCGCGTTATAAGCTTCACCGTCAGATGAAGAGCTTTGTGCATCCATTTTTGAATTAAAGTGATAACCGTCTTAAACACTGCTCACATTGTCCGTCTGCCCACTGAATTTGGACTCTTTCCTAACTGCGGTTTCTGTAGAGGCGCCACTGTTGGCATGGTGATCAGGGCAACCTATCAGAACGGGCGCTGCGGCAGTCAGATTGAGGGTCATCCTGCTCTGGCCTGGCTGGTTGTGATGACTCGCCTCACCGGTGCTCCAATCTAATGAAAACAACCAACCATCAAAACCGAAGCCACACTGTACACCAATGTTTGTGACCCGCTGGGTAGAAGTTGGAGGGTAATTTCTCACAGATAATTTCAGGAGGTGTTAGGAGGACATTACTGCCTCTTTTTGGCTCATCATCTCACCCTTGTTGCCATAGCGTCGAATGTCCATGGTCAGACTGCCATTTTGCAGGGATGATGTCATTTTATCCTTCCACTGGGTGTAGTTCATTTGTGCCACTGCAACTCCATTAACAGCCACAATCTCATCGTCCACACACAGCTGGCAGAGCTCCGCTGGACTGCCTGAGGAGGCAGGGACAGGAAAATGAACAGAGATGAGAACGAGGACGGCACAAAATTTTAAAAACAAAAGTATCAGAAATGAATTGTGTAAAACAGACAGGGAGGGAGACTGCAGATTACTGAAGACAAGGCTGCTGTTCCAAGGTTTGAAAGTAGGACAGTAAGCCAAAACTAGGTAGCAATAAGTAAGTGACACCTCCTTTCACAACTGGTGAAATATTAATGGGTGAGTTTTAAAGAGTTTATGCATGTACAGTAATAATAGTAACAAAACAACGGACAAAGCAATAAACATAATGACTATTTCACTGCACATGTACGTCCTCATCAAAATCTGTCTGACTCATCAAAATTCTGTTTATATTTGTACTTTTTATTTTTTGTACACTTGATTCATCTAATTTTTCAGTTATAAGCCACTAAGTATTTTGGTCTAATTCTAGAATAATGCATTTTTAATTTCTGTGCTGTATGTGTAATAAGAAAATTGCTATGGCTTATGAAGAAAAATTATTTTCCACTGTTTGAAAGAGGATGAAAAAACTACTGGCTCTAACAACTGTCACTGTAAATGTGTTTCCTCCAAGCTGTATGTCACTGTCATGTGTTAAATAAAAAAAGAAGACATTTTTCTTTTTTGTACAAAAGTACATTTTTATCTTGTTTCAAGTCAACAAAGAGAAACTGTCTTCATAATATTTTTTTTGTGTTTCCAAAGTGACATTTGTCTGTTCTCTGTCTGTTCTGAGACCTGTCTGCCTGTCAGGATCTTTACGTTCTGACTGACTGTTTAACAGTGAGACGTTCGAAAAAATTCATGCTTAAAGAAAAAAACAAAAAACAAAAAAACAATGAGCATAATGTAGCATCACCATCACTTTCACTAAAACGTCTTTTCCAAATGACAGCAAGGACTTAGTTCTTGCTGTTATATCAGCCAGAGTGTAAAAATGATGTCAGTGAGTCAAAAAGTCAGCAAACCAGAGTCAAACAGAACCAGGCTGAATATCTTACCGGGTTGAATGAACTTGACTCTCGCCCCTGTGGAGTCCCAGTGAGTCTGGAAACCAAAGTCTGGTCTGCTGTTGGGTTTAAGAGTGAGGCTCACTCTCATGACACTGTGATCCACCTAAGGACACACACACATGTATTCAAACACACACACAGGCACCTGCACAGGGGTAAAAGTGACACCCTGTGATCCAATGTCCCACGCTTCCTGGTGGAAACGAGATACTTCAGAGACCTGCGATACAGATACACTGAAGGATACACACCGAGGGACCAGTTCATTATGTACAATGCAGTGCAATCATCACATTAACGCTGCAACACAAGCTTTGTGAATTTTTTAATAGTATGGTTTGTTTTGTTAGGAATGCTGCTTTAATACCACCTTTATTGCCGTGATTTTAGTTGCTGATGGTACAGCATTATAACTACTCGAATAAGGGAGGCAGAAAAGAAAACAAAAGAAAACAAAAAAAAACCCTGCATAGCATTTAATACCATGTATTCATCTTCTTTAAAAAAATACACTCGTAACTCAGCATATATGTTCATTTTTGGGCTAAAACTGCTCAAAGATCCCACATACCCCTCCATCCAAGTACTTCCATCTGCTCTTATAATAAAATTAAGTTAGTTGGCCTTTTGCTGAAGTTGGCAAAAGCTATGCTGGGTGTTATTTCAAGTCACCAGAGTCCATGCACCAATGACAATGCTATACCAAGGAGTCGAGTTGCCTCACCTGAGCAGGTGTGAAAAAAACAAACAAGACAGTAAGAGAAGTGTCAGACCCTGTTTTCACAGCAGATGTCTGGACTCCACGGCAGGAAAAACACAGGAGAAACACGACTGTAAGCCAGCATGCACGTTACCACGACCCTGCTATTAGCTCACCAAAATATAATGAATTTTAATGTCATCAATTACACCATTTTTCTGCTCTGACAAGACAAAATGTCTGCTACAAACTGATCACAGTCCTAAGAGAGGGTGTAATCAAATTAAGTGGAAATGGATCTAGTTGGTTCATGTGAATGTTTGCTTTATGTCTGTAACCAGATTTTTTTTTTTTAGGTTGACCTGCTATTTTAAAATATTAATGTTTTCCCTCGCAAAATTAGTCAGGGATTTTAATAAGTGCAATTATTCATTAAAACTCGTTATGTAACAAAAACAAAAATAGGAAATTTGGTCTTTTTAATTTAAATTTTTAAAAAGCACTTTGTCCTTGGCACAAAATGTCCTCGTCTGTCAAACTGGTTATTCTGATCATTTGAGTAGATATTGATCATTCCTGATCACTAGTCCACATTACTACTTAATAAACACACATAAACACCTTGTACAGACGCTGTGTTCTGATTGAAATAACAAACCTTTGGGTGGTCGGTGCTTGCACTTAACGGAAGCGTGGAGCTTTTACTGTGGCTGGACTGTGGGTTTGAATAAGGCTGTGGCAGCAGATGGGTTTGGGTGTAGGGCTGATGGTGATGGCTCTTGGTCTGGAAGGAGGTCTGGCTGGAAAGATTGGCACCTTTCACCTCCTCCGCCTGTTCTGTACCATTCTGCGACGCCCGGTTAGCTTTCTTCTGTTTCACTGAGGCCTCGTACTGACCCCTCAGGTATGTGGTCGCAGTCTGTCTTTTGAGCAGAGATTCGGCGGGTAGAGAAAGAGCTTCCTCTTTCTCTTTCCTCAGCAGCAGACCCTGGTTGTTGTCTACCTGGAGGTGAGCAAAGAAGTGTGTGCACTTTTTATTCTGCAGCACTGACATGTGACTGACAGCTTTACAGGACGTCTGCAAACAAACAGAAAATAAATATGTGCGGTCTGGTAGTGAGTTGGCACTGTTCACAATGGTGCATCTATTATTAATGAGCTGGTAACACAAGCTTACTCACATATGTTACACACATATTCATGAGCCCCCCCCCCCAACCCCCTCATTGCATTCACTACTTAGAGTCTATTGACTGACTTAAACAAGCATTTATGAATCCTCCTGAGCACTGAACTCCCATTAAGACCAAAACCGCCATTAACCACCCACAGTGCAAAATCTAATCAGCAGGTGGCAGGTACTACGCATGTTTGTGGTACTCAGAAGAGTACATTCAATTTTCACTGGAGAGATGCAACTAATGTCCTGTCTCTGTATTTGCCAGCATTTGATTTCAAAATTGGATACATTTCTAGTTGAAAAAGGACAGAGTCTAAAAAAGTCTCATGGATGTGCTGCTGAAAAGATACATTTGTTGCTAATACAAAAACCCTCACACAGTGTACTTTAGTTTTAACTGAGGGTTTCAGAAAGGGAGGGTGGTAGGAAAAGCAAGAAATATTGCCTCACATCTTTTTATCCTAAATAGTCCCCAACAAACACAGCAATTAGACATTAGTCTGATTTAAATAAAAATAGTTTTCGTCTTTTCATAGAATGTTTGGAAATTGAAAGAAAAAAAATCTCCAGACTTCCTTTCAGTCACTAATGTGTCAGGAAACAACACAAAGGTAAAGTTCACAGTTTCCACTTAATGGTGTCTTATTCAATGACAGCTACAGTGTGTCTGTGATAACCAAAGAACTCACGTTGCACAGTCTGGGCAGTGAGAACACCCTGGACTGTTTGGTCCCAAAAGGTCTGGCCGTGATTGCAGATGACAGACGGGATGAGCCCTCTGACCTCCGGTAACCACGAGGGAGGCTGGCTGAGCCGGACCACGACCCAGTTCTGAACAGATAAGTGGAGGGGCCTGCAAATTGCTGAACTGTGCCTTGCTCCACAGCTGGCACCCAAGACTTCTTCAAGCTCCCTCCCTGGGCCTCGTGGTTCTTGTGGTCCCCAACAGTGTCATCTCCTGCCTGGATAACTGCCTCAGGGAAAAAACGTGGAACTTTTGAATCAGCGTGGAATGAAAGTTCCTTGGGACTTAAAATAGATGCAGCATGATCCCTGGTGCTGCTTGACTTTGTGGTATCTTTTGGTTGTATGGTTGTGACCAGGGTGGAGATTTGGTTTTCTGGCTTGGTCATTTCATATGTAGACTTGTAAAGAGTCATGCTGCCCTGAGCTTTGACCTGGGTCTGGGAGCTGAAGGTGCAGTCTGGAGTAGGTGTGGTAACTCCTGCTCCGTCTGAAGCCAGAGAGGCAAACTGGGTCTCTTCTCCCAAGAAGTTCCCATCAGAGGCAGGCATGACTCCAATCGATGATCCCTGAGAAGACATAAATCCATGCTGACTAAAGCTTTGCTACATAACAGAGTGAAATAAAAGTTTATACTTTAAACACTTTGCTTTACACAACCTGAATCTGAGGACCTTTTTTTTCTGTTATCATTCAAGCAGGCATTTCCACCTCAACAAAAATAAACACATCCACGCTCATAAAGGTAAAGGAGGTTAAACAGACTATGGCTCACCTGAGGCAGGGCTGATTGATGGACACTCAGCGGAGCTGTGGGGCTGAAGGGTGCCTCGGTGGCGTAACTGCGGGCCAGCAGAGCCCGGGTATGTGGCCTCAGATCAGAGCTGGGTGATTTTGATGGAGGAGAGGTGGAGTAAGGGCGGGGGGCAGAGCTGTGCCGGCGTGGTGAGTGCTGGTCTCTGGGGGAATTGGCATGTAAAGAAAGAGGAGCCGATGAGGACGTGTGGGGGGGGGGTTGTGTGTGTGTGTGTGTGTGTGTGTGTGTGTCATATTACATGACTTCACTTCAGCAACAAGGTGGGTCAGCAGCTTTTGATGCACACTTTAGATAAGTTCTTGATAGCAACAGGGTTTGGAGGACTTTCAGGTAAATTTGTTGCAGGAGTGTACCTCTTTCGCAGTCCACCAGCTTCCCTCTTCTCAAAGTTAGTTGAAGAGCCATTGATCATCTGGCTGATGACATGCTCTCTGTCTTGCGACTTCCTGCGGGGGTCAGACTTGGAGCTCCTGCGACGATTCTTCCACTTTGTCAGGTCCTGAGACAAATGCATTACTCAGTAACACTGTGATTGCATGCACACAGGAAACCACCTTTTTGTTGAAATAGAAAGTTCTAGAAGTTTACAAAAATAATCTTGAATTTAAAGGGATTTATTGGCATGACCATTTTCAAATACAATATAATATACAATTCATTAGTGAAAACTCCCTAAAGTGTTTAAGTGATGGGAGAAAGCAAAATCTGAGCCTAGACAACTCCACAGACACAGAGTACATGTCATCTGCTGAGGGAGCTTCAGAGCACACGGCATTATAACCTTTAAATGTCCTTACAGGACCTTGTTTAGGACTTTTCTTGACTTACATCCTGCCACTGAGCTTCACTGTCTTTGACAGCAACGCTACACTTGCGTTTGCTTTGATTCCACTCTCGTCCGACACCAGCGTCCTGGCCCACATCATTAATGATGCTCTCATGAGGAACTCTGCGCACGGGGTATACCATCGGGATGTCACTGAGTGATTTGCTCCTGGACCAGACAGACAAAGAGGCAGGGAGGGGCAAACAAAGATTGTATCAGAAAGACTGCACTTGAATGAAAATGTCACTCTGAAATACTATGAAGCAGAACAAGTACGATTAATAATGATGCAAGGCACAATTGCAACACAGCGCGCACACACACACCATCTTTTACCGACAACAACCTTCTCTATGTGCTCTCTCCCACACACACACACTCACTATATACAACGGGCCAGTAAGTCACAGTATTAACAGCTGCAACACGGCACATTCTGCATCTAAACAACAGAATCCTCAGGCAAGTGCAGGCAGGAGAAGCAGCATGCAAGTCAAGTAACACTGCAGAACAAACGGCAACAGATGTTGCTGTCTGAATAACACAACAGCCATGACTTGTAACAAGTAATAGCATCGCTGTAGGCAACAAAAGGTGTCAGATGTGACATTCAAATAACTTACAGCGGCATTTAGCAGGTTGTATATCAAAATTTTGACATCATTTGATGGGAAGAACCGTGACTGTGATTAAAAACAATCGTGCAGTTTGTCATAACTTCACCTGTCAAGTCTCAGCCCACGAAATTAATAGTGGGCGGTAAACCAGGGCTCCATCTTAATGAGAGGGCAAATTATTTTCACAGGAGAGTTCCCTGTTCTTAAGTTCGCTGAATGCAAATAAAAAGCAAGTCCAAGTGAAGCAGCAACAAAGCCAAGCAGCTTCAGACACCTTTGATCTGAGCCCAAAACCTCAGGACTTACCAAATCCAGCCAGGGTTGACCTGAACTGGTGTCTCAGATCTGATCTGGGTTTGATATGCTCTACAGAAACCAAAAAAACAGACACAAAGACTGATGACGATCATATTTAGCACAATATAAAGAACCTGGTTTGACATGAGTTGATGGACTATATTACTCACAAAAAAACAATGCTATAAGACCAACACTTTGGTACCACAGCTAGAATACAAACCTACCAGACACATTCACACACACACGAAAGATCTTGGCAAAAGAGTGTGTTTAATGCACAAATTCACATCCTTCACAATATTTTAGTTTATTGACCTGCTATGACACACTTTATTATACACACCAAAGCCATAATCACACACAGAAAGTAACATTTGCTCTGACACGAAGGTGTTATAAATAACATGATTCTGTCATGGTTATCAAAGTGTGACACAGCGCCTGCCTGAGTCATCTGCTGAACTATTATGAACTAATGAGTCACTCAGCATGATGCTGTTAAACAGGCCTCACATCGTCAGCACTATAAAAAGGTGCCAGAGTAAATGCCAGATAATGCAACAAGCAGGAACGGTGAAAATTCAAAGCACATTTAATTTCCCTGTCAACTTCATAAAACATCCATTTGATAAACAGGGCAACATTTGCATATCTTCGCCAAATTATGTAGTGTGCAGATGGATTAGAGATTTGCAAATGCAAAAAGCAACAGATGCACTTAGCACATGACCAGATAAGGATAAGGTAGTGTGTCAGAGCTTAAGTCGGTGTGTTTGTGTGTGTGTGTCAGGTGTGAATCCTCAGGACAGGAGTGAATTTTCAGGCTTGAGGAGAATTTCTTAGAGCTGCTTTTGAGGTTCCCCAGGAGTGGCAGAGAGGTTTTGTATGGTAGCAGATGTCACAAGCCAGGAAATAAGGTCAAAGTCAAACTCTTCCTCAGAGGAACCCAAAGCTCTGTGGCTACAGTCAAAGAAAGGGAAGAGATGATGTATGAAACAAACACAATATAAAAGACTTGAAAAAGAAATAGCAAGAAGTCAGAAGAAATAAGATCAAATTCAGAGTTCAGCAGTTTTAGCTTTTGCAAGCTAGTGCTAGCTATTTCCCTGTGCTTAGCAAACTAGGACTTAGTTTGGTGTTATTTGTAAGATAGCTTTAGACACTATTGGTATCTGACAATATAGCTGCAATAATTAAAAGGAGACGTTTAACCACATGCCTTTATGCCACAGCAGGTCATTTAGCATTACACACAGAGTCTCACATTAGATTATACCAAAAGAGCTACAGTAAAAAAGTCTGCCAGCCTGCAAGCCATGTAATCCTTTTGCTCATGAAAGTAAGCAAGGTTACTTCTTCAAGTGATGTATTAAAAACTTTGCAGATTGAGCATACAATTAAAGTTAAAAAAAAGCAGCATCAGCTTTACTTTGTATTAGTTTTGAGAAATTCTTAAAAAGCTCTCACACTTGCACTTAGTCAGCACTGCTTAATCATAGTAAAGCAGTAAACTCATAGCAGCAAAACAGCACACAGACCTTAAACCTTGCATTTTATGATACCAGGGTCTTCTCTGGGAGCCGAGGTAGATCGTGCGCACACGAACCTCCTCTTCCGGTGTCCAATATTGGGGTAAGAAGCGGTCATAGCCGGCGTTGACGGACGTCTGATGAAGGGTTTGCTGAACTCGCCGGAAATACAAGTCATCTAGCACGGGGTCTGCCTCAGTGTAATCGTCGTCTGAGTCTTCCTCATGCAGAGCTTCCATGAAAAGCTCTTCATCAAAGGCGCACTCAGGAGGAGACACAGTGAGGTGGGGTTGAGGAGAGAGAGGGGCATCTTCAATGCTGCAGCAAAGAGCAGGTACACCCACGCCTATGTTTATTCTCAGCTGATGGTGATGATCACACAGACATCACTTTGGATAAAACAACATCAAGTATCTCAGAAAAGACCTTCCAGTGGGAAAAAAAAAAAAAAAAAAGCTGCTCAGAACCTCAAAGTTGTGACTCATGAATTAATGCATGGCGGTAAAACTCACTGTTTTTCAAGGATAAAGGTTAGGGGTTACACAATGCTTTTCCATTTCCAAGCAGCCGAGTCGTGGGTAGTCTGGTAGAGTAATAACAGAGCCAAGCAGAGCGAGGACATCCACAGCTGTTTACACACTAAGCCTCCCCCCTAACAAACACTGCACATTTTCGTCTACGGCCTTACTGACCCCTCCAGGTGATCTGCCACCAACATAATGCTTTGTAACTGTGGTGACTGGAGGCAAACTGAATAAAAAAAAGCCACAGGTATGAAGAAACTTGCTCAGCAACTCAGTCCAGATCGACAAAGCAGATTTAGTACAGCAGGAAAAAATACAAGGCTGAAATACCATAAAAATATGAAAATAATTTAAGGATATGCTCAAAAGTGACTGTTTACTTGTGACGGCTGTGTTCATAAATGCATGCCTGTCCGTATCAAGTTACCTGATGTGAGTTTAGAGTGAATGAAACAAATGCTCAGCTGCAATTTAATGCAAGAAAATTCACACTGTCTGAAAGCAGATCAATCCTCATTCATTTTTAAAGTCGTTGAAACTCGCCATTAAAATAAGTGTGAACCCTAGAATAGTCAATGTCATCATAATAGTAAAATATAAAAAGATGTTGTTGAACCCAGTCTTCTCCTCGTCGTAGCATTTTTGCCACGTACAATATCAGAAAGACATATGATTCTTTAATATTGCATGTTATTGTTGTTAGTATTCCACTGCCTGACTCAGGAGGAATAGGAGCTTTCCTTGGGTAAGTTAAAGTTATTCATATGCATTACACGTCCATGCACATTTAAAAAAAAAAAGGGGCAAAATGTTGTATCGACAGAGGAGTTGAATGTTAAAGAGCAATATGGTAATAATGGTCTTTAAGCAGAGAAGGATAAGTGAGTTAGTGGCAGAGAGTAAACTTTGAGGACAGTAACTGACACGTCTGCAGTACCTGGCCAGAGGACTAGTGGAGCCTCTTCCATTCTCCTCCAGTCCCCATCTCCTCTGTAGTGGTGGTGGGTTATAACCTTTGTTTTTCTGGGATGGGAGCTGTGGGGTCTCCATCTTGAACACCTGCTCGGCTTCTGCGTCACTCCCCCAGCCTTGAGAACGCACAAACATGAAAAATGAGAAACAGATGATGTTAAAAAGTTCACAGAACTTGAAGGGGGAAAAAATTTTCAATCAACTAAAAAAGAAAATGGACTGAACGATGCAGTGTTTATAATGTTTGGAATAAAAAGAAAGTCTCATTGTCAGAGAACAGCAGAAAGAACCTGTAGTGGATGACCGAGTGTTTGCACAGCCAAGCCTCTTGCAAGTATTGTGCAAAGTATTTTACCCTCTCACATCACACTTAGACACTTATCACCACCATGTGGAAACTGCGACAGTCCATCACTGATGTACACTGAGGCCAAACACACCAGACTGCAGACACACTGCACGACGAGGAACAGCAGCTTCCTGATGTTGTTGATCCAACAAAACATTGCCAATTGAGCATAATAATGATATGGTTGCTCTAAGAATATTGATGATTTTTTTAAGTAAAACTTTTATTATATTTATGAGTTATTGATTAATACACCTGTGTTAGCATTTTGTTTTTGCAGACTGAGAGAAGCAGGTAGATCTATCTACTCTGTGTACTGGAAGTGAAGTCTGTCAAATGGCTACAAAAATCAGCATGAGCAGGTTTAGCTTGCACAAACAAGAAGCACTGAAACAGACAAATCTCACTGCATCAAAACCAAGGTCAGTACAAAAAGGGTGTTAATGCTGCGTTTGGTTTGTTTGATTTCAGCAAATTGCAGTGCGTACATTTTATAGTCACTCACAGGATTCCCACTTCAGATGGTTTGGAGTGCACAAATGACTGACTACAGGGAGACTGCACGGGGAACAAACAATAAAAACATACCTTCATTGTTTGGGTGGAGGGGGCGGGAGTCCAGAGACTCGATGCTGTCCACAGAGGTGTGCGTCTTATAGCTCTGTCTCATGCGCAGATATTCCTCCCTCTCCGGGACCAAGGCCTCTCTGTACCCGCCGTCTTTCACAAGCACATTACTGCCCTCATCTAGAGCCTGGATTTAGAAGGCAGGATTAATGTAGATAAAATAAAATAAAATAAAATAAAGTCTACATTTGTGTTAGAAGTCAATAAGAGTAGCTTACCCTTGATAAGGCCAATCCCAGCAGTCCTTCAAAGGCCTTAAAGTTAAGCTGAGGACCACTGTAGAAGGCGTCTAGGTGAGCCTTGCGACCAAGCCAGTAGATCGTGATGAGGACCTGGAAAAACAGTGAGGTGGACATATTGGTGACACAAAGACATTGTGTTTACAGGAGATTACTGCATGGACATGATCAGGAGATGACAGACATGCTAACAGCTACATAAGGCTGTAAATGATCACAGTACTGCTTTAATTCAAAAATGACAACGCCAACATGAATGCTAATGATGACATTTGTTTAGGCAGTGTGTTGTTTTTAAGAGTCTGACCAGAAAACTGTGTTAAAATGAAAAGTCAGGAGATTACTATTCACCCTGAAGGTCTGCATAAAAATTTCAATAAAAAAACTTTTATGGAAACCACATTTGTGTTGCAGGAGGAAAAGTCTGTGGATGAACAAATTCATCCCAAGAGGATCATCAATGTAATTAGGATTCATCATTTGGAGAACATGAACATCTGTTTTGTTTCGTTGTTTAATTTAGTGAGAAGCAATCAGATAATTTTTGGAATATTTCAGTTTGGTCCAAACTAAATGACTGACAATTTCATAGCAATGCAGACTGACAATGTTATGTTGTCTCAGCAACAACAACAACAACAAAAAAAACACAAAAAAAACATGCATAATATCTAAAATCAGTCTATAAAAAAGCACAACGAGCAGACTTGTTTATCCTCTCGATGCCACAGCAGAGGACACACTTTCTCCATTGAATAAGCCCCAAGAAATACTGGTGAGCTGAGACATGTGGCTTTCACGAGACAGCTTAACACACTGGTGCTGAATACAGCTGACAGTCAGACACACACACCTGACAGCCACTGGTAAAGAGAGCAAATAAAGGCCTGTGAAATAATCGTCTCTCCCTGTTTAGTTTTATTATTTCAGCATGCAAAACGTTTTGGACATGATTTCTTTCTCTTTTGCCTTGAGGCCAGGGATATTTTTTGACGGACTGCCTGTCTCCCTGGCAGAGCAGCAGCCTGTGCTGCAGAGGGATATCCACTACACTGCATGTCACAATGTCTCCATCTGTATCTTAACACAATCATCATAGAGCAGTCGGCAGATTGAAAGAAATCCATGTAGAGCCTGTCTAGATAACTGAACTGAGTAAATATTTTATAGGCAAATGTTGGTTAGATGAAAATGAAGGGAATTTCAACTTGTATCAAATGTGTCTGTACAGATTTCTCATTACACCGAACACGGCAATTACCTATGAGCTCTATAAGCATCACTGAAGAGTAAAAGCAGACCCTAATTAAGAATTACTTAGGGATTTTTCAGCACAAATGTTGAACAGAAACACTGTGTTTTTTTTCCAAAAAAACCCCCAAACATTTTTTTGCTGTCTTTTTGAGCCTGTTTGAGTCTCTGAGGCTTAAACTGCTTTTAGTTTTCCCTCATTTGTAAAACCTGTGCACAAACCAGCACTCTAAAGCCTCAAGCACAGTGACGAGATGTGTTTATTATTCTCCAGCAGTGTTACCACCTACCTCATGGTAGGTGGTAACACTGCTGGATTACACTGCATGCAACAGGGCATAATAGGTTAATCCTGCATAATCGTATTTGCTGAATATGATTTTACTTAATAGTAAAATAGTTAAACTGTGCTTTATATTTTGGGAATAAATACAGCGTAGAGTTTAAAGATCTACTGTAAACTTCCTTAATGACAATGATCAGTATTACAATATTTTTCGGCAGCAGCAACCAAAAACAATGTGAATCAAGCTGCTTTGTTGCAGAAAATATTGCATAAATATTTTACATAGTCTTTACTTGTTGGTGCCTCAGTGATACAGATGGATACACGTACTAAAACCGGAAACACAAAGTAAGTAAGATAAATCTGACATAAAATAATCACCTTTTTTATTTTTAAAAGACCAGGTAAAATATGTTGATATATCATTGAATTGATCTTTAAAATAGACGGTGGTAATACAATGAAATTGACTTTTTTTATATAGTCAAAGCCATAAAAAATAATTCCATAAAAAAAAAAAAATAAATAAACTGGTACATTTTTGTAAATTAGGGTCATTAAGGTAATAGCAAATTTTGAACATGTGAGGTAATGCACACAGATCTCATGTGACAAGACATATTCACATACAATACTTGGGTGGGAATGATTATGTGACCTTAGATGTTTATCCATTTTTTTTATCTGTTCTAAGCAGGTTTTCATCAAGATTTTCATAATAAAAACAAGAGATTGGAAAACCTAAAATAAAACGAAACCTAATGGTCTTTGCTGAAAACTTGTGTTGAAAGTACATCTATGTCATATTAGATGATTGAGGTCAGACTCTGACAATGGTAGACTCCTCTATAGAGCACAACGTACACTGTGGTTAACTGTAAAATTAAGTAATCTTTATAACAGCAATAATGAAGCTAAGTAAAACATCCCCTTATGTAATGACAGTAAGAACATAATGTGCATGTAATCTTATGTTGTTTAGGGTGCAACAGTGCACATCAACATTATCCCACATTACATAACTACAGTATGTAAAAACAGTGAGACATTTGTTTATCTGGTTGGAGACCTGCATGGAAACTACATTTCAATGGAAGCAAAATTGACCCTAATTGCATAATTGAAAGAAGAAAATGCTACACCCATCTCAAAGAAAGGGTGCTCTGACAAACAGCCTCATTACTGCGTCCGAGTTGCCGGTCATTGTTCAGTCCAAATGAGGCTCCACAGACAAGCAAACTTTGAAACATGTAACATACCAGCAGTGCAAACAAGCGTGAACATGCTCACATGTTCCACAGACATACCGATCACAGTTGGGAGTTTAAAGATGCAGTTTAAAGCACAACAATAAAACCTGAGACCTCTTTTCGGAACAGACTTTGAGGGCTTTTCATGCCTTATTACTGGGACGAACCCATCAAAGTCACTCAGTGGAACAACCCCCTTGATCATCATCACCCTCAGTCTTAAAGTTAGTGGGATGCTGGTGTCAGGAGCTGGAAACTGTGCACTAGTACAGTACTTGTTACTACAGTAACAAGTAGCTGGGTAGTAAAACGGGATGTAGACTCTAGATTAACTCCCTTGTGGAAAAATTTAGTGGTGGTGGTGTTAAGCCTCTTTTACTGAGTAAATTGGGACAGAGTGCCTTTAAATTTAAATAAAAGGAGGAAAGACAGGAACTCAGCAAAATAAATAAAAGGGGGAAAAAAAGGATTTCGAGCAAAATTCATGGTCAAACTTACATTTTTCAGTCTTCTGTTGCCCTCATCTCGCCTAAAATAAAAAGAGAAATAGGGGTCATTCTCCAGTTTACAGTAATTGGATCTATAGTAGCATCACTAAAATGCAAGGACTTGTACTTTAAACAAGATAGAGAGATGTGAGGACAAAAAAACTACAGTGACATCTCATTTGCAAGGTTCAACTAATCAAATACTTATCAGAATTTATAGCGAACAGGCCATCAAGTCATATAAAGCAGCAGTTTGTCAGGCAGAGCTCATTCCTTTGTAAATGCAAATAGACTGAAATTCTTAAACTATGAGCCTTTTGTAAACAGCACAGTAAGGCTGACTTAGTGTGCTCAACACAGCCACTGTAAGAAGTCTTTCAGAAAATATCTTTAGGACAGTTGTACACTGACTGTTAACCTGGCATGACACTGCTTTTTTAAAGACAACTGTACCTGAGTGTTGCCCGAGTAGACAGGTCCTGCAGGTCTCCTGGATGAAACAGCTGCGACACATTCAGTCCCAGTTTCCCACAGGCTTTGAGGAACACGCTCACATTATCCTGGGATAAAAATGTAAGAGCATGTAGTAAAATGAGGGAGAAACAGAGAGGGGTTTTGTTCAAAGTGAAGCTGTTTGGGTTCAACTGATGTCAAGGGAACAACACCAACCTCAAAACAGTTTTTTTCCCCCTCCTGTTTAATTTGATGCTTGTTTTTACTTCATTCAATACAACAAAATGTCACAAATATTGACATTTTTAGGCTGTGACTTTGCTAAAAACTACAGCAGAATTGATCTTTTAGCCAATCATCAATTAACTTTGGCTGGTTGATTTGATTTGGCTGTTCACTGGAAACAATAAACTTGCTCTGTTAGATTTAACATGATATTTCGTTAAATACAGTTTAATCTGTTTCCTTTTAAAAACTAGTTTACTCTCCTTAGCTCTGTTAGCAATCAACTATGTGGCATTATTAAAAATCTGGGCTCTGCAAATAAAATCATATCCAGAATTTAAGCTCATAACAGAATCATTTAGCTTAACGGTATCAGCTATTGAAAGTGATTAAAGAGTCATTTTAAGTGCATCATAAATGTTGGCTCTCCACTAAGAGAGGGAGGGTTGGTCAGATAATGCTTTGGCATTCTCTACTGGCAATCTGGCAAACTGCAACATCTGAATATGAACTAATGCAGAGAATACATGCACTGTTTTTAGGTGTTTAATAAGATTACCCATAATTATCTATATTTTTATTGAGAAATTCATTTTTTTTGCATATAGTCTCAGCTCCAATTGTCATACAAAGAGAACTTGAAACTATTAGAATAAAAAGAAAGCTGAATGTTTACTCTGATAAACCACCCACATCAGTTAAGGGGTTCAAAGTTCTACAAACAGGAGATTTATTCTGAATTCATTTAAAGGGCGCTTGAAGGGTAGAAAATCAATACAGACACCCATGTTGTGCTTTGGAAAATCTCAGCAGTAATGTACAGTACAGTTCATTTGTGCCTAATAGCTTGAGAGATGCAAATATAACAGCGGTATGGTCCTTTTGGCCATCATAGTAACCGCTAATTTTCTGCTGCATCTGCATGTCCAACCCCACCATCAACATCACTGCAGCATCCACTGCTGGGCTCTGTCTATTTATTGGCCCCTGATAGGAGGTTGTAATTGATCTTTCCCTGTCCTTGCTTTGGGCAGTTTTGGCAATTACGCTTGTGTGAAGCCATCGAAACACAGCCTCAAGCCAAAATAAAAATCTGCATTGCATTTGCATTTATACTCGAGGAAAAAAAAAAAAAAACCCCAAAAAAACGTTACATATTCAGCACTTGTCGCACTGAAATGCAGCTTCAAGATCATTCAAATTGTGGCCACACTGTCTCTCGCTGCTTTAAACAGGAAGCCACAATGTGTCACACTTCCTGGCTAGCAGGTGCCTTCCTATGCACTTGTATTGTACCCATGAACCCATAAGAAACCAACCTAAGTTATTTATTCAAACCTGCCAGTGAAATTACAATTGTATACAGGACTAAAATGTTTATATATCTCTTCTACTTTGTTCAAAACTCAAGGGAAAACACTGAATGCGCCACACAGCCAGGATACCTGGAAAACACACACACACACACACACACACACACACACACACACACACACACACACACACACACACACACACTTTTTCCTCTCTGTCAGGTTGTCCGTTACTCTTTTCTTTCCCTTAGAGTCT
>JAQMCX010000001.1:10941789-10956994 GCA_029814765.1 Acanthurus leucopareius | reverse complement strand
ACACACACACACACACACACACACACACACACACACACACAAATAAGAGGTGTAAAACACTCACCAGGCCAGCGATGGGAGTAGAGAGCCTGTTCACTCGCTTAATGATGCCAGGTTTCAGCTGGTTGATCAAGCTTCAAGTAAAAAATAAGGCCAGTTCACACAATTCTGTCTTTACACTTGCATTTAGGCCGCTTCCATTAATAATAGTGACTTTGAAACTAACCACATTGAACATAGTAACAAAAGGTTCACTTGCTTCTAAACCAATCTGATTGTATCTTAGATACTGGATCAAAAGACTTTAGACATCTGGGCTAATTTACTAGCCTAGACTGGTTGCCCAAATGTCTCTTCTTTTTTGGCTTTATTCTTTTTCAAGCTTTAACTTAAAATTGTAAAAAGGTCAGTGGTTACTTAAAATGTGCTTTGTGGAAAAAAATGTCTGCCTCTCACACTCCACCACAGCTGACGCTGGAGTAAAGAGAGTTTATGCAGAAAATAGTTCTTATCCGTTGGTCTGTTACATACTGTGTGTATTCAAATCTTGAGATAAGCCTTTGCTTCTTGTTTGCTGCCATTGAAGCTAAGCTAGCAAATTAGCCTAACTACACTCTGACTGATCAGTAATTGCTTGAATTTTATTCTCCTTGATTAAAGTGCCACGCATCCATTTTAATCATCATTACTCACTCGCAAAGCAGGACTCCGTTCTCTAAGGCAGCACGAAAGTCGTTAGAGCCAAAAGATTTTCCAGTCACTTCCTGAGGGGGGAAAAAAAAAAAAGAAATTTAGAATCATCCACTGATATCTGTATTCATTTTCTGCCACTGTGTTTTTAAAGCAACTAGTCTTATTTTATTTTACTAGTGAGATTTTTTCAAATTTTCTAAAAGAGTTACTTTTAAATACACACATGCAGATCTGACACCAGTTATGCACAACTACATTTCAGACCGTCAGTTGTGTGAAACTTCCATGCATGTGTTGTAGCATATAATGTGCATGGCATTTTAACCAGTGTGCATTGAGGGGGGAGGTCTTGGTTGTGGTGGTATGAAATGTAAGATTACATAAGTCTGTAGTAAACCAGAGAGCAGTTTTTATTGAAAGCACAAAATCCACAAAATAATTGAATTCAAATGTATTCCAAAGCAATTTATTTTAATTGTGGTTTAAGTACGCTTCACATCCTAACAGGCGTAGGAGTGAAAATTACTACAAAAACTCTTTCAATGTTTTCAATAACTTAAACAAATCAAGCGCACAGAAGGATTATCAACTGAAAGGAAGTCAATTTAGTTGCGTGAGTTCAAAAGTAATAAGAGAAAAGAGTGCAACAGCAAACTGACAACTCCCTCCCAAAGGTTTTTTTAAGTGAACACATTAAAATAAATATCTAGGCTATGACAGAAAAAAAAAAAAAAAAAAACATTGAGTAAGTTTCATATAAGTCTACTAAAACCTGGATTGGTACAGATCGGTGGAGTGAATTTGGTCCATAACTGATATGATACTGTACTGGCACTGATCTAAAAGAAAAGAAACAACAAAAAACAAAAATGAAAATCCGATTTTAACCAACACACTTTATAATTTGCAGTGTGGTTGAACATGTGTTAAAAAGTATGTTAATAAAACTTGTCCGAGAATAAGCTGGTACTTAATGTACTCCTGGTAAAAGACCCAAAGCTGTTTAGTTAGGCAAAATGAAAAATGAAAATAAAAATAAATTGTAAAAACAGTAAAACAAGGTCCTGGTTGAAGTTAATTAGAATAAAGCTTCCCTCCAAATTGCAAGTATTTCCCTTTTGTACTTCTTAACAGTGACACAATGTTTAGAAAAATAACAGCATTGGGGGCTTTAAGATGAAGGCTAAACAGCTAAAAAAAAACCACTAATGCACAAAAACAGGGTTTAAATTCCATCTCTGTACAAATAACCACAACGTATCTACAAAGCAAATCAATGAACCATGGAAAAACATATTTGAACAAACATTCCCACAAAAAAACCCCCAGAAAACTCAGAGTATGTTTTGGTGAAATCAAAGAACACAACATAACCTAAATGATTTTACATGGCAGAAGCAAACAGAAGCCGAGCGGGGTTTGTAATGAGGACATAAAAATGGGCCTATTAAGGTCCGGCTCAGTGACTAACAGAGGGCCCCAAAAGGCTATTCTTCTCACTAATTAGTCCCCCCAGGAATCCACAATCACAACTCGTTTTTGGTAGAAGTGGGTACCGGACATGGAGAGGATGCTTCTCAGTGGAATCAGACAAACAACGCAGTGCCAGGGCGACACAATAAACCACAATCATGTGGTCAAGATACTGTCTGTTCTACAGCACCAAATTTTAATTGGTTATTTCAATAAACAATTGCCCCAGTGGAACCACACAGTCATTGAATTTCAACATGTTTCTAAATTGTACTTGCAAATGTCTTTAGACAGCATCATTTTTTTAAGAGAGTGACTCAAATCCGATAAGGATCAAACAAGATTATTATCTCAAATACAGGCATTGTTACTGAATCTATGTGATGCAGTTCTAACACGCAGCCAATACATCAAATGTACTGCACTTAAGTTTTGTTTTTGTTGTTTTCATCTACTTAAAGTCTGTTACAATACAAGTTAGCATTCATCCATTCACACATTGATGTCAGGGGCTTCTGTGCAAAGTGCCGACCTGCTCATCTGAAACATAAAACACACACACACAC
Source organism: Acanthurus leucopareius (assembly GCA_029814765.1). Lineage (NCBI taxonomy): Eukaryota > Metazoa > Chordata > Actinopteri > Acanthuriformes > Acanthuridae > Acanthurus > Acanthurus leucopareius. The sequence goes on along the minus strand of JAQMCX010000001.1, from coordinate 10,954,262 downwards.
ACTAATGAAAGAGCCATTCTGAGCAATTAAGGGCTCAGTATCTTGTCCAAGGACACTATGAGACACTATGAGACACAGACCACAGGAGCCGGAGATGAAACCACTGACCTTTTGATAAGTGGGTGACCTTCTCAACCTCCTGAGCTACAGCCACCTTCAACATTAGAGCCGTGATTAAATATATTGATAATTTAATAATTGTCATTTGAGAGCAAAAATCTCAAAACTCGCTATTTCTGCCTTTTCAAAATTTAAAGATATGCAGCTTTTCTTAGTCACACTTTAAGATAAACCGAACGTCTTTGGATTTTGCACTGTTGGGCGAAAAAAACAAGATCTCTGAAGCTGTCACTGTAGGATCCATTAAGTTATAATAAATTATTTTATTATACTTTAAAGGCAATATTACTAATTGAGGAAGAAATTGGCAAGTTAATTGATAATGAAAATATTCATTAGTAGTAGCCTCAGCAAAATTACAAGGAAAATTGCCCTATATTTAGGAGATAATTTCCTCTTGTTAAGGGGATGATGGGCACTGTTCTTACACAGAAGAACACCTGCTTAAAAACTGTGCTGCTCCTGTTTCCCCAGAAACTAAATGGCCTATTCACTAAATGCAGGAGAGGCCAATTCATTCTTATTTCTCCTCCAGTAAAGTAGATATTGAGCAAACATTTACATGTAATTGCTGCTGGTACTGCTGCTAATGATAAACAGCAACAATTTCTGGACACTTGACTGTATGGAAGCTTATTATCCTGCAATCTGCAACACTGACTATTCATGCCAACGCATACCCAATGTTGCTTGGCACATGGAGGTGTGTATGACACCATTTGCCATTTCCTTAAAAGCAGCATGCCTTGCTTCCCTCCTAACACACACACACACATACACACACACAGACCTCCTTACTGTTCATCCATCCTTTCATCCGTCAGTGCAGGAAAAATAGATGAGTAAAATTGGCACCGGCTCACTGCCAAGAGAGCTCTGGACAGAATTCTCATAATGATCCACTCAGACACAATTGACATTAATGGTCTCATTCAGAGTTGTTCAAATTCAGTGCCCACAGTCTACAAGTTGTATTCACTGGTTATGATTTCAGGCTTACAACTTCTAGAATGTTTGGACAGAAGCAGCCTGTAAAAAAACTATAAAATGCATTGCTATAAAAACCGCATCTTCTATTACCTGCCTCCAGCACGTGCCTCGCATTAACCACAGTGTGCAAAGAGCTCAAAATGACTAATATCTCAGCCATTCAGTGCATCACATCCCAGTGGACGGTAGAGTGCCAACCTCAAGGTGTAAGCATGCTGTTGCATACATTCCGTGTTTCTTTTTTCTTCAAACTAATTAGCTATTTGTCTTCTTTCTGTATGCATTTCCCTCTGAGCTGTTTGAGTCCTGCAGGCAAATCATTTTTTATCTGCACAACCACAGAAGATTCTCACATAAGGCTCCCTGTGTCAGGAGGCAAACTTACCTGAGCCTTATCAAGGTCGATTTTGCATTTAAACTCAAAGAGGAGTCCATAAAGGTGCCTTTTTATGAGTGTCATTATTATTATGAGCATCAACTGCTTACAGTGAGTTTAAGTCTAAAGTATGAAAACAAGGGACAAGTGATCGTGCATGGCTGCCACAAACAATTGTGAAACATTTCCTGTCTTCACGAGTGGTTAAATGACTGGTTGGCGCAACCTTTAGTGTCTATCACACAGGAAAGAGTCTCTGAAGCAAATAAAGACCAAAAAAAAAATAATAATAAAAAGATGAAAGTGAACAATTTACCTCAATCCAGCGTTGAGCCTCGATGAAAGCGTCTGCACAGCTGACAGTGGTCTGCTGCCGCCACTCCATCTTTTTTTCCCCTTAAACAAGCAAAAGTTCAAATCCAATTGAAGAGCAAAGAAGGGAACACTTTGGTAAACCAATTATGCAGCAGGGAGGTCGCCAGCACGCCATTAAAACAAACACCACCAAGCTTTTCAATGAATTCAATCAAAGTCAACAAATACGAGGGAAAACTCATGCAATTTGCTAAAAGGCACATTTTGAATCAGATGCCTGAGGCGGCTTGTTCACTCACCTTCTGCTCCGTGTAGCTGCTCACCGGTGAAACTTCTCCGCTAATTGACATCCAGTTTATCACCGCACACTTTGCACTTCTGCCACTGACTTTCCATCACGGACAAGTTCCGCTTATTGGGTGAAATAAAGAAGAAGGTCCCCGCCCACTTCAAAACTACAGGGAAAGTTTCTGAGTGAAGTGAAACAGACAGAAGACATGCAGAGTCTCATCGACCCCCCTGGTGGCCTGCTGGTGTATGACACCATGAGTCACACAGGGCCGCAGCATCCAGGTATGACCAGGGAGGAGAAAATTATCTGAGCACCTTACAAACACGAAAGCACTTCCTGGTGACTCATACAGAGGAAGGCTTTCAGCCGTTTTCTAGCTATTACAGGTGCTGTATTCAACATTTAGGCACCAATTACAGCCACAGCCCATATAAAGTTAAACTTAGTACTGCGTTTTACTGTATGGTTAATGTGAAACAGTGCAGAAGAAAATTGATTGAAAGACATGAAATTCTTCCCACAATGGGAACTTGGGTGAAAACCTGGATGAAAACCATGAATCATAACTGCCAAACCACATGTTACATGTACATTATAAACACTACTCTTTGTATTTGTGACTTAGGAAAGTTTGAGTCAAGAGATATGAAGCAGATTTGACCACATATTTTAGCCACACATGAAAGTTTTGAGGAACTGCACTGTTATCGGTTCTAAAGTGTTACATGAAGCCACTTTAAGACCAACTAGATACTCCAAAACACCTAAACTAAAGTATCAACTTTTTATGCTTTTTTTATATATCTTTTTTTCACCTTTTTTTGTTTGTTTTGTTTTGTAGAATTTATTTCCCTGTGTGGTCTGGATGCTGTTCAAAATTATTGTGGAGACATACTTAAACCCAATTTCATCTAGTTATTTACATACTTACTTGACCATAAAATTCTTATCCCATAAGATCATATCTCATTTCTTAAATAATTTAAATGTAACTACTCCCAAGTTGCAACAACCTCCAAATGCCTATATAAAAATACAGAGGGCGTGATCTCAGCTCTGAAGAGGCAGTTGATCAACACATTTCCACTTAAAACCACTTACAGTTGTTGTCTACTGGACATTCAGTGGCTCTTACTGAACTTTCTTTCTTTCTTGGCTGGCTGAGAAGCCTCATGTAATCCATTAACTTCAGAGGATTACAAGCATTTAAATGGCAAATGGTTAAACTAAAAAATATTTGTATAGGCCACTGATATTGATATGTAAAACACCATCTTTATTTTTTTATTTCCTTACACTCTGTCCTTCCCTGTAAGGATATCAGCAGCCTGTGATACTGTATGCAAAATATGATGGTGTGTGTCAAGGGCAAGTTTTTTCACTCTCTGGCCTTTTATATTGAAGTGCTGAAGAATGGCCTGTGACAATTTCATTTTCACACATGAACTGCAAATGTCTATGAATAGAAAATTGGTTTTCTTGTTGTTTTTTTTTTCTTTTGACACATATTTGAAAGAAACATATAACGGCAACCTGGTGAGTAGGCCTCATCTTGTATAACTGCACATGCTTATTCCAATCCAATTTCCTGCCAAATGCCCAAGGAGTTGCACTGGAACAAGGACAGTGATGGGATCAAGGAATTTTAAAGTAAGATGAGGTGAAGTGGTGTAGGACACTGTAGAAAATTAAATGAGATGCCTATTAAGAGCACAGAGAACATTATGTGAATAAATAATCTTCACAGAATTCCAACTTATTATCTTAACCAGGGAAATGAAAAGATAATTTCCTTCACCATCTGGTATTATTAGTTCGGCAGAACAAGAGGGATTAGCGTTTTTGTTCTCACCCCAAATCCTCTGGCTCACTTTTGTAAGAATCAAATACGTGTGAGTGTCCTTTGTGTTTGCTGAAGCAGTTTGCCACACAGCGTACAAAACATTTTTTAAGTACATCCCAGGACAAATATACACTTATGCTTTACCTTTTTTTTCAATCCTGTTCTGAAAACAACAGCATGTAATAAAAGAAACATTTACAGGACATTTCCCAATGAGAAGAGTTGTTATTTTCTCAAATTATTTAAGGTTGTTAGATCCCTGTCATGCATGCCAATGTCTTCATGTGCCATCTTCATTCCAGCTCCGTCTCCCTCTCCATCTCTCTGTTTCCAGAGTGAAGGAAATAGTACTGCATCGCTCCTGCACATGTGATGCTAAATGATCTTGAAACTGGAGAGTGGTGCACTTGAGAGAACAGGTTGATGCTCATCATCTTTATTACAGAAATGAGGGTTTGTTGCACATACTGATCCACGACTGATTAGTTGAGGGATAAGATTTGTCAGTATCAGCCAAAATATGAACAGCTCATCAACTACAATGATGCAAACAACATCACCAGTCCCAAGATGATTCATCCGAGCCTTGAACATAATAGGATCTGATGTGTGTTTTTCGTGCTTGTTCAAGAGTAAATTCAAAGTAGACCGCAGACCAAAATCTGGCTGTATTTTAAATATGTGCTTAATGTTCACTATATGATGATACTGTCAATAAAACAGCCCAGTAGTTAAAGTTAGGTAAAATCAGAAAGTGTTTTACGCTGTGAAATAGGATGGAGGATTGTCCTTTGATACAAATACTTGATTTATATCAACTGATATTACATCAAATCTGTTTTGTAATAATTTTGAGTTATTAAACACACATGCAGCTCATATAAGCAGCTTGTTTTTGTCTGAAATACAAAAAACTTTTAATAATGATTGTATCTTTTTATACTATGCACAGTTCCTTTGGCAATTTCAAACCACGTCTATCATTTCTGTTTCCACAGCTGTCGAAGTTTGCATTTTCTTATCTAAGAGAAAAAAAATGACTACAACGATGAGCATGAGCAGCAAAAAAACTGGAGAATGTAAAGGAAAACATAACAGCACAGAGATTAAATGGATTTCATTTTAGTGTCTCAAGTTTTTCTATGAATACATCACCTTATCAGAACTGAGGAAATTATCTATTGCATTTATTCATGACCACCAGTAGGTGCTGCTGTAACTCTGCATGTGCATGCATTAAAAAGGGTGGTGGTGGCTGAGGTGTGTGAGTGGTGGTGGAGGTGGGTTGAAGGCTTGGTTTTGGGTTAGGAGACAGAGGATGGTGGACTGAGTGAAATGGACAGTAACAACAATCCTATTTGCCTTCATATGAAGCAGTTGTTTCCCATATTTCCCATTTGTCTGTTCCCCTGGGTCTAGTCCAGTGTGAGGAGAGTGATGTGATGCTGCCTTGAATCCTCAGTTTCCAATTACATCAACAATCATTACCGCAGCAGCAACATCAACAGCTAATCTCCTTTCCATTATTTTCCAGATAGAATTTGAATTGAAAACCAAGAGCTTTGGACTTAAAACTTTCATCAGAATATGAAATAAAATTTGAATATTTCCACACAGATATGTCAATTTACATATCTTAGCCACACTGACTGCAAAACCAGGTCAACATGTGACTGCGTTGTTAATGTTAGGGCATGTAAGCAGAATTTATGATGGAGCACGACTGCTTGTTAGTGTACAATAAGTTCATGCATACTGTCTTGGTCTTCAAAAATCAGTATGTGAACATTTACATTACCATAATCTTGAAAGTAAGCAGTAATGTAAGTTATCTCTCATTAGGTTTGGGTTACTTACAGATTTTAAATGAAAATGCTTAAATGTACTTCAAATTTTCCACATTTAGCCAATGTATATAAACTATAGAGTAAATCTTACTGTTCATACATAAGCTTGTTTATTTAATACCATTTTTACTATTAGAACTAAGTTAAGTACAATAGAAAACCTAGTACATTTAAAAAATAGACTGGAAAACATCAGCAGATATGAGTTTTAATAGTTTTTGCTCTCTTTGTCTCTCAAATGAAATTCATCATTTCAATTTTCATCCTTATACAAATGAACAATGTGTGTGTCGGATGTATTTCACATATCTACTCCAACAATTAAAGAGTCAAACAATACATTATATTGTTCACTTCAGTCTCACTTCAGCACCCCCCCCCCATGGCATCAACCCGATATGTCTGTCTACATAGCCAGAGTACTTTCTGTACTGTATTATATGAGCTATTTCACACAATCAGTGAGGGCTACTGTAGTAATGCTATACGTAGTGCAGACTGCATTAGTGAATCATTAGGGTCAATGTACTCACATCTGAAATCATTAGCCAGAGGGTTTGCCGACAGTGTTTCTTTGTGAACTGCATAACAAGTGGACAGAGAGGCAAGAGTCTGCACCTACACTGTAGATGTTTGGCCACTGTTTATATCTCATATTTGCATAATCATGCATATTGCTAAAATAAAAAACTTGTATATTCATCTAAATATGTGTTTGTTTGTGCAGCCAATTTTAAATTCTGTGTGATTTCTTTCTAGATGGGTGCATGAAAATATGTCCGCTACATGGTCACTCATACTTACATAGTCGCTGCTTCTATTTTTATTTTTCAAATAACACAAGAAAATAAAATGACTGTACTGTGCTAAAGTATAACTGTTGTTGTGAGTGAGAGGTGAGTGAGTCCACAACCATCTTGTCTCTGTGTTGAAGGATAGAGAGAATGATGAACTCCAAACAGCTTGAATGTTATCATCTTGTCATTAGGGTGTCTGATTATGACCAACAACAATGAGTAAATATTTGTGTGTATGGCATGAAGTCGGCGAATAAAAAGGTGAAAATTGAAGCTGTATACTAGAGCAACTATTGGGGCTTGTTGGCTGTTAAAATCTGCTCTCCTGCTGTTATCCTTTCACAAATGATACACTCCATAAAGGATTTTCACGTCAAAATGGGCTGCAATTTTCATCTTTCAGGGTTTTGAGCCAGCATGCCACCAGTATAATCTTCTACATGATTTGAACTAAACCATGAATGACAGAGTAAAAGTGAAGGATGCACTACGTTACAGACAGACCATCAAAGAAGAAAATAGAAATGATTAACATTCCTTGTGTTTTGGTCGTTCTGTAATCATCAGCCTTAAAGCATCGCACATATCTTTTAGCTGCTTCACCTCCACTGCCCTCTCATCCCAAGTGACTGGTGTGTGTGTGTGCGTGTGTGTGTGTGTGTGTGTGTGTTGTCCCTGCCAAGGTCTGAAACACTATCACAACAGGATGTGGGCTGGGATAACACTGAGAGTGCTTCCTCTGCAGTGCCAGTCACCTGGGAAATTCTTCAATTATCATTGTATTTTAATGTTACTTCTGAGTCTGAGCTGTGCTGCAACTCAAAAGAATCAAAGGGATGGGGGGACATGGGGATTTGACTTGTGGGGAATGCTTAATTGATCTTGTTTTGCCTTTCTAAATGCCTTTAAAATGGTTTTGTACTTGTGCTTTTGATATATAGAGAAAAATGGTCTCATTTGAATGAAAACACGACAAGCTGCAGTTGTCAATGAACACATGCTTGAAAGAAGTCTTGAAGTCGTTTTTGGGAACTTTTCATTGAGTTATAACCACAGTTTAAATGTATTATTTTTTTCAGGCAGTTGAATAATTAATAAATAACTTCAGGAATGATTTTTATTTTCATTATTCTCAGCTGCAATTAAATTTTATATGGCTTTCAGGTTTGAGTCGAAATAGAACAAATTATCAAAACATTACAAAAAAAAGGAGATTGGTTTTTTTAATTAATTAAAAATATACAATCACAAATATACTGGAGTTAAACGTCATGAAAATTAACAAACATATAGTAAATGTTGCTAAATCTTAAATTGTTTTTGTGTCAGCAGTCTCTGAGGGTGGGGTGTGTGTGTGTGCATGCATGTGTGTGCAGCAGTCTTTGATATGTGTGTGTGTGTGTGTGAGTCACAGTCTTTGATGTGTGCGTCTGTGTGTGCTCACTGTTCCTGTAATCTGTGCTGTGGTTGGGCAGGGAGGGCTGGGATGGAGCTTTGGGAAAGAAGCTGTTCTTCAGACTGCTGATAGTGGATGTTATTGTCCTGAACAGTTTGCAGGACGGCGGCAGTTCAAACACGGTGGCCGGGGTGTGTGGTGCCTCTGATAGTGCTACCAGCCTGCCTCCTCAGTCGACTGGCACAACTTTATACAGTTAAGAGCGTAGGTTTGGGAGTCTATCCCAACAATGCTGTGGACCATGTTCACCACATGATAATAAAGATGTGCAGTTGGCATACCACACAAAAGAACATTCAGTCAGGATGCTCCTGATAGTGTAAACAGTTTTCTACAAACAATTAAGAAAATACAACACATATGTAAGCCAGTCACAGTCAGTATTAACTGGATATTACAGATTCAAATTTGAAAATTGGCCATGTCCAGGCCTACACTATCAGCCTCAACAGTGCTCTGTTTGAAGCAGCACTAAGTGTTATACGGCTTTTGGATGCCCACATCTATTATTTATGAGTTTAATAACAAATGAAACCTTCAATTGCTTTTCTCAAAATGTCAAAAAAACACATCCGTACATTCAGAACATGAAGATCACCTCAGATGTCTGACAAATGTGAATCAGGCATTCATGTGTCTGTCCTCAGTCTGAAGGAACAATAGCCTTCAAGTTTGTTCTGGGAGGTTTTTACCTTGAAAATATAGACATGGGCCTGTTAAAAGTCAGCGAGCAAACAAGTGGCAATTCAATTTTTGTATTATTTTCCACACAAATGTGGCAAAGATCAGATATATTATTAATGTGTAAACCAGAAAAGAATAATGCCAGTTAAAAATTTAATATCAACTGGGGGCTAAAAAAGTTTTAAAGTTTAAATAATATTTCAAAATCACGATAAAGGGGAAAGAAGGAGCATTGATTATTGTGATGCAGCTGTCTGTCAATATGAACATTAATGAACTGACTGAATCCGGTGATTTGAGTTGAAGCCTCAGTTTTTGGACAAATTGGGGAACATAATAAAAACAATAAAACAAAATTAAAGCTCCAAGCAGCGTTGGTAGGGCCCTCTCACTCTGGCCCGTCGGGATAGGTATCTGTTGCATTAAAGTGTAGACAATTAATCCATTTTTAAGGTATTTTGGGTCGATTTAAAAAAAAAACCAAGAGCTTATATTTTGAAAGTTTTCTGGGCTTTTATTTTGAAAGGCCGAGGATGTCCTCATGACCAGGTCAAAGTGTGATGGACATGAGTAATGGCAGCTGTGTGAGGATCAGACATAAATGCAGGCAGACAGAGAAATCCACATTCAATCCAATGGAGAAATCGATCAAACCCACACCTGTTTGAGCTTCGACTGATCAAACATAGTTTTAGCTACAGATGGCCGACCGCTGGCACTCAGTCAACACTGCGACCCCAGTGCAGTATGTGTCTTCTTTCTCTCGTGCAGACAGCCCAGCACATAACTGCACTCACTGCTTTAAAGTGAAAATCAGGCAGTGAATCAGATTCATTCGTGTGCTAAATCAAAGTTTCCTCTATTCTACAATCACCTGACATTGATTAAAAATGTAAACATATAAAAGAAAAAACAATGTTCTCTTGTGTATTTCCAAGCATGGACATCGCCATCTTTCACCACTTTAACCTGTGATGTCATCAGGTTGCTTGGTAGGGCAGGAGTTACAGCAGACCTGGGTGTTTTACGGCCCGCGGGCCACTTCTGGCCCGATGACCCTTCTTGTCCGGCCCGCGTGCTGTCACTCACAAACAAGAAATGTACATGAAAATTGGTTTAGGCTATGCACGCTGTGCTGCTTTTATTTTGAAAGTCTTTTATTTATGTACAGACACATACGCAGGTGGCATGTGCGTGCGTACTACAGACCCTCAAAATATCAACTCATGGGAAAAAGTAAAAAATTGATACCGAATGCTGCATTTTTAAGAAGGCATGGACTACAAAATATTTATTTACAAAAGTTAAGGGAAAAGCTGTGTGTTTAGTTTGTATTGCACAGGTGGCTGTGTTCAAGGACTACAATTAAACCAGCACTATGTGACCAAATATGCAGAAAAATACAAGAATTTTTCTGATGAAGAGCGGGTTAAGGAGTCGGATGCCTTGCTGGCTGGCCAACAAGGATTAGAAAAGTCAACAAAGACATCTAAAGCATTCGATTCTTTTTATATTTAGTTATTGAATTGCTTAAATTTGCAAAACAACCGTTCAGTATTTCTGAGTTCTCAGTCTGTGTTAAAAATAAAATGACACACTCGATGTAATTTTTGTTTTCTTGTTTATGACTTTTTTGACTTACTCCACAATTTCTTGTCTTAAAAAATGTGTAATTCTATATATTATACATTCTTTATAATAAAAAATTTATAATTTACTGCTCTTTACAGGTAGAGAAAATTAATATCAAACATAGTTAAGTTCTGGTTATTGTTGGTTTGGCCCTCGAACACAGCTCAGGTATGTCATGTGGCCCTTTGGAAAAAATAACTGCCCACTCCTGAATTACAGAGTTAGCAGTGACGTCCATGACAGAGAGTGAAAGATGGAGCCACAATGACAAAAGGGAGGTCACTACTGTATTGATCCTGGTTGTACTAATGAGTTTTATAGGGTAAAAGCCATAGACTGTATAAAACAGAAAAAAGCTAAGGGCAAAAAGACAATTTTCATAAACTACCACTGGAGCGGAAGGCTGCACTGCAGCGCCAGCTAGCGGCAATAAAAAGAACAAATCCTCTATGGGCGCTCACTCCATGGGTTGCAGTAAACATTTTTTGGAGGAAGATTATGTAGAAATGAAAACATTTTAGTCAGGCAAACTGACTTTTTGACAGACCAACAGACTCAAGCCCAAAGCTGCACCCTCTGTTTTTAATTTTAATTTAGTTCCGGTAATTGTGATGTAATAGCGCTATATGCCCATTTACATTTCCATAGGTTAATCTTCACAATAAAATCATTGACACCTTTTATTGAAGTCATTTACAAATAAATACATTCAAACCATTTCATCTGCTGATATTTGTTCTTACATTTGTCATATAATTACATTCATCTACTGACGTCTATCATCTCGGTTCACAAAGTGATATATTTGGATAAAGCTAATTCAAAGCCCTTCGATACTAAAACAAAGCTTCTTTTTTCATATACTAAATTGGCAAAACTAACAACTAAACCAGAACAAAAAAACTATAAACATGATCAGTTTGTCAGCATTAACTGCATGTCTGATCTCTACAACAGGAAAAACGTACTGATGTTCCCTGCGTCAGCACTTCACTGTACACTTCTCAGCTTACTAGCTCACTGCTTTCAATTGTTACTTTTTCGTTTACCACACGGCTTCGAGTCAACAGCTGTAGTCTATCCATAATCAAATGCTGTCTGATCACTTATACAAGGATACAAGGATACAAGGAAGTTTATTGGTCATTATACAACAAAGGTTGCATAATGAATGAAATTAAAGTGTGGTTCCCTCTTGATTGATTAATTGATAAAATTATTAAACATGGAGGAGTGCAGATAGTGCATTAAGTAGTCTCACAGCCTGAGAGAAGAAGCTTCTCTGTAGTCTGGTCGTATGGCAGCAGATACTTCTGTATCTTTTGCCTGACGGCAGCAGGGTGAACAGGCTGTGGCTGGGGTGGTTGTTGTTTTTTAGTATCCTTTTGCCTCTGCACAGGCACCTCGTCACCCCGATATCACTGATGCTTGGTAGATAGGTACCAATGATCTGAGCAGTTAGATTTAAAACATATTCTAAGACAATGAACAGTAAAATGTCCCGTTTTGCTGAATGTTTGATTGGTGTGCAGTTATTGCTAATGCTAACACGACTGAGTAGTGATCAGGAAGCTAGCTTAAAAAAAAAAAAAAAAAATCCTCCAATGTGATTTGAGTTGCATACACTACTAACACTTAACAGATGCCTAAAACAATTTCTCCCAATCCCTTTTAGCTGAAAAATCAAGGAGCAGCAGTTTGCAAGAACATAGCATAGGTATCACTTAAATATTTTTTTAAATCAATTTGTTCACATTTGTAACGTTGGGCAGTTGAACAAAAAATATTAATATAACAAAGTTTGCCTTTACAGTTAGATGATAATGTAAAATTTCCCTGAGCAATATTGCAATGTCACTTTTAACTTTACTATCCTACATTTATTTGAGAACTTAAACTATCAAACAACTTGATTACATTTTTTTTCTACATTATGCATACTTTTCCTTCCAGAGTAACCTGAGATGAATTATGGCTAATATTGAGAGACAGGAAACCACAAGATTCTGCAACTGGTGTCTGCAAGTGGTCTGCAGCCCATATCCTTTCTTTGCCTTGTCTGACACCTTTTAACACTATGTGACGTTTTAATAATATAGATTGCTTTAAAGCTTGATAAAT
>JAQMCX010000001.1:10910143-10941689 GCA_029814765.1 Acanthurus leucopareius | reverse complement strand
AATTTCGATTAATTAATTACAGACCCTATAATTAACGCGATTAAAAATTTTAATCGAGTCCCACCACTAGTTGTGATCAAAAAGTAGTAAAAAGTTACAGTATTATACAATGGATACTAGATTTTTTACCTTTGTAATTTGGATTCTGTGCTAGGTGAGGAACAATAGTTTACTTTGCCTTTATTGCATCTTTATATTTATGAGTGGTAAAAGAAATAGTGTTATTCGGATTCATGTTCCTAAATTTCTGCCTAGGCTTATTTTAAGCTTCCAGAAACATGCATATAAGCCTTATTGCTTATGATCTCTTCCTGCTCAATTGTTGGTAAAGTTTTATATTATTAAGCTTTTTTTTTTTAGACTCACTGATAGTTTATGAAACCTTAGGCTGTCTGTCTCTGCCTGCAGGAGGAAGAAAAGCATGATGATCAGCAGACTTCAGGAAAGAGAGTGCAGCCAAGTCCCAACCCAAACATGGATCCTGTTAGTGTATAAGTCCAGACCACCTTTATTTCTTGTAGGACCATATGTCTTTCTTTATAATAGAGTAAAGTAGAGTATAGTAGAGTAATTAAAAATTTCATGATTGCATGTAAATAGTTCTTGATGTAAATGGAAATGTGCAGATTATTTAAATCACAATTGTTAATGAGTCCAGATCACTTTTATTTCTTGTAGGACCATATTTCTTCTTCATTTTCTTTGGAGTCTTAAAAAATAGAATAGTAGAATAAAAATTTAATAACTGAATGTAATAATAATAATAATAATCACATATATGTTGGCATGCTGATATATTATTTGATAATACCCTTTGTCTATTTTCTTTGTATCAATTTCTGTTCTTTTTTACAAAAAGAAAACTAATAAATATTTAAATGTTTTCTGTCATCAGTCTGACATCAGTCATTTTACCTTATATGCAATTACACTGAAGCCATCTAAACAAGTTTGTTTTATTGGAAGCCCAGTGTAGTAAATACAGTATTAGCTTCATTTCATCAATTCTTTCAGTACAACCATAAAACACAGATGAGCAGCCCTTTGACTTGACAAGCCAGGCAGTTATAATTTTGAGCAAGATAAGCAGGACATGAGAACATGCCAAGCAGTTGGAGTTGTTTAGGATGTACTGATTGTACCTGTGTTGGTGGGGGAGTTTCCTGCTTTACAACTTCAGGGTCGCCTAAAGTCAGCAGGAGATGTGTATCATATGTGTACCTTATATAATATTCCACATGAACCCTGTGTTACATGCAAGAGCTGGCAAGTGAAATTCATGAAAAGATTCATGAGACACTTTTACATCATACGAACATATTGATACATTCATCACTTTTACATGATACATGATGTGATATTAAATGTACATGCAGGATATGCAAATGTAAATACATGTACATATGCAGAAGTTAGAAAACATAATGTGAATCTGCAATGAGCTCAGTGCAGGTATTAAGTTTGGTCAGTGTGTTTATTAAGGAAGTTTAGAGGCAGTGAGATTTAGAGAGACCTGTGTCTGATATATCTCTGTCACTTATCATCACCCACTTACCTTCTGGCAGAGAGCGTTGGTAGTGACTGTTTCCTACATGTACAACCTGAGGGAACAAAAAAAACACTCATTGTTTTGGATAGGGTCTCAATATATTTATTCAAAATTAACCAGTTAATATAAAAAAAACAGTATAAAAACAGTAAAAAAAACAATATAAAAAAAATTTGTTAATCAGGAACAAACCCTGTACTTTAAAACATTCGTCTTAGGTTTGAAGGAGAGATTAATATGTTCTGAGGATTAATGTCTAATAAAGTGCAGTAATTCATTTGACAGAATGACAATGTTCTGCTACAGAGGAATTGCTTACCCATCTTGGAGTAGATGAGACTCTTCCTCTCGCACTTTGCATCCTGAATCTGCATCCTGACTTGAGAAGGTACAAATTCTTGTGTCTGTGTCATGATATATCATGTGTTTTTCAAGTATAAATGAAAAAATCAGTGGATTCAATGAAATTTTATACAGACATCATTAGCAATGTGTAGGAATTTTATTTTGAAAAATTTGCAAAGTTAATTAAATATGTAGGTAGGATTTAACCTGCGAGTAGCTTTTTTAGCTGTAAGGTGAGCAGCAATAAGATGTGATGTGCTGCCAACACCCCCTTGTGGAGGACTCTACCGACCGTCCGACGTACTCCGACCACAGCTGTAGGCAGGAGAGAGACAGGTAGGACGACCCACAGCATTCGCCAGGTAACCATACTGTTACTAAGACATCAACTGTCCCCATACAAAAATGCAACACTCACACACTTCAATAAAGTTTCACAAAAGTGAAATCTTTCATCTGTCAGCCCATCTGTCAGCCCAAACAGCCCTCATCAACACTTGTTAACGGCAACGTTGGACACCCCTTGTAAATTTCCACATCATCTCTGCAGCATAGGAGTTATCTGTTTTAGAGCCCTAATAATAAGAAAAAAACACTGCAATTACAATAGGGCTCTCGCTCGGCTAGGTGCTCAGGCCCTAATAAGAAAAAACAAAAGAAAAACAATAGGGCCCCTCCCCCAGGCAGGGCTCGGGCCCTAATAATAATGATAAAAAAGAAACCTTACAAAAACAATAGGGCCCTCACACCCTGGCCAGGGCTCGGGCCCTAATAAAAAACCTGAACCATGTGACCAATGGCACAACAGCAGCTAGGACCTGCTGAGGACTGTCTTTCCTTTGGCTGAAAACCAAAGTGGGAAAACTTCCTGAGGTTTCTATCAACAAGCTTGTCTCTGTAAGATAAATAGTGCGTTAGTACAGCTCCAACCTGAGACAAACCAGAGACACTGGAGTTGTGAAGTTGTGGGATAAATTTGGATCCTCCTTACCTCTTGTGCCAATATCTGTGAAGACGTGCAAGCAAAAAAGTAAAAAGTGTTATGAAATTAACACTCTGTGTTGTGGTGTTTGGACATGAGATGGTGATTTTTAAGTGTCCATCAGAAGAACTTGTGTGTTGATTGAGGTGACTGAGGTTGATAACTGTGATTAATGAAAGTGGAAATTGGTCACTGATGTAATTTTAGTTGGTCAGTTTGTTTGCCTTAATCAATTGATGGATTGTTATTATTAGTTTGAGTAGTTGATGTGATATGTTGGTACTGATGCTTTATTTAATTTTATGGTGGTGTGCCTGGGTTTTGTGTACAAGCCTGCATGCTGTTTTTTTTGTGGAGTCAGGCTGCATGTTTGTCATCATAGTATTTGGGTAATAAGATACTTTCAGTAAGTTTCTGTAATTTTATTCTTTGGTTGGTACAAAGTTAGTATTTTGATACTAAAAGTTCTTGGTTTTGTTCTTAATTATTGAAGTCATAGATTTTAAAGTCCCTATTAAAACTGCCCTCTGAATGTTAGATGCAAACTCTGTACATTCCTGTGGTGGGACCTTCAGAGTGTCTCCATATAATGTGCCTTGATGCTTTCCTGTTATGTGTCATTGCTTAGCATGAAACAAGTACAACACATTGTTTCTAAAACTAATCAAACATTACAAGCTTCTGTTCTATCTTGATGTGTATTTTTTCTTTGTCTGTCTCACAGAACATAACACGTACATTGCAATCAAAAAGAAATAGCTCAAAATAGTTCACTTGTAAGCTTCTTTTTACAACTTGTAAATTGATCAGAATATAATGTTAAAAATGAAAAGAAAGCTTTCAATAACAATAATAAGAAGCTCAAAAACCATCTTAGAAAGTTATTAACAGAAAACTATGTCTAGCATCACTCTGGCACATGACTGGACTTGGAACACTGTTGGTTATTTTTTTTTACAACAATTTATTATATCTTTGCCAATCTACTGATTGTAGCACCTAGATAGTAGCTGTTCACTTTTTGAACACATTAGCACATGTAACTTTAGCAGTCACCACGAAATTCCAGGAATGACTGAACAGTTTTTTCTTAATTAAACTGAAATGTCCCATCATTTCTGTATGTACATAATGTGCGACTGAGATACTAATCAATATGCATTTATATTTTATTTTCATGGCTTCAAATGGACCATTAGTCAAAATCTAATGAATATGTGGCTGACACATCATTTGAAATGTACTTGTTATTAGATGTGATGTATCTTGTATGTTGAAGTGATGCTGTAATTTTTGCTGTCAGCAGTCATAGCTGGCGAGCTTTTCAGTCAAGGAGGACCGAGTGTGCTTTGCCAGTACATTACCTCAAGTCCTCATGGTAACAAGGTGACGTGAGGCAACAGACATTAACTGTGAGGGAAATAAATGGAGCTAATTATCAATGACAGCCAACAGATCAAAGGAGTAGAACAGCAATTACACTTAGTCATCCATACTTGGAACTCTTATATCAAGGTTTATGTTTTTAACACAGCTGTCAACAGTAACTCCGCACTCAAACAATGAAAAACTTGTGGTTGTATATGTTGCAGTTGCATTAAAAACATTCATTTATTCATAAATTCATTCTGGAAATAAAAAAAAAAAATACTGACAGTGGCATTTTTTAAAATGTTGCTCTGAGAGCTATGTACAAAAAATACTGTTGTTTTGTTCAGCAACAACAACCTCTAGTCTTTTCGCTCTCTTTTTCTTATTGACATCAAGACATTGATGACATATGGTTGTCAGGAAATTTCTGGAGTATATTCTGGAGATTATTTATTTTAAATTTGCAGTAGTCATTCATTGTATCCTGTAGAAATGCAATTTACACTGAATCCAAAAATTTGTGCATCCTGTCTTTTTTGTTTGTTTGTTTGTTTGTTTTTTTAATAACCACACATGTTAAAAACACTACTACTGGTGTAGGATAAATAAACAATAGGAAAAGAAATGGTACATAAAATTGGAATTAAAGCAAGACAGTGAGGATTAATAGGGCACACTTTGATTAAGTCATCATGTAGCATATCAAGGCAAACCTTCATGCTAAAGGCTGTGGACCACAGCTAGGAAACACTGGAGATGCTTTGCCAAAATTGTGTTGGATTGGAAGAAGTCATTACTAGTTTACCGAGGAAGGACAAGTGCATAAGCAGTCACACAGAATGAAATATTATACACTACTGAATGCCCTTTTAACCCATATTAGTTGTGTCTTTATTGCATTTACTGTGCAAAGTAATTATTTTCTTTACAAACATTGATGCCTGATAAGAATTTTAAAAGAATTTGTACTAACATGAGGTGAAATACAGGGTCTTTAATTATTTTATTAGATCATTTATGTTTATTAAACTTACCACTCATAAATGCTGTCTGACGTGTAGGTAACACTGTAAGTTCATGGGCATGTCTTGACTTCAACCTTCAAAAGTAGAGTGATGAGACCTCTGAGGTAGTGAGCAGAGATTAATGCAAGGATTTGCCTGCGAGAGAACATGTGTGGAATGGTAAGAAAGGTGCTGCTCCTGCTTTGGGACAGCGAGAGCTTGATGCAAATACGATATGATAATGACTGACCTGAAAAGAAAAGCAGGAGAGGCATTTAGATGCGTCAGCACCTTTGTTCCTTTATCTTAGAGTTAAGTTATGGTAAATCTCAAGGTTTTCTTTTGTTGTTGTTGTTGCTCAAGCTACATGATTTCACTCTTAAAAAGGTTCAAAACATTCAGAAATGACAGCTGCATTTCAGATAAAAAAGGCAAGTAATACACATAAATCTTTTTAATCTTCATATATAGTCATTTAAATTGTTGGGCATTATATTTTAAAATAGTCTACAATGTCAAATTCAGTTGACCACTGAGGCTCATGAGTCTATAGCACTCTCAAAATGCCAGTAGTCAAAGTGTAACAGGGGGTACATGAACAACACATGAAGGAATATTCATGATTTTATAAATTTACTTTTTATGTTTTATAAGCATCTTAGCCAGCTCTCTTAGCTCCGTAGCTTAGCAGTTAAAGCACTTTGTCCACTTATCAGAGGGTCAGTGGTTTAATCCTTGACTCCTTCAGACTGCGTGTGGAAATGTCTTTGGGAAAGATACTAAACCACAAACTGCCCCTCATGGCTGCTCCATTGATGTGTGAATATGTTTGTATGAGTTCCTGATAGTTTGCACTGTGCAAGGCAGCCGTATGCCATTAGTGTGTGAATAGGTTAAAGTTTACTTGTGTTGTAAGAAGCTTTTAGTGGTTGAAAGATTAGAGATTTGCTGTAAAGTTGTTGTTTATAAAAAACTAAAAACAAAGAGCAAAAAAACAAAACAAAACATAATACCGTAAAATGGTGTATGAAAAGCATAGTGAAGATTATCACAGTGTGAAGAAAAGCATCGAAGACTGGGTGCTCTTTAATAAATTACAGAATCAGTGCTAATGCCAGTACCCTTAAAGTGAAACCAGTGAAAAATTAATACTTTAATCTGTATCCATCATTTAAATGTGAGTATTAATTTTGGAAAAATGCCATCACAACTCCTGTGTCAAGGATTCTTACACAAAAACATTTTGAACATGTTCACAGAGAAACATGCCTAAGAGTTCGCCCAAAGTGATTCTCATTTCAATAGAATCCAAGCTTTTTTCATACACAAGACATGAGTAATTTAGCCAAGGAACACTTAATCTTTCTTCAAGCATTCACCGGTTTCCTCTTGAAAAGAAGACAACGCTGGCGTTGAAGAAGCCATTAGCCTTATGAACTCAGTGCTGCTAGCTCTGAAGTTTCTCCCTGCTTGATGAGGTGCTTCATATTGTTTCTTGAATTTCCAGGGTTTTTCTGCAATAATAATCCTTCTGCATGCAAATTTTCCTTTTATTCTAGATATAAAAATCACTGAATAAAGGTAATGTTGAGTTGATTCTACTTGGTATATTTTGGTCAATACTTCAGTAGTAATTTGCAGCCTGACTCCTGTCTGTTTAAGAGGAGCTACTTTTACTTTCCTGTGGGCCACTATGAGCTGCAGATCTACATCACATGTCACAAGTGAAGTTTATCGGTTCTGTCTGTTAAAACACATTTGATATCATGACTGTGTGGAGGAATTATTCATGGTCAAGCAGATGAAATCAATTAATCAGAAATAACAGAATGACAGTATGTAATATTTGTTTTTGTTGTTCTTTGAATTTAAACAGTAATTTAGATACACTTGTTTGCAAAAGAAGCAAGAAAATGGCTGCATTCATGCATCGCTAACAAATGATCTGTTGATGACTTGAGTGCAGAGGAGGGTTTGTTTTTATCTCCACCCATCATGAGGGGGCGGCTGCTCTGTGCTCACTGAACAGCGTGATCCAGTGGGGAATAATACTAAAAAATAAGGACAAGTTATCCATTAGTTTATACAGAAAAAGGTACAAGAGAGCATACTAACCCCTATAAACTATGTGTAAATGTACTGGAGATGATATGTGCAATCAAGTGGAGTTTCAGATTTTGAGCAATGGATAAACAGTGTTTACGTGCATTTACCCTTAACTAAAGCTGTGGTCGATTCCACATGAGTTATCATCTGCTGTCACTTCTGTCTCTGTGCTTTTCTGTCTGACTATATTATAAGAAAATATGCATCAGCTTGGAATCATTATAAATTGAAAAATTTTCTTCCACTGTCTACACCAAGAGCCCAGGCCCATATTTCATTAAAGCCAATGATGCCTATGAGCTTGCACAGCAAATCCAAAAATGAGGCAATAATAAATTCATTCAGCTCACCAAGTAACAGAAATTGTACAGTGCAACCAGAATATTGAATGTGTACTTACAAGTAAAAATAACCTGCCAATTACATTATGCAAAGGGGCCCACAGTGCCGCTTCACAAGCAACACATCCTCAAGTTAGAGAGGATTGTTATTGGCTTATGCTCAGAAATGTGATATCTGTACAAGAGGCACATGAAGCATGCTGCATTGCTCTGACAGGATAATCATAATAATATCCTGTGGTGTGTGATACGCCTTTATTTTCAAATGTTTTCGTGTGTGCATGCCTGAGATTAGAGAGAAGAACATCTGTGAAGTTTCTCCTCTGTGTATGATGCAACCTGATTTCAACATTGGTCAGGATTTTTTAAAGCTCTTGTTTGTAGTTTGAGCCTGGTCTCGAGTCTCCAGCAGTTTTGAGAGGCTGTACACAGTGATGCCAAATGCCAGCATAAGCATGCTAACATGCTCAAAATACATATCTCTAATAAGGTGCTAACTTCAATGGCAGATTTTAGCCATTAGTGTTTGGTGTGTGTGTGTGTGTGTGTTTGTGTGTGTGCACCTGAGTGAATTTGTGAGTATACTGTTTTGTAGCCCTGATTGCAAAGTACCATGTACAGCAAAGTCCAAGTGGTTGTGGTCTTTATTGAGTAGGTGTAATTACAGTATAAAAGTCATGTTCAAGTTGCATGTTTGTAATTCTGATCATGTTTTGTGCATGTTTTCTTCCAAGGAAGTGGAAGGGAGCCTGTGACCCAAACCCAATTTAAAAAAAAAAAATGTTTTCTATAACTGAGTACCTCGAAATCTCTCAATATGACTAGAAAAATGTTTTCATTTAATCAAAAACATTATTAAAAATGCCATATGTCTGAAATCAATGTGTTAGAAAACCCTTATAATTCACTGACACATGCCAGTAATATCTGTTTACCTGATAGTGTCTATTGATTGTCTAGAAAAGACAGAAAACAGCAGTGAATAAATCAAGGCCTTCCAATATTCTCTCTTATGGCATCTGGATATTTAAACATGATCTGACTTCATTACAGTAAAAGGAAAGTTGAACCTAAGGCGGAATGCTTTATATTGGCTTAAGCTGTAGGTATTTTTATCATTTTCTTCCATAAAATTTGATTTTGTCTGGACTGTGGTGAGACAGAGACTTAATCAAATACTGGTGATCCTGCTGTTGCCTTAATGGATGTCATTCATTCTTTCACATTATAGGGAAACTGTCCCCTAACATGTAATGATCTCCATTATACTCAAATCAGGAAAACCTGGAAAAGTTAATAGAAAGGACGTGAAAATGTCATACGCTTTTCCCTGTAGACAAATATGATGTAGATCAGAAACAATATAGAAAGAAAGAAAAATAAATAAATAAAAACAAATATTTATTTTACTCTTTATTAAACCTGAGGTACAGATCCACTACCATCTTTGTAGAGATTTACTTAAGTATAGGCCTGTTATCGCGAGAAATGTTGTTATATGAAATTAAATACAATTTAATGACAGAACAACACAAATGATGAAGGTGTAGATTTCACTGACATATCAGCAGCTTTCTATAATGTCAGAAAATAAGCAGTAGTATAGGATTAAATATGAATACCATGCTTAATCTCTGTGATGAATGCTCTCTGAAAAAAGTAGATGTTTTCTGCTGTGACATGACAAGTATTCCAGTTTTTTTTTTTCCTTTCAAATATTCATGAATAAATGCATTTACTTTAACTATTGAACTGTCATTTTGACGCTGTGAGATAAAGCATCACTACTTCAGCTTTAAGCAAACATAAATTGCAAGCCAGCTTATGCGCTAGACAATAACTCCTGAATAACAAGTCAATCAGGGATTCAGCCTGCAGCACTATGCAGTTGCTTACTGTACTTCAAAGTCTGCAAAACTTTAAAAACTGTTTAATCTGTTTGAAAGTTAGGGTTAGCTCTTCCAGGTCCTGGATTCTCATTCATTAAGCCTGTTCAACTGCTTCATGTTTTCTTCTATTCTACAACTTATGCATAATGTGTGTTTTATTGTGTTTTCTGGCCAAGGGACCAGCAGTTGGAAATTAGACTTTATTGTGGTACTTTTATAGTGATGCTGATCAATGTGCATTGTTCCTACAAATAAAAACATGAGATAAAAAATTCATTGTAACACTGTAAGGATGTAACCCATGAAACTCTTTAAAGAGCAACAATTGATATGTAAATGAGTTTTCCTTTATATGCTTACAACTGTGTTAGTTGCCAAGGAACCATTACAGATGCATTTTTTTGGCCTGCTCACTAACCTGTGTAGCTTCTTTGTTGGAACACAAGTGAGAGGAAAAAAGGACATGTCAAATAAAGCTGTAATTTTCTTCAATTTTAATTATGTTTTCCTCACCTGTGTTGTCAACACATTACATTATTAAAACAGAACATTTACATGCACAAAATATAAAGTCCCCTGCTTCAAATCTCTCTCTTTCAAAACAAATAAAAAACAAAGGATGTTGTTTGATGATGACATGAAATAGTTTGGGATCAGGGCATATGCTAGGTCTATAAAATATGAGGAAAATCAATTTGACTGACTCAGGCATAAATGTTCACAGATGAAGTAATGTTTAAGTCATATTCTCCTTACATTTAATCATGTTTGGTGACCTCTTTTCTCACTTTCTGAGCACTGAACTAAGAATGACCTATTAAGCTGTGATACTATCAATGAACAGAGCTTATCCTCCACATTCATACTTGCTATCCCAGTGTACAAAAAACACATTGATTCTGATAATATCACAGAGTTATGGCAGAGAGAGAAAACATGATGAAAAAAATGATCAGTTTATTTTTAAAAACATATTAGATGGCATTACTATCTAATATGCATTTAATTTGTGCCAAAAAGAAAGTGGCACATTCATACATTACATACAAAAGAAAAATGGCCCAACTGTTGTGCATAAAGGTCTTAGAAAATGTGGGTGAATGAGTAGAATGAGTAGACATTATCAGTATCCCCAATTTTATGTTTTTTAGGTGACAAAAGACAAGTATCCCAAACTTCTAATGTTTTGGGGCTTTTTGGGGGGAATTTTTTGGCAGTCATTGCAGGTATGTAACAGCTCTTTGCACATTTTTTTCCTGTAGCCCCTTTTATTTGAATGTAATAACAAAAACTGTTTTGTAGGAGCACATGCTCAGTAACATTGATGGTAGAAAGTAAGCTGAGCCAAAACACCTGATTGGGACAAATTTTTGGTCACATGTCACCGTTAAATGACAACTCTTCTTAACCACTGATGTTTTCTCAAATACCTCCTCTGTTATGTTAACATCTTTTTCTCTTTCCTTCTGTCTCACAATGCAACAACAAGCAACAAGTGGATGTTGTTCTCATTTTAAATTGCAAATGATGATGTCACCTACGAACAAACGGAGTATGAAAATAGAAGCTTGAGTTATGAAAAAAAAAAGTAATAGTTTAAAAGATTCAGTAATGTCGGTTGGCTAATAGTAGTTTTGAGCCACATGGTTCTTTGCACCATGAAGCATTCAGAGAAATGGGCATCGAGATCACAGTGGAAGCAAAGAGCCATTATAAAGCCATTTACCAGACAGCTCCCTGCACAGAAGCAGGGTAATGAACGGGGCTCAGCTGAAGAGCTTACTCTCTAGGGAGCGCTACATTTACCACTTCCACTGAGACAGAACAAAGAATTACCTGAGATTCAGCTGGGACGGGCTTCATCTTATTATCTGACGCAGAGTGGAAAAGCTGTATCACCGTCTATGACAGCAAGTTGTCGTACCTGTACCACAAAATAGATTGTCAGTTTTATTTTAAACAATCCATGTTTTCCCTGAGGTCAAAGTATGTCTGTGTTTCGGTAGCTGAAAATACTCGGTTAAAATTTAGAAAAAGAGGTCGACATCGACTATTGATGGATGACAGGATGTGAATCCAAGCACATTTTGACAAATTTAAAATGCCTCATAAAGTTCCTCATCCAGCCAACCTCCCTTTTACTTAACATAATTTATGTAAATATTTTAAGCAGATATTTTTGGTTTGTTTGTTTATTTTTTTTGAATGACCAATGTTATATTTTTTTTCTAATATAATGTCGACACACTATTCAGGAAGAGTTTCTAGCCCGATAAACCAGCCAGTCACTGAACTCTGCTCATGAACTTATGAACCTTGTGGATACTGAACTGAGACTCAAGGTTTGCTTCAACAGCACTGAGTACTGAGCGCACATGTGAGCCATCCTCACAACTGAGTAGTAGACAGCTCCAATTTTTTTAATCAATAAAGACCAACCCCAAACCTCTTCCATTATGCACTATGTCTTATACTCAGAAAACACAAAGGGGAGCTCTACTTGAAGTGAGCACAAGTAGCCACATTACCTATAATGACCTTTAAAGTGTAATATAACACACAATCAGTTTTAAATATTAAAAATGTGCCCTGTAAATTGGTTTTTGGTCAGGAATGTTGTAATGTTTCTGGCCTGTTGACTTAAAAATGCTTATAGCCTTTAAATTTGAGACTGCAGTTTGAATTATGTATAAGACTTTGTCTACACTCTGGCCAGATAAGGTTCAAGCCAGGTTCAATTTAACTCGCATGAGCTGCTTTTAGAGCAAACTCTATACTTTGAGTAATTTGATGGGCATTATATGAGTTGATTTTACTAGAATATGACACAGAAAACACCAAACAGTGTTAACTCGACAAAATGTTTGTTTTTGAAAGGCTTAAATCTGAATCAACTTAGAGAACCATAGAGAAAATTCAACTCAGCAATCCACAAACCTAACAGTGACTTTTTAAGTCATTTTACAAAGTAAGCACTATTTCCATCTTCTTACCCTCTCAAAAAAAAAAGTATACTTAAAAAAATCCAGCACAATCTCTGTAACACACATACTCGTCTCCCTCCTAGCAGGGGGTTCGCATCTGTCCTGGTAATAAAGCCAAAAAATATAAACACATCAATTTTCTCCGTCCCTGCTCGTCTCTAACTTGTTCTAATATGTTCCCCGAGCTCTGTTGGAGGGAATTACATCTGTGGAAGATGTGTGGCTGTCTGCGCCTTTATCCCACTGCCAGCTGCTTTAAAGCCGACAGCAACCATAAAGGTTCATTTCCCTCATTAACATTTAAATCTTTCACCCATCCTTAGTTTTACTTCATGTAGCCAGTTATGGCGGCATGAAGTGAGGCAAAGGTGGTGAATCAACAATGACCTAAGGAAATTACATTTTATTGAAAAAGTTTAAGTCATGCATGTGTTGTTTGACAATTATTACGTTTTATTAAAATAATCTTATAACTCTAGAATTAAACAAATAAAACAAACAAACAAAACAGCATTACACTGATATGCAGCTTTAACAGGACCTAAATAATAAAGACAGCTCTTTTGGTTGTCAAATACATGTAAATAGAAGAAGCAAAAAGCAGATGTTTTTTTTCAGTAGGCTATGTTGCTTAAAATGCACATAGAAACGGCACAAAAATAAGAGCACCTGTCTTTTTTGGCTGACACTCTGTCAGAGACGTGTTCATTAGCTTCTGTTTTGGAGGCTTTTCTTTGTGGGGATGGATGGATGAGTCTGCTCTTGCAATTAAATTTGTTTTTCAAGTCCGAAGCACTTGAAATAAGGCTGCGTCGAGACCTCAGTATGGGCGACAAAATATCAGCTCCCTCATTCATTTGAAAGAGACCACTGAAGAGTAATCTTTTGAACACATGAAATGAAAACCAGCACCAGTGGATCATCCCTTATGTGCAGGTAATTTTCCCACTTGTTCAATATGTGGGCAATAAAAGCAAGTAGGTAGTTAGTTAAACAACTTGTGGGCTCAGCCATAAAGTTATAAGGCTTAATAACTTTGCAATTCCAAATATCCCTCTGGATAATTCAATTGTTTATCTTCAATTAATATTTATAATTCTATATAACCTGCATTTTCAAGTTGCTGAATCAAACAACTGGGACACAATTATACTTTTTTTTTTTTTTTTGTATATAAACATGATGCACGGAGGTTTCTATTATAATTTGAAGAAAAAATAGCTTGAACAACACAAGGCACATGATGTCTCTGGTTCAAATGGGAATAAATAGTTGGATCTGTGGCATTGATCGCAGGGTGGTTCACATTACATCTGTGGGTATCTGTCTGCTTAGTGTTTGTGTGTCTGTGTATCTATGTGTACTCTCCTTCACATACTGTTAGCATTAAAACATGGACTGCTGGGCCTTAATACATTTTTTGTATGTTTGAACCACCTTGGTTTATCCAGGAAAAAATTGTTTCAAGTACCATGAACCATGTGCTTGTGGGGAGGTCCAGTTACACTGGGACACAATCCATGCAATTAAAAAGAAATGAGAAAATAAAATCAATGCAGATCACTTACACTGTGGTGACAAAAGACTCAACAGGGGACAACACAGACCTAAATCTTAATTAGCAGGAATATTGATGCTGCAGCACAAAGGGCAATCCAATGTAGCAGCACAATGTGCTTAAATTAAAGTGCCAAACTTGCATAAGGACACAAACTTTACGGAGTATGTTTAAATCTATTCTTAAGCATATTATTCAGTCTGCTTCAAGTTAGAACTGAAAATAAATTGATGACTAGACGGTGAAGAGGATCTCATACAGAAAAATTTGGAAGCTGTCTGAGCTATCCTCCCTGGCGTGATCCATCATAGCATAGAGCAATTTGCCGGTAGAGACATGAATCCTTTGTGGCAGTTCAGGTTTAAGGTGTTAGCCCAGTATTCTGTTATGTCTTGTCAGCACTGAAAGTTACCAGGAGGATAGTGTGTCTGACTGGGGGAGAATCACTTAAACTGGGTCTCCTCCGCCTTCTGTCTAATAAAGCATGTTTACAATGAGGCATTTGGTAAAATAAAGCCTTTGGTGATTTGAATTAATTAGTGCTTTTTAATTTCCACAGTTATGTAATTAGTTTAATTCTGTCTGTTCCAAAAACAATCAAGTTGCAGAGTCGGGTTGTAAAGGAATCTAATGTTCCATCAGTCTGTGACTGCAGTGAAAGGATTTTTACAGTGCATTATTATTTGAGGAAGTAAATACGTCCCACAGACTATCTGTAGGCTATCATCAAGCACTTCCTGACAAACTATGAAATGCTCTTCTTCTATGGTGTCATGGATGTTCTGTTATTGCTAATGATATTTAGATACATGGTGATATCCAACAACCTTTTTCTCAAACTAATAATTCTGGATTCTTGTGGGTTCATTTCTTTGGTTGTGCAACCATTTCCGGGACCAACAGTGAGACATACACAATTGCTAAAAACTATATTTTGTTAGCAATTAAGACATTCACAGTTTACCTTCAGTATTTTTCATTGACATTGAACATGAATTTGTGTGATGAGCACCCGAAAAGATAAAAGTAATTTTCCTGGTTAGAAAACGGTGAATCGAAACAATGCCTAACATATGATACACTCAGAAAGTGATAAGTTACTTTGTTATAGGTCAAACTTATGAATAACGTCATCACATTTCTGTAATACCACAGATGTAAGGAATCTGTATCAAGTTTATTATTAATTTTAAGAGAAAAATTACTGTCAGCTAAAATATTGTAATCAGATTTTCAGAGCTAAAAATAAAAAAAAACAATTTCGGATTTATGTATCAAACATAGGCTGGACTATACCAAAAAATAATCAGTTGAAGTCCCCTCACAATGTGGTTTCAAAATACCAGACGAGCACAGAACTGTGCTCTTTACACTCTTTGGCTAAAAAATATGGACTCATTAAACAAAATGAATTTGCTGTACAAGGGAGCCTTTTAATATCATGCCAGTAGTCAGGAAATTATTAACAGGACCTTCACATGGTATTAATATGCTAAAATGAGATTTCAATTGTCAATATGACAGTACTCATATTAATTTCCTTTTCAATTTTTATTTCTAAGGGAACATCCAAATGCTTCAAATATTATTAGTTTAACACTAATTTATATTGTTCTTGTTTGAAACATCTTCTCTTGTGCTAAATGGATAAATTCTACTGTTTGTTGATTCCACTGTGCCAAAATAAAAATAAACATGAAAAACAAAAACAAAAACAAAAACAGCAGTCACAACACGTTAAAGTAAAGAGGGCTTGAGAGGGTTTAAGAAGGCTTCTTTTCATGTGTTCAAAGGTTCAAACTGTGATCCAGGTTACCCTCAGAATAAATGTAGCATTCATTCTGCATGCTTCACACAAACAACAGCAGTATTTCCCTCAAAGAATTGTCTGTGAGCATGATATGCCTGTAGCAAATGGATTTAGTCTGTAGGATTACACCATCCAGACGTTTTTTGTACAACACTATGTATGCATTTCATGTGTCCACATGGATAAATATCAGGGGTACACAGTTTGATTTGATGCTAAAATTTGCAAACAGATGCTGTTGCACTCTTGGTTGTTGCTTGTATGGAGATAAGGATTAGACACTTATAATTAATGGCACTTCTTGGAACAACAACAAACACTAGACTGAGACAGTTGCAAGGATGAGCAGCATGAAAGAGGAGATTTAGCAAACTGCAGGCTAATTTCCCTGGCATTCTTTTTGGATTTAGAAAATGTAAAGGTAAACAAAATAAATGTTTGGCTGGAAGACTCAGGGTTTCACCTTCTGTTTCCTCAAACATACAGTTAGGCTTTTTTTGTGTGAAAAGGAGTAAATATCAGTTACAATTACAATACAGCTGTGTATTTGTTTAATCAATAGATTTTCTCTACACTCCATTACATATTAAATATGTATGTGGAATGATCCCGCTGTGTCTGTGTGACATGTGATAATAACTTTGAATTTTTATGGTCTGAGAGCATAAAAATTGGATTATCTTTTAAGGTCTCTTGAAGCTCTGACGTCCTAGTGGGAATGATTTATTATTTCATATAATTTTGCATTTGCAGACCATGAAATAATTTTGGATCTTCCCTTGAGAGGAACAGAGGATGAAGTTATTATTGTAGGAAAACATGTGAGAACTCACATGATGGCATTTCAGAAAATAGTCATTCATCTTTGATTTATATTCAAATACACAGGAGATTTAAACGTAGTATATAACAGCCAGATGCACGCAGCTGTAGCAGCCTAGTTTCCCTGCACGAGCATATAATTCATTGACAAGAACAAGTGAGTTTGACTGAAGTGAGTTTTGTTTTCCACTATATGCCTGGAGCATATTCAGTTCAGTCTGCCACTGTATCCGTGTTGATAACCACATTTTAGTCAACACCTATGCAAAACACTTCGTGCTTTGCAGTTTTTCAAAGATAAAACAGACTTTTATGAGTACAGTACTGAAGAAAACTGCAAGCAGTCTGCCAATAATAGTTTGCGCCCACCTTAAGGGCCAACCACTCAGTGTAAGTTTAAAAAACTCTGGTTTACTGCTAAGCACATAGTGATAGAGATTTACCCAGCGGTAATAGATTTAATCAACATTGTGTGAACTCATTTGCTGAGGACTCAAATCTAATTCATGTTCATTTCTTTATGTGACATTCCCGTGATGATGTTTAGCAGCTCTGCTCTGCTGCTAGATGTCTTTCAGACAAAAGAGCAACAAAAGGCATAGCCTGATGAAGTAGTGTGTTGTCATCACTGTTAAACAATCACCACAGCACCATTTATGAGAATCTATCAAACATGATGTGACTAAGGCCAAAATGACCACATATGAGGTAGCGGATCAAAGTTTTTTCAGCATTGCTTTTAGTCACTGAGGTCAACTTCCTACCTCCCTCTCTTTCGTGTCATCTGGTGTTTCCTGTGTTTCTCCTGGAAGTTACAACAAGTAGAGAGAGTAGAGGGGATGTATCACTATTGACAATAAATTTAAAGAAACTTACAGATTTGTGATCATTCATATATCCTGCTGAACAACCTTTCATTCAAATACAGTATTGTAAATTTCAAAAAAGAGAGCCATGTAATGTCGAGACTCATAAAGGAGAACACATGGCTCTCAGGCACTAAAAAAGTCTTGTATTACAATGACAGAGTGGCTTACGTTGAAACATTAATGACGGTGCCAAACACTGCAGAAAACTAAACAAGCCTTCAGTCAACACGTCTCCATATAAGTAATCCCTTTGAGACACTCACTGGCAACAGTCTTTCAACAAGTTTAAATCCAGGCCTGTCTAATGAGACAAACTGCTTCAAGTTTTCTCTGAGTAATGAAAACAATCTCACTTTTTCTGACACTTTCTGTCTGTTTCTCTCCCTCTTTCTGACACACTCAATTTTCCAGCTTCGGGTTCACGGCTGATGCAGGTTATTTTTTTTTAAAACTCTGTTCTGCCTTATTCTCTTTGTTGACTTTTGTTATTTTCTTGCTAATTCAACTGTATTTGCATCTTTATTGCATAAAGCTGTGTTGCAGATTTTTATTAAAACCAACAGGATTCCTTGTTAAATCAATGCAAATGTGCAAGTGGATGCAAAGAAATGCACATTTGCATTAACACAGAGTCTAAGACAATTCCAGGAACTAATATAATATAAAATAGAATAAAGCAAGTCAAAATATTTGCCTGGCATTTGGTCTGAGCACAGCTTTAGTTTCACCTGCATAGTCACACACTGATTACTGTCCACCAGCCACACTGAGTAAATGTTGCCACTTGGTAGCTTTTGCTCCTAAGAATGTATTATTTCCTACATCATGGTATTAGTATAAAAGTCAATCCTAATATTAGCCAGCAGTTCCCGAATTGCGACAAGGATAAGGCTAACATGACTAAAGAATTATTGTGATGCTACTAATTTTTCAAATTGTCCTAATAGTTAGTTTAAAATATCATTAGATGCATAAAATGCATGTTATAAGACAGACTCTTCTTTGTTTTTCATGTCCTAAAGCCTTTGCTTACATGCAATATACTCCTCTGAACAGAAGAGATCTCTGTCATTACAGTTACAGTTTTTTATGTTTTCATTTCCACATGACATATGTTTCTTTTAGCATTCTGTCAAATAAAAGAACCCCACTAAGTTTTTATTTGATTCAATTCTCACTGTACTGCTGAGGAAGATGAAGTCATAGCTTCAACTCTTATGACAGTTATAGAGGTGAGGCAGGGACGTTTAACTACCCTGGGAAACCATTTTCATGGACATATCAGTTAAGACTTAATAAATAATTTCAGTTAAACTGACAGGTCTTAAAGTATCATTACTTTAAGGCAACATCTTTTGGAGAGAAAATAGCCACTTTCCTAATTCTATCTGCACTTTTAAATTGAAGAAGGATGACACTGCTATAAAATGGTAATGACCCATCCTCTCCTACAAAGAGAGACAGGAACTGTTGTGACCGAGATAAGACATTAATGGGGCAGTGAAAGCAAACGCTGATGGGCGTTAGTCCAGGAAGCCATATGCAGTCGTTGCTCACTTGCATGCATTGTCATGATATTGACATAAACAACGCCTGTTTTAGTGGCTTCTGGGAGACAAACAACCGTGTGCACACATCTAGGCAGCTTCACCATCAATTCACTGTTAGCGATAAGACCACAGATACAATGGAGAGACATTGGGATGGATGGCTGATAGGCTGGGTTGATAGATAGACAGACAGACACACATACACACACACACACACACACACACACACACACACTCACACATAAAGACAGACCCATTCATCTGTTCAGCCATTGGAAGAGGCTATTTAATAACCTCAAGTTGTAAGTAATTGTATTTGTTGAGGCTACAGTTAAGAATGTGTTGATGCTGCAGTCCTTTGGGTTTTCTATTAGCTTTGCTGGCAGGACACCACTGAGGTCAGATCTCCCACAATCCTGGTGATGCATTAATTATTGACATCTCATTTCCTTTTACCTACCACTCTTCAGCTCTTGTACGTAAAGATAGAGCAAAATAATCTTATACTGTTACTCATCGTAATTAAAGATCAGTGTAATTAAAAGTTACAGTGATAGGGTGTCTCATCAATAATTACTGCTCTCTGTGACCTCATCTCCCCCTAAAAGAGTGTTTTAAATTAAGAGATCAACATCTTTCATATAGGAAATTGAATTAAAGAACTGTTCTTTTAATATCCAGAATTTGAAATGTAATTGATCAAATTTATGATAGAATGAACTGAATGTATATTTCTTTTTAAAAGATGTGCTACATTAGCTGTTCTCGCTCCTCAAGCTGGTCTTATAGGGAAAGCACGTGTAGTAAATACTGCTTAAAGCTCTCTCCACATGGTGGCTGAACGTTAAACCCTACTGAAATTATGAGATTGAGCTCTGGCCCTTTTAGATTGTTCTAGCTGGTCAGTCTGTAGTGTTTAGGCTGTAGAGAAGAGGATCAGGTGCACAATGTAAACCAGTTTTCACAGAGCAAAGGACAGA
Organism: Acanthurus leucopareius; assembly: GCA_029814765.1. NCBI lineage: Eukaryota > Metazoa > Chordata > Actinopteri > Acanthuriformes > Acanthuridae > Acanthurus > Acanthurus leucopareius. The sequence continues at coordinate 10,921,529 of JAQMCX010000001.1, read as the reverse complement.
TGATCTTGTAAGAGTGAGTACATGTCATTTTATTTTAAGCATGTAAAATAATAAGCATGTATAATAATAATGTTGCAACAATGCTAATATCAGCATTAATAGAAATCATTATCAGGACTTAGCATTAAGCTAATGGACAAAGTGCTGTTTTAAATACACAAAGGGATTGTAAGGGGGAAAAAATAATGACAGTACTTGAGTGAATCCATTTTTTTTACCACATATATTCACAAGGAGGTGTGCATTAGTGCAATCAAAATTGTCTTTAAAAGCTGTCTTCTCTGCTCAGTGTGTGGAGAAGTTTAATTCGCTAAGACTTTCACACAAAAGAGCTTTCAGTCTGCTGTGTTAAATCAGCAGAAATAAAACATAAAAAAACTAGTTAAGTCATTGTATTAAAGGACCTGTATCAATTGGAGGATTTTAATATTGCCATTAATGTGTAATCAGCGCAGTGTTGCAGAGCGAGAGAGTTGAAGAGGGAAGGGTTGGATGCTAAAAAGCATCCATCAGTGACTCATCTGAGGTGGTCAATGGATATGACATTCAAAGATATTGTGTGAGAGAATATTACACAGAGTAACAGTCAGTGATGTTGCACACTGGAATCTCTATCATAAAAATAATAATGATATTAATAATTTATTACAAAATTTAGCAGCTCCCGTACCAAATTTTGTACCAATACAAATGATACAGCCTTATGTATTAATTGAACAGAATATTAAGTTTGCATTAAATTTGTTTAGGTTATATACTAGTTTTAAATTGATTTCAGCAGATATCTCCAAACTCACTTAGACTACATCATCTTAATTTTTGAGTCAAACAAAAGTTATCCCTGAGTGGAGGAAAGCAGTATTGAGTCTATTTGTACTACACAGCGCTAACAAGCCCCAACCTCCATAATTTCGTTTAAGAAAATTTCAAGTACAAGAACCTTTGTGAATGCCTCAGATGATCTTGAATTACTATTACCTGTTGTACCTCAACCTCAGACCAAATATAACCTGATATTATAATAATAATTTACTAATAATTTCTCTTATGTCTTTGTTAAAGCATTGACGATGCCACATGTTTGACAACAGTGCTTATGTTGGCTTTTAACAAAATCACCACATACATGTAAAAGATTTATGTTTCTTTGTCCTAGGCTGGATATCATGTTGTACCATAGTGCTACTGTGAATGAAAGCAGGAGTAGCTGAATATGTTCATCTGAAACTGTCTACAGTATAAGAATGGACAATGATTTTAAATGATTTTAATCATTGTTGACTGTAATCTACTGAAATAAAAACATTAGCACAGTGTTTGTTTCCTCTGTAAGTGTTCGGCCTTGGCTGTATGAGGGGAGAAAATCTGTGGCAGCATGTATGTCTGAACTATTTACCATTGCAACAGGGCTTTGAGCTCTGGGCTTGGTAGTCATCTGGAGCTACTGCATCTTTAAAATGCCTCATTGTAAAACTTTGATGACAGCCACACTCCATCTGTCAAAAATAGCCTGTTATTTGGGAGGTGAGGTTTGTTGTCTAGAGACAGACTTGTGAGGCCAGAGGTTTCTGTAATGTAGCAACAAATTAAGAGCATGCCTTGCTGGCCTCTCTGCCAAACATACCACACAAAAAAGTTAATTTGACAGTTAGGCCAAGAGGATGTAATCTCATTAATGCATGTTTGGCATAGTCAAATGGCAGTAAGGGAAAGCAAGAAGTGATATTATGTTTCTTTTGAGAAGCTGTGGTGTCAGAAGCTACCGCAGAAGACGGAGGGAAAGGTTAGTACATGATCAATATTCCTGCATCAGCCTAATTGATCATTATTTTCTGTGTAGTTTGTCTTGCGACAAAAATCAATACATTCATAACTGGGAAACATGAGGAGTGTAAGTACTGGATATCTTGTCTTTATGTAAAATAAAAGATGGACAAGATTAAGACATGTATCAGGTTTTCTGCAAAAAAATCAATACTGTGCTTGAAACATTTGTAGCTAAAGGAAAATTTCTGTAAGAAATAAGGACGTTCAGTCAGAACATGGTGTGTGTTATCCTCATAAAATATGAGAGCAGGTCTTGAGTCTATGTGCACAAATATGAGTTTGAGTTTTTGGATGGCGGCTCACAGGACCAGCTCAGGTTGGGAAAAGGTGTATTCACCAGTATAAATTCTTTAGTATATAGTATATTTAGCTACATAAGGGTGTTCATTGCCAATATACAAACTGAAATGTTACAGTACAACTTAATGAACAATTTAATTCACTCGTGAAGTGAACAGAGCTGCTCGTTCTGGGAGTATTGTTCTCCAAATGAAAACTCCCATTTCATTTTTTTTTTCCAATGGCATTGTTCCTCTTCATTCAACAACAGTCCCCTGAATTCTAGTTTATTTATTTTTTTCTCATGAATAATCTATTTTGAAACAGTTTAGTATTACGCATAGCTCTAAATCCCTCCTGAGCCTCGGTTGCTGTTACTATGGTGAAGAAGCCGTTGAAAGGTATAAATCAGAGCTGCAGCAAATTCTAAATCCCTCTTTGTTTAAGTTGGAAATTAAATATTCATTCAAAGTTATTGAATTCATCCAAAATTGAAACAAAAATTCAGAAAGTCTGAAGCAAGTTTCTTAGGGTTACATCTCTTTTTCTGATGATGAAATCTGAAAAAAATCATGCAAGCATCTGAAGTACCTCAGCTGTTACTCACCCTGCATAATCTATGGAAAAAATTAGACTGATGTTTGCAAATTTGAATGTAAGCAAATTTTTTAGCATTGTCATAATATCAGCTGTTGATATTGTCTACTTTTTGGTTATCTGTCTATAGATATTGTATCAAACTTACCATTCATGAAGGCTTTCCTAAATCACATTGTTGAGAAAATATCCTGACCAGTTTTTCATTTGATTTAAAAAGAAGTATCCTTACAATTGCAATACTAGACTTATAGACTAGTATGAAATGATGTCATACTGACACAACAAAGACTTCTATCACAGAACATTCTATTTTGGAAGTGAACCCAATATATTGTGTCTCTAGTTTTTCTCAGAATAGAATCGTCCCTCAGTCAGCATGAATTCTAGAATATGACATTATATTCTTAGTTGGAACATTTCATTTTAAACATTCTTTTCTGGATATAATATGTAAGAAATACAAGAAGACTATAACAGCAAAAAGAGGAATACAGCAAACCTATGTGATCAAACAGAAGAATCCATTGTTTTGAGGAAAACCAAATATCCATGAAGAGAGCCAAACAGCCATTGTAAGTAGACAAACAAGTAAACAAAGTAGATAAACTACACTGTCTCAATTTTCCGTTGTTGTACTGAACAAAGAAATTTCGAAAAAAGCAGTTGATTAGAAAGATGCTCAATGACTTAAAAAATTAATGATTAAATATTTTCAAGCATTTCTTCCTTTCGTCAAGAATACCTTTATCACAGAAATACACTGAATTATTCCTTGTTTTTGAGGGTCATATTGTTCAAATCTATCATATTAGTTTCTACTGATATAGTCTACAGAATATCACACAAGTGATCCTTAATTTACTATCTTACGCTACCTTTGTGTTGGGTATTTGATGGGAATGTGTTCCAGGTACAAAAAAAAAAACCAAAAAACTTGCACAGATGGAGCAAAGATGTACAACACTGCTCCAGATTGTAAGATCCGGTATTTGTCTATGTGTTTTTGTTTCTCCTCCTCTCTTAGCAGGCAGACTTTGCCTCCTCATTAAAATAACCATGATTAATAGATCAGACATCGCTCTGGAAAATGTGCAATCCCATGGAAGACCACCAGTCTCACATGTATAATGGGAAGGTTTACATATGTCATCCTTATTGAGAAGAATGAATATATTTACCAACTAGGTAATTCCCACAAAGCCCAAGGCAAAATTTATCAGTTGTCAAGGTTACTGAGCTCATTCCTCCTGAGAACACATGATTGGTGAAGCCTTAACTATTATGAAGGGTTTTAAAAAAGTCAACAACCAAATGTTTGCATAGGACGACAAACTCAACACAGTACCTCTAATTTATTGCCAAAGAGAGTAAGAAAAACAGACCTATATTAATCATATACAGAAGCAACAATTATTTTTCTATTATAGATAGTTGTGTCCCCACTGCAATATACTGATCTTTTTATTATGTGTGGGTGGACGAAACAACAAGTCATTTTAATTTTCTAATTTTCTGATTGGAAAGAAGACCATATATCATTAGAACATTTTTTTATTCTCCATAGTAACAACCAAATTTAATCTGTTACAGCTATTTCCCATTATTTTGTCTGAAAGCATTTAAATATTACTGCAGAGCACTGTGAACAACACCTGTTGTTTTCACTGTAAATGCTCTTTAAATTAATTGGACTTGACTCTTAACTGCCGCAAAGCTTTTGTCTTATCAGCTGCAATGAAATGATTAAGATATTTAAACATGATTCAATACATGTTGAGTATATTTTTTAGTGTGTGTGTTACCGAGGCAAAGAACATATTCTGAATTATTCCCAAACAGATGGTTCTACTGCTATGACACCAGTTTTAAAACAGTAACACTAGAAAAAACCAAAGGGAAAAAGACATGACCGATGGATAAATATTCTTGGATAATAAAACTAAAGGTTTTGCTAAGATATTACAGTGAGTCAACAAAAAAAGATTGAAATGACCATTTTTAGTGGCTTAGTGTTTAACCTATAGAAAAGTGACATTGCTCAGTGGCAGTTTTTTTTATTTCTTCTTTATCACAACATATAATTATCCATTCCTGTGAACACGTTATGCAATGGAAGATAATTGGACACCACAGGTTGTGAAGTGCCCAGAATCTTTGAAAACAGTTCATTAGTTCCATCTGTTATGCTTCCGATGGCTGCTGACCAAAGGGCAAGCAATGATACATTGTCACACCCTCAACCCTCCTCACAGCCATAATGAGTGAGTATTCCTCTGAGCTCCCTCACACTCATTCACACAGTCTCTCTCTCATTTCCCCTCACATCACACTCACACACTCACACACACATACAGATGCACGCCCTAGCAAAGCCTGACTCTCCATCATGTCTGCCACCAAAGGGGTCCCATGTTTCTGTTGCTGGCACAGTGTCCATCTCAGGGAGTTCAGTGAGGAGCCCCCTCAGAATCAACAATGTCAACAGAAAGCCACACAGACCTCACAGACTTTAAGAACCATTAGTGCAGCAGAAACATGAAATGTTACATTACTCTGACCGCAGAGATGCTCGTTTTACACTCATAACATGCCAGGAAAACATATGTTGAATTTGCTTAAGAGACATCCGGTTGAATAAAGCAGCCATACTGTGTCTGGCTAGTTTAAAAGTTGAATGAGTTAACATTTATGATATTTTTCTAAATAAATATGCAGAAATGTTAGCAGGAATATTAAAAAAAACAAAGAACATTTTTAACTGAATTACTTCATTTTAATGGTTACATCCAGTATTTATTCTTTCCATTAAGACAGTTTGGGTAAACACAGACATCTGTGGTGTCACACTGTGATGTACTGCATGGCCTTAAAAGTAATTAATTTTGTAAAATGACTGACAGGACTAAATTATTTTCTTTGTATTATGGTACATTTTGTGCCATGTTATTGATAAGACGGCTTAAATAAAAACATCATTTTATGTCCATAGTCCACATAGGCAGTTTCTTAATAGAATACGGTTCATAAAGAAAGAATAAAATGACTCTAATTTCATTTAGGCTTATCATAAACCTGTGGCAGTGAGAAAACTTTTGAAGAAAGTTTATTAAGTGAGTATCTTTGAGTTTGTTTTTCCTTTTCCTTACAGTTTGTTCTTTATAATTGTTGTAGTGTTAGATTGTTGCGGCTTTTCATAGCAAAAAACTAAGATACTTGATAAAAAGAGAACTTTCATAATGTCAGTCAGTAATGACACTTTATGAAATATTACATGAGGCCTGAGAAAAAATTATTTCACGCAGCTAAAGGCTACATGTTTGATGAGTGAGGCAATTGTTTAGACTGCTATCCACTGACTGAATTGATCTTAAGAAACTCCAGGACAGCAGGACTCAGTTAGGCAGATGACAGTGACTGATCGATCACTTCCTTATTTGCTTTGGAGTAATTAATCAAAACAGTATGTGGCAAAATCAGATGAAAATTAATTTTTTTCCAGGTTGGAAAAAAATGGAGGAGGATGGCTGTGTCAGTCACAATCAACCTGGAATGTGTGAGGAATAATTCACCTCAAGAGAAATTCAGTTGCTGCCACTCAAAGACTGTAATGAAGATGGTTTGAAGTTTGTGGATCATCAGTTAGACACATTTAGATAAAACTAACAAGGAAAGAAAGCTTAGAGTCATATATCTGTGGGTTTGTGCTAATGGCATCGGTTACAATACCAATGCAGCATGAAGTATACTGTATAAATATGAGCTAATTACAAAAGTTATGATATTTACTTTCTTATATGGGGATGGTGCTTAGGGAGATCATGTGATATGCTCTGTAGAGGCATTTAAATCATTGGAAAGAAAACACTTATTCTGCAATAATGTATGATATATGTTTTAATGATCTACAACTGGGATTTAAATCACGAGCAAAATGGGAAAGAGTAAAGCTGTAGGTTACAACCAGTTTTATGAGTAATGAAAGCACTCATAAATCAAACCAGAAGAGGGTAAGAGGCTGTAACTTTTATTTACAGTGAGACATAAGGTCCTAATTTAAAGAATATGTCCCACAAACTAAGTAAACAGTTGCTCTCATTCTCGGGACACTGAACCAACCTTGTACACAACAATACACAAACACCCTTGACCTCTGCCACAGACATTTTTTGCCAAACCTTCCCCTGGTGTGCTGTTGGTATCCTGACCTGGTCTTAAATTAGTTTCTATTCAGCCCTCTCTTATTGTTACTCCGCGGTGTGAAGGTTGCATTCTCCGCTGCTGCTGCCTTCCTGGGGCCTCTGCAGTTTTAAATTCCTTCATATTATGTTTCAAATGGTGCTATCTAAAACCACAATCTATTAATGGGGTTCCTCATTACTATAAATATTTGCTGTTTATCATTAGATACTGTTTGCTCTCATTTTCTTGATTCAGAACAAGTGCATTTTTACAGTTTGTGGACTTATTGTTTAGGTGGAAATTTTTAAATATGGGAGTATTACATTAGCAATGCAGTTTTCACCACAGCACAAGGAGGCAGTAAAAGCATCTTATATCAGTGCTCAGGTTCACATGCAAGGATATATTATTAACACTGGTTCTGCTCCTCAGTCAGAGCCAGGGTCATGGTGCAAACGAGCAATGCTGTGTGTTTAAGCACGCATTGAAATCGCCCACTTCAAAAACAGCTCTCAACATCAAGAGCTAGAAATACAGCCAAGCCAACCTACATGTAACACACACTCACACACACAGACACAGACATATACTTACAGACTTTCTTTGAATTTGTTTGCACTGAGAATGTGAAAATGCATTTACCAAATGTATGTGTACGTTTAAGTACTGCAGTACAGATACTCTGCAACAGTGCTGCAGGTGCAAGCTTCAGATGAACATGTTTTAGTCTCAAGGAAAGTTGTCAAATACACTTTTTTGCAGCAGTTTTTATTACCACAGATAGCTGACACAAGAAAGGTGTTATTTTTGTCAAAAATCCATTTATTTTCAATGATTTAATAAGTTGTGAACAGGGAGTTAAAACTACTGGAGCTTAGTGAAGTCGATCTTTTCAGTGAGCTGAAATTGACTAAAAATGTTGAAATGAGCTGCAGGATTGTATGTCGATTCTCAGTGTGTTTTCTTTTACAGTCATTTAACTCTGAATTAATATCAGAATGCTTGGAGTTGATTTGAAGCAAAAACAATGTTTCTGGAAATGTTTTTAGAATTTGAGAATTAAAGTGCAACTTTGACAAAAGAGAAAAGGGATGTAGTGTCCAAAAAAGATAAAACTATGAGAATGAAACAAACTGACTGACAGTGCCTCAATTTCTACATAATGCACCAGCCTTTTAAGGGTGGTGTACAATAATAGAGGCTCATTACCTTTCCTGATTTTTTTTCTGAGAAGTTTAATGAAAGATCAACCAACTCTCAGCTTTGAGATTCCTGAATAACCTCAACATACTCCTCCACCAATATTTCAATATCTGTACCTTTAAAGCCTGCTCTCCCACGCAGCTGCTTAAGCACACCCTTCTTCTCTCTCTCTCTCTCTCTCTACACACACATATACACTCACTCACTTACTCACTCACACACATGCGCCGCATTTTAAATCACTGCTGTCTAATGGACAAATTAAATGCACTTTAGATTATTTTCTTTAATGAAGTGTGTCTTGTTTGTATTCTTCATATGTTGTATATATTATTGAAACAAGCAGAATGGAGCACACACTGACACATGACAAGGTTATTTCAACATTTAAAAGATTTTTTAAAAATCTAAATAAAATACCAGTTAATACATTGTGTTTTGATTCGTTTCATTAAAAGCAAAAACATCAGACAAATGAAGCTTTAAAGCTCTTGATTTACATTTGCGGTCATACAAAACTCATCAGATCTCACATTTCGCTATATGTAGTGTCACAGTGTGGCAGTCATTTAAAATCCATTACTCCATTCACTTTCTTTCTTTAACAGTTCCATGAATAAATCTGCTGGAAACTAATTGGAAGTCACACTCCATGTCCCTGTTAGAAGGCCTTTGGCTAAATGACTAGCGGAGGTGTGTCAGTGGTGGAAAACTTTAGCACGCAGCCCAGTCTGTGGGTGGCAATGATGCATTCACTACCTTATAATGGATCCACACTCTGGAGTGTATTCCTGCTGTAAAGATTCTAGACACTGTTTTATGCTGTATATCTGCAGGGAAAAAAAATATTGTGAATATGTATGAGACAATCTCTTACAGCACTATGGATATCTTATGTGCTGTCTTTGTAAGAATGAGAGAAGCCTGTGCAGATGTAGGCTACTATCCACAATATTAAGATGAACTGATGTAGCATGTGGTGCATGCAGATGCAGCAGCCGATAGTTTCTTCAAACTGGCTACATTTTTTCCAGTTCAATCTGTTCTATTTTTGGACTTTATCGCTGAAACACGTATGACCTCTGTGAGAAATACAGATGTCAACATTGGGAAGAGCAGGGTTTGGATTAAGAGCAGCTGATTTTTCAGATGATCATTTTTCTCTGACCAACCAGCCAGACCAGCTGGTCTGCCCACAGAGGAGAGGGAAGAGAGTTGGAATAAGAGCCATTATCCCAGCTTGGATTTAGGACTGCTCCTGGCTAGCATGTGGTCACAGGTAAATGAAATGGATGAAATGGGACTCCTGCTGGCCAAGCAGTGGAAAAACAGAGGCTGATATGCCATCTTTTTAGGTGACCTGTCTCCACCACTGCATTTCAGATTTAGCAGTTGCACTTGACGGGCAGATTGTGTTCAGAGCGGAAAAAAAATGGGACTCTGGCAGGAAGAGGCAAGGAAGACTGTGTGTTTTACATTAGTTTTGCTTGGTGCTTAAACAGCTACAAGTTAATAGATGTCAAACTTTTCATTTGAAGTTATCCTCCATATTTTTATTGCACTGTTGCTATGTTTTAAATTCAACCAGATGAAATTCAAAAAAAGGCACAACATTGTTCTCTGGGTGTCTAAGTCTATGTGAACATGTATATAAATAACCGTATTGCTCTTTTTTATCATGTTTTATTGTATTGAATGAAGGAATACCAAATTAAATTTCACTGCAAAACCTTTATGGCACAAGGATTAATAAATTATCTTGTACCTCATATTTAACCTTTAGCATGCATTGAAAACATTAAGCATAGTGCAAGTTTGCTAATGTAATTAATTTCTCTTCACCCACCTACACAGCTCAGTATTTGGTGGAACACCTTCCCTGAACGTAAGATCATTTTCTGCTTCAGTGGGGTCCATCAGCTAAGTCATTATTTCCTATTAGCATCACAAGTTTAGGTTGATTTCTTAAGTTCATGTGAAAATGAAGCTTCATTACATCGGCTTATGTACTAGGTTTTTCACTATGGTATTTAGTTTTATCACACTTTCCTAAGGCTTGTCACAAATCATGTTTATAATTTATTGTTTTTTCCACAAAAACTGCTATTCTGTGGTTACTTCAGTTTGAACGTGGCTTTTTCTGCATTATTGTGATCTTTTCTCAAAGAGTGACAAGTGAAATGTTGCTATATGCAGTAAGTGAAAATAATTCCACATCATCTGTGAAAAGTTGAGCTGTAGAACTTCCGGTTTGGCGAGTTGGAGGATGGCAGCATAGGAGAACGTGCTCCCAACATTTGAGTTAAAAATAGCCCATAGTGACACGAATTCCTTAAGATTTTTGCAAGAGCAAGAAATAAGAGTGAGGGCTTCAAGATGCCAAGAGGAAAAAACAGTAAGAAGTCTATGCAGTGTGAGTTACACGAGTCGACCCAACTTCACCTGCTAGCAGCACCATGGAGGATAACAATGTGCTAACAGACGAAGGGGAATATTCTAGTGACGCGAGCCTGGACCTTAAACTCAGAGAACTAAGGGAATTCAGGAGAGATAATTGTGAGCAGCTGAAGGGAATCAAAGAGGAAATAAATAAAACAATCAAGAGAGTGGAAGAGGCTGAGGAAAGGATCGTAATGCTGAAACTCGAATACAAGCTAATGAGGAAGCAGTAACAGAGATACTCAAACTACATAGCGAGATGGAACCTAATCCCATATCTAAGTTTTTACTGAAGAATAGATTTGATTAAAATGAATATACTACCCAAATTACTGTAGTTCAAACCCTGCCAATAGAAATATGCCAAAAACAATTTAATGACTGGGACAAAATTTTGTTCAGATACCTATGGCAAGTTAAAAGGCCTCAAATTCGATTTGAAACTTTACAATTGGCTAAAGGGATGTCTACTGGGCAACACAATTAAAGCCTATGATATGCTGGTGTAATCCCTCATATGATGCTCAGTGGAAAAGCACTGAAGAGGGCCTGACCTCCATTCCCATACAAGCAATTATAGCAGATAGTAAAATGCAAGACCTTATAAAAAATATAGAAAACCCATGGATCAAGTTGACTTTTAAAATTTGGGAAACAGTAATAACAGAATACAAACTAGAAGATGATATAGTAATCCTTAAGTGGTGTGCATATGATACAAATTTTGCTCCAAATAAATTAGATACTAGATTCAAGTATTGGACATATAAAGGATTAACAGCCACACTACTTAGTTTTGAAAGGATTAAAGAGAAATATTCATTAGAAGCACAGGATTTTTATCGTTACTTACAGATGA
>JAQMCX010000001.1:10863097-10910043 GCA_029814765.1 Acanthurus leucopareius | reverse complement strand
GCTTCTTCCCTCAGGCTGTGAGACTACTTAATGCACCATCTGCACTCCTCCATGTTTAATCATTTTATTTTATTTTTAAATACAATCAATCAGGAGGGAACCACATTTTAATTTCATTATGCAACCTGTTATATAAAGACAAATAAACTTCCTTGTATCCTTGTATCCTTGAATGATATGCAATGCATATGACATCCTTATTCTGTTGCCCTTGGACCGGGTGCACTGCAAAATGTTAGCGTGTTACTAACAAGCGAAGTCAACGGAAATCAACCAAAGCTGTGTAACTAAGACTGTGGAACTAAATACAACTAAATATAATGTAGGTAAACAACCTAACTTAAAAAAAAAGTCTTCGAAACTGTGCGAAGTTCTGCAAACTCGTCTTTGTCCTCCTCCTGTGAGTGTGTAACTGCTGCTACGTTTAACTGTTGCGCCTGCACTTGCGGCGGCTTTTGAAAATGGCTCTGCTGCTCTGTAGATCAACCTACCATCAAAAGATTCACTCTGATTGGATTTCCTCCTAACTTGTCCCCAAAAAAGGGTAGTTTTAATCGGATCTCTTCTCCATTCGTCCCTCCATAACATTTTCGTCTCGTTTTTATTTGTTGACTAAAGTGTTATATTTTGTCACAGTCTTCGTTATCATATCTGACTTTTTATTTAGTTTTTATTTAGTTTTCGTCCATGAAAAAGGTTCATTGACAAATATTTTTCATCATAGTCTTCGTCAACGAAATTAACACTGATGGAAATACACAAAAATTTAAATAAGAACCCCACCCATCCACTCATCCCTCCATATATTTACACTTCTTTGCTCTCTTCTCTTCTGCCACACGGCTGGTAGACTTATTTATTATATCCTATGCGCTGCCTTTGGTTTGGGGGGTGCACCACTTTACCCAAAGGTTTCCACCCAAAAATGTCCTGAACACAGCAAAACAACAAGAAAATGAGAAATGTGGGCAGGGGGCAGTGTCTCTACAGTAAAACAAATCACCACACACTTACAGTGGGTCATGAAAAATAATTGAGAGAGAGACAGATATAACTTTTTTGAGTCTATACATTGATTTTTTTTTCAAGAAAAAACCCTGCAAATTATATCCTTAAAGGCCTGTTTGAAAGTGGCAAGGTGAATGCGGAGATTTCCTCCACGCTGCAGCAGACAGCTATCCAGTGATGCTCTAAAATGAGCGTCAAAAGATTCTATGTTGAGCACAACCTAAAGTAAAAAAGAGAAGTTGACACGTCTTTTATTGGTTTCACATCATTTGTTACTTGTACCCTTGTTCTGGAAGAATTAAGTGAAATACATTTTAGGACATATTCTAACAAAACTTTGTCTATTTGCACAAAACCACAAACACACACACACACAAGCACAAACACATATCTGGGCAATTGAATGTTAAGCGATTGGACTTAGTTATATATCTGTGAAGGACTTAGTTATATGTCTGTGAAATTTTACCAAACAGTAACGTTATTATGCATAGGTTATTATAACATTAAACCAGCTACATATGAACATATATAACTTTATGGTTAGCAAGGCTCCCTATGAGGTTGAAGTGAGGGGAGAGAGGGTCGGCTCCTGGTACAAGTTGCAGTCCTGTAACCTTACCCCATCGCTTTCTGTGCTGCATTACTGAACAGGTCAACGCTGGAAATGCTTCTTAGTTGAAGACTCCACCACAGCCAACAGAAAACACAGCCCACTCTTCCTCCAATTCCACATCAAAATGACATATCGCTCACCAGATGATGTGCACCCAGGGAGAGACAGAGAGATAAACAGACAGATCAATAAACAGACAGACAAGACAGATAGATAGTCGGATGGACAGATGGATAAAAAGATAGATAGCATGTATACACAGCAGGCTAGGTTAAATGAAAGACCCTAAATAGGTATTTAAGAAGTTTCTGGTCATTTTGATTCCCAGAGGATTTAAGGAAAAACCTGAACCTTTCTCTAATTAGGTTTCTTTTCTGTGAGTATTTGCTGCTTTCTCTGTTTGATATACATGTAAACAGATTATCATTGTGATTGTTGTTTGTACACAACAAGTAGTTTTAGGGCCCTAGTCTTTGCATTTTTTTAGCAAACCATTAATGGAAAAAACAATGTGCAGAGGTTCATTGAAACTGCAGAATTATAGAGCCTCTGGTGTTTTGTATGTCCAGTCTCAGACAGGACATTACTTACATCCTCCTAAACTAACTGTGACCTTGTTTCCTCCTCCAGAAAAACTGGCCCAGGCCAAAGAAGAGAACCTGGACATGCACCAAGTATTGGACCAAACCCTTCTTGAGCTCAACAATCTATAGAGACCTCTTCAAAATGATGTGAGGGACAGCTGAAGGAAAGCACAAGAAATATGATTTAATCACCCTTTCAAAGCTCCCAGCATACGCCCTTACAATGTAACCTTAATGTTACATCAACAGTTAATATAAAAATTATGTAAATTTGAGGATTGTTTTAGGTGTAAATCTTTGAAGCCCCTGAAATAAAATGAGCAAGAAAGCGTCTATTTAAAACTGGGAGTGGTTTTGTGTGCACTAGAAACTGCATATACTGAATAGTTCATCAGAAATTATCCTATTATCAGGAGAAATTATTCCTGCCAGAAAGATCTCTCTTCTTTGACCAGACATGATGAAACTTAACTCATTGCACATAAAATCAACAGAGCCTGCTTATGTGTCCTCTGTGAATTATGGAAAGAAATTAAAACTCAAACAAGCTAGTTGCTACTGCACTGTGTTGCAACTACTGAGAAACCTTCTTTCTCCTTCACACAACATAGTTTCTGGTATGCCCATGGCTTTTTATCCTGGTTGATAAAATACTTTTTCCCCTGTTTTCTCAAGAAAAACAATGACAGTTGTTCAAATACCTCTTGTGACCTATGCATGTCATCACTCCTTAATCCCTATGAGACAGCTGTTAGTTTACCATTTGCTGTCAGATTATTTCTGTGCTTCCACCTCACACAGTCTCAGCCACAGGGGAGCAAATCAGATAAATGATACACAGACTTTTTCTCTGAGAGTCCTTTTTAATAGTTTTGGATTGCATTAAAAAACTAGTTCTTCATTGGGGCATCAGAGCAAGATGTACTGGATTTTTATTTTATTTTTTTAAGTGTAGGGGCATCAGTTGAGTTATAATGGCCTCAGAAACACTCACAAATAACTACCTTTTTTATTGTAAATTGATTTTAGATGTTTTTAGGTCAATTAAGTATGACATTAGTTGCATTTTAAAAGGTCAATATAGTTCATTAATCATAGAAATATGGGAACAACTGATAAAAGATTAAATGAATGCACTGATGGGAGATGTAGTGCTGACATCTTTGAACCACAGGTTTGATATAGCATAAAAAAAGTACATTTCTACAATAATATCTTTTATGATTTGAGTTTTTACAGTGAGATTCCTTCAAACTGTTGTAATGGTCTGAGTCTAAAAACTTAGATATATCCTTCTTCCTTTCATAAACTACTCTTGCAGAAGGTTATAAAGAACTGTCAACAAAATACAAACTAGAAGATGATATAGTAATCCTTAAGTGGTGTGCATATGATACACATTTTGCCCCAAATAAATTAGATACTAGATTCAAAAATTGGACATATAAAGGATTAACAGCCCTATATAAGATAATGAAGGAAGGCACACTACTTAGTTTTGAAAGGATTAAAGAGAAATATTCATTAGAAGCACAGGATTTTTATCGTTACTTACAGATGAGACATTTTGTCAGTCACAAGATAAAATGCAAAGAAGAATCGAGCAAAAAGCTGTTAGACCTATTTAAAAGGGCATATGATTCAAATAAAGAAAGAGGTATTATCTCAGGTCTATATAAAGGGCTTGTAAACAGGAAAACACACTCACCCCTTTATATTAAAACAAAATGGGAAATGGAGGGAGGAATAAATATAACAGAGGAAGAGTGGATAACAATATGGGCATGTCAATGGAAATGTAGTAGCTCACAGAGTTGGAGGGAGTTTGGCTGGAAAAGCCTGGTAAGATATTTTATTACACCTTACCAAAAATCTCACTATGAAGGTAACTCCTCAACTTGTTAGAGAAATTATGGAAATACAAATGCAAATCATTATCATGTGTTTTGGGACTGTCATGTTATAAAAACTTACTGGAAGGGCATACATAATGCAATACAAGAAATTTTTGCAAGTCGCCTCTGGAAAGCAAAATTTTATTTTTTGGACTCATGCCTTAAAGATGGCCAAAGAGAGACAAATATTTGTTTAGTATTTTGTTGGTGGCTGGCAAAAAGGCCCTTACAAAAATGGGTTTCACAGGAGAGCCCAACTTTGAACATATGGATGGACATTACGATGGACATTTGCAGGATGGAGAGAATGACAGCAGATGTGAATAACAAGAGGGACCTATTTGTTTTACATTGGAAGAAATGGATGAACTATACAATACCACGCAGGCCAGACCTTGACCTTGCAAACTTTAGATAGTACAGTGTGTGTAGCAATAACCACATCTCACTCCCTATGTATTAATGTTCTTGTGATGTTTTTCTTTAAAAAAAATTTAAAAGAAAAAAAGAAAACGAAAAAAAAAGAAACGTTGAGTTATAAAAATGTTACAGCATGTCAAAAAAGGAATAAGAAAACACTACTTTTCCAAAACAGCTGTGACTGACAACCACTTAGAGGTAAGAAACCCTCATAAACTTTATTGATAGCTTTATTTTATAAACATATTCAGGTCTATGTTTGTCCTAAATCATGATAGAAATGACGTTGCCAGATGGATGCTTGTCTGGCGAACTATAGAAATGACATATATTGACTTTTTTTCTCTCTTGCACACAGTTCTACAAGCACAAACACACACAGCAAGAACTGGCAAGTACCTTTCAGAGGCAAGATGAGTATCCTACAGCGTAAAACAGATATCTTACTTTATGCTTCTTATACTGACACAGTGGATTAGCATATATGTCAACTGCCTTCTGTCTTTGGATGTAAGTGATTCAGACCAAATAAAGTACATACAGGTAAAAAAGGTATAATTATGCAATTGTATTTTAATAATGTAATCAAGGTTGGATATTTCCTGCCATACTTCTGTAAAAACAAAATTTAGATTTCATTACTCCCACTGGAAGGTAGTCTTCAACATTTTAATGAAAATTAATGATCAACATCAAAAATTTTCAACAGTTTACCGGGCAGGTAAACAACCGCTTTTTTTAAAAATATATTTTATTCTTATTTAGAAAGGGCGGGTATACAATTACAGAGCATATACAAAAGGAGAATCCCTCTCCATTTTAACAAGAGTAGAGTCCAGAGTGTGTACAAAATAGTCAAGGCACGTTGAGGTGGGAGTGAGCCCCGCATCCACCTCAACCCCACTCTAAGTAAGTCCAAATCTCCCTGGACCTGTTCCTTTCCTCCAATGGGAATACAAAACTGTAGTCCATCAGCATATCACATCTCCAAAACAAAATCCAGGAAAAAGAAAAACAGACCAAGAAAAGAAAAAGTCTGTCACATATTAGACTGTGTATAATATTGTTCACAAGCGCACACACCCACATCCTGCCTTGATAAAAGTCAACAACAAAAATTAACTATTTACAGGAACCAATGGGAGGATCTGCAGAGCGCTACTGTAGTAACAAAGATAAGTAGATGAAAAGGAGTTGGAAAATAAACAGGTTATATTATCCATGTGATCAGATGAAGTCTGCTCTCATTGGGGTTATGAATTCAAGCCATTTCTTCCAAATTCTGTAGAATAAGTCCTGCTGGTTTTTTAGTAGAAAGGTTAGCTTTTCCATCTTAAATATTTCTAGGGTGATCCCTACCCAGTCCTCTAATGTGGGCACGGTTGGACTTAGCCACCTCCTGGTGATCGATTTTTTGCTTTCCACCAAGAGAATTTGTAGTAATTTAGTGTCCCTTCTTGTTTTTTTAAATGGATTGTGACTCAGGTCAAGGGATTCAAAGTTCAGAGGTATTTGAGTGTTGAAAAATTTACCTAAGGATTCCTGGACGTCTCTCCAAAATATATCCAACTTGGGGCATCCCCAAAAGATATGGAAACGATTAGCCCCTGTCGAGCCACACTGTCTCCAACAAGTCATGTTGATATCTATGTATTTCTCCTGGTAGGGTGTCTTAAGGAACCGAATAATATTCTTCCAGCAATGCTCCCTCCGATCCATAGAGTTAGATGTTGTCCACTGAAACTTCCAAATATCAACCAAGGTCTCCTCAGCTCAATACCCGCTTCCCTTTCCCATTTCTCTGTAATATTAAAGGTGTTGTTGTTACCAGCCAGGGACAGGGCGGTGTGCAGTTTTGAGATGGACCTGGACGGTGTCACTGAGATGGCAGATTTTATAATGTGCAAAAACATTGACTGAACCTCCGAGAAGTCTGTTAATTTACATTCATGTTCGATATAGGGTCTTACTTGGAAATATCTGTGTAGGTCACATTGTTTGAAACCATGCTTCTCCTGTAAAAATTCAAAACAGTGAACAGAATTCCTTTGGGTAAGTGAGAGATATGTTATGAGACCAGTCTTAGACCACAATTTAAAGCAGGAGTCACCTCTGTTGGGAATGAAATCTGAGTCATAAGCAAACCATCTAAACAGTCTCATCGTTTTATGTATTTCACAGTTGTTCAACACTTTCATCCAGACCTGAAGTGTATGATTTAACCAGGGGTTCCCCACTTTTTCTAGATGACATATCAGGCCCTTATCAGCAATAGCAGCTTGGATGGGGAACTGTTTGGAGAGACTGGATTCTAGCTCCTTCCACCTTGCCCGATAGGATTCATTGCACCAAAAGAGCAGTGGGACTAACTGTGCAGCAACATAATAATTTTTCATGCATGGGAGGCCAAACCCCCCCTTCTCCTTAGCCAACTGAAGAGTCGGGTATTTAATTCTTGGCCTTTTGCCTTGCCAGACAAATCTGGAGAACCATTTGTCCCATTCACTAAATTGACTGTTAGGGTTAGGGTTAAGAGCAATCGTGGAAGAATGTTCATTTTGATTGCATTTAATCTTGAACCCAGGCTCAGGAAAGGAACCAGACCCCATCTGTGTATGTCAGCTTTTATCCTTTGGGATAACAGATCGTAGTTCGCCCGAAAAAAGTCCCGCGGGGTCCTTAGTTATGTTAGTCCCCAAGTATTTAATTTCTTCATTCTCCCAATTCAATTTAAATTTATTCTTCAAAATCACAGAAGGAGTGTAACTAAAGATCATCACTTGAGTTTTTAAAATATTGACTTTATATCCAGATTTTTTGCCAAAAACAGTCAATACAGCCATTAGTTCAGGAAAGGACCTCTCGGGTTCACCCAGGCAAACCAGAACGTCATCTGCAAACATCGCCACCTTGTGGACAACTCCCACCATCTCAATGCCTTTGATATTGTGACTTTGCCTGATCAATTGGCCCAAAGATTCTATAAATAAATCGAACAGAAAGGGTGAAATTGCACATCCATGTCTGCAACCCCGTTCCAAAACAAAGGAGTCTGAGAGATCACCATTAACTTTAATGTGGGCTGAGGGCTTATTATATAGAGCTTGATTCACATTAATAAAATTATTGTGAAATCTAAATTTCCTCAGTGCCTTATATAAAAAGGACCATCTAACCGAGTCAAAAGCTTTCTCAGTGTCTAAACTCAAAAAAATGGATTTGATTTTAGCTTTATGTAAATGATCTAAGATATGCAATGTTCTTCTTATGTTGTCAGTGGTTTGTCTGTGATGAATAAACCCAGTCTGATCTAGATCGATAAGGCTGGGTAATAATTTTTCCAGTCTCCGTGCAAAAATAGAAGTGAACAACTTATAATCAAGATTGAGAATACTAATTGGACGATAGTTCCCACACTCCTGAACATCTTTTCTCTCCTTAGAAATTACAGGAATTATTGCCTCTCTCCCGGGTGGGGTGGGGGGGGTGGGGTATCTCCAGTTAAGGTCCAGTTAAATGTTTTGTGTAATAATGGCACTAGTTCAGACCTTAAAGTGTGGTAAAATTGAGAATTGTAGCCATCTGCCCCCACCACCTTCCCACATTTTAGTCTCGTGATGGCTGCATTTATTTCCTCAACGGAGATTGACTTGGTTAAGTCATTATTTTGCGAATCTGAAAGCGAGGGCAGCTCCAGAGAATTAAGAAATGCATCAATGAAAGTCTCCTCAGTGGCCAGGGGGCGAGAATAAAGCTCCCTATAGAAAATCTCAAAACATTCTTGGATTTTCTCTATTTTGGTCTCTATTACTCTTGTTTTTGGGTTGTAAATTGTACTCTCCTCCCGTTGCTTACGTAATTTATACGCCAAATATTTTGCAGATTTCCCTCCTATCTCATAGTATTTTTGTTTCATAAAAATCAGATTCTTCTGGGCTTCTTGTGTATAAATGTCATTAATTTCTCCTTGTATTTTCCTAATTTCTTGTTTTACCCTGGGGGTTGGGTTATTGATATCCTCTTGTAATTTCTGTTTTAATTTCCCCTGCAAATCAGCTAATTTTTGTGCTTTTGTTTTTTTGAGAAAGGAGGTGATGGAAAATATTTTTCCTCTTAACACTGCCTTTAACACATCCCATAAAATGATTGGAGAAATATTCCCTGTGTCATTAAATTTCAGATAGTCTTCAATGTCCTCCCTTATCTTGGATACAATAGTTGAATCGTTTAGTATATGTGAGTTAAATTTCCAGAGAGTACTGTGTTCCTTCCTGGCCATAAGCACAGAAATAGAAATGGGGCAGTGGTCCGATAAATCCTTCGTTAATATGTCACACCCTATATCTATTCACCTTAAAACATAAAAAAATAATCAATCCTAGTATAAACTGCATTCAGTCAGGAGTAGAAAGTATAACCCTTTGTAGAAGAGTGTTGCTCTCACCACATATCAACTATGCCCAACTTCTCAATATACGAATTAACTTTCCTTATGAGCGGGTTATTTTGACTGGGTAGAGTGGAGGGGTCCAGTTTGGGATTAAGTCTAATGTTGAAGTCTCCACCACAGATTATCAGACCCTGAGAGTCAACCATTGAATCGAAAATACTCCTATAGAATAGCCAGTCACTCCCCGTTGGAGCATATACATTTAGAATTGTTATTTCTGAGCCCTCAATTCTTCCAGTTATCCTGACTAATCTACCTTCCTCACCCCAGATCTCTGAAATGTGTTCGTAGTTGAATGTACTAGAAATAAGAGTAGCCACACCTCTCTTATGTTTAGATTTAGCAGAGGAGGATAATACATGTTTAAAACCCATTCTTTTTAGTTTAGCATGCTCTTTCTGACTCATGTGTCTCTTGCAGCAGGGCAATCTGTGCCCTTTCCTTCCTCAGCTTTGATAAAATTTTATTCATTTTAACTGGATTCAAAACCCCATTTACATTGAAAGAAATCAACTTCAATGGACTATTTTGCATGGAATTGTGCATGGGATTAATCGGAAAGGCAGTAAACATCAAACAGCAGCAGGCAGAACATCCCCAATAAAATGACAGGAATAATAAGAACAAACAAATAAACCAAAAGGTATGGAAAATAACTCAAACATTAATGTTTCAACCACACTTTCAGCAGTGATAACTTACACTGCTTCCCTTAGTCTTTGAAGGAAAACCCCTTTAGCTACGTGAGCAAGAGGGCCTTCAGCCTTTGATAGAGACCCTGTTGGGAAAGAGTCCCTCTATTTTGACTCGACGATGGTTTTAAGTTCACAGTGACGTCTTTAATTTAAAGTGGAAAAATCTATGGAAACAAACTATTGCTGCTCACGTCTGAACAGCTGCAGCTTCTCCTTGTATCCCGCTGCTCCTCCTGGGGTTAGGGTTACCCCCCCCCCCAGGTTGCCACGACGACCACCTGCAAAGGTTCTCTCTGTAGTCGGCGGTGTAAACACTTTCAGTGAAAAGCCCCAGCTTGCGAGATCCGCCGTCGCCTCCTCAACAGAGTTGTAGGTTTTTGTTCTGTCGTCATGAAACTCTCAGAAGCGCAGGATACAGGGTGCGGAACCGTAGATCCTTCCCCTTTAAGACCCCCCACACCTCCACGTACTCCTTCCTCATGGCCAAGATCTCCAGGGGGTAATCGCGGTCCAAATTTATCTTGTTGTTATTCAACATGAAGCCCACTTTTGCCATGCTAGCCTGAGCACCTCCTCTTTGACAGTGTAGCATAGGAATTTCACCAGGATTGACCTCAGCTGAGCACCATCGGGAGAATGAGACACTAATGCTCTGTGCGCTCGCTGGATCTTTAACGCTGTGGATGCTGGGATACGGATATTTTCTCTGATTAGTTTCTCCACAAAAAGAATCAGGGACTGTGTTCCAGATTCTGTTCCCTCAGGAACTCTGTATATCCTCAGCGTCTCCCTTCTAGAGTAAGCTTCCAGAGATGCTATTCTTGATTGGAGCTTTTCCTGCATCGTAAGCATCTCAGCCAGTACTTCATCCGACTTTTGTAACTTATCTTCGTGCTTGGCCACCCTGTTTTCCACTTGGTCAATTCTCGAGTTAGTTTTAGCCAATTCACCTTTTAGATCTGTCAGTTGTTGATTATTGTCTTTTCTTAAGTCCTTAAACTCTTTACCAATGCCTCTTAACTCCTTCAGTATGAGAGAAAGGTTTACCGGCTCCTCTTCAAACTCCATAACACCGTCTAAGCGAGGCTAAGCGAGGCAGAGTTAGCCGCGCCAGATTCAGGGGAGATAACGTTAGCTTCATGTGTTAGCTGCAACTCGTCAGTTTCATTTGCATGCCGCCTGACCCTCCGCTTGTCCCTCTCTCTGTTAGACATCATCTTAGCCCCTATCCACACTTCACCACTCAGTTCGCCTGTTATTTTTCTACTTTTTGGGGCATTTTTGTTTTCTCTCGTCGGTAGCTTCTTTCCTAAGCCACCATCCCCTCTCAACCGGAACCCAAAACAACCACTTTAGTAAGAACACAGTATTTTACAGTTTTACTGTGCTTCAGGACAAATCTGAGCCTCTTATTTGCACCTATCAATGAGAATTGCATTTGCTCTATTTTTAGAATGTCATGGAAATAAAGTGGGTTTTTTTTTAATAACTGTGGCATTAGATCTATGTTTATCTTACTTGTTGATGTCCTTAAAGAGGGTTAGAAGCTATCTACAAACCAGGCTACTTTGTATTAATCATTTAGCTGCAGCCAATCAATAAGGAATGTATTCTCACAGATTTTCCATGGTCAAATTGTTTTAATAAATAACATCAGCAATACTGTGTCTAATCATAAATTCAGCACATCAGGCTCCACCATTATCTCCACCTTATCTCCCCCTGTTTCTTTCCTTTACATTCCCTTTACCTTCATTAACCAGTTATTCAAAGATGCTTAGATTACAGATATTACAAGATGGCAAGTCAAATCCTAAGCTTTTAATTTTTTGAAACTCTTTTCTAAGTTATTTTTAAGCAATGTACATACACTATGCAGCATTATACTGTTGGTTTGCTCCTTTCATGTCGGGTAGAGAAGTCACATCTGTCAAAGCAGAGTTTGCTCATTAGTAGGTAGACCAGCAGATAAAAGGTTTTCATTTAAATGTAAATCAGAAGGGTAACAAATCCATTATAGTCATTGGAAAAAGACTGCTCTCTTTGCCTTCTGTGCCATATCTTTGACTCTCATTCCCAGTCAGGGTGGTGTTACTACTTCTCATTCTGGCCAAGGAGATACCAGTGTCTAAAAGCTTCAGTGACAACAAATCACAGCTGGATACTGGACAATGCTCTGAAGACAGATTCATTTGAATTTCATATTATAGTATGTTGGTGGATGGAGCTGGCCTGTTATTAATCAGTTGTGGCCCAACAGCTCTGTTTCTTTTAAGTGTCAATCTATGTGGAATCCATTAGTCTGCTATGCTGCACATCTCAATAACATTTTCTTGCGGTTTGGTTCAGGAAGCTTTAGGATATTTGCAGTGTTAATACAGACATTATCTCCCAACTGTGAAGCTGTACAGCTGCAACTTCTGGCTATTTTTATTATTGATTATCCATTACTCTTTAATTTTTCTTTAATTATTTAGCCTGCTAAGTGTCGTAAAAATGTGGAAAATATCATCACAGTTTTTCAAGGTGATTCTTCAAAGTAGTTTGCTGATTTTAGCTTATTTTTTGCTTGTATTAATATCAACATATTAGACAAAAACTGACAAGAAATCATATCATGGACATGCCAGGGACATTTGTAGTCTTTGGTGCTTACTGTTACACTAATGAGTTTTGTAACATGAACAATTTTCTGCTCAGTACATATCTTAGCCACTGTTTTTTCAAGTCAAATTTAGATTATTCTCTTCAAAAACAATTTGGCCTTACTATGCTGTGGCACTTGGGATGGCAGTGATGGTCAGTTTGTTCATCAGTTTGGTCCACATTCAAATATCCCAACAAGTCATCACTGGATGGCCGTGAAATTTACTATAGATATTCATGGTTCTTACAGAATGAATCCTTTGCTTCAATTCCCTCTGGCGCCTCCATGAAGTTACAATATGTCTCTATCAATATTGACAACTACTGGCTGAAATGTTGTGAAATGTACTACTGAAAGGCTAGTCATGGCCCTCTGACAATAACTTTTAAAGCCTTTGTAATTTCTTGACCATTTATTTAGCCCTGTCATGGAGTTCTTGTGTTTTTGTGCTTTTATTTATTCATTTTTTGGTGTTATTCTTTAATATATAGTTAAATACATAAAATGAATGGCATGACATCAACCTCTGCTGTACTTGTGCGTGCTAAATGAAACCATGTGTATTTTGTTCCAACTGATCTTATTGACGGGAGCATTTTGCTTGAAATATGCCTCGCCAATAAATTGTATCTTAGTGGTGATTTGTAGATTTTTTGAAAAATCCTGCATAATTGTAACCATTAGCTCATGAAAACTTATATGTGACTGAAATTCATGCTCTGGACTCAAGATCAGATAAGTATTTTTATAATTGAACTTTATGAAAATGATGTCATATCACTGTCTCCTTTTCCTTTGTTTCCTTTGTTTGGTTTTCTGTGCCACTTAATTTATATGCCATATGACTATAGGGACGTCTCCCAGGACCCTGACATGCTGTTGTGAGAAGAAGCACAAGGTCATATTATACCAGCCTATTACGGCAAAAGACTAATGCTGTGCCATTATATACCAGTCAGTTTCTCTGAAATGTATTAACAACACATTTGCTCTGATGTTTTGGACAAATGCTCATCTGCCATAACAGCAGTATGTACAACATGTGGTTGAACTGTTTCATTCAGCTGTTAATTCTGTGACACACAGAGCCAAACATGGTCTCATACAAAGGCAAAAGGCAAACATTCAAGTGGATACATTTATCCATTTGAATTCCCAGACTAGCCCCCTTAGAAGAACCCCCCTCAAGGTAAATGGAGAGTGTATTTTCCTTTGGTTGTGTTAATGGGGTTATTGATCATTCCTGCAACTGCAACTGCAACATTTCTATAAACCAGTGACGGTCCTGCTTAGAGTGTACTGTGTCAGAAATGCATTTAGATTACTTCATTCAACAGAACATCCTCATAGATTGCTGTCCTCTGCGTTCATGTCGACCCTTAAATGATATCAATTATTTGAATTTCCAGGAAGAAAAGCATTTTCTTAAACTTGAAGTGCTGCTGTTTTCTTTTGGTCCCCTCTGAGCTGTGCTGTATATCATAGTGCTATTAAGAGTAAAGATTCTTAATGGGACACCTAACATGAAATTGGTTTAATTAATCACTGAGGAGTTGCTGTGGAATAAGATTTCATAATAACACAAAAAAGACCCAAAAGGATCATTAAGGTTTTGTCTAATGTAGGTTGAATGAACACTCATTAGTGGTAACACTGTTTAATATGTGCAGTGCATATTTCTCTTATAGAAAAGTGGAAAAGAAAATGTGAGTTTGGTATTTTGCTGCTGTAATTTGACATTGCAGCTTATTGGTATCCTATATTATACAGTAGGGTAAAGAGAAAGCTGTAACATGCATAATTTAACATTTTTGAATCTTAAACACATCAAGATAAAACACATGAACAACTCAACCACCTGGGAAGTAACACACACTTTAAGGTCATATTAATGAAGTCAGACTGATGGTCTGAGAAACATGAGGCAAATCATTCCCAGCAAACATTTAGTCCAACTTTCAACTTTCACTTTCATATGTTACTCCTCTTTTTGGAAAGCCACTGAGGGCAATTTTTACAAAGGCAGACAGAACAGTGTCCAAATTCATCATTAGTGGATTTTTTTTTTTTTTTTTTTACAAAATGGTAGCAGAAATACCAGGCTGTTGTTTCAGATTTGACCTTTTGGTTACTGTGTCCACGTTAGAACAGATGAGAATAATTTCTAATAGGTGTGAACGAGGCAGCAGAGAACAAAGTTTGGTTGTTTGAAACTAGATCAGTGCAACATTGAGCAATAAAACAACACCCCTCAATATCAGTTTAAACTGATGTTCAGTCATGACATGTTGCTAACGCCTGTAGGCTGTATACTTGTAACTCAAGTTATTTCTATCTCTTAGGTCATAAACATTATCTAGGTAAGATGTGGTGTCTGAGATAAATTGACAGCTGCAACCTCCTGATGACAGGTGTGCTGATATGTCACATATCTGATAATGATTCATCTCAAGCCTTTCCTCATACTGTACACTTCTTCATTTTTCAATCTAATGTCCAGCTATGCTCTTGTTTTGAGTTTTGTCCCACGTTCCTTTATATTTCAAAACAATTGACATGAATAGCACATAAAATAGCCCCCACTTGTCATACTTTAGGTTAATTATGCAAAGATTTGCCCTTTTACAGAGACTGCAACAGCAAGCCACAAAGTAGGATGATAGAGACTAAACTAACCTCTGTTAAAATCTAAATAGAGACCACTTTCAAAAAGGTAAAGGCTGAATTAACCGACTGTCAGTATCTTAAAAATCAATCTGTCCAGCAGCAGACTAAATCAATCCATTAAGCAGTCAACTGAAGTTAGTAACATCAAGTGAATGATAGCAGGGTGTCCATTAAAAAGTGCCAACCAGACTGACTCCGGCCACTTCAAAAACTTAAGCCAATGTTGCTATGTTCCCCAGCTGCATGTGCTCCTCTTCAGTGTTTGTTCATTAATATCGACTGAGACTGTGTTGACAAGAATCAATTTTCAAAGGCTGGCTAAATGTATCTGAACAGATGCATAGAGAATATCATCTTATAATCATTTGACAGTCATGCACAGTTATACAGATTTTTACAGGAAGGAAAACACAGAGGAATCTTATATTAATTTCATCAAACACTTGAAAAATAGCAAAGGTTATGTATATTTAGAAGGAGTAGATAAGGATGCACTGGCACTATTGAATAACATACAGACAGACTCCCTCACAGCTAAATGTCACTGTCTGTTATAGAAACAAAGTATGAATGCCCTGTTCATCATTTGCTTCTGCAAAGCCTTTTGTTGCAAATTTCTGTTCGGTTTGCCACAAACTATACCAGTTAATTACCCAGCTTTCAATACACAGTCTTAAGTTGTTTGTGGAGCCTTTAAGTTAAGGTTTATCCTTCCATAGATTCTCAGTGTATGAATACAAGTAAAAAAAATATATTTTCAACCTTTGTATATGTTTTTTTTTCAGTAAAACATTTGTTCTGACAAACACTCACTGCCATCTTTTAAACAAGAAATGAGAGCTGAGCCCACAATGACACTCTTTAGTTAATATCCAGCGAAATTCAATTCTATGGATTGATAAGGTGAAACACCGTGTGCACAGCTCTGTATTGATGTGTCTCTCTCTGCAGGGTGTGATCTTTGTAGACAGTGAGTTAAGCTCTGGTTTCCTAAGGTCATGTTCCACAAAAATGTGTTTTTTTATTTCCAACAGGAGCTAAATTTGCTGATAATGGCTTGGTTTTGCCAATTTAGGAGAGCATTTGATTCTGGTAGAAACTGAAGCTGTCATGCAGGTCTAAGGACCTTAAGAAAACTGCTCTTCTTGAAAAGAGTTTGTGTTATTACTTTTTTGGATGAGCATTGTGGGTAAGCCTGGTAATGAGTATCCTCATGCTCCTTTAAAGGTGTCAGGTCCTGCACATCAGAGCCAAGAATACTTGCTGTCCTTACTGTGACATGCTAATTATTTAAACAAATATATCTATCTGTAACATATTGTACCTTAAAATTCTCAAAGTTCTAACTAGTGTGGTAAGTCAAGAAGTCAATACCTCAACCAGCCTCCATACAATGCTTTGCAGGTCCAGCAGGAAGCAGAGACCATGCAGGAAATGTGATCCCCTACGCTGAAGGTGTCATCTGGCCCTGCATGGTTCAGTGGCAGACACACAGACTGCTCATGGCGTGAGGGTTGTACTGTAAAAGATGTCCGCCAGACACATTGGCAGCAGGAGAGACACAAATCGATTTCCTGCAAAGAAAGCACAGAGAGCCTAAGTGGAGGAGGGCCTCTTTAGCAAAGCTCTTATTAATTAATAGTGTCTCATGAGGGGATTACATGATCTGATTCCTGCTTCTTCATCACAGCACGAGCAGCTAATGATATCTGAGGGAGCTCTTCTACACAACACACCTTCACCCAGGATTCTATATGATCTTTATAGTGGAGTATGCAACATTAGAAGAGCATCCTCTCTGCCTTATCTTGAGTGTCATTTGTTGAGCCCTCTGTCATATGTTGCTTTTCATACTGAGAGCTGAGAGACTGAATATCACATTGAGCAAGCTTGGCAGGCCATTTAATATCAGCAATTTTAAGCATGACTGAGAAAACCACCTTACTGTATAAAACCTGTTGTTACCAACACACACTCTTTAGCACATCAGACCTTTACTGCACAAGCATTGAAAGGTTGCAGTATATATGGAAGTGGTTTCTTTAACAAGCATAGGTGTGCAAGCATTCAGAGACA
This sequence comes from Acanthurus leucopareius, assembly GCA_029814765.1. NCBI lineage: Eukaryota > Metazoa > Chordata > Actinopteri > Acanthuriformes > Acanthuridae > Acanthurus > Acanthurus leucopareius. The sequence goes on along the minus strand of JAQMCX010000001.1, from coordinate 10,892,985 downwards.
CTTGGAGAGCTGGGAGAGGAATCATGAATGCATACATGCGTGTCAGTTCACCACTCCCCTCACAAACGCTCAGATATCTCAAATTATTAGTGCAAAATGTTAACACGTGAAAACCTTTATCCAGTTTGTACCCCCAACTCCACCCCCCACACACGATCGTCATGTTTGTTTAAGCCAACGCAACACTCATCAGACTAAACTATTGGCTCCCGGTTCGCGCCACCATTCAATTTACTTCCTATATATATCACCAAGTTTTCATTCAGCAGTAGCAGGAGGAAAAAAGAGCAGCGTGTCTGAAGGGCAAAATACTCAGTCTGAGCGGCAAAGGTAAGAATGTTAATCTCTTTCACTTAGTTCATTCATCTGCCACAATCAGCAGTCTCCGATCATCATCTTATCTAAACCCGGTGCATTCTCCCATGCTGTTTGCTCAGCTGTTTGACTGAAGCCGGTCAGCTTCCCACACACCGGCAGACAAAATCCACGCTGGATCTAAAGGACTGACGCCGTGAGTACAATTCATTTCCTTTCTTATGTTTTTTTAGGGCCTCCGTTTTCCCAAAATCCATTCTTAATTTCATCCGGGTTAAAACAAGAACTGAACTGAACTTAACCGCGTTTTTCGTTTAAATATTTGGAAAAAAAGAACTTGAAAAAAAGAGACTAAAAGAAAACTCCTTATATCATTCTGAGTTTGGTTTGTAGCCTTTTGTATTTGGACTGCGGGGAATTTGGGTGTATTTTGGCGTATTTTTGCATTAATCATTTAATGCTCTGTAGTTTAAGGCAACGGATCCGACATCAAAATACACAATACACAACATAAAGGAAAAAATTAAGTAGTTTGAGTATCATAAAAATATAATACAATGAGACAAAAATATAATATTAAACGTTATATAATTAGGCCTATATATGCAGGTTTGAGTTTTATTCTAAATCCAGCGCCTAGTGCACATGGATTATTCTTTTGGATGTGTAGTCATCTCATGTTTACACATTTACATTTGGCCTATACCCACATAAAATTTGTCTGGAATTTATGTCAGAAGAGACTGATGAGGCCCTCCAGTGGAGGTGTAATAGGTTTTCTATTTCATTACTAATAGGAATTGCAGTGAGGATTAGCGCATCTGAAGTTTCTGTAAAAAGCCTGCAAACTATTTGTATTTTTCTTTGTGTGTGAGTTTGTTTGTTTTAACCTAAGAATAAAACCTGTAGCCTTTTTAAGTGTTCATCCATATTTTGCTGAATTTTTTTTTTTGGAATAAAATCTTTTGATTCCATTTCTACTTTTTCTTTTGTCTTAAATGGTCTTTTTACTTTTTCAAGTGATACTAATGCAGCATAGATATTCTGATAGCCCCGCTAGTCCTGGAAAAAAGACGATTACATAATTATGCAGAACAAGGTTGAGGTTTTACATGCATTATCACAAAGTCCAGGTGCTTCGAAAACTGGAAAAAACAGCATAGACTCCAGAGGGTTAATATACACATTTAGTGTTTTGAAATGATTGTGTCTTTGTGTTCTTGGTGTGGGGTCATTCAGTATGAAGGTTTCTGTTGCAATTGTAAATCCTTTGAGTGGTTAAAACCAAGACATTTTCAGTATTTCAAAAGTGACATTAGGCAGAGACTGTCAGAAAGATGGTAAGTAAACATTTTTTTTTTTTTTTTTTTTTTTTGGGGGGGGGTGTTATTTTATATTTTTACAGTGGAAACCAGGATAGCAACACCTCCATAAGAACAACACTGTCTTTTTTTTTTTTGTTGTTTTTTTTTATCCCCATGTCTGGACATTCTGCTCCACAACTCAAGTTAAATGGAATGCTTCTTTTGTACTCATTGGATGCATTCTTGGAGTCAGCCTGGCTCTTGGAATGGAAATCTTGGGGAGCCTCCTGTTTCACTCCATTCATTTCCTGGTTTCAATTCTCTTTTCTCTAGTAGAGGAATCTTTATCATCATCATCCATCTTGGTCATCCTGTTTGGCCAATGGGATTTTTGCAGAACGGTTCCTGATTGGCTGAAAATGGCTCCTAAATGGCTGATGGGACTTGACAATATTTGATACTCACACTTGAAGGCCTCGGTACAATGTCTCTGTCTTTTTGCACCAACAGGGGAAACAGTTTTTATACAGTAGACATTTAGACCCATCATGGAAGTAAATATGCATGCATAACTATTAACACTAGCACACCATTAAGTTTCCTCCAAATCATAAGAGTGAGCTACTTGCACTGTGTGAAAATGTAAAGGATCTCTGGACCGCATAAAATGAATTGTGTTCAATTACTAAAAACAGAGGATGCTAATGACTATGCTCTTTAATCCTTAATGTGTTGGAAAAGACACTTACCCTCTGTGTTATTCTGTCTTCAACACTTGTAAATTTGTTAGAGATGAAATGACAAATTGAATGCATGATGTGCTGCTTCTGTTTTTTTTATTTATTTATTTTTAAACAAAATTTAATTATGTGTTGCACAATGTAAAAGTTCAAGCTAATGTTGTGATGAAGTTTATGCTCTTTTATTTCCTTCGTTTATGTGCTTTCTTTAATCCATATATCAAAGGCAGAGCAAATGAGCTGTAGCCTGCACACAGGAGAACACATCGGCATTAATAAACCATGAAAAGGTCAATTACAAGTCATTCACTGAATTGTTCTGACCAATTATAATCAGCTTTGCTACACTTGAATCCCTCTACCCAAAGAACCTACCCTTACATCATTAGTAGATGAACAAAGTTCACACTCTATCTCCAAGCACCCTAATTTTGCCACTGTCAATATATAGATTTATCCCTCCCACTGAAATTATGCAAACGCCATGTGTTCCTCATGCAAGGTTCAAGCAGCTCAGTTCAAAGTTCTTATTAAACCGATAAATCTATTACATCTCATAATTATCAGCTGCATGGCGCAGTCACATTGTGGGCCATAAGGCCACACAGCTGTTTCAACTCAGTTTTACCCCTTTGACCTCTGCTAAAATTCAGCTGTACTGGAAATACATGGTGTCACCAAACACTACAAACCAACAATAAAGGTGCAACATGGGCAATGAGATTACTACGAACGTAGGAGAGATGTCATTCAAGCCTTATCTTCACAACCACATGGCCCTAAAAGGGGTCTTATTAGGCAAAATAAATTGGCCTGGTGTAAACTGCTAAAAACAAAGCACCACATTTTTCAGCTAGGTTAATAGTAGGCCTGCTTTTTGCACTTAACTCTAACTTGTACCAATTATTCATTCATGCATTCATTCATTGCAACAGGTCATCTTTTAGCATTCACCTGGAGTCAGGCATGACAAAGCATCATTATTTGACCAAGCTGGATGGCTACCTAAATCACAATGTTTGTAGTTACCAACTAAGTTTGTCTGCTGTTTGGTTTCCGGTAACATCGGTTTAGCACTTTTATCGTGTTTGGTTTATGCCTTATTGTTCACTGAAATCATGTTTGCACACATGCCTGTTTTGACATCTCAGAAATTTCCACATCCGGTGATGAGATGTCTGAGGGTCATTTAGATTGAATGGCTATTTCAACAGTGTCAAGAGGCAACAGAATCATCAGGGCATTAAGGTGACAAGCACATACGCCACTGCATGCATGCATTAACAAGCACGTTTGTAGGCTTCTGATGTGTGTCAGACTCATCACTCGGTACCTGTGGGGTCAAAAACATACTGATTTACTTGATTCACTCCATCTTAGATGTTCAGATGAGAGAAGAGACTGGGCATGGACCAAAATCAAATTTGTTTGGTTGATTAAACAGCTTTATCAAGGTGGTTAAGAACAGACATTTAGTTGGAGAGGGCTTTCAAATAAAAGACGTTCCCCAGAGAGCACTTCATTACATCCATGTGTTCTGCTGCTCTGATAGAATTTTGGCAACTTGAATTATTTTGCTTTCACTTGCAGAATCATGTTCTGCCTGATCAGCTCTGCTTAATATCTCATTTGCGTTCAACACTGCAGCGACTGAACAGCAAGGATGATACACTGAATTTTAAATAATGACACTGTCCTGCTTCATTTTTGTCATGTGTATTATTTGTGAAATCTTTTATTTATCTATTATATACATCTGTTATCGATATTCCTGTTTTGAAGGATAAATAACTATGGACCAAATGTTTGAAAGGGTTACCACCTGTAATGATGAACCCACAGGAATAAATATCACCTGACTTTGCAGTCTTTCCTCAACTTTATGGAGCTTAAAGCATCTTTCAGCTCATTGTTTTAGTTTTATGGCCTGCAACTTTACTGTTTTTGTTCACTTGCCAGCTGTCATCATGTTTTGGGCTGTAGGCTTTTCAGCTAAAATGCTCAAATATACCCATTGTATGCTACTTTTTAGCACCAATTGGTGACTAGTTGGTGAACATAATGGGGTATTTAGCATTTAAAGAGATGGATATTTTTCTTACAAGTTTGGAGATGCTGAAATTAAGCTTTTAGCATCTTTTGAAACAGATAACACACAGGACTTGAGTGGAAGTGGAATCAGATTTCCATTTTAGCCACAAAACACTTCTCACCTATCAATGTCTGTGATTGGGAGCAGCAATTATAAACAGCTCAATATGTGTACTAATTAGCATTATTCATTACAGATCCTCCAGGTTAACTGACATGAAAAACATGACAGCATCATATCAGTCCACTTATCCTGAAGTACTAATTGATCGGTTAACCTGTCACGTGTTTTCAGGTTAATATATTATAATTATTGACGAGTTACTTTATATACATAATTTTACTATCTGATCATGTTGTTGATGTCTTCACTGGGACCTGTAGCTTCAGATGGAAACTAATAATTATCAAATTGAACACAATCAAGTGTATTATTCAGGAAATGTGTGTTGCTGAAGATAAGTCATCATTGATTAGGGACTCTGTGATTTGAATTCGTCCCTTCTCCAGATTAGTTAGCCATTGATCTGTGACAGCAATTTCACGCTTGCAATCAACCAATCGACCCGGCAATAATGTGTGGCCTCTGTCAAGCTTTTTCATGACCTCCTCATTTATTAGGACGCTACCTGCAGTAACATTTACCCCTTCTGTGGCCTTTCACGATGGGAAAGTTATACTCCTCTATTTTTGCGTTAGAATTGTTTCTTTGTTTGTTTTCTTTCTCTGTTAACCTAACAGATCGAACAGATAACTTTTTTTTTTTTACAATTTTAGCCAGCAGATAAAACTCATATGATGGCATATGATCTTATGTTTTTTCAATATGGTTCAAATGTCTAGAATCAGTCCTGATTGAGTAAAAAGTGACGTCTGTTGACTGAGTACTGAAATGTGACTTGATTCAACAAATAGAATGTCCCCTTTAAAACAGTAAAGCAGATACCAAATACAGGCACATGGATCTGATCAAGTTGTTTAGTATTCTTTCCCCTCATGGAAAGAGTCCACTTCAGTGGTACTCATGAAAAAAGCCAAGAAATGAGCTTGGGCATCCTGCTTGCTTTGCATTAAATTAAACATCACCAAGCTCAGAAACTCATTTCATGGCACATTCCCACTAGTACTGGGTCAATATGTAAAAATTTCTCTGTACTGCCGCTGTCAGTCCTCCAGCTTACTCACCATTTATCATCCATACTTGACCTCTCATTTTGCTCAAGAGGCCAAACATACAGTGGAGATAGGGCTGCTCATGTGGAAACAGTCGAGAGGATCTGAGATCTCAGAACAAAGAAGTTAGTCAGCTGTAGATATCTGTCCGTCAGTCTGTCTGTCTGTGTCTGCCCATCTGTCTGTCCCTCTGTCTTTCTGTCTGTCTCTCACAATGATATTAGTTGGTGAGAATTTTTAGCTATTCCACATTGGAGAAAAATACATAGAATAAAAGAAACTGTCATGAATATTTATCCAAATATTGCACTGAATTATGTGACACTTGCTTTTTTTTCTGACTAATTATGAGAAAGAAAATGAAAAAGACAAGAAAAAAATTGTCAGCAACCAGTAACTAAATATAGAGGTAAATATAATAGAGCAAGCACAGTTTTCTCAGGAGTTGGTGGAGGCTGAAAGGTGAAATAATCTCTTAACATCTATCTTTTTGGAGAATTTTCCACCTGTTTGAAGTAACAAAATGAAAAAGCTTGTAGAGAGAGGTAGGTAAGGAATTTGATAATCTAATGATGTAAAATGTGAAAGATTCTAATTATCTTTAAACTCAGAGCTTAGCCATTTTGACATGGCTTAAGTGACTCAGTAGAAATGAACAGGATGAAGGAAGGGTGGGTTTTTTAACACTGTCAGATAAGAACATGGTATGTACAATTATTCTCTCAGCTCTTATGTGATGTAGAAATGTATTCTTTAATCAAAAGATACTTCATCTCTCCTAGTCTTGTGACACATTAGCACTTTTAGTGTTTGTACGTAGGTGTTGAAACACTGTGTCCTTGGTGGGCTCTTTCAATAAGTGGTGCTGACCTCTGTGTCTGGAAGTTGTCATTGAAGGTGCGTTTTTAAAGGTGCATTAACAGCCTTTGTTTTCCTCCTCTTTCCCCCTCGGTCTACATGGGTAAAGCCACGAAACACACATTTATGAATTTATTTTGCGACATAGTAGATTTACTTCTTGCACAGAAATACCCTCAGTAATGTTATAGAGGAAAAGAAACACATTAAACTGTTAGAGCTCATCGCCCTTTTGACAACAATTCATGAGTTAAATTGATTTAGCTCAGTCTTGGTTTCCATTGAGAGATTACACAGAGGATATTACAGAAAGGCTGTTTTCCATCACAGACAAGACACAGAGTCTCCTAAGCAGATGGAATTTTTAATTAACACAATGCCACTGACTCTGTTAAAACACTGAGAAGTCTTATGAGGGCAGTCACAGTATAACCCGAATGTACTGCTGATATTATACAGAACAATTTATACAATGTACATGTTAAAAAATGCTCAAAAAATAAATAAAATATATTTTATTTAAGGTTCAAAGTTTTTAGCAAATAAGGCACCTGGCACTTGTTTGTGATTGTTGCAAAGGATTTTTATCAAAATCAACATTGAGTTAATATTAATGTTTTTTTTCCTAATAAATAAAGAATAAAGAAAAAAAAACACACTTTTCTGGGTCACATACGGCGGCTAACTGATGTGTGTTAATTGATGCTGGCTGGACTGTCTGGACTCGCTGCAGAGACTGATCAAGTAGCCATTTACTTCGGTAAATAGCGTGCTGATCCGGGAACTGAATGTTAAAAAATTGTTTTTCTCTGCAGTGTGTTGATGTGTGTTGAAGCTGAGCAATGGTGTCTTCTGACGAGTTGACGCGCATCAACCTGCGCTGAAGCGTGTCGTGACAGTTTGTGGGCTTAGCAAACAGCATGAACATTGAAAACAAAATGTGTGGGTGTTTTGAAACACTACATACATCCCGAGTGGGTTTTTGTCCTCAATTAAACAGAAAAACAAACTAGAGCCATAAATGGGTCTTTGACTTGTCTTCATAGGCCTGAAATTTTGGCTACAGCTGAACCTAGAGTTTAGACTGGGGATTCTCAAATATTGTGTGAAGACAGAATGTGAAGCAGATTTTAAGAGGAAGCATCATTGCTTACTTGGAAAGATGCGATTAGTCAAATCAGAAATGTTCCAACTTGATAGACATTTGCGTGTTTTTTCCAGATTTTATGCACAGTCAGAGGATTGAGCTGCCACACATGAAAATAAACACTCAGCAGATGCTTGGTAAGTATATTGCGAGCTATCGTATAGCTAATGTCGTTACAGTAGGTCAGTTGACTTTCTTAGGTGATGAAACTTGAACCGCACAAATGGCTCAATGGTCAATTTTGTGCCAGTAGGCAAGACAAAAACTCCCTTTGTGCTCTGTCTCTGTTGTACCTTTCAGGGACAGGAATGTAGCACCTGTCATAAGTATTTATTCCAAGAATGAGGAGTAATGCTTTATTGCTCTTAAAAGAGTTGCAATGAGAGCCCTCAAATGTCTCTTAGGTTATTTCAGGAAACATTTCTGGGTAGAGGCAGGTATATTATAAGTTTTGTCCCTAAATGGGCTCTCCATATGTCTCTGAGATTCTCAATCATCCAGGTCATGGTTACCCTAGGAGGGATGAAATCTAGGGCAACTGTACTTGGTTGTAGCTACTTGATAACATTTCACTTCCCCTCCAAAGGGCCTCTTCAGTTTTGACTGGTTGGTGTGGTGTCCCAGGCTTTAAACCCCTGTGGAGTCTATTAAGGTGATTGATAATCAAATGTTCTCCAAATGTAAAATTAGTCTTGATCTTTCATTTTTCAACCAGATTTCTTCAGATTAAGTCTGTTAAAGTAGCTCTTTACTGTGACTCACAATACACCCATTGAATTTTTTTCTGCATAATTGTTCTTCTTTGTTGAAAAAATCATTTTTAAAATTTGTTTGACTCTGAATGACTCAATGATGGGCATGTAGTTTAAACACAGCAAAATTCACAATTTCAAAATGTAATCATGTCCTTTTTCTTCTATATGGCTTGATGAACCTGACATTATTTAAACAGTGGCCACATTAAGAGTGACTACGGATGCCATAACAAGTGTTTTTCTGCATATGCATCTCTCAAAGTACAATCTAAGTCAACAAAGTGTCAAATAATATATTTAAGGAGCAGTTTGAAATCAGTCAGTGTGTAGGTGTGAAGGGATTTTAAAAGAATAGCGTGCATGCTCAATAAATGCTAAATGGGGCAAGAAAGTGTTACTATTCATTTTTATGAGATGATACATGCACACTGAATCTAGGCCTTTTTCTCCTTCTGCAACAGAGTGCTTCCTGGACTTGAGCCCAAAACTCTCATTCACAGATGCTCGGCATGTGAAAGCTGAACAGAGAGCTCCCAACACAGAGGTAAACCGAGGGCAATCGCTCAGTGTGAACGCTGTAAAGTAACTCATCAGCAAAATAGCAGCCTGCCACCCCAGGACAGCAACCTGGTGTGCTCAGGTCACGCTTTTCAAGAAAATTACAATAGAGTGCAATCTGTGAAAAATCTGTGGAGTATTAATCTGTTTATCAACTTGAGTATCCCTGAGAACTGACTGAATCTACCCTCGGAGGGAACGCTGTCAAGTGATAGCTAACTGACGCTAACTCAGATTTATGTGCAGAAAAAAAACCACAACACTAGGATGTATTAAATGCAACCACCACACCTGCACTGTTGATTGTCAGAGGTGTGTCCAGAAGGTGGGTCTGGGGTGCCGCTGGCTAAGCTTGAAATTGGATTGACCACCCCAAGTGGCAACCCATTGTCACAGATTATGATTGGCTGTCTGCCCAGTGAAAGGTGACGCCTCATTCCACTCCAAAAGTTTATATTTTCTAAGGTTTTTATTTGTATGTAACCTAAAATAAGTGGTACAATACTTTACTTAAAGAATGAAGTATAAAAGTGTTATATTAAAGCTTCATATGATTTATCACATTGAAATGTTGCTAACTAAGTAGATAATAAGGATTAGTGAAATTATTTCTATTCCAACAAATGGTTGTGATTGTGTACAAAAACACATCATTTATGCCATGTAATTTTTTTGTGTGCAAAGACTCAGTTCACTTTTCAAAATCATACTTTTATTCTGCTGTAACACCGTAAGTGTCTATTTTTCTGGCAGTTCTACTAGCCACAAGGTTTCTCTTTTCAGATTGCTTCAAATAAGAAAAGTTAGATGATGTTGGGCTTAAAAATGTCTCTCATTGACATGTAACACATGTAACAAAAGGAGTTTTCAAACAATGAGGCAACAGCTTCACAGAGTGAGGTTGTCTCATGGCTTTTGTACCACCACATTCTGGCAAAAAAAAGGGAAAACTTTTGAAACTAATGTGACTTGAACTTTAACAAGTTTTTGAGTCACCAAAACAGCTTGCCAGCGTTTTACCATGGGAGCGCAGCCTATGGGGCTGTGATGAGAGGCTCACAGAGCTCACAGGGTCTCTGCTTCTTGCAGGGAGAACACATTTCTCTTAACAGCTTGGCTGAAATTGGACCACCAGATGGCATCTCTGCATCTCTCCCGACACTTGATTAAGATCCGATGCCTGTGGTCTATCCTCTCCAGAATCACAGCTCTCATGTGGAGTGGAATCAATATTTGATTTCCTCTTTTAAGTGTGTTCACTTAAATATATTTTTCTCCATGAAGACCTCTAAGGCAGACACAGATATGTAGCAAAGGTTATGCAAGCACCGAATATACTTCTTGGGAAAAAGTTTGCAGTAGATCTGTATTTATACACACGTGTGTGTCTGAAAGTCAAAACAGCACATCAACAATACACTGAATCATTTCAAATTAGGAATCAGAATGAGATACTTGTTAAATGATAACTAAAGTCTACGGAACATACAATGTGTTAGCCTTCCATGTCATTAATGGAGCTGATTGTCACAGTACAGGGGTACTTTGAAGTAAATTCAGTAAAGATGCATTTTCGCATCTGATTTGGGTTTACCTTTTGAGACATAACTTGTGTTGACAGAAATTACTTTAAGGATTCTGTCTATTATGTCTATTTTGAATGTACTTAAAGCTTGCCCTTTAAGTCAGAGTCAGATTTTTGTTTTAGTGTGTTGTTTATATTGGAAATGATGATTGTATTATGCACCATTTCTGTGCAACACCCAAGCCTTTACTATAATTCCTACAATCTCTAATCTCTATACCAAAAACATACACATGCAGTTACAGTTGATAGTAGTAACAATATCCTTAATATGTAGAATTGGGGAAAAAAAGAAATCTGATGTAATAAAATCAATAAAACTGAAACATAAATTTGCTTTTTCCCATTTACCAAATGTTAGAAAATGTTACTTTGCTTTTGCAAATAAAAAAAGAAATCACTTCATTTTACTTTCTCACTGATGAAATGTGCACTGTATTTTTCATTGTTTTCCAAAAGGGAGAACATTAAGGACACACTCAGTCAAAAGACCCAAACTGAGGAAAAAAAATTGCTCATCTGTATATCTAGAATACTAAATTAAAGATTTACTTTGATATGAATATTTGAAAAATGTACTTTTACAACATATCAGATGGGCTGAAAATACTGTAAAAGCTCAAATATTGGTCCTATAAGTTAAATATTCCCTGTCTTCTCTTGTTAGTCACTGGCAGGTTTTTTTTTTCATCTTTACTGACCTTTACTTATGAACTCAACATTACTGGGGTTGAATAATTGTTTTCACCTTTTCAGCAGCCAGCATCATGGATGTGTGGGGGATGAGAAACTAATTTGTGATGATATGCGTTCAATGAAGAGGAGCAGAGTGGCAGGTCTGGTACTAAGAGCTACTGAAGCGGAATGTGTTGACAGTCTTTAGAGTTGAGAGCTAAAAAGGGCTAAAGAAACAAACACTGTCAAACACTGCCATGCAAATGCTTGACCTCCAGTCTCAAACACAGAATTACTTATTAAAATCTGTAGCTAAGAGAGACGTTCACAAAATGTCAGCCTGTAATCAGCAGCGACCTCACATATTTATTTAGGGAAAGTAGACTGATCTTCAGTGTTGAACCTTCTCAAGGATGTCTGTATTAGTAAGTCTTGAAATAGGCTATAAAGAAAGCATAAGAAATAAGAGCATATATAGTGAATTACTTTGGGGCTTATGTTTTGTAAGGAGTATACCTTTGATCATCAGAGTTAGCTTAATTAATCCACCTTACCCCGAGTCTCCATCATCACTATTTTTTTTTATTTCTAATCATCAAAATTATGTTGTGTGACAGTGTTCTTACCCATGTTATGATGTGCTGAATGGTTATTCAGTTACATATCAAATGAAGAACATGTTAAATTGTATGCTGGTTTGATACTAATGGACAGTGTATATACATCTCTCTACCAGCTATGACGTTTGGTGCAGGGCTTCTCCTGCTAATGACTTGAGGTCAGAGCGTATTATTGTTCAGTCTTAAAATTTGATAGTGGAGACAGTGACGAGATCAGGTAAATAAATATTTTCTCCCACCTCCACTTCAGCTGCTGTAAAAAAGAAAATTGTGAGAGACCCACTTTTCTCTTTTTGTGTCATTTCTTGAAAGCCAAATATTTGTGATGGCTGGCACCAAAGATGGAGGTCAACACATTTTGTTGGTAGGTCAGTGGAGCTGATGTGCGGTCAATTCCTCTGTAAAGAGTGTAAGAGGTTTGATATCCAAGGACAAGGAAATTACCAACATGTCTGGTGGCTTCTGTCCTTTATGTGTGAAGATATTACTGTGACAACATGGAACAAGCTCTGCAATCTAATGTGAAGCACACCCTCTAGCACAAACCCTCCGGGTTTTGCTCTCACTGAAAATTGTGTCAAACTGTTGTCATAATCTTCCCACCCTCCACATGCACAAGTAGGCTAGTAATCAGAGGAAAAGCTCATTAGTGGAAAATCTAATGTGAAAAGGAACTCTTATGTAAAAATACAACCAAAATGCCTCTTTTTTTCCCTGACAGTCATCACCTGAACTAAATAGTTTCACTGACAAAATATTTTTAACAATGATGGAAATTTTTTTGACAAATGAAAACACTGATGTCATCTTTATTTAGATCACCTGCAGTGGACCCCTGTCTAGTTGTTGGCAAGTGTGCATATTAATTAGCTATTGTCAAGTCTTTTCTTTGGTCTAATAAGCATAATGTAAAGCTGGGTTTAGCATTGAACGTGACTATATCACTACACAGTGTAGCTATGTCAGGCAATATGTCACCACAGCTGAGTGTCCAAAGTTTCTTTTATAAAGCCCAATAATTGTGATGTGGTTTATGAATGAGGTGAAAAAGAGGGATTAATGGGATTGAGGACGAAGGACAAGCAAAACACTGATAATGTTTATCAGCCAGCTGCAGCTAATTTTGTGGGGCAAGCAAGTGGCAGCAATGAGGTCAAGAGGGATTAGCGGATTCATATTATAATTGTCTAATTCTGTAAAAATGGTATCTTTCATAGTTTCCTGTTCAAACACAATGGTCCTGGTGTTTAGTGCTCTCTGATGTCACTGCAGGAAAAATAAATCATCTGCTGGGGCAGAATTTTTTTTTTTACATACTTTCATGCCTTGCAACATTTTAATAATAGTAATAATATTAATAATATTAATAATATAAAAAAGCTAAGACACTGATGTTGGAAGACATTAAAGCCTGTGTAAGAGTTTCTGTCTTTTGTCTCTATGACATTAGCTCACTTTGAAAAGTTTTGCTTGCTTTAACTGGTTCACCTTCATTATTGAGACTTAACCTGGTGGTATGAAAATTAAAATTATATGAAGATGTTACATTACATCACCTCTATGCAGCATCTTCATATCATTTTACAAGATAGAGGAGCATCTGTAGTTTTGCACATTTAAAAATCACAAGTTTCTGGATCTCTAAATACCTTAGTGTGGCCCAAGTTTACCTGCTTGTGTTTGACATGAAGTTAAGTAACCGCAGCAATCATGTCTCTGTTCATCTTCTTTTCCTTTCTTGATCCGTACGTTTGTTCACTGTTATTGTGATGGAGTTGCTTTTGAAGTTGGTTGTTAAAGTTAAAAACAAAAAGAACTAAATAATATATTGCTATCCTGATTATGGTGATGAATTTTCACAATCTGTCCATTAAAGTGACGAATGATGAAAAACTTCAAAGATTCATTAAGAAGTGATTCATTAAATGGATTTTACTATTAGGAACTAAGTAATCATGTAGTATTTCATTGTATCCCCAAACAAAAAGCCAAATGTGCTTTTGGAAAGCATAACCCTGATTCTTTGCAGTGTGAACTTGCCCCTTTGTTGCCTTCAACAGGATAGAAAAGAGTAAAAATTCATTTTTAGAATTTGCATCATGAGCATTTCTGAAACATTTACTCAGCAAGAAATGCTTTTAAACTCCAGTTATACACATTTCCACCAGAATGTGAAAAGTTTGAGCCACATTTTCTGTATGCCAGTGAATATCCCAAACTACCCTGAGTGAAGATAACATGCATTCAGTGAAAGGCAAAGAATCACTTGTGCATCAAACACAAAGGATGGTTTACAAAGAAAACCCCTGCAAACAGGAGAATATAAAAACTCCACCAAAAATAAAGAGTTGAAGATCATATCCTGTCTGTCTTGGTTTCTAATGGCAAACCTTTGTCTTAAGAAAAACAATAGTGTCAGTCATTTCAGGGCTTAGTATTTATGAAGGGTGGAAGAAGGGGTCAGTCAGGTGACGTTACTAAGAGTCACAGTTGTTGTAGGGAGGAGGTTTGGCAAAAGGGGGTCAACAAAACATCAGACTTCAACTTTAAAATTGGACACAGCTGTTTGTTTCCTATTCATCAGCATTCAGGTTGAGGTGGTGGGTGAGCTTGTAGTGTGTCAGACTTTTCATGCCAGAGACCAAAGACGTGCTCAATGTTCGTAATCCCAGGCTCTGTAATATCCGCTCTCTGTTGGAGATAGGATTCAAATTATTATATAGCCTATTACTATACAAGGATTATCTCCAAGCACATGCGAGAGAAATAAGAAAGTGACAGTTTGTTTAATTGCATTTTGTTTTCACTTCATTATTCTGACCGCTGTCAGGTGCATTATGAATTGCACTGATTGGCTTAGTTGTTTTGGAAAACCCAGAAGACGCTGATCGGCACAACCAGGCCTTTTTACCCAAAAGTAACTGAAATATGGGTGAAATTTTAAAGATCATAATTGAAGCTAATAACAAAATTCAAAAGATTTGTGTCCACACAAGTAAAGGTTCATTCAACACAGTGTTTTCTGTGGGGTCAGCCCCACCCCTCCCATCTTTCCTTTTAGTAGCCATTGTCAGCAATATCATAAAGGTACATTTTCCAGAAAATACATCTGAATGGCCTCTCTTATTGAAAAACTACACTTGTAAAGTATTTTTCAAGATATGTGAAAGTGAAAAAAATCCAACTTGTGATACAGCAGCAGTAGAGAGAGGGACGGTTTCTTTTATGCAACTCAAAAGAGATTTACTACCTTTTATAAATTTCGTTGTGATGTGTTCATATTTTTCACAGTGCTGCACGTGTTGGGGGGTTGGATTACACATCTTGAATGAATGAATACATTTGGAGTCTTGAAAGAGTTATTGCATTAATATTAATTCTATATTAATGCATCAAACTATTGTCAATACCTAATTCAAATATGGGTAGCACCAGCATGGAAATATGACACCTAACATATCACATGGGCCCATCTCTAATGAACACAAGCAATTTGAGAAGTATTAAGGACAAATCAATTTCTCATTAATTTCTCATTAAGTCATAACATGCTAAGTAGAAGATCACTTTCAGACCGGCACTTTGTGGTGATGCTTCAGAAAAGTTGCTTGATGTCACTCAATCTGAGGGAGATTGGCTCTCATGTCGCCTTAGGGTGCTGTGCAGAATCTATGGTTTAGTATGTCTCTGGAAAAAAGCTTGAGGAAAGACTTATTTAGGCACCATGATACAGGGAGTGAAGTAGGAGGCAGAGGATAAAGAAGCTAATCTTGTCAGCCTAAAGCCTGCTCCTCTTTCTGAATAACACTGCAGTTTGGTATGCTTTGTCCTGGCATTTAAATGGAAATATTATGAGACTTGGGCCTGTTGAGGAACATTTCACAGCTGTCTCTGCCCTGAGAGAAAGCAGACAATTCAGCATTTAGGATTCTGCAAATGTGCTGCATGTGTTTATCTGTTCTAATGACCTTAAGAGTATGGATATTACCAGCATACTAATCACCTGTGTGTGCTGTGCTGCTGTTTTGCATTCAAATAGCCAGTCAGGCGCAACATACATGAAGGCAGTGTCACTTGCTTTTATTTCTCCCTCACTTTTTACCTTTTCTGTTGAAATGAAATGTACCATGGTATATCAGAATGGAACATTGCATGGAAATGTCACAATGAACCAGGATATCAAACCTCCAATGAGTTAAACCTCCTATACTCATGAGAGAAAAGGTACAATTGAATGACTGATTTGCAGTGATAAAGACATCATGCGAGTGTGTTCCAGTCACATCTTGTTGATGACCAAAGTATAACTCATATACAGTGTAAGACAACTCG
Source organism: Acanthurus leucopareius (assembly GCA_029814765.1). Taxonomy (NCBI): domain Eukaryota; kingdom Metazoa; phylum Chordata; class Actinopteri; order Acanthuriformes; family Acanthuridae; genus Acanthurus; species Acanthurus leucopareius. The sequence goes on along the minus strand of JAQMCX010000001.1, from coordinate 10,876,832 downwards.
GAAACCTAAAGACTAGGTTCCTGCCACTTGGTTCCTGCATCAACTTGATAAACTGTAGCCGCATTTAGTGTTAATTTAACACACTCAGGAAGTGTTACTTTATTCTTTTATGACTTTGATCGAAGCTACTTGTTGCCTTAGAACAACATTTAAACCCTAATTTGAACTTTTTTGTAAGTCAGGAATATTATTTCTCGTTCATAATTGAATTAGACTTATGAATGCCATTAATTGTATTTCAATTTGTTCCTTTATTTAGGAAACAAAACCAATTATTTTCAAGAGCATTTGCTTCTATGGCTACATAGATATTTCAGCCATTCAGAAACATTTGCTACTTTACCTTGTTATGAATTTATGTATTTCCATATATTCTCCCTTTACGTAGCATTGTGCAGAATCACCTTGGTTCAAGTGTAGCTACTCTAACTGATACTTTATTACAACAGCCATGAACAAAAGTGGCCAACCACACATAGACTAACCACAAATCCATAAAAAAAATCACTATAAAAGCTGTTCCAACAGAATATTTATTAACCTCAAAGGTGCATACAGTAGCCACTGATATATTGGTTCATTTTAAAGACACTGCAACATACCTTTTTGCCCAGAATGTATTATTTATACATTTTAGCAGCACAATAAGCAGTTAGTAGATTTTGGGTTGCCAATCATTGGCATTCTTAAGTGGTCTGGCTGCTCATTGAGTGGGAGATACATGAGGGTGGGGTGCTCCATCACTCTTCTCCTCTTCCACTAAAAGGCTCTGACATATCTCCCTGGAGGCCTACAGCCAGCCTGGTGCTCTCTGTACACAACTTAATGGCTGCTGTCACTGCACAACTCATCCATGAGAGCCTGCTCAGCAGCATCCCAATTACCAGTTTTCGAAGAGAGTTTTGATATACATGTTTTGTTGTAGCTGTATTAGACAACGAATATCACTGTTATTTCAGTCACTGTGTTCCAGGCAGGAATCAAAAGAGCGCTAATGTTTTCTAACCTCTTATGTCTTTATAAAAATATCATCATGTACATTACCAATCTGGTCTTTAAAAAAAAATAGGGTATGTTTATGTGTTTTCTAAAGAGCTTCTTGATTGAAATACAATGTCCTGAATTATATTATTATTTGTAATGTAAAGGAGACACTATGCTATTTTACTACGCATACCCGATGAGGGTAAGAGGTAGTTGGTAGTGGTAGTGTGGCAGATGGTGGACACATGCACAGAAATTTGACACTGAAAATCTGCCTTTGTATCCTGAGCCCTGCTTGTAAATTAATTTAGGCTGCCAAAAACTTTTTTAAAGGTCTGTAGAGATGAAAACACAAATCACTTTGCTGGATCGAATCCCTTTGTTCATTTTACTTATGACTATGTGTCAATCTTTTTTCCTAAGCTATGACTCCTCAAGACTGTTCAAGTGTGTTTCCTTATGTATGTCAATAAATGAACATACAATGGTTCCAAAGTGTCTTTCCAAAACTCATGATCATATAGGTCGTCCATTCAAGTAACAAATAACTATCAATATTGATGGTTATTTTTAGGTGCTGACATCTAGTGGCAGTAGTAATTATGATTGCAGTAAAGGACATAGTGAACTGCAGTAGTATGAGGAAAAAGAGGCTAACACCAATTTATTCCTGATGTTTTATCCCCTCATTTGCTACCATCTTTTTGCTGTCAGATGTTAGATAAAGCAAGAAATGTATTTGTTGTTGTACATTAGTAGTATATCAGCGCAATCTCTGGGACACTGTGTTGACATCAAAACATTTGTGAATTCTGTGTTTGTTGTTTTGTTGTATGAAGCCTCTTAACTGAGCAGAAATTCAGGCTCTGTGACCAAATGAAGACACTCCAAGTCACTGCTCGGTCTGAATTCAGAGAAGTCTGCTGCCAAACTATTTGTGTGCTGTACCTTCAAATAGCTGTCTTGGGGACTGCTCTGCACTGAATCAATATCCAGTTAATTTCAGGCTACACTCTGATCCTCTAGCAGCAGCTAATACATACAGGCCTCCTCTCTGGAGGAAAACTGTGGATGAGCAGAACACCTGCTGAAGCTTTGGGAACAGATCAGGACACTGGACAAACCTGATGGTGCTTTGTACATCAATGAGCAGGGTGCAGTTTACTTTTTATTATTGTTATGCTATTTATTTGCTTAATAATTTGCTTAATCGATTGTTTAGTATAAAACATACTTGAATTATCTCATTGTGGAGCAAATTACTGTACTGTTCTTTTGCATGTTTTGCGGTGTAATCTTGTGAAGTGAGATGTAATCTAGACATACTGTACAGCCAAAGAGATCAAGAGTCATTCTCATGTGTGAGCGGTCATGCAGTGTCCTCCTGTAAAGTACAATAGGATAGACTAGAAAGACAAGATGTTTTATATTCAGTCCTCTGTATGTGCAACATTTTTTTTTCATTATTTCAATCAGTGCGGCAATCTTTATTCGGTTCATTTTGAATTGAAAAGATCCAACTTCTTTCAAAGGACTCGCCTGAAAGAAAGCACTCAAGCAATTAAGTTTGCCTCACCATAATTAATCAGCGAAATCCATTATTTCTGTCTTCATTGTGTGATTCACAGCAGCAATGTAATAATTGCTTTCCATAAGCTGTAGGAACATAGGTGCTGCTGAAGGTCTTATGATAAAAGGCAACAACTCGGCCCACAAATTGAGCTTGACTGTTTTTGCAGACACGTAATGTTTTGAAGTAGTGTGCGTTTGAGTTTAGTCAATCAAGCATTTTTTAATATGTTGTCGTATCTTTGTAGTTTTGTTGCAAAGAGATTCAACGTCTTTTCTCTTTTCAGACACAGCAGTTAGGTGCATTTGTTTACAAAATGGCACTGCGACAAACTTCATTCAATGTTTGTTTGTCTCATTAGAACAATTAGGCTTGTTGTTTGGGCGAATGTGAGCAAAAACAGTTAAACAGCTGAATGAAATGCTGAAAATGATGATGCTCAGCTGTCTTTGAAAGGATACTATGAAACATTTCACTTCTTGTTTTTGGAAAAAAGAAAATTTAATTTATAGTGGTTAACCATGAAGGAGTCTTCTAGAGGTATATACATGGTCTTGGAAATATTAGACCATACCTGCACAAAGGTACAGAAGCACACAGGCACAGAGTGATAGAGACATGTAAAACAAAAACTAGCATTTTTTTGTTAGTGCTAATTGATTACATGTAGATAAATTCACAATTCTGCTATTTCACTAATTTGAATTCTCAGCTTAAAGACAAAGCTGTTGTATGGATTCTTACAGTGTAACAAGGATAACAAATAGTGCAGATATTATATATCATTTAATATAAGTGGATTTCTATAAAATATAAAAAAAACCCTAAACCATCAGAATAACTTTCTGTTAGACAGACATTTTTGTGTTGATTGATAATCCTTGAACTAAACACATGGTGCGACAGAGGCTAATGGGGTGAGGCGAGAAAAAAGCAGAATGGGAAGAAGGAGCAATAGAAAATGATGAATCTCGCCCAGCTGTTTGCCAAGGCAGGAGGTTTCTGGAAGTATTGCTGATATGAAGTTGGCTTGGATGTCATCCAGTAGAGCTGAGTGTTATTTATGACAACAGCAGGAATCACTTGCTCATCATGAGGTGGAGACGAGTCTTCACGAGGAAACAGCAGAATTCACCGAAGGCAAGGAGTTCAGGGAATTTAGGTGGTTGCAGCCAACTCCATTAATTACTTGTATTGTCAAACACCATATCCACTTTAGCAGTGTCTGGTAACGTCAAACTCATTGTTTAAGTGAGTGAATGTCTGCATGCAATGCAGGTGTGAGTTTATAAGAAATAAGCTGTGCAGTTAAAGTACACCTCCAATGTTTATCTTTAAAAAAAAGAAAATTATTAATGTTGTTTGGCCTCTGCACCGCATTTGATATATTGTCACCTATGCACTCAAGTGTGAAAAATGTTTCACAGTTGGAAAAACTCTTTATTGTTTCACTGTGGTGAGGCACAAAACTATAACTATGAATAAAGCTTTTTATATAAAACTAAATAAATACTTTGTTGCCATTAATTAATACACTGATTATGTTTATAGAGTGTTCTTAATCCCCAATACCATGATTTGACTTTTAAACAAGTTTAATGGCAAGATCTTTTATTTTAAAAAAATATGAATTTATATTACAAAATATAATTTTTACACATTTGAAAAAATTAAAACATAAATAAAGCCCATATGGTAAAGCCCAGTGAGCATTAAAATCAGTGCATTATGAAAGACAGAGGAGCTAATGTGTACTTACACCTACATACCTACTCCAACCCATGCACTCAGTTGCTTGTTTATTAGATACATCAAGCTTAAATTAATGGAGGCTATACAGCAGTACTTTGATGTGGACTATTGAATTATATTGCATTATATAGAAAGGTCCTTCTATTATTTAGCTTACCCACACTGATGTAAGTGGAACGGACAAGATGATATAGAAGCCTGTCAATATAACACAATACATTTTAACAGCACCATTAATTTATCCACAGCCATAATACTGATGCCCATTTAGGGCACATTAATATCACTCAAAAAATATGCCTGTTACACTGTAAGACAACATGTATTACCAGAATCTACACAAATATCAAACCAAAATAAGCCAATGCTTTCATGACTTTTTATGTAGTCACTTTGTCAAGCTGTCTCTTGAGAGTAAAAGTAGAAATAGTACTAAAAACATTAAGCTGGCTCTCTGCCGCCTTGTCAAATAAAATTAATGCCTTAGTTTAAAGTCAGTCAGGGTGTCAGATATAAAGGAGGACGGTGCACCACATGCTTCCCAATAAATATTATTCTCTGCCTTTTCCTCTCCTTCCCTTTCCCTTCATCATCTTCTATATTGTGCTGTTGAATTTAATGTTTGGGTTTATTACTCATTTATTTGGAGACACATACAGTCAGAAAGTACTCCCATGAAACATTCAGCAGCTTTCAAAGATTGGCACCTTTAAACACAGTGATAATAAAGTGAAAACACATAGACACATAGGAGAACTACTTCTGCATAATTAAGGGTGTTATATGCAGTCGCTTGCACTTAAGGTTTGTGTTAAGCAACGGGCCTATAATATCTAAATGAGACCACCCCAAGTTATTTCTGTAGTAAAATGAACAAAATGCAGGATAAACTTATAACCAAACCAAAATTTTGACTCTACTGTTGTCACAGAGTAGACTTGCAGAGCCTGATGTGAAAACCCCAACACCAAACATTTGACAGAATTAAAAAAAAGATTTTTCCTTTGCAGTTGGCATAGATGAGAGGATAATATATCACCTAATTAGACCTTAAAAATGAGCAGTTTTAAGAGAACTGACAGCAAATCACTATTGGAGTAGCTAGCTAGCTAGTCAGACATGCTAACAGATCCTTCTTGCTTTACTCACATAGAAACTGCAATCAGTGCAACAGATGACTTAAACAATTTTGGCAACAAATTTGGCATAACTGACATTTTTAATTTTCACACCATCATCTGCAAGTTCTATGAAAAGGAACCTTGTATAATTAGAAGGACAACATTGCATTTCAACATCAATAGAAATACCAGAAGAAATGGCTCCAAATACCAGACATAATAGCTCCAACTGACTGAAAGAGGTAAACAGCACATAGTACAACTGCATTACAGTAACTTTTTTTATATTTTCAGCACAGCTTGTTCATGCATGTCCTCACACAAAGTGATTTTGATGGTGTTCACTAATAACTGTGCTGACATACAAAACACTGAGCACCAAGGAAACGGAATTAACTGTATTTAATGATGCTTCCTAGTGATGGTCTGTTGTTTTCCCTTAAAACCCTCTTACGCAATTCTGAATGATACAAATACACTCGGGATTTTAATTCCAGCAAGCTTTCTCTGATTTTGAACCATTGTATTTTTATTAAGTCACGCTGTCTCGAGGTATTAATGGTGATAATTGGCTTGGTAGCGACAGGACACATTTAATCCACCTCCTCAGTTTTACAGCATGTTTATATTTCTATTGCTCTGGACCACTGAAATGTTTAGCAGCAATGGTTTGATGTAACTTATGTTCATTTTGCAGTATTTTTTGCTTAGAAATAGAAAAAGAAATTCATATAGCTCTTTTTTAATTCATTGATGCAATATTAAGCAGAATGGCCTTTTGGAATTTTAGTTACATATAACACCAATATGGATTTTTCTTTCATTGCTTTAAAACTTTTATCTGTCCTTTTTAGGTTATTTTAATTGCTTACAGCAGCAACCCCAGCATTAACAGCCACAGCATAATCTTGTCCTTAAGCTTAGCTTCTTCAGCAGAAGTTAACTAATGCAGATGCCCTGAAAGCTAAACTTCACCATTGACCCACAATAATACTGTTTTAATAAGAATTCCCTGAGAGCAGGCAATTTATTATGCTCCCTGTTATACTTTTGCAATTACATCTCCAAAGCAGACAATCGCGCCTTTTCTTCTTGTATGTATGTAGCTGCAAACAAGTATAACTCAATTACCTCACATGTGTGCTTTGCTGCGAAAGGTTGGTGTATTCAAACAGCATAGCACAGCAGGCTGTGTAACCCCTGTGGCTGTATTTTGAGACCTTGTCCTTTTAAGTCTAATTTGGAGGTCTTTTGCACCAAATTTGGTGCTGCTGCTTCAGTAGATTTATTGCTTAGTAGTTGAAGTGGAAAGATTTTTGTGCCCGAACAGACTTTACAATTGACGTGACTGCTCTTATCTTTTGTTTTACAAATTAAAGATGATTTGCAGAAACAAAAAGGAGATATACATTGTGCTTGCAGTTATAAACTATAACTGTGCTTACAGTTATAAACCTTTAATGAAAACAAGGTGCTTTTGAAGTCAGACTGGTCAACTAAAGACAAAAGAGCAGCACCTTACCTTACTTCAGGCACACTAACATCAAGCAAAGCCTGAGGTAAAAAAAAAAAAAAAAGCTTATCATGGCATATCAAAGAAAAATCCCCAAAAAATAAAACACTGATCAGTTTTGACCCACACTGGGTTGTCACGCCCAAAGAGTCAATTTTATATATGTTTGTGATCCACTACTTTGATATGCCCGAACTCATAAATGCTTTTTAAAAACATTCTCAGCTTGGTGCTAGTGAGCCTGAAGTAAGCCCACGGGCTTTCCTTTTGTCAAAGAAGACTTGAATGAAAATTAAAAAAACAGCATTAAAAGAGAGGATGTTTTCTGTTTCTGATCAAGAAGTTTATAAATTTAGCTCCTCTCTGATATTCATTAATTAAAAATCCAAGTGGTTTGCTTTCGTTTTAAGTGCCATGTGAGGCTTCAGTATATTTCCATTGCATGTTACTGAGCCTGTTCTGTTATAAAACAGCTCAAGTGTTTTTAAGAGCTCAAAATGATGCATTTGAAGTTCAAGGCAGGGTTCTTGGCTCCCCTGTTGCATCTGTAAAGGTCAGGAAAATCTCTACAGTTCTGGGGCTGATCTAATGCATGACTTTATTTTATTCCAAGCTTCACACGGTAAGAAAGGCCAACCTTGTCACTGGAAAGGGAGATACAAAAACAAACCCAACCCTTTCAGGTAAGACTGAATAAAGAAGTGAGGATGGGCAAGTATTGAACTTTTACTGCCTCCACTGAAGAGGAGATGATACAGTCTTTGGTTTCTAGTTGTCTTCATGTGTTAATCGTGGATTTATACTCATAGTGACATTTCTGTCATGGTTACAGCTTCTCCTTTTACTTTGGATCAGCATGTAGGTTTTAGGCACATTATAGGCACATGCAAACCACTTATAGATGGCTTGCTTAGATTAGACTTTGTCATTATTTATTCTTAGACTTGTATTATCTTCCTTCTGATTATTCACAAGGTACCTGACTTTTAAAAAGACGCAGACTGTGAATGATTTTTGACCAAACATATCCCACAGAGTCCACATTGTATGACCCAGCCTGGCTGTTGTTAAAAGTTTTTTTTAGAAGGGAAAAAGCAGATTTAGTGAGAAGACAAGAACAGCAAAAACAAGAGACTTTCAGCGCTGTGGGCCCTGTCACTTTTTTGGAAAAAAAAATACCTTAAAGGGAAGAATTATGAGTTATATGTGTAGCAGTAAAATGTTTTACATATTTATGTGTTGTTTCAGGTGAAGGCCAAGACAAGGTTAAGAGGCACAGAGAGAGAGTTATTTATTTCATGGAATAGTGAGCCTAAGAGACAGCAGAGTCTTAAAGGTTGAGGAGTCAAACCTGACAGAGAAGATGAGAATTCTTTGGAGGATGCTCCAAAAATTTCTTCCTAGAATGGTTAGGGGCAGGGTGACAGTTCCTAAAAGAGTGAAAGGAAAAGGCTGTGAAGTCTGACTAAAAGAATGAAAGATGAGGTAAAGCTAAAAAAAAAAAAAAAGAAGTCATACTTGTCATGACGGTGACAGCTGTAACATTTCACCACAGCTGTCATCATTAGTATTTCATTGACTGGTGTAAAAAGCTTTTTTAAATAAAAGGCAAAACAAAATTCAAGCATGCTGCATATTTAAAAAAAGACATTGCCAATAATGGTGTACTACTGACTCAGCCTGCCAGTTTAAACACAGACTGACCAGCTACGGTAACTCTTAAGGGACAAAACTCAAGCTTCTAATCCCATACAGATCTAAAAAGCACAGCCAGAACCAGGTGGACACTTTACATACAAGCAGCAGACGTCACATAGAGGTGCTATAAATATGTCACGCAGCATTTAAAATACTAGCCTGATGAGCAGCAACTGCTAGATCTAGCACTTTATTAGCGCTGCATCAGAAATTATATACTTAATTCATTTATGTACATTAAAAACTTGACTTCATTAAAGAAGTCAAGGGCAGGGTTTTGAAACTTTTGAGTTTAGATTCATGCGTGAAAGCAGTCGATTTTAAAATCTCATTTTTGTCCTGTGTGCAATTTCCATTCATTTTAGCCAAACATTTCATTTTAATGATTTTCTTGTGGCACCTGCACTGTGCATGCAGTAGCCATGATGGCAGCTCAAAACTTAAACTCAAAAAGCCTCACTGACCTGTAATGTGTAATGTTTTCATAATTACTAGGCCTGATGCACATGCTCTTTAAGTGTATGATTCAGTTTTTTGCAGTGGTTTAGTAAGTTAATAAGCATATTGTCCCTGCACCACTTTTAACCACTGAAAGAATTGGCTGCCATCTGTGTTAGCCAAATGTTGATTTCACACAAGTTGATTTCAGATACAAGTGGGAAAAAAAGAAGCAGCATCACAAATTTTTGATGAAATGCAGGTGAGAGATAGGCTTATTATGTTTGTTGCCTCTACTATGTGCCATCTAGAAAAGACAGTAAGAGTGACGGAGAAAACTGAGTAATAAGAAGGTCTGGATTCGGTTCAGTCTGAACACCCAGGAGATTTGACCAGGGTGGATTGGGAGTTGTGGCATTCTGGGAGACACATCAAATGCCAAAGCATCAACAGAGCCTGACACAGTCTTCCTGTCTAACTAAGAAACTCACACAGACCAACTGCATTAATGTTGGGAGAGTATTAAAAGGACATGATTCCCCAAGCAAGATATTACCAGAGGTTGCCTCACACCTTTCCAAACTGTATCCTCACACTAAAGCTCTGTTTGAAGATACAGTCTGTGTTTTTGCCCACCCCGTGGCTCCCTCTCAGAGAAGTTTCACCATCCTAAGGCACCTTCGAACCCGGTTATGCAGAGAATCCTGAAAGACACCTTCACACCTGAGTCATTCATTTGTATGGAGATAGAGTTTACCCAGTTATCACTTCATTCCAAGATTCTAACTTTGATTAGTGTCACCCCCGAGCGTGCCATTAGTAAGGGGAGTCTGGTGGACATAGAGTCATCAAATTCATCACCTCAAGTGTTAAAGTGATGAATATTAATTAGATATTGCAGGAGGCTTTGCATTTCCTCCTGCAACTCCAGGACAGAGTGGGATGTGCACAACAAATGTAGCTTAAGGAATCGTCCCTTAATTCTGGATCTCAATAAAGCAGTGCAGTGTAAAGATTTGGCACCTAGGACCGTATCTCAACCTGACACATTTCCTTTCATCCATTATTAAAACACATGAATAACAGTACGGACAGAAAATCATTTTATAATGAATAACTGCAGTTAAACTCTTGTCAAAGTTATTTTCAGTTACACTGCACGAGAATACATCCTAACTCAGTCAATAAAACACACCAGTGCAGCTTTTATAGACTTCAGGTTAACAGGAATAGATGGTTTCATTCATGTTTATGTTCTTGGTAAATGTAAATTGCTGTAGCTGAAATACTCAGTATGTAAAATGGTGTGAGAAGGACAAAACACAGCAGATGCAGTACATTATTTGTGCCAAAAAAAAAAAGTTTAAGTTTCATGCGTCAAATCAGCATTTTTAATTATCAGCATAGTAATTATGGTTGATGACCTTCATAAAAAAATGAACCAAAATAAGTTATTCATTGGGCAAGACTTATTAAACTGGCATTGACATGTTTTGGCCGCTTGGGGGCAGCAGAAACAAGAGTTAAACACGTGACTGACATTTTCAATCTTAGAGTTGTTACGAAACATTTCTTATATTTCTCTAAAAGTTGCCATTTTCTGCATCAAAGGGACTTAGGGCAACATCAGCATAAAAGTTTGCCCAATATTCAGTTTCCTTTTATCTCTGTATTTAGCTCTTAGTAAATATCTGTGGAAAACTCTTCTTGCCTTTAGCTGCTAAATGCAGCACTATATTTACCAGCTAGTCACTAACTTTATCTGTCAGCTGTTTGCTATTTGTTTGCTGGGTAGGTGGTGTGCAATCTACTACGAGCTTTTTCACTGAAAATAGCTGCGCTTACATGTCAGACTGGTTTGCAGTCTTGTCACGAAGTTTCTCAAATTGCAAGCAAACATTAAACAGAACTGTGGCAGAACAGCAAGATAATGTGGAATTTTTTGTTCAGATCCTCCTAGTTTAGTAGTTTAATCCCACTTTTGTGAGCCTGTTAAAAAACTGTGTTCCTGACTAGTAATTAGTAATGACCAAGGTGTCTAAACTGTGAAAAAATGCTGTTTTTTTGTCTCAGAGAAAAACAGTACAGATTCTGTTGCTCAGCCGATGAATTTTAATGCTGCACTTTAGAGGTAAAGGTCACAGGCTTACGTAGGGGTCTAGTTACGTATTGCTCTGTGTGTGCATGTGTGTGTGTGTGTTTAGAATCATTCTGTGACTGATCGCCTCTAATCTCTGGAACAGACAAAGCATTGCAATCTCTGATTTGAACCTAAAATGCAACTTTTTGCCTGGAGGCAGGAAGTTTGTTGTTAGTCGTGCATGCCTCCGCCTCAGTTGGTCAAATTTCCCAACCCGACATTTGTCACTCATCTTGATAAGCTGTCTTTTCTGAAACAGCATCTGCTCTGCAGTGGCTGGCATCTATAAAGCTCATATCAGGCTTTCAGGGAGGCAGATAAATTGCCTGTGTTCACCTCTTCTCTGACAGTCTGCGAACCATGAAATGCACTGCTAGTTTTTCACCTTTGCTTTTGCACAGCCTGTCTGCCGCACGTTTAGCATGTAGTTATCATCTTAATAGTGTTTTTTATTGCTTTGAGTTGATTGCACTTGACTGCACTAAAAGCCACCTCACCAAACTGTAACCACAGTACAAGATGTTCACTCAGAAGCCGCTGTGGCCCAAACTTTGTGAGTAAGACATTTTAACCTTTGCGAGCAACCTTTTAACACTCGAGGAATTTAGGTTTTGATATTAAAAGGATATAAAGCCAATACGTACAAGGGGTGACTATAGTTTTAGAGTGCTCATGAAATTACTTGCATCCTTTTTGATACTTCAAGATTTAAAATTGTTGTTTCATATCAGGCAAAAACCAACAGATTAATAGGCCTACTTGTGCACACAATACACAAGTATAGGTTTGATTTGGTGATACACTGATAAATGGTCTGTTTATCAATTTAAAATGTCTTGAAGTAGAGCCACAGTTGTTGCCTCTCACCATGGGACTGGGAAACATTTGCTCTGCTTCTTGCTATAGTGCTGTGTTTGTGAAGTTCAGCTGAAGCTAATATGATGCTTAGCAGTCCTAGGCAGCTAAATCAAGTGAGTACTTATAGTTTTTTTGGTTTGAAATCCCCTTTTGTTTTACCACAATGTTTTTTTTTTTGGTTTTGTTTTTTTGCACAAGGTAGCAACTCTGGACTCTACCGCCATTTCTTTAATTTTTTACAGGGTAGTTAACCTATAACGGTATTGTTTCTCAGCCATCACATACAGAAAGAATGATTACTGCATAGCAACCAACAACTCTTTCATCATGCATGTGAGTCCTGTGTTAAGATAAACTTGAAGATATCTAATTCTATCCTTCGGGAAGCTGTTGGCGCCCCAAGGTTAACACTGCTACACTCTGTGAGGAGACATTGCAACAAAACTATTAATTGGAGTTTTTGCCTTTACACATTATCATTTTCCTACTGAAAATATGAACTAGTCATTTGAAACACCTGTATGTTGGACAGTAGAGCACTTGCACATGGCTGGTAGATTGTGTCTGCCCTGTGGTTAGCGTGCAAGGTAATTGTGCCTCTGCATAAGCTTTACACTGAAGGTGTCCTGGAGGGTAAAAATAGATTTTACATTACTGATGTAAGAGCAGTCATAAAATGCATGTTGGCTACATTTTAAACAGCATGTCATAAGTACACAGATAACAGTTAACTGTGCGTTTGTCTGCTACTTTAATTTCAGCCTGTTATAAAAACAATGTTTCGGTTAAATGATGTTTTACCTTTAAGTTGTAGTTTTTGACTGTTCTAGTAAATACTTCTCATTGTCCTTATAATAATGATTTAGCATTGCACACCTAACACCTTGTTAAACTTATGTTGGTCAAAGAAACAAAACATACAAAATGATGCAGCAGAACCCAACAAATCTTGTGTTTTTTTTCCAAGGCACTCTTCTTCCTTCACAAAATGTAGCAGCTGCTTTACCCACGAAGCAACTTGACTGCTGACAGCTTGGCCTTTGATTTGAATGTGTTGTGATAGTGAGGTCCAATCAGACCTTGAGCTACTAACCTCAATCAGAGCTGAGGAGCGAACTACAGAGATTTGGTGCACTCATTTCTTTGTAACTCCACAGCCATAGATTTTTTTTTTTCATTTTAATATTCCCATTCTTCAGGCCCATCTTATGCTGACCCAAGTAACATCACCTGAGACAATTTGTCAGATTTTGCACAGCTCCCCCGAGAGCCTCAAGAAACTTTATACACCATTTTTCACATATGCAGTAGAATAAACTCTGCAAACAGGTTTTGACTTGTAGAATTGGGTTTCACTGTAACAGGGTACTTGAGTGATTTAGTATTGGGCTTAAAAAAAGTTGTTCGACTTACAGTAAGCAAGCCCCATTGGAAAAAGATTCAAATTTCATGTGGATGGCAGAGCACCCTGAATTTGAGTCCTCAGCACTGGTATAGCACTGAAAGCCCTGGACTTTTTGGTTCCCATGATGCATCTCTCTAACATCTTTCATCAAACAACCCCTGTTTCATTTACATGTGTTTTAAACATTGACTGTATAAAACACTGGACAAACCCTCCGTGACGTCACCCATTGGTTTCTGCCGGAGCAAAAGTGAAG